>CAVLEL010000001.1:0-667039 GCA_963662175.1 Aradus depressus | reverse complement strand
AATGTGTGCAAAGACAGGAAATTTCATATGAGTAGTATAGAAATGTATGTCCTGGGACACCGATAACGATCAAGGGACTTAGCGACGTCACAGAATGAAGTTTGGGGGTGTGTCCGCCCCATCCTGGCACGCTGATTGGCTGACAGGCGAGATAACATGCTTAGCTACGTCACAGGACTTGATATTTCAAGCCCAATGTCCCAGGACATACATCCGGGTTTTGAGGAATTTGTGTCCTAGAAAAGTAAGGAATGCGTCCCAGAACATACACCTATGTATTTTCAATGGGGATAGATAAGATGTTTGTAAACAAGTCAATAAAAACAGATTAGAAAAAATGCAATTCATTATTTTTAATTGGCTAAATATTATCAGTCAGTGGATAGTAGACAAGTCTTTGTGACGTATCATGAGGGGTGTGTCACGTATTTAATTCCCCATTCATGAAATTAGATTATGAGTCAATAGTAGTAATTCCTAGCCCCCCCCCCACCAATAAGAGGTAAGGAATAGTGTGTATGTACATGCATTAGAGAGATGACATACTCTAAATAACCCATGTATACACGTTCAAAAAAAAGGAATGATATACAGGAAAGAAAAACATAATATTTGTTGAGGTGAGCTTTAGCAAAGCCAAGCTTTTTTTCAATAAAATCAAGTGCATAAAGATTGAACATTTTTTTTTCGAAATATTAGTTATTGTAAGTCAGATAAAATAAAAAATATGCTTTCTAAGATGGAGGAAAGGAATGAAAAAAATAATAATGTTAAAAGTTTGAAAGAGATAGCAACAATATATGTTATTAAAAATAAGATTATTTCAGAATTGGCAGATATTGATAAAATAAATATTCCTGGCACAATAAAAAAAGATTTAGAAGAGTATTACATCCAAAATAAAATATATTGCTATGAACAATTTTCTGAAGATTAATTTTTTAAATATATTAAAGCCTTTGTATATTATTTAAATGATGATAAAATGATATTTTTTTTAAATAGATGATGATAGTAATAGATTTTGTATAAATGGAAAGATGAATGTGAACGTGATATGCATGGCGCGGGGGATCAATGTAGCAAATGAATTATGTTTGAAGCAGCTTATATACACGTGACTTCATGATATAAAAAGGATTGTTTCTCTGATAACTTCAATTATTTCCAGTTCTCTTGTCTATCACAGCAGATATGAGAAGTATGCTATTTTTAATAATTGCCTTATCTATACCAATGATAGGATATTCGAATTTTACTTCTCAGCATTGGCCTAATGGGTCTACTCATATAACTCATGGGGTGGCAGATACGAAAGTGAAAATTCAGTACACGCCATATTTGGAGAATCATCCTCTTTTTAATATCAGTTATGGTATGGTTAATAAATTGCTTCATGAAAATGTTTCAAGTACGAAGGATGAGGATGACATAATAGCTGACGTAGAAGATGGTATTTTGAGAGAGGAGACCTCTGAAGAGGAGACCTCTGAAGAGGAGAAACTTGATGGTAAAAATCCCGATACTAGTAGCGAAATGGATGATGATAAATGTTATGAGCGTTTAGATGGCTATGCGAAAATGCAAGAAGACTTGAAGGAAAATATCCGTCAATATAATAATAAAATTACTGAGCTCTATAATTTTATTACACGTATGAATAATACTTTACTTTCGCTAGAAAAAGATAAATATATAATAGAAAAACGTGAAAAAAGGAAAAATCAGCGATTGCAAATACTTCTTAAACAGTGTAAAAAAGATAATAAGAAAATAATGGAATGGTAATCCATGTAAATTTTCAAAAAATAATTAAAACATCTTTAAATTTTTAAAACTATATCATTTCGTTACCTACAATACATTAACGTTATGTTGGTTAAATTTACGTTACTTTAGGTTAAGACTACGCCAATTTAGGTTACCGCTATGTTAATTTAAGTTAACGTTACGTTAATTTAGGTTAAAGTTATGATAATTTAGGTTAACGTCACGTTAATTTAGGTTAACGCCACGTTAATTTAACTTAACGATTACGTTAATTTAAGTTAACGATTACGTTAATTTACGTTAATGTCCTTGTTGAGGTACTCGTTAAATTGCCGTTTTTACGGCGTCTTATGCTAACGATAGGGGGGGCTGTGCCGTTGAAGTTTATGAGTATTTCCTATTAATTGCATAATTATTCTTATCTTAGAACCTTTTACGTCATAGTTGCTGATAATAAGTAGATGCTACCCTCATTGAAGCAATCAGTTGTAATTATATTGTTCAGCGAGTTAGTGAAACATGGTATGTGTAAATGGAGTAAAAGAAGAGCAAATGTTTAAATGCACATTTGTTATAACAAGTTATGCATATCCTGTGGCGCAATTATTATTTCTTATAAAAGATTTTTTTCCTGAAGATCGTGTGGCAATATTAAACAATAATTCAGTGCTTTTAGAGATAGTTAATAATCAGCTAATCGGCTTGCGAGAAGTGGAAAATCGACTACAGCCTCTTCGTGAATGGATTATCCTTTTTGAGGGCGAGGATGTCGTTGACAATTTATGAAAATAAAAAGTATAGAATCGATAAATATTTAAATGAATTACACTTGTTGAAGAAACAAATCACATTGTATGAAAATAATATGATTATGAAAAAAATGCAAATGTTGTCTATAAAAGATAAAAACGCCAGATAGTTATAAGTAGTTGCCCATTCGTTTTATAAAGAAGAACAAATTTCCGAATGATGGAATATATTTTTTATTGTTCAATATTCATCATTGGTAGTATCATCATGAGCCTGCGTTTAACCTGCCGCCTCTATTTGAAAGCCAAAAATTGTAAGGAAAAGATGCTGAAAATGATGCATGAATCATTCAAATGTTTCCCCAAGAGCTTGCCTACACGAGAAAATTTAGTGAAAGCAGGATTTTTCTATACTGGAGATGGTGATGATACAGAATGTATTGTTTGCGGCCTTATATTAAACAATTGGGACTCTGATGACGATCCAATTATTGAACATTATAATTCAAACCCAGATTGCGAGTTTTTGTATATGAATTTGTAATAAATTATTTGTTACACTATTTTTGTTTTTTATTCATCCTATTATCATTTATAAGATAATATGTTTTGTATGAAGAATCCAGTATTAGTTAAGAGATGGGTGTGAGAGCAGAATTAGCTAAAGAATTGCATAAGCAAAAAAGGAAATATTTTCCAACTCGAACCGTAGAGATAAAAGGAATAAATGATTTGTATCAAGGAGATCTTGTGGAAATGATTCCATATTCGAAATATAATCAGGGTTATAAGTATATAATGACTATAATAAATTGTTTCAGTAAATTTGCTTATGCAGTTCCTTTGAAAAATAAAAGTAGTTCTGAAATTGTAAAAGCTCTAAAACCTATACTCAAAAAGCATTCTATGAAGCACTTTCAGACTGATGAAGGTAAGGAGTGGTATAACCGATTCGTGAAAAAGTTATTAACATCTTTCAATGTAAATCATTATTCTACTTTTTCTGGTAAAAAGGCGTCCATTGTTGAACGGTTTAATCGGACTTTAAAGTCAAATATGTGGTGTAAATTTACTGAACAAGGAAATTTTAAGTGGATTAATAGTCTATTTGATTTGGTAAAGCAATACAATAATACATTGCATAGAACTATTGGAATGAGGCCGAATGAAGTAAATAGTGAAAACGAGAAAGAAGTTTTAAAGCGAATTAACAATAACTTAAAAGTAAAAATTAGACAATTTAGTAAAAATAAGCCAAAGTTTAAAGTTAATGATAAGGTTAGGATAAGCCGAGAAAAAAGTATATTTACAAAAGGTTATAAACCTAATTGGACTAATGAGATATTCAACATATATAAAATTAACCAAACCTACCCTATTACATACACATTGTCAGATTGGAATAGCGATATTTTAAAAGGGGGGTTTTACGAGCAAGAATTGAGTAAAGTGAAATACGGTGATTTATATTTAGTAGAAAAAGTATTAAAATCAAAAAAGGATAAAGTATATGTCAGATGGCTTGGTATGAACCCTAAATTTGATTCTTGGATTCCTAGAAGCGCCATTATATAAATGCCAGCCTATGGATAGTTTACTTCTTTCATATAGTATGGAGCCCTGTATAAAGACTATTAAACAAAAGCAAAAATTGAACATTGTAAATTTTGATAAATTAAGTTGTGAAAAAACAAATATGACCACGAAATTTAAACGGCATGGTAATTTATTACCTTCAAATATTAGGTGTATAATTTGTGGACCATCTAATTCAGGAAAAACTAATTTGATGTTGAATTTACTGTTTAATGAAAATGGGCTACGTTTTGAAAATGTCTATATTTTTTCCAAGTCTCTATACCAGCCTAAATATAAATTATTGAAACATATTTTAACAGATAAAGTGAAATGTATAGGGTATTATGAGTTCTCAGAAAATGATGAAGTATTTTCAATGAATGAAGCTAACACCAGGTCTATTTTCATTTTTGATGACATTGCATGTGAACGACAGAATAATATACGGAATTATTTTACTACGGCTCGCCATAAGGATATAGATGTTTTTTTATTGGGCCAAACATATAGTAGTATTCCTAAACAACTGATTCGTGATAATGTTAATCTGCTGGTAGCGTTCAAACAGGACGATCGGAATTTACGGCACATTTATGATGATCATGTGAACAGTGACATGACATTTAATAAATTTAGAGACATATGTTTAAAGGCATGGAACTGTGCCGGTAATGGTTTCCTAGTAATAGATAAAGAACGTTGTATAAACAATGGACGTTATAGATCTAGTTTTGATACTTTTTTAATTATACCTCCATTGAATAAGAAATTATAAATAAAGGAAAAACCTTTGCATAAAATCAATCAGTATAATTTGGTCAGCTAAAAAGAGAGGTAAAGACAGTTGTTAGCGTGCAAATAAACAATAATGGCAAAGCGAAAAAAATCTAAAAAATGTACTTTATCAAAAAGAAAAATATATAATTTGAAACATCCTAAAAAAATAAAGAAAAAAGGTGGTGCTCTACCTTTAGTGCCTATTATAGCAGGTATTTCTGCTTTAGGGAGCCTTATGGGAGGCACCTCAAGTTTAATCAATGCTTTTAGAAAAAATAAAAAAAACGGAAAGGGTGTTTATTTAAATCCGTGGCCTTATGGTGAAACCCAATTTGGTGGTAAAGGTATAAATATAAATGTAAATACAAAGAAGAGGAGAAGGAGGAAGCATAATAAAAAGTAATAAATAAAGTGAGGTATTACAGGCGTTCTTTATTTGCTAGTCATGAATAACCAAGAGAAGATCACTCAGGAAATTAAAAAAATCAGTGAAGATATTAAAAAAAAGCATCGTGCCCTCCAACACGATGTTATGGAAACGGAGGAGCTGTACGAGAAAAAATTTAAACCAATTACAACTGCAATTATTGAAGCATAGTCTAATCCTCTGAAAAGGAAAAGAGATGTAGATACTAATATTATTTCTTATGTGAAAAAACCGAATGAAAGTGCCAAGAAAAGAACCGCTGGTAAAGAGGAAATAGAAAATATTCTTAATGATGAATACCCTAAACCTAGTAAAGTACTATTGAGTCGAGGAGTTAAGAGAGAAAATGAATCGTTAAAAAAGCAGCCTACATTTACAAATAAAGCTCAACGGCGTTCTGCAAACAAAAGAAAAATTACTGATGAAGAAGAGATATTATCCAAGCGTGCCCCATTCATACCTGAAAGTCCTATGGACACAGAATCAGAGAGTGATAATAACATGGAAGCCGAGTCAATAAATGAAGATAGTACCAATGATAATAACGAAGATGAAGAAGTTTTTGAATCGTCTTATCCTATGTTAGAGCTAGAATCGGACGAAGGTAAAAATAAAGCTGTTAAATGGATAAAAGAAAACTTCAAGGGGAAAATATCAAAGAAATATTTCATCGAACTCATTAAGGAGGACAATGTAGATAAAGTGTATGGGGTCCGTATCGATGGGGATAAATTTATAATTGGAGATTCACAAATCGAATTAGAAGAGGACGATTTCATTATTAACAATGTTAAATATGAAGGATCTCCTGGCTTATATGAACTTCTGTTTAAATCTCGGCCTAATGAGTACCTATATACAGATAACGACCTTGAGGTCTATGCAGATATTTTAAAAAATACAAACGCCCACAGACAAGGTAATTCAGCTACGAAAAGAATTAAAACGAACAGGGGTTATAAATATATTAATATTATAGCAAAACTTTTCCCAAACAAAAAGTTAACACCAAGAGAAAAACCTAAGTCTCGATATCGTCGGTCCATTCATGATTATAGCAGTGATAATGATATGGAAATGTCGTTAGGAAGTGGAATGATGACTGTTACCGATAAAAAGCCGAATTATATTTATTATGATGATGTTAATGAATTGTGTGAACGTTTACAAGTATTGGTAGCCTCGCAGAAAGCTGGACATACAGGCCATGGAAATGAAATTCAATCGATTATTGAAGAATTGGAAGAAGCAGGTATAATAATAGGGAGACAAAAGAAAAACTAATCATTCACTAAGTAGATTTAAACATAGCAAATTATTTTTACTAATTACAGTTAATAGTCGAGTAAAAAAATGCAAAGAAGAGGAAGTGGTATTTTCGGAGATATTGTGAATCGGGTTATTGACAAATTACCTGTAGAATTACATATTCCTGGAGGATATCAATTTTGTGGGCCGGGAACTAAACTTGAAAAAAGATTGAAGCGGGGGGACACCGGAATTAATAAATTAGATGCTGCTTGTAAACAACATGACATAGCTTATTCTAAATTTAAAGAATCAGCAAGAAGAGCTGCTGCAGATAAAACATTGGCTGAAACTGCTTGGGAGCGCGTTAAAGCACCTGATTCTAGTATAGGCGAAAAATCTGCTGCTTGGGTGGTTACCAACATTATGAAAGCAAAAAGTAAAATTGGATCTGGTTTAAAAACCAAAAGGGGTAAAAAAAAGGGGGGGAAGCCGAAAAAAATTATAAGGAGTAATTTAAATGGTATTCAATCTGCGGTCGGTTCTCTTATTTGCGGCATTGCAAAAAAGAAAAAACGCGGTGTTTATGATGTTGTGGTAAAAAAAAACACCGAATAATGGAGAGTATTCCACAACGAGCTTTAAGTAATTTTGATTTAATGCTATACGCCAAAAAATTGGGTATTAAACATTTTAGGGGGGTGTTTATGAGGGACGCGTTACCAAAAACTGCTAAAAAATTAGAGTCTGCTATAATTAATTTAGATGGCACAAATGGTCCTGGCACACATTGGGTGTGTTATTTTAAACTTGAGAACAAAATACAATATTTTGATAGTTTTGGAAATCTTAGGCCTCCTTTGGAGTTAATAAAGTTTTTAGGGCCTCATGCTGAAATCTATTACAATCATAAGCGTTATCAAAAACCAAATACGTCAAATTGCGGGCATTTATGTTTGCAATTTCTTTGGTCATTCAGTCATTAGCTGAAGTTAAGTGTTAGAGTAACAATGTCCTTTGGATTTTTTCTAGATGGGCGTACCTCTTTCCTCACTAGTTATTTTGATGAACCAATAGATTTAAGTGAAGGAGGTTGGTATGTAGGATTTGTCAATTTCTTCGGGTACAATACAATTCCCAATGTGGTGGAAGGGAAAAATAATAAATTATACTTTTATGATGAAAATCCTGAAGAAAATGTTGGTAAAATTCGGGCTCATGCAGTTAAACTTCCTACAGGGGCGTATGAAATTAGTGACATCGAATCAAGGCTAAACAATGAAATTGAAAGATATTTAACAAGTAGTAATTTAGTAGATGATGTTCAGCTACGTATTCGTGTTGATAAGACAACAGCAAAATGCGAAATTTTATCTAATAAATGGATAGATTTTAAGAAATTGAATACTATTGCCCCCCTATTAGGCTTCAAAAATGTCCTATTGAAACCTAATAAATGGCACGTCTCTGAAAACAATATAAATATTACTTCTGTGAACGTTATACGGTTCGTATGTAACATTGCTCGAGGTTCCTATAAAAACGGTATTGAAGATCATATTATTCATCAGTTCACTCCGAACGTTGGCAGTGGTTACAAAATAATAGAAATACCTAAGAATATTGTTTTTTATCCACTGAATACAACAAAAATTGAAAAAATAGAATTAAGAATTGAAAATCAAAACGGGAAATTAATCGATTTCCAGAACGAATACTCGCTGATTTATTTACAATTGAAGCGCATTTAGGGCAGAAAAGAAGGGATGGGGTTAGTTTTTAAAAGCCAAAAAGCATTAGGACAAACGGTCATTAATACTCAAAACTTTGCGGAATCAAGATTACTGCATCCTGATCAAAGGAATCATCAGCAGAAATATTTAACCCCTAAGAATCGGCAGTTTCTACACTCTTTAGGATACATTGTATCCACGGCACAATCATGAGCGTCTTTCCCAATGTATTGCAAGTAAAGGACAAAGCAACATTTGAAGAAGTTATCACAGGAGCGGAATATCACACATATCCTGCATTAGCATCAAGTACATTCAAAAATAACGATGCAATAAGAATACCAATTCAACAACAGGATAAGTATACGCTACCGCATACGAGTTATATATTCATCGAAGGTAGGCTACTGGGAAAAGATAAGAAATATGATGCTACATTAAAACTAATAACAAATGCAATAGCATTCTTGTTTGAAGAAATACGTTATGAAATAAATGGAGAAACCGTGGACAATGTAAAAAACCCTGGCATTACATCTTTATTAAAAAATTTAGTTACATACAAGAAGAGTCAAATGATGAAATTACCCATGATGGGCTGGCATGAAGACTTGACAACGATATTTCTCTCTAATGATGGTTCCTTTTCTTTTATTATACCTCTAAAAATGCTCATGGGTTTTTTTGAGGATTATAATCGTATATTATTGAATATGAAGCAGGAACTTATTTTGTTACGTTCGTCTACTAATGATAATACTGTAGAAGTACCTCAATTAATACAAGACTATGATCTCGCTATAAATGTATTGAATTGGAAGATGCAACACATTGATGTCACTGATATTGTTCGAATAAATTTGCTGAAAACTGTTAACCGTGATGAATCTATACAAATTCCTTTTCGAAAATGGCAGTTGTATGAATTACATACCTGGAAGGATACTGATACTTACCAATGGACACTAAGAACAAGCCAGAGGCTGGAGAAGCCTCGCTATGCAATAATAGGATTTCAGACCGAACGAAAAAATTCAAAGCATAAAAATATGAGCCAGTTTGATTTTTGTGCTCTCAGAAATGCCAAATTATATTTGAATTCAAAATATTACCCCTATGATAATTTAAATGGGAATAGTACAATAATGTATAAAATGTATTCGGATATGCAAGAAATGTTTAACGGAACTGAGAGTGAACCTATTCTGAATTTGGATATTTTTAAAACTAAGGCACCGCTAATTGTAATTGATTGTAGTAAACAGGATGAAACGTTAAAGACGGGAAGTGTAGACTGCCGCATAGATTTCGAATTAAAATCTAACATTCCAACAAACACAGTAGTTTACTGCCTGATAATTCATGATGCTATTGTAGAGTATACAGCTTTATCCGGCATGATAAAAAAAATTATATAAATGAATTGGCTTTTTAATGCGTTTATATTTATGTTTTTAAAAATTTACAAAATATATACATTAATACTTTTTTACTATTTTTTGTAACTCTTGTGTAATCTTATATGAATAAAATATTTTTTGTATTATTTCTCTTTTGCTTTCTGTAACTTTTATTACCAATAAAAACCTAAAAAGCAACTTTTGTTTTTATTTCATTTGCACCACCTGTACTGCTTCATACTATTTAATTATAAAAATAAAGAAAAATAGGTAATAAACAACACACACTCTTCAAATATATATATTTTCATTAAAAAATAAAAGGAATAAGGAATAGAAAAACACAGATTAACAAAATGTTTACATTGTTTATTCAACTTGTGGAAAAAGCGGCAGATAGTATATAATAATTTTATTTTGGAATTTTATAATGCCCATAGGCTAAGGTGTCAATTCCGTTTTCACATATATAATGCTTATCATCATTAAAATCTAGAGCTATTTTATTTACAGAGAGTGTTTGAAGTATATGTTTTTGGGAACGTATTACATTCATAACTCTTCTTAATTTTAAATGTTGATTATTCAAACATTTTAGAAAATCATCAAAAGTAATTGATTTTTTAACAACAGATTTCTTAATGCCTTTAACTTTCATAATAGTTGGAAGCTTATCACTAGATACACATTCATTTATAAATTTAATAAAAGTATACAATTTTGATCTAAGGCCAACATATTTTAAAATTGGAATACTTGCGCATTCATCTTTAAATTTTCCATATATTTTTTTATTAACTATAGAATAACATGGGTGAGAAGGAGGATAATCTGAAGTGTCAAAATGATTCATAAACACAGGATCGCTCACTAAATCTTTATAAAAATCACCGCTTTTTTCGGGATATATAATTTCATAAAATAATGCATCTGTATCCATATACATTATGGTGACATTATTTTTATACATTTTTTTAATAATATTATAGTGGAAATCATACATTAATGTTTTACTTAGCTCAAGTACACTGAACCCGATATAAATAGGTTTATTAAAAAATATAGATTCCTGCTGCAGTTCTATAGCACATAAAAATTCATTGTATATTACCCTATCAAGAAATGTGGGTTTATTAATTAGTTTTTGCACTCGCTTTGGATTACTACTTAATTCATAGTTAATTCGCTTGCGTATATTTTCCATGGTTTTTCCAAACATGGAATTAATAACATTTTTATATAGTTCTTTTTCAAAATCATTTTCTGCTTCTTTTCGTTTCTGAGTATTAAAGTCTATATATGGCTTTAGAAAAGGTGATTGATTAAATTGTAAAATCCTATGAATTTTAGTTAAAATAAGCCCATTTTGCATTGCTTGTTTTAAATTTCGATAATGAACGACATATTTTTTTTTATCTTTTAATGTTAACAATAATTTCTTTAATTTAGAACCTTGGGGACATTCATTTATAGGTAAAAAAGGAAAATCATTGTGTTCATCATGTAATTTCTCAGGGTATTTTATATCCACTTCTAAGATATACCCAATATCAGAATCATCAGGGAGTTCCAAAATATTAAGATTTAAATTGGTTCTCCATTTAAAATTGGATATTGGCATATACTGTGACAATGCCCATCCATATAAATTATTTGCATCTAAATACATCAAATAAGATGTTGGTTTATTAGAGTCATATAAGTGGCCAAGGTATGGATTATTCGCAACACTATATCTTTTATTACAAATTGATATCCCCCCTCTTATACCACGTTCTAAGAATAGATACATTGAATAATCTGTTAAAAGTTCCAATTCAACACCTGTAAATTTTAACATTGCATCGAATGTATATCCCGGAATACTAAAATAATGGGCACAATCTAAGCCATAATTATCTATACACAATTGCCTAAAATTCTCGTATATATCGCATAAAAGCATGACGTCAATTTTTAAATATAAATCAGAATATTCTCCAAGATTTTGTATATTAAAATGGCTCCAAATGGTTTTAGCATAATCATAATCTTCATCAGACATATGATCATCTGTAAGAGAACTATAAAAACATTCTTTAGGAGGTAATTGTGTTTCCTTTAATTTATCCCAATTATCTGTATACTCATAAGGATAGATACCTTTACGTGTAATAATAGGAAAATCATTATGCGAAAATACTTTTTGTAAATGATAGAATTGGTCTTTAGTGCAATTTTGTGCTAATTCATTTAAACTTCTAGGCATAAAACGATAACTATCAATAAACCGTATTTGCATTTCATCGTTAAGTGATTTTGAAATTGTTATATATTTTTCTCTAGTATTAGGAATTACACGAATATTTTCTATATCATATCCTAATTCTCTGACAATGAAATGACTGTCATAATTAGAAAAGCCGTGAATAATTACTGGAATATAAGTCTGTTTTTTTCGTTTAAGATTGCAAGATGAACATAATGCAGAACGGTATTGGCCTGTTAAATGGTCATGGTCTTTAACCGGCGACCAAATATCACTAAAATTTCTTTGGCACATTTCGCATTTCAAACTGTTTTCAAACCTATGCGTATCTTCATTGGACATAATTAATTTAACATTTATACTACATAATTGGCCTATATAGTTACACATTTTAACAATATATCTTATGAAATGCTTGGATGCGTCAAGCCCTCGATACAAATATGGTTCATTAGGTAATTTAGATCGAATAAGTTCTGGCACGCTTTCATCAATAACAAAATATATGCAAAAACTCATTGGTTCATGTAATTGTTTAGATTCTGTAAATGATATTGTTTCAGAAGGTAAACATGTACTATAAGGTTTTAAGATGCTCTCAAAATCGGCATATATTACTATTGGTAATCTATATTGGTAATGATAATTTTTAAATTTCAATATAGGTAAATATTCTTTATTAATTTCGTTATTAAACGAATCAGGCATTATCACCCGAACAGGCTTATGTTCGCAGCATTCTTTTTTATGGCTGTTTAACCGTTGTTTCGAATGGAAAAATATTAAACATCTTTTACAAATATGTATTTTCCTAGTATTACATGTAATTTGAGATCTTACTATTTTTGATAAAGATGTGATGTATGCATAATGAAATATTTCATTATTGGTGATAAGAAGTAAGTCAAAATGATTCTTCATCTCTTTTGTTGTAACTTTTAAAGGATAAATATTCATATTGTCATTATAGGCATAAATATTTATGGATACCTTATTATTTTTTTCAAATTTCGATATTTGTTGTATCGGAGCTGGGAAATTAATACCGCTAAAATTGAATTTTGATTCTAGTGCAAAATATCTGTGATTTACCCTTTCCCTATGAGGGCCGTTTACATACCGACTTAATATTGCCCATTTGAAGCAATATATATCATTATTTTTAGGATTTATAATAGCTTTTTTGCTAGCTAATTTTTTTGGAAGTTTTAAATAAGATGAACCTCTTAATGGGGTAAATTTATTAATTCGTATCATTATACCATCGATATGGAATAATGACCACCCACTTTTTTGCCCTTCATAATTAGCCTCCTCATTTTTCAATTTTTCAAAACATTTTAATAATAAATTATTTATATTTGTTTCTTTATATAATATAGAATTATTTGTTTTAAATGATCTATTTTGATATTCATTTATTACAGGTTTAAAATATGTTGCCTCAAGTAATAAATTGAACTTAATTGACCCATGTTTTCTCAAAGCATTTTCTAATATATGCTTCATTTCATTTTTATAATATAATAATAAAAGTTGAATATCTTTAAAACTTGAATCGGTATTTTTCACATAAAAAGTTTGTAAATTGCATTTAAATGCATTTTCAATTTCTATAAATTTATTATTTATATTACAAAATTGAAGCCTATCCTTCTTTTTTTTTAAATTAGCATTTTGTACAATAATAGATTCGTCATTATCACTCTCATCATCAACATCACTATAATCACTGTCATCAGTTAAATCCAATGTATTAATATCAACATTAGGTGAAACAATTAATAAAATATTGTTAACTTTTTGAAATACATAATCCTGCATACGATTTTTTAAATCAAAAAAATGTAAGGTAGACTTGATATTTTGTAATGTAACATCTATATCTTCTATTTTTTGAATAGATTTCTTAATAGGATATGTAATATTATACATAATATTATCATTAATATTTTTATATTCACAATTTACTTTTAAAGATATATTAATTTTTTTATAAATACCTATTAAATTAGATAAAATATGCAAAAACTTGTAATAATACGTGTTAATAACTAAACTTATACTACTTATATTTATACTATTTTTCAAATAAAAAATGTTTTCGTTTTTTAACTTAACGAATTCATTATAAATTTTTACATTTTCCATCTCGTCTTCCATTTCAGATAAAACAATATCCTCCATATAATTCCCTATATTAAAAAAAACCAACACTAGTTTTAATAATGTATAAGTATCAAAAATCTATAAAAGTAAAAATATGATTCTATTATGTTTTATATACGAATATATGATTCTATATGGAATAAACAACAAAAACTATAACTTATTTAAAACGCCTAAATCCATACAAGCTTTTGGTTTCTTTTGTAACTCCTGGAATTTTCAGAAGTTTTGATCCGGCCAGTTTAATCATCCCATTCAAATCTTTATATAAAGTATCTTTTTTCGAGTCTGTTAAAAAATATAATTTTTTATTAACATGCTTCCACCAGTCGTTTGATGGAATATCACTCAAATCTTTTAAATCACTTATTTCGATTTTAACCAAATGTGTCCCATTTGCTTCTCCGGGTGTACTAATTTTATGGGAATTTCCATTCGAATTAATTGTTAAACTTTGCCGGATCGAAACTTCCTCCAATTTCCTTTTCTTACTTTCGAATAAAAAATCTAAAATATCCTCTGAATCGGATAAATCAGAGTTCTCGTCAATAGTGATTGTTTCTGAACTAGTTCTACTCATACAAGGTATAGAGCTAGTGGCAGAAATTTTAGAAATAACTTTACGCTTAATAGATTTTTGCTGCTTAACCAATAGCCGACTAATCATTTTAATAATTTCGTCGGCATTTTTAGAATCATATACTTCGATGGACCCGGCGACAAGTTCCTTGATTACGTCTAAGCAGACCTCTTCAGCACCCAAGTCAAAATATTGCGCCTGTTGGCTGTCTTCAATTTTACATTTATATTTAATTAGTACATTGAATAAATTATCAATGATACTTGTTTTCCCACTATCCACTAATATTTTCGGGTCTTTTTTTAATATTAATAAAACAGAATCCCATTCACGGATTGTAGTGAGCCCCAATTCTAAAATCCGTATTATCAGGGATAAAATTGGTACAGCAGCCATACTATGAACAAAAAATTCTTATTGTAATATTGTATATTATTAAAATAAAATTTCTAAGTCAATTCAAAGAATACTCACGTTGAAGGAGAATAATTGGCACAGTGAAAGAAAACTTGGGAACACAAAACAAACTGATGATATTAGTTCATTTTCAACGAGTTTATATACTACTTTCGGATATCTCTTAACCTTGTTATTGTTATTTTTCTTTGGACTATGCACTTTTTAATAGATATCTTCAAATTCCTTCAACTGTTTTTCAATGTTTATCTAAATGATTATAAAATAATAGGAAGCATTTTCTAATCTTTTTTACCAAATTAATACTGACAATAACCTTTGAACTCGTTGCAATCAGCCTCAGCATGTTTCTTAATTTGTTTACGAAATGTGTGTTATTCGGCCTTGTTTACTGATATTTTTCCTTTAACCTATGCACTTTAATATCATCAAATTCCTCCTTGTTTTCCAACTTTTTATCTTTACAATTATAAGAATGCATTTTCTATTTTATCCATATTTCAACATCCTTCTCAATCATTTGATATGTTATCAACAATAATATTTTTAAAATGCGTTATCTAAGCGTATATATACTGTATATAAAAACTTATACTATCCCCTATTGACTTTAATATTTTAGCCCGTATAATATTGTCAAGTTTGTTAGTTAAAATATGAGTCAATTATTATTTCAGAAATTATCCCCCCTCGCCACTTCACCTACTCGAAACACTCCACTCTCTGCAGGTATGGATTTATATAGTGCCTACACGGTGACCATTCCCCCCAGGCAAAGAAGATTAATTCCAACCGATCTTCGAATTATTTTGCCAAAAGGACATTATGGTAGAATCGCACCTCGGAGTGGATTGTCTTTACAAAACATTGATATTGGGGCAGGTGTAATCGATTATGACTACACCGGCAATATCGGGATAATAGTAATAAACAATAATGATATGGACTTTATGGTTACATGCAAAATGAAAATAGCGCAGCTAATTTGTGAACAAATTACAATTCCTGCTATTATTGAATTGCCTTCCATTGAAAATATGCCAGAAACACCAAGAGGTGTTCTTGGTTTTGGTTCATCTGGCAATTAATCAACGTTTTTTTATTATGATAAATGTTAAAAGTATATTATAAAAAAAAAAATAACATTCACAGCGCTGTTAGCGAACTTATTACATTGAGCATCATAGCTACATAATATTCAATGTAATAGGCTAACCACAGCGCTATGAATGTTATTTGTATTCTCAGAGCATCAAATAATCTCATAACATTAAGTATATATTATTAACTCTGTGTAATTAATTTTTGTATAAATTATATGTATATGTATAATTGATAATATTTCAATAAAAATTGTTAAAGCGTTTTTTTGAAACATAATGTATATGTAAATATAATTCAATAAATACTTTATCACAAAATGCTTAAATTACTCATAACCTCCGCGAAATTTAATAGTAGTACAGGATGGAAAAAGAAAACATAAAAATTTAATATGTTATTTATTTTAACGCAAATATGCGATACATTCTTGAAATGAATAAGTACTCATATAGTCCTGATGATTAATTATGAAATCTTCAGAAAATACTAGATGCCTACATGCTTTATGCCAGTCTATCTTCTCTAATTCCCAATTGATATTATCTTGGGATTCGTATATCATTTTCGCCTGTTAAGTCTTCCGCACCCAAATTGATTTCAAGACAACTCATCTTTTGTCTGATTCGCTATAGCCTGAATACGATTTTCAGATCCTTTCTTGTACGGTGTTACTCTCTAAACAATTTTTTCACTCTCCACAAAGGAGAAAATTTACATGCCAGGATATCAAATAAAAAAAATCCCCTTATTTCCTAAGTAATTTGAAAAAGCTTGATTTTGCTAAAGCCCACCTTTACAAGCTTGTTAACCCTCTTACGTTATGGGCTGTGACGTTGTTAACACTATTATAGTATGCCCTCAGTGACGTATTGTAATGTCATCATAGGCAATTTTTATCAATACTCGCCCCCCCTCAAGATACTCCTACGCAAGAAGATTCATTCTAATGTGTACACAAGATAGTTATCAATGAATGAGAACTATTATCTTTTACTACTGCCTTTAAAAAAACTATTTTACAAACATCCCATTCATAATAAGGAAGCAAATAGTGTTTTTACTATTGTTTACCAACTAGACTCCGTTATCTATCCAATTAAAAATAATGAATTGCATTTTTTCTAATCTGTTTTTATTGACTTGTTTACAAACATCTTATCTATCCCCATTGAAAATACATAGGTGTATGTTCTGGGACGCATTCCTTACTTTTCTAGGACACAAATTCCTCAAAACCCGGATGTATGTCCTGGGACATTGGGCTTGAAATATCAAGTCCTGTGACGTAGCTAAGCATGTTATCTCGCCTGTCAGCCAATCAGCGTGCCAGGATGGGGCGGACACACCCCCAAACTTCATTCTGTGACGTCGCTAAGTCCCTTGATCGTTATCGGTGTCCCAGGACATACATTTCTATACTACTATGGCCTACCCAAGGAAGGGAGGATCCTTGAATTCTACGATGGTATATGAAGTATTATAGACTACGATGAAATAGGAAGTTATTAGGGATATATTTTTTTGAGATTAAGGAGATTTTTTTTGAGTTGTAGAAGTTAGGGAATGGGCGAAGGCCTAGGTAACGTCGAAGTAATAGGATAAGGAATATTTATACTTTGTAAAGGGGGGATTTTGTAATTGGAGAATTTAACGAAGGAAGTTGAATTTTATTTAAACCAAAAGATATAGGAAGAAATATTTAGAAAATGAGAACAAGGAATGATGGAATGAATTTAGTAAGGCAACCCATTTATTAATTTTTTTTTTGAGAATAAGATAAACAGATGGAGAGTGAGAAAAGATATTGAGTAGTGGACCGGCAATATGATAATTAAATATAATTTTTTTTGTGTTTTGATATATATTGTAATATTATTAGTGTATATGTATTATTAGTGTTATAATATTATATTGTGTTTTGATATAAATTATAATATTATTAGAAATGGTAAATTCTTTTGTTTAATCAGTAAGTGTTCAATATTTGTTTAGTATGAAAAGTTAAGAACAGACAAATATGAATGAAAATTCAAATATTGAAAATTAGAGTTAGATTTTGTAAAGTAGTTAATAAGAAAATTTTAGTTTTGTGTTTTGAGTCACCAATATAAAAAATGTGAAAAACGAAAGTGAAGTGAAAGATGCGAAATTAATTTTTTGAGGTTGTTCATGAGCAATAGAGACACTCGAGAGTGCCGGTTCGCAACGACTAACTGGAGGAAGACAGCAGAGGAAGAAGAAAGGAAAAGGACCAGAATCAAATAGATGAAGAAGGGACCGTTCTTGTTAACATAATTTATTCTTTTGACATAAACATCTGTGACACTTATAAATTTTCTTACGTTCAATATTTTATTTATTTATTTTTAATTTAATTTTTTTTTTAATTTAGAGTTTTAGACTATTATCCGAGACATGCAATTTTCCCGCCTACCACTAAATTTTCCATCCGTTTGAACACATATATATATTTTTTTTTTTTTTACAGTTTATAGTTATTTTTCTATGATTAATTTTTCTTAATCCTTGAATATAATTTCTAGTTGCCGTTCTATTTCTTTGTTCATTCCTTTGATCTAAATACAATTTTCTCGAATTTTTAAAATATTTTTACTTATTCTTATGTTTGAAGTTTGGGTTCTTATTATTTTTACATTTATTGCTATTGTTATTGTTTTTGTAGTGTCCTTGATTATGTATTTTTACAACACTATTGCTTGTTATATTCATTTTAATATATTTAAATTTACCAACCACCTTAATTATTTTTATATTCTTTTTCGCATCTGAACTGTTGTCTTTACTTAATTTTGTATTAATTTCAACAATAAATTTTTAGTGTTGTTGAGTGACATTTATTTTTTCCTCTAGATTAATTTTTGCTATCTCTAATTCGTTCTGTTGTTCATTTTTTAAGGTACCTATGTTTTTCGCAATGTTATCAACCTGATTCTTAATCTCTCCTTTAACTTGGTTTAAATTACTATTTAATTCACGGTCCGAAATACTAGATTTATTTTCAACTTTTTCCTCCATTTTTTTTAAATGCGTGTCACTTTTCGCAAACATATCATCAAATTTATAACTTAAATTTAAAATGGCTGTTTCCCGTTTATTATTACATTCAAACATCTGTTTATTGGTTTGAGCAATTTCTTTTTTTAATTCATTTATAGTTTGTTGGTTTTGATTTTTTAGTTCAAATAAACTGTTTTCAGTTAATTCGTTTTGTTTTTTAAATTCATTTTTAAATTCCGACATATTTTTTTCATTTTGTTCTTTATTTTTTGCCATAAGTTGTAACATTTTAATTATGTCACTATTATAAACAATTTCCTTCTGTCCACCATCTTTAATCATGTTAGTGATTTCAGAACCCTCATCTAAGTCAGCCATTTTGGACGCTATTTTATTTTTTCACAAATGTAATCAAACTTAAACTAACAACTTTCACAACTGATACATTTATATATATATTGTAACGTTGCTAATTTAGCTTGGGATGAACGCCAATAAAATTACTTGAGTAATATAAATAATTTAATCTAATTGCACTAATTTCTCTTATCTCAGGGTCAATATAGTTTTTCTAATAATGAGGTTCTTTGAATGAGCCGGATGATAAACAAAAACAGTTAGAAGCGAATTACTATGATTTTTCATAACGATTAACATTTAAAAATTTTACATAAAAATAAACATTAAAAATATGAGTTGCGAGTTTCATGGATTATACTTAAAAACTATCACTTATTGTCCTCTACTGCGAATTCACTTTCTTTTATCATACGGGTTAGATACTTTTATAATTTAAAATTGAATTTAGGCATATTGGTATTTATTTAGTGTTAATGGAGAAATTTGGAATGGTACTCATCCAACATGATGTTCGATGATGTCCTGTCCTCGGGTTAGTTCAAAGAAGGTACTTCTGTGTCCATGCGGTCTTGGATCCAATAATATCGTCTCCATCGAGCATCTCATCTACGATGTAAATACTGCCTCCATACAATAAGATATTGCATCACCTCTCCTCCTTCAAAATACTGCACTACTGTAACATTAGAGATAAAAATGAATTTTGCTGTATAGGTTCACCTGGAGCCGGAAAAATCTGCCACCTTCCGCGTCATATTTCCATCAGAGACTGCTTTATCGTCTTTTTTTAGCTGCCATCCCCTCTCTCTCTCTCTCTTCTCATCACTGCCACCTATTCCTTCTTAGATTATTTGATGCCTGTTTTTTTTATTTGTTAAGATTTTAGTAATCGTAATTATATTCGTGCTATTACTTTAATCATATATAAAATTTCTAAATGAAAATGCATCATTCCTCTGCCGTCAGTCGATATGTGATTAATTACACATACATCGATTCTTCTTTTTTATCATTAACATATTTTCTAATCAGTACCCTCCCCCCCCCCCCCCCCCCTCCCTTTTTTCAATACAAACAATACATGGAACGGTTATTCGAACTGTCACATATCCTCCGACACGAGTAAAAAAAAATACATTATCATTTTCACATTATATATATTTTTTTTAGAAATAAATGATCCATCAATATTACTAACAATATATTTCTTTCCATATTATTCTTTCCTCGCAACTCTTACATTTGCTAACATTATTATAAACACACATGCATATTTAATTTTTATTTTACTTTATTAATTATATATTTACTTAAATCTAATATTACCAATCGATAATATGGCTGATAAAAAATATATTTAAACTGAGTGAAACTGGCAACACTGTCAACCTTGGATCAATCCAAACAATAACAAGCAACCCACCATTCCCACTCAATCCAGTTATTGATTTATAGTCTCTAGATCATCTCTCCAAGAATAAATAACTACTCATCTAAAGATTTGTAAGTACATTATCATATACATTTTTATCATTTCATACATTTACCCCAATATCTAATATTTGTAAGATCAAACGGGATACTAATTTTCCCTTAATCTTATGTTTTCTTTTCAGAAAGGAGTGTATTCATTCATACTCCATGTTTTGTTTTACAACACTTGTAACATGACTCTCTCTAATGAACAAATTACATGAACCTCGATACTAGGTTAGTATTTCTACCGACAATTACCTTTACTCTTATAGCATTAATTAATTCTAGATAAATTTATAATTACTAAAAACATTAACGTTTACATATTTTTTAGTAATACCCGGCGTTGCCCGGGGAACTTTGACTTTTCTCCTAATATCTCTAGTTCGAATCCTATTCAATTCTTCAACAGTACATTCATGATGTTATAATTTTCAATTATTCATACGGAATAACGCTTATAGTCCTTCAACGGCAGACATTCCAGCTAGTAAGTTTTTAGGACCCCTGGGCACCATAGCTATACGCGCCATTCAACGGCGAAAGCCACAGCTAGTGAATACTTAGCATCACTGGACGTCCTAGCCAGTGCGTACTTAAGAACGCTTGTGACCACAGCTAGTATGTGCTTTCCAACGGCGGCCCCACAGCTAGTACGTAGTTAGAAACGCTGGGCACCACAGCAACCTCACCATTACAACCCCAACTCCCGTTCAAATTTTTGAGATATCACACAGTGTATTTTTCTATTTCGCCTTTAAAAATACTACATGTGAAATTCCATGACAATCCGATCATCCGTTAATGACAGTACTATCTTTATATTTAGGCCTACCCCCACAACCCTCCCTCACGTTCACTATTTTGTGACGTCACACACCCTATTTTTTTTATTTGGCCTTTAAGAATACTACATATGAAATTCCATGACAATCCGATCATCCGTTAATGACTTAGCACTATCTTTATATTTAGGTCTATCCCCACAACCCCCCCTCCCTTTCAAAATCTTGAGATGTCACATAGCGTTGTAGATCCGCTGAAACGTCCTCAAGCTAGGTTCGCTTAGTCTATGAGAGGTAGCTGAGGGATTCAAAGGAGACACGAAGGAATAATAAAAGGAACCCCATTCTTAGAATAAAATGTAATTCGGAGTCTCTTAATGGTCAATAACAACTTACGTTCTTAATTAATAATCCTAACTAAACTTATCTCATATATAAATAAATATAAAATGTAATGCGGAGCCTCTTAATGGTCAATAACAACTTAAGTTCTTAATTAATAATCCTAACTAAACTTATATCATATATAAATAAATATAAAATGGAATGCGGAGCCTCTTTATGGTCAATAACAACTGAACGTTTATTGATTAATAACCCTAGCTAAACTTATAACATATACTAAGAAATATAAAAGGTGAGCATATACCCAGACTACACATTGCCAGTTATGAATGGTTCAAAATACATGTCACACTCACTGATACGGGGAGCAACCCAGACCTCCACTGTCTTCCTCCTTTCCGGCTCCACTCCAGTAGCAAGATGTCACCAGCCGGAGACCTCAGCTCTCGACTGCCTACTTTCAACTGTCCTCACTGCACTCTAGACTTGAACTGTCTCCTCGACTTGTAGGATCCCACCGCTCGAACTCTCCCCTCCCCGAGGATCTCCGATGGTTCCCCCTCCCTTCTCCTTTGCTATCTTAGCTTCAGGGGAAATTTCGGCAAGGCCTCCAATATGACTTATCAACTTCTATATTGGCACTCCAGACAGTTTTATAGGACACTAACAGAGGGCTTGGAGTTATAATCCTTCATAGTTCCATTCTTCTTTGTTAAGCTGGGTTGTAAACCTGTACACTTAGCTCTCTCCCGGTTGACGAGGGTAAAAGGGTCTGCTTTTACCTGATCCCTCCGGCCTTTGGATTACCTCCCGTACCTTCTACTGGCGACTCCTTACATTACTCCCAATTTTTCCAAAGTGGCGCCTAACTGCAAGCGACACTTTTATATTCCATATGCTACGATTTTATAATATTAGATACACTACTACTTATTTTCTTACTATTATCTTACGGCTAATACCTTACTATCTATGAGTCCTTATTGTCTAAACAGTTCCTCCGAATGCATGCTTACACATTAATCACTATACATACACTGTGCTTAATTCCCCTTCCACACTAAAATTAGCAGTTACGAACTTAGCCGACAGCAGCTATCGAAGATGTAGGCTGCTAGATGAATTGGGGATGGCTCCTACCATAGACTCCAATGCTCACTGCCATCAATAGGATTATCCAAGAATCTAGGCTACACCCTGGTAGCACTAACCACGAGCACGCCGGAGTCGAAGTCGGGCCAGCCATCCAGGTCGGGTTGGCGATCACTCGATGGTTGTAATCCTCAGCCAGGGGTCAGAGACGGTATCCCGTTGGTAGAAAGGAAAATGAGCAGGGCATTTTCCCACTGTCCCAGGGCGGCCCTTCTCTATTGGTGGAGAACGGCATACGATGATTGGTCCGAAATGACCCGCCAGGAGGTTCCTTCTGAAGAAGTATTGACGTACCTTCGGTTTGCTTCTCCTGGAGCGGTCGGGGCCGTACCTCGAACAGCGTCATGTGCTGGTCTGGTGCTTGTAGAGGCAGCTCCAAGATAGCCACAACTCCCTCGGCACTGGGCATAGCCGGTGCTCATACTGTCTCGTGGTAGGATTGACCACCCACCGCCTTATGACCTGTAATGAGAACCAATCTCGCTGGCAATGCGTCTTTGACCCTACCTATGACTTTCTTAATTCCCCAGGGCCACTACATATCTACTATGGTTACCTACTATCTGTCCGCTAAATTTTTATCTCTTTGGGATTTGACCTATTCATAATTACTAATATTCCGACTCTATTTACTTATTAGTTTTAACATTAGTTTTAACACCTTCCCACCTATTATTCTCTCTCAGAGTCATCACTACTCCCGTTTTCTCTCTCGCTTGGTACCTGTCTTCGCCGTAAAAGATAAGAGGATCTAGGCATTACTTCCTTAGGAGGGTTATCCAGGCTCCATGTGGAGCCTCTAGAACTATCGCTCGACGGACTGTTGGACGAATCCCGATCTCCAACTCGTTCTTATTCCAGCTGTCTCTCCCTGTTTGGGCGGCACCTGTCTAGCACCTCTGCCCGCGCTCTTCTCTGTGGGCGGGGTTCCCTCCTCGGAGGAACCGCGGCTTCTTCCTCCGGTTCCTCTCCTGATTCGGACTCCGTTCGAACTCCTCCCCTGCCTTCCTGAAACCGTCCGACTGGAGCTCGTGACGGGGTGTCCGCCCCTATCGAAATGTTGACTTCTTCGTTTTCTGGCGTACCTTCTACACCTAACCCGGGGCTAACGCGAGCCCGTTCTTGGCTTCTTCTTTCGTCCTGTCTACCGGAAGAGCCTACCCGTTCTGATTCGTCAGGAGGCAAGTCGCGCTGGGCGGATCCTTCATCCCCGTCCTCCAGCCATTCTGTGTCCAGACCCAGTGGCTATATTGACCACTCTTCATCGCTCCCCCTCGTCTGTTGTTCCTCTCCGCTCTCTCCCTCGTCCACGTCCTCTGGGACTGACACCCAGTCCGGATCCCCCCGGGCCCAGGCCTTTTTCAATCTATTTAGATGGACTATGACCTGACCCCCGGTCGACAGTTGCACTTCGTAGGTGACTCTAGACTAAACTCGGAAAATCTTGTGGGGACCCGTCCAGGGACAATGAAATTTTGGACAATGGCCAGGCTTAACAGCAGGCACTCTCAAATATACGAGATCTTCCTCGACTAACGGCCTATCCTTGCGATTTCGGTTGCAATATTCCGTCTGAGACGCCCACGCCTTCTCAGCCCTGACTTTCGCTTCTTCGTTTGCTCTAGACAGGTAACTGATCTAAGTGACTCCTCCCTTCGTCGGACCGACCGTCCGCGTGATGATTTCCCGCGGGCGTTATTAATTCTCGGCCGAGCAGTAAATAGTTTGGTGAATAACCGGTGGCGGAGTGGGGGATGGCGCGGTACGCCATTAGAGCATATGGTACCCACGTATCCCAATCCCGGCCGTCCCTCCTAACAAAATGAGCCACCGAGTCCGTCAGAGTGCGGTGAAGCCGCTCCACCATCCCGTTAGATTGGGGGTGGTAGGCCGTGGTTTGGAGTTTTTTTATCCCCAGCCTGGAGCATAGATTCTTAAATAAATCTGACACAAAATGTCTACCCTGATCAGTGAGGAGCCGTTTTGGTACCCCGTGGCGGGTGATAATCATCTCGACGAAGGCCCTCGCCGTCTCCTCCGCTGTTTGCTCACGCAGAGGAATCCCTTCTGCATATCTTGTGAAATTATCAATGAAGGTGAGAAGATATTTGTTCCCCCTTTTGGTCTTTGGCAGTGGCCCTACAATGTCGAGGGAAATTTGTTCGAAGGGCTCGCTGGCCACATAGGGGACCCCCAGCGGTACTGCGATCCCCGCCGGTGTCTTCCTTTTCGCACATGAAGAACAGGCTCTCACAAACCCCTCTACATCTTTTTTCAAGCTGGGCGAATAATAATATGAACGGGACACTACTGAGGTAGTACGCTCTATCCCCGGGTGGCCGGCCCATGGTGTCGAATGACTAAGCTCCATCACTTCCTCCCGGAGCGCCTTAGGCACCAAAACCCGCCATTCTACCGCCTCTTCCGACCCGGCGGTCCAGTACAACAACCTACCCGCTTCTTCGCGGATCAGACTTGTCCCTCTGGTTCTTCATATTCTGACACCAGTCGTCTTTTTCTTGAGCTTCCTTAAGGGTCTCGCGGTCGAAGGTCCTTTTTGCTCCCCTCGCTCGTGCGACTATCCGGCTCAATGCGTCAGCATTAGTATGTTTTTTTCCAGGCTTGTGTTCCACCTCATAGTCGAATTCGGCCAATCTTAACGCCCACCGCGTCAAGGGTCCCTAAGATTTAGCATCCATCTGAGGGCCGCGTGGTCTGTCACCAGCTTAAATCTGCGCCCGAATAAGTAGCATCTCAGGTGCTTAGACGCCCAGACCACGGATAGTAACTCCCTCTCGGTAGCGGAATAGTGAAGTTCCGGCCCCCTTAGCTGGCGGCTGGCGTAGCAGATGGGCCATTCTACCCCGTCACGCACTTGAGACAGTACCGCCCCTAAGGCTATTCCTGACGCGTCCGTGGCTAGAATAAATGGATCCCGGAAGTCGGGATATGCTAACACCATTCGCGACGATAACGCGTCGCGAAGTGTCCTGAAGGCTTCCTGCTATTCCTTACCCCAGTGAAACTGGACCTTGTCACTTGTCAGCTGGGTGAGCGGCCTAGCTTGCTCCGCGAAATTTGGTACGAACCGTCGGTAGTATCCGGCGAGACCTAAGAACCCTCGGACTTCCGCCACGTTTTTGTAAGCTGGGAACTTTTAACCGCCTCCACCTTAGTGGGGTCGGGCTTTACCCCTTCTGAGGTGACAATGTGTCCGAGATACGTCACCTCAGTTGCAGTGAAGGTGCATTTTCTCAAGTTTGCCTTCAAATTGACTGCACGCAGCTTACCTAACAGTGTCTCCAGTTTTCGCACGTGTTCATGTATGTTCTCGCTATACACAACCAAGTCGTCCAGGTACACGTAACATCCGTCTCCCTTTAGTTCTCCTAGGAGCCGGTTCATTAATCTTTGAAAGGTAGCCGGAGCTCCCATCAGCCCAAACGCCATTTTTTGTATTCGAAATGGCCTCCCACTGTGGTGAATACTGTTTTCTCTTGATCCTCTGGTGCGATTGGAATTTGATGGTAGCCACTAGTCAGATCTAGAGTAGAGAAATACCGGCTGGTCCCTAGTTGCTCCAGTGTTTCTTGAATTAAAGGCAGGGGGTAGGGGTCAGCGCGAGTGACTGCGTTTAATTCTCTAAAATCAGTACAGAATCGGTATTTCACTTCTCCGTCTGGGCTCATTTTACGCACGAGCACGACCGGCGCGGCCCACGGGTTGTCCGAGGGAGTGATAATCCCCTTTTTGAGCAAGTCTTGCAAATGTACTTCGACGATCCCGCGCTCGTGGAATGGCACTAAATAGGGCCGTTTTGCTATCGGCCCTGCGTTCCCGGTTACAATTCGGTGTTGCACGGGGAGGGCACAACCTTCCCTGCCGGGCTCCCCGAACACGTCCCGCCTCACCGCAGTGTCCCCCCCCCCCCCCCTGGGCTTGCAGAGTCGCGACGGTCCGCCACCCTTTCGTCTCTAGCAGGCTTTCTGGCTTCCACACTTCCGCTTTTCCCAAACTCTGTTTATTATTAATCCTTACGTGGGACCCAGTCACATTAACTACTGTTATAGGGACCTTCCCTTGGCGCACTCTACCTAAGATCCGACGTACTCGCAGTCCCCATTGTTCCTGTGGTACTGGTTCCACAAGAAGGACCTCTCCGTCAGAGGCCCCTGTCACGGTCCCATAAATCAGCCGCTCGCTATATGGTGGCACCTCTTCCACACTCCCTGAACGCATGGCCGAAATCGTAAACTCATCCAGCCTCCCAATATTGGGCCCCGGGACCACCTGCACCCCAGGCCCCCTATTTTTCGGGTTCCACTCACCCCTCTCACCTTCGCGGCTTTCTGTCCCCCTTCTCGTTATTTCGTCCTTAACGACCTCCGCGTAACTCGCGTTTTTCGGAGGCACTATCTCGCCGTTCCGCGACTCCAGGACGCCTTTCCTGAATTTTTCCTTTGCGGCCCCCACCACAAGACTGGCTCGACACCGAACGATTTCCGCCGTTTTTGCCTTCATCTCACGGATCCATCGTTCATCCCTTTCTTCCCTCTCCCGCGATTTAACAGAAATTTTTCGGTCCCCGCCTGCTTGTTTCGTCTCTTCCTGCTCCAGTCGGTTCACTGCTGGTCCGGATAAATTCTTCCGGCCCTCTGTCCGCGACGGTATGGAAACCTTACCCTCTTTTAGGTCCACTTGGGCCCCTAACTTGTGCATCCCCCACCATATCTACCGTGGCAACGCCTGTGAGGGTAACACCTCCACTTCGAACCAAGGTGATATCGGCCCCGGTATCCACTTATAGGCGGTACGTCCGCCCGTTAATTTTCACATTGGCCATTACACCTTGGACTGGCCATACCCCGTGCATCCTAATCTCCCCCGTTTTTTTCAGTGGTTCATGGCTGGGGAGTACCTTGAACCTTCCCCGTTTGGGTGACTGCTTCCTTCTTGGCTAGTCGAGTTCTGTCGGTTCGACTGTGGCCACTCCAGATCTCGTCCCGTGCCCCGGGCGTAGTTATCTCGCGGGCCAGTTGGAGGAAAATTCCTAGGATCCCGATCTTCGCTTTATCTAAAGTTGGGGGGGCGGGTGGTGGTGTTCCGCAGTCCCGGGCAAAATGGCCTGTGCCTCCACACAGGTAGCACGTCCGTTTATCTCGGTGTACATAGGTTGCCCCCCGGATGACAGGATCCTCACCTCCTCGAGCCTCCACTTCTCGCGGCTCACGCTTCGTTTCCCCCACCGTATCACTAAAAAAAACCTTTTGATCACTCCCGTGAGTCGATATCTCATGCTCCACAACGGCCGCTCGCCCGACCGCCTCCTCCAAAGATGCAGGGGGAAATATACGCAGTATCGTCCCCAGGTCCCCCTTGAGGCCGTTTAAGTAGGCCGTCAGCACCACCTTCTCCACTTGACGTCGAACGGCAAGTTGAGCTGCCTGAATTGGAGGGAGCAGAATAAAACGAACCTACTTGGTAGGTGTGGTGGTTTAGCGCAAGCTGACATCGGGCTACCTGTACCTCCTCCTCTCTGATAGGAAGCAGCTCGTAGTGGAGGATTGTAGACTTGATGCAGATGACAGCACCTCCTTTACAGTGCCCAGATGGATGATCTGCTCTGTAAACCTTATAGCCTGCTATGTGAATATGAATGTTAGGATTCAATTTAGTCTCCGTCAGTAACATTATGTCTATGTTATTGAAGTTTAGAAAATATTCCAACTCAGTATATTTATTACTGAAACTTTGACAGTTCTAGGTGCAAATTTTAAAAGATTTCTGAGGAAGGAAAGCCATTATTTTGATTTTATCATGATTGGGAGCAGTTGCACTAACGATTGGACTAGAGGCTGTATGATAGCTATCAGAGAATCGATTTTATTTACAAGAGTGAGCATTTCGGTGGAAGAACAGGCAGGCATTTGGTCACCTTGGCTAAAAGAATGATTTTCATGTTGGCAGCTTTGGACATTTGTTTTGGTTGCTTTAGCATAACTAATTAGAGGGCTTGTCATCTTAGTCTGTGATACCGGAGATGCCGTGATCTCAGCAGTCGATGTGAGACGGTTGTCAGTTTTGACAGGCATTTTATTGTAAGTGGTGCGTGGCGATGGTTTTTGGAGCTTCAGACAACCTCTGTAATTTGCAGTATGAGAACCTTTGCAATTCACGCAAGTAGGAGGACTGGTGCTTGGCCTCGGACAATTTTCTGAGCCGTGCATTCCGTCACATTTGACACATCTGGCCGTTTGATGACAGAAGTTTTTACTATGCCCATATTGTTGACACCTGAGGCATTGTAAGACCGTTCGTCTTGGTCGGGGGGGGGGGGGGGGGGGGAGGGGGGGTTCTATTTTGATTACCGCATAGTAAAGCCGAGTTAGGTTATAAATGTCTGCGTTTTTAGCGCTCGGTCGCAAATCTAAAAAGAAAAGAGGCATAGGTACTTTGGTAACAGGATGGAAAACCGGCACCATTTGTATAGGTTCGAAACCGAGGTTACTCAGTTCAGCCATCATCAACGTGGTGTCACAGGTGGGATGCAGCCCTCTAACCACCACTCTATAAGGCTTTTCTGATTTAAGCTGAAAAGTATGATATTCAGCTTGATTTCCTTGCAAAAAATTGATTATTTTTCTGTAATCATCTACAACTTCAAAATTAATTTTAACCTTATCTTCAATAGTTTTGTAAAGTTAGTTGCCAAGACTTAATTCCTTAATCTGCGATATTAAGGAATTCATGTTATTAACATTATGAATAAATATAGGAGGTGGCTTGGGTACCTTTTCAACAGGTGCGTTCTGAAGGGTGCATATATTCATTGGCTCATTATCACTAGAAATACCTGCCAAGGGCGCAAATGCGTTAGATGTTGGTATATATTGAGATGGGACATTGGATGTTGAAATTTTTGGTTTTTTGGCTCGCCTGTCTCCCAAAGTGATCTGATTTTCGGCGACAGATGGATCAGATGGCTCCGTTCCCATGTGAAAACCTAAGTTTTATGACCACAACACTATGTCAAAGCTCACATACACAATCACTGTTCTTCGATTCTGGTAAACCCGAATTGAAACCCAGGCCTGTTAAGCACTGATAAACTGCTTTGAAAAACTGATTTTCAATAACAGAAACACTTTTTAACAAAGTAAACTTTTAATTTTAAAAGACACTTTAAATATAGGTTATACCGACATTTTCACCGTAACAGCTGTTATGTGACGAAATGTATTCGTGAATATGTTAAAATTGAATAATGTCAATAGGGGGGTGGGGGGGGGGTGGGGGGGGGGGGGGGGGTTGTGTAGAGAAACCATATTGGTGATAGAAAAGAGATCGATATATTTGTATTCAGCTCCGTATCGACTGACGATAAAATGAAATATATTATCTATGATAATTTTGTAAAATAATTTAAAGTAATAATAATAATTAAAATAATAAATAAAAGTGTAACAAATAAAAATATACAGGCATAAAATAAATAAGACAAAATAGAATGGTGTGGTAGTGATAAGAATGGTGAGTGAGGGCAGAGCAGTTCAACAAGAAGAGAAGACAGTCCCTATCTGAAACTCGAGCACGCTATACGTGGGTGTGTGTCGATCTTCAAGACTCCAGGTGAAGGAGCACCTGTCTAATCCTGTAAAGCATATTCATACTTGTATTACCAATTGTTACAGTAGTTCAGCATAATCAGGAGGAGGTTGGATGCAGCAATGTTTGGTTGTATCGAAGGCAGCCTGGAATAATGTCTGGAGATACCGATGTTGAGGATAAAACTGGATGGAGAAAACCCACATGGCGTAACTGGACTCTTTAGGACTCAACAAGAGAAAAGGACGACTGCAAGCAGCATGTTTGATGAGTACCATATAATTTTTCATCATTAACCCTACTGAAATTTAAATATGCCTTAAAAATAATAATTTTAAATAAAACGTTTGTCTAAATTGTATAAAGAATATTTTAATCCGTACTAAAGGACTTTTAAGGAAAATTATTTATAGTGATTATTATACTCGCAACTTGTTTATCTATTCCTATGTTTGATGTTTAAATAATGTTTTTAATGATAAAATATAATATTTTCGTTTTTATTAGTAAAATGTGTCTCGTTTAATATTTGTGTGTCGCCAACCAATTTCCAACTCAAGTATTTTTTCAGTCTCTTAATCTATTAATGCAGCCGCAGAAGGTAAACTATAAGGTAAAACTGTTATATTTCTTACTCACTCCTTCAAAGAACCCATGGTTAGTAAAAGCCTAATAAGACCCTGAGGTAAGAGCAACTATGATGTAAATATTTAAAATTTATTTAAAGCAGAAGCTAAAACTGTTATATTGTCGTCCAATTTACGTGAGGTATGAACTGTTATATTGGCTTGCTAGAAAATAAAAGAGAATATTTATTTAACTGGGAGGACCGACTATTATAATATATAAGTCTTGTCCGAACACTGAGACAATTAAGATCAGGTCTGATTCTGATTTGCTAAAAGTAGTGTTTTACAGTGAATTGTGAATTGAAAATTTGCAGATAGATTTTGTTAATTATACTCTGACTGAGTATGAAATTGTCTCAAAATTGAATGAGCCGTTCTCTCATTATAAACAAATATTTAATAGTTAACCTAAAGGCATACATTGATTCAGTTCTACAACCCAAGGTCACGGTTGAGAGGTGGGGGGGCTGTTTACGTGAGTTCGTTCCCCATTTTTTTTTTGTCAAATAATTTTTTTTTTTTAATAAATAAATGGAAACAGATGTGGAAGCCAATACGCGAAAGCGTACATTCAGTGAACAACGTTCTCCTGGGAAAACACACGCTCGCCAAACACGAAACTCACCAGAGTAGGAGAAGAGAGCTCCGAGGAGGAAGTGGAGGTGCCCCCCTCGACCACCCATCAAACCAGACCAGCGTCCCCGTCCAACCAGCCGCAGACCCAGCTCCCGCAGTCGTCCAAACCATCTCCCATCATTGTCAAAAATATATTAAACTTTAAGACATTCTGTTGCCGTCTCATCAAGACGGCTGGAGTGAGAACGTTCACCTGCCGATCCCGAGTTGAGGACCTCGTCCTCTACCCGAAGGACAGCGATATCTTCAGGAAGATAGCCAGGCACCTGGAAGAAGTGGAAGCTGACTTCCACTGCTACCAATTAAGGGAAGACTAGTCGTACCGAGTTGTCATTCGCGGCCTCCACCACTCAACTCCCCCGGACGAAATAAAGTCTGCGCTTTTCCAGAAACATGTATTTACCATCAAAAACGTGCACAACGTACGTCATCCAATATATAAAACCCCCCTGCCACTCTTCTTCGTCGACATGGCAATCGCGGAGAAGAGCAAGGAGACATTTAAGCTCCAATACCTCCTATACACAAGAATCAAAATGGAGGAGCCACACCGTAAAAAAGAGATCCCCCAGTGCACAAAGTGCCAGGATTACGGTCACACGCACGGCTACTGCCACCATCCCCCCAGATGTGTGAAATGAGCGAGGGACCACACCACAAACAGCTGTTTGAAAAAAGATAGGGTCGCCTCGGTGGTCTGTGTCCTTTGCGGTGGGGACCTTCCAGCTAACTACAGGGGCTGCCTGATACACCGGGATCTTCAAGAGCAGCAAAGAAGAAAGCAAGCCTCAACGAAGCCCCCGTAAAGGTCGGTACCGCCCTTGCCTCCGTTTGCAGCCTTCCCACCGCCAGCCATAGTTCTGCCGCCCCGCCTCCAGAGACTCCAGAGAGCTGCGCCTGCCCCCACTCCCAGTCGAACCAAGGCCACCTCCACACAAGTCCTTCCTTCCATAACTCAGACAACCTATTTGGAGAGTATGTCCGAGCATCCGTGGAGAGCAGACGTGCCCGTGAGTCGCTCCGTGTGTTAGTCCAAATAAGTGCCGAAAAAGTGACAAAGTTCAACATCTGTCGCTACAGAAAAGGCGGCACCGGAAAGGCGGCTGGAAGAAAAGGCATAACAACCTTAGGCCGACTCCTCTTCCACAAGCCTCCCAAAACCCTTGGCAGATCGCCACCACCACCTGAGCGATCAGCCAGCGTCCCGAACGTGGGGGAAACCTTCACAACCGGGAATACGAGGGATTTTATATTTGGTAGCATAGACATCACTAGCCTTGAGGAGAGACTCCAAAAAAGGGAAGTCGAAAGGTTCGCCGCCCTTAAGTCGCAGTTACTGGAGGCAATGAGGCAGGAGATCCAGAATAGCCTAGCACAGAGGCTACCGCCGAAGCAGGGGAACCAAGGAGCCCCTAAAACACAAGCACCCAACCAAGCCTCAGCCAAACCGGCTGCGACTGGGAAAAGGACCGAACGCCCCCACGGCAAGTAGCAAGCAGGTAAGCGCCCCTAATGAGCCTCCCAAGGCTATGCCCCCTGCTGTCATTATCTGGCATCCCACAAATATTTTAATTTAGTAAAATCAGTTGAACAATTTTGAGAAAATCTCCGCGTCTAAGATTTAAAGTAGAGTAAAGATAAGTTATATCATTTTAAGTAAAAACGCGACAACAAGCTACCTATTATTATACCCTTGTGCGGAGATTTTGGTAAAATCATTATTATTCAGCAAGAAAGGAAGGGCGATGTTTTTAAACCAAAATTGACTTGGAGGGCTTGGGAACAAACTTATTTTTTTTAAATTTTATTTACATTTTATATAGTTGGATATTTTTTTTTAAATTTTATATAGTTAGTAATTTTTTTGAATTTTTTTATTATGACAGATAGTTTTTGAGAATATTGAGCAGAGTGAGGAAGGGAGTGTTGGGAGTAATATAGAAAATTTAAATATCCCGGTTTCGGCAGGGACTAGGTCACTCAAAACGAATGTCGTTAACTAGAGAGAGGAGACCGAAGATTCTAAGATGGACAAAATGTTTAAGGAATTGTTAAGGCAAATGGAAAAAATGGAGTCGCGAATAAATAATAATTTAGGTAGTAAAATAGGAAATTTAGATAGGGAAATGAAATCACAAAGGGCGAATTTAGATAGCTAACTTAGAAACTAAAATACGGTTAAATCAACAAGAAATAATGAGTAGATTGGAAAAAGCTGAGAAAAATTGTGACGCTCGATTTCAAATTTTAGAAACGAAATTATTATCAGATAGACAAGAAAATCAGGTTAGATTTAATAAAATTTCCGAAAGGGTAGAGAAGTTAGAGGTTCTGAATAAAGTAGAAAATATTGAAAATAATAGTAGGAAGGAAAAATTCAAATTTTAGAAGTAGAGATGGAAAAGGAACCTAGCTTAGAAATTTTAGTACAGGAAGAAAAGGTTTTAGAAGTTTTAGTTGTAAAAGTGAATGAGATCAATATAGATTTTGAAATTAATTTAGAAAATCATAAGCTTATTTTGAAATAGAGAAGAAATTTTCCAGACGAATAAATGTAACAAGAAAATTTCTTTCAAAGGAAGAAATTGTTATGAACAGTTATATGTGCGGATGTGCAAATGTTTTAATGAATGTATGGAAAAATGACGATACTAATATTTTATATGAGACAGTGAACAATTTAGAGAATTTTTATAGAAACAAACGGACAGAAAAATTTTAAAATTAAGAGCAGTGACAGACAGACGACACCGAATTATAGTAAAAAATGGAGAGGGCATGTTTAAAGATATAGTACGTCGGGGAATCCGAAAAAAGGAAATAATAAATTTTAGGCTTTGCAATAAGAAATTGTATTAGCCAAATTTTACAGTGAATATCTTTTTATGAAACTTGAATGAGTTGAAGACATGATAGACAGAATTACGAGACGAAATTTAGACAGAAACTAACAGAAGACTCGAATAAATGAAGAGATGGATTCGATGGTCGAATGAAATTGGGAATTTTTTTGTGTGAATGAAATTTATAAATGTTTTTTTTTTTAATTGGATTTATTTGAATTTTATATATTTTTTTGTTTATTGGATTATTTAATTATATGTTGATTGATGCTTTGGAAGTGAATTTAATAGTAAGTTAATTGTCTTTAGTATTTTTTAAGATATAGAATTAATTCAATTTAAATTTCGGAAGTTAATTTTTTTTGAATGGGAGAAGATATTTTTATGAATAAAAATTGAGAATATTTTGAACAGATGAGAGGAGTTATTTGAATTTTGATATATTATTTTTTTGCGTTTAATTATATGGTGCTGGTCAGTTGACTAGTGTTATTAAGAATTTGATAAGTAGTTTCTGAAATTATTTTATTTTTGTTTATTGACCATTTATGTAAGTTTAGACGGATAAATAAGAAAGATAAAGCATTTAAGAGATTTTAGTAGTTTATTTAAGGAAACAATTTTTTTTTGAAAATTAGTAAGAAGTCTAATAAATTTTAGAATAGGAATTGATATTTATTTTTTATATATGGGTATTTTTTTGAATTGATAAGAAATAATTGAGAGATGTTTAGTAGTTTATATATATATTTTTTATTGATAAGAAGTTTAAAGTAATTAACTAGAGTTATTGGATTATACATAGTTATATTGTTTTTTTGAAAACTGATTGAAGGAAAGATATTTTTGATAACGATTTTTTTTTTGTTGAATAGATAGGAAGTGATAGTCATCTTAGAATCGAAGTATGACATTTTTTAAATAGGGTAAGGAATGAAAGAAAAGAATAAAATGCACAGTATAAAAGATTTTATAAATATTTTCATCTAAATTTGGTTCATAAGAGAGCAGAGGATAATAAATAATAATTAGAAAAATATATGTTGAAAGGTAAATTATTATAATGAGTTAAACTATCCCCACAAGGAGGATGTCAAATGAAACGTAATTGATAGGAGGTTTCCCGGTATGATTCTAAAAAAAATATTAATTATAGATATTATGTCCCGAAAAATTGGTACTTACCTCCAGAGGTGTAGATTCGCAATTTGAATTTCATTTAGAGAGAGATCCCCCATCTATGGGGAATTTAAAAAAAATCAAAACATATTTATAAATAAACTGGCTTTACTAAAGAAAAATTTATGAATTTGAAAAATTGAAATGGCCATATTGAAAAATTATATACAAAAATGGATACTACCTTGTGACGTCACACTTGAAACATATATACAATAAATTTTACTTTTTAACATAAAAATTGGAGTCCACACTCTCTCCACATCCCTTCAATCCTTTACCACTACGGTCACTTTTACTCACTTTCAATCGTTTACTCACTACTTTTCACACATTTCCAACAAAAAACAGAGACTAGACCCTCATAGATTGTGCCTTGTTGAGAGGCGAACATCGACTGACGTATGCCGTGCAAGGCATTCTGGATCTCCCCACTCGAGTGTCTTTTGGCTTTCGTCTTTTATTTGGTTCCTAAATATTAAAATTGTCCGACGTTATCTTCCCTCTCTTCCTTTTCTTCTGTCTTCTTAATTATTATTTTAATTTCCTGCAGCTCTGTTTATTAATTTTGTCTCCTTCCTATCTCAAAAATAGCATTCAAACTTGGTGATATACACTTTCGGATCATTCTACGGCCTTGGATTGGATCCGTCCTCTATAATTGGATCATTTTTGGAACAGGCTTCCTTTTCAAAATTTTGAGCTGGCTTTTCCATTTGATGTGGGCAGTTTTTCTCTTGTTTTCCTTTTTCAATCTCTTCTTAATAATTGACTGTTTTATTTTCTTCCTGGATGTGGAATTAATCTTTCCTGTAAATTTAGTTTCTTTTTGAAGTTGGTTGGTTTCTTGATTGATGTTTAAAATGTTTGTTGATAACTGTAAGGTTAGGCCTGAAGCCACCTTTTCTTACTTTTATTTTTTTTCTTCTGGCAAATTGGTTCAAAAAAAAAATTATTATCTTAGACATCAGTTGTCCTGACAACGGGTTTGTTTACATTACAATTGCTTTCTCTTATTTTTTCTGGAACGAAAATTGTGTTTCTGGAATCACATTTTTTTGTTCCAAAAGTTCCCTCTTCGTCTGTTTTATCCTGGTCCCTTTTCCTTCTTCATCCACTCCTGTCATCTCCAGTTGGTCGTCGTGAACCGGCACTTTAGGGTGTCTCTACGCTCACAAACCACCTCGAAAAAAAGTTCATCCCGCACCTGTCACTTCACTTCATTCCCCACTGTCATTTTCAGCAAATTTACATTAACAAAAAAAAAATTTCTTACACACTAATTATAAACTGAGCTCAGTCCTTTACAATTTGGACGAGCTAAAGACAAAAAAAAAAGTCTTTAGTTTCTATATTGTGGTGATCTTTGCCTCATATAATAGATTGAAGCTTTACCCGGCGCAACTCCACCATAAATTGTGATGATCTTTCTTTGGGTCTTTTAAACTTTTATTAATTACTATGAAAATGATTTTACTTTTGGGGTTAACATGCGTACTCAGAAGGTGAACTAGGCTGTAGAGAATTTAGAGAACAATTTATAAGACAACATACATTTATTAACACAATTATTGACATATATTAGTGAGGCGTCCCTCCATAATCGCACATCTGGAATAAAATATCTATAAAACAGGAAACAATTTATATAGACTTAAATGTTCTGGTAACTCCCGCAACATGAAGGTGTCTATTGATGATCAGCCAGCCATTCGTCTCGATGTCGGAGAAAAATGTAAAATAAATGATTCCGTTACCTTGTAAGTCTTCTTTTTCTGACCACACTCAAGCCGGTGGTCTCTCCTACAGGATTCACGAAGATTGAGGAACTTCCAGTCCCTTCGAAGTAGGCAGCAGGGATGATCTCCCTCTAGCAGCAAAATGAGAGTCTTCGGTCTCCTACGTCCGCTCAAACAGGAGTCTCCTTCTTCCCACAGCTCAGCCAGGAATGTCCTCTCTCTCAACAGCTCAACTCTGAATAACTGCCCAGCTCAACAGCTGAACTCGGAATGACTATTTCCTCTGATAGCTGACTGAAGACTGTCCACCTCAACAGCTCAACGAGCAAAGTCTGTCTGCCCCGACAGCTCAACTAGGACCAACTACCTCCTCTGATAGCTCAACTAGGACTCCACCTCCTCTGATAGCTCAACTAGGACTCCTTTCTCGTAGCTGAACGAGGACCGACTACCTCATACCGCACTTCAGCGAGGAACCCTTGAATTTCCATCCCCTCCACTTTATGTATCTTCCACTAGTGCGCTTCTCGTGGTCGCTCTCATAACTATAATTACCAATCGTTCTGTGATATGCGATATATCACAATTGCCTCCCTTTGATTAAAAAAATTGCGGAGATACATTAGTTAAGGTAGCGACGTAATTTTTTCTCTTCACTTGGCTCTTATTTCACTCACTTCTGAACACTTCTTATACTACACTGTACAATTTTATACAATATTACAATTTTTTACAATATATAACTTTGGCTTTAAAAATGGCTTGAATGTCTATTTCGTACTTTATCAACTTCGTCCTGTCTGTCTGTCTCATATTTTATCAGCTTTGTACTGTCGGCTTATTTAATTAAATTATTACTTTAAATTATTTATTCTTTATTATTTATTCCTCAAATTCTCCTTAAATTCTTTATTATTCATCGATACATGTGCCTTAGTAATAAAATTCCTTTTTTTTTTCTCTAACTATCAATCTTCATTTTCCTGCTATCATATCTCATTCCAAATACCCCACTTAGGTATCAATTATTAACGACGATCGACGAAGAATGCTTCCACAGCATTAAAATACTAATAACGACGAAATATGCTCTCAACGCATCTATATCCACAATTACTATCACAATTATCGACGAAGAATGTCTTTCCTGACATCGTAGATTGGCCCTATTTCGGCTCACAAAATTCTCAATAAACTTTCATATCATTATTTATCGTCAATATCCTTCTCTGTTTAATAATTACCAATACCATTCTTTCTTTACTTCGCACCATATTTAATCATCAAGGCATCCAAAAGTAACAATGTTAATAAAGTTTTCCTTATTTATCTTTCAATATTTAATCAGCCGACAGTCAAAAGAATCAAAATACTCTGTTGAGATATCTTCCAAGGTGAAAACCCGCCATCCTAACAACGTCCCTAACTTAATTTAATTTGGTTTCTACATATCTACAAATGTTCTGTCCTGTCTGTTCATGTTGAAACCTGCAAGCCGCTATCTTAATACTACTGTTCTAAATTAATTTGATTTTTACTTTATCTCGAAATGTCCTGTTTCGTCTTGTTGTCAGGTTGAAACCTGAAGCCGCCGTTATAACAATGCGTCGAAGTTAATTTAATTCTTACTTATCTACAAATGTTGAACAATCTTGTCCTGTCAGGTTTAGACCTGAAGCCCGCCAAAATGAATAACTAACAAAAATATTAACACAAAACGAAACGAAAAATATATGAACGCTAAACTATATAATACATTATTTACAATTTTTATTTACAAACATGCCCAGTATGGATATTTTCCTGAATTCCGAAAAATACCCAATTGCACTCAACTAGCCGGGGGTTCGTGGGACCCCAAGAATCCTGGTCAATTCCGTCTGCGGCGTTGAGTTAGTTCCGGGCTCTTCCCTTGTCAATTTCCTGCGTCAATTTCGACCCTTCCCTCTTATATCTTTTCAAAGGAGAAATATGAAAACGTCCCCTTTTTTGTCCTGTATCTGAGTTATGTTTAATTGTTACTAAATAAGGTCCTTCCCAGTATATCAATGGTTTATAAACTTCTTCGTTATTTTTCGGTACTCTTAATGGTTCAACTAATACTAATCCCCCCATGATTAATATCTGAGTTCTATGTTGTCTATCGTCTGTATTTTGTTTTTCTTGTTCACGTAGTTTACCGAAATATCTCTCTTGTATACAGCTAATTTCAGATCCGGTGTCTATTAAGGTAACTATTTCATTGTCGTTAAAAGTGATGTTAATTTCCGGACACTTAGCTTTCCTGTCTACGTCCTCATAGTTGTCTTCTGTCAATAATTTATTAAATTCTTTTTGTAATGATGCTATGGAGTTTTTAGTTGGCAAGAGTCGACTTTGTCTGTCCGTTATTGTTTGTGGTATGAAGGGCATTGCTGTAGGGTTAAGAATGGTGGGCGTTGGTGGAACATCGACAGACTCACGCCCCTGAATCTGTCTGATTTCTAGTTTTTTGTCTCTTCTCTATTTTCTTCCTCCTGTCTATTTATGCAGTTAGTTTGAGTTTCTTTTTTATAATATCTACTGTCCCGTGCTGGGTTCTGTTGCCCAGCTTGTTCGTGTTGTACTGTCCTAAATTGGTTATCTGGTCTTCGGTAATTATTATTAAATCTATTGTTAAAATAGTCTCTTGTCCTGTCTATGTATTTCCTATGGTAATCATTTTGATCATTCGTATTTTCAAAATTATTTCTTGGATTAAATTGTTGTTCCGGATAATTATTGTTGTTTCTCCTAAAGTCGGGTCTGTATTGGTCTCTCTGTCTAAAGTTTGAATTATATTGTCTGTCCCCGAGAATTTCTCTCTTAATTACCTTTTCTCCAACGTTCTCTAAGATGTCTGCGAATGCATCTACTGTCTTTGTCCCTTGAACTATTACGCTTGTCTCAACCGTTTTCCCAAAATGTCGGGCCATTCTTTGGCAGATGTAAGTCTCACTACTTTTTGTACTTCTCTCGCGGATTCTAGCGACTAACTTTACAAAATATTCTACCGGCGACTGGTCCATGTGTTCTTTGAACGTCTCCGTGTCCAATTCCAGGGACACTATATTATCGTATGTCTCCCCATGAAATTTGTCTTTGAATGTTTGTATAAAAGTGTCTATGTTTGTTATTTCATCTTTCTTTCTTAGAAACCACCACTGTGCTTCTGCTTCTAAATGTTCCAAAATAAACCTACTGAAATTACTAGGTCTGCGTGACTGATATTCTGAAACTAAGTCTTCCAAAAATTGTAGCGGTAAGTCCTTTTTACTGTTTTTGAATGTAAATTTTGCAGGTTGGTTTTCCGATCGATATATTATGGTTTCTGTCTGTCCTGTTATTCCTCTGTAATCGTCGGTAACTTGTTTTGACTTCTTTAAGTTTACTATTTCTATTTCTATATCCGTCACTTTATTTTCGATGTTGTCTATGTTTTGTTTCATGCTGTCTTTTGTCTCCTCATTCCTTTGTACGCACTCGTCTGTCAGTTCTGTTTTCGTGTCTAATATATTTTTTTCTATCTTGACCCCTTGTTGCACAATTTTCGTAGTTAATTCTTGTTCCTGAATGTCCATGTCAGTCTTTAATTGTTTATAATGACTGGTCATGTCCTCAATTTTTATGTTCATTTCTTGGAGGCCATCTTGTATATCTGTCTTTAGTATCTTTGTCATTTTTGTCATATTTAATTCATTACTTTCTGTCATCGTTTTATTATCCGTCCTAATTGATGTCATATTTGATTCCATTTTTTCTGTATTCGTTTTATTATCCGTCCTAATTGATGTTATTTCTGTCATTAACCATTTACTTACTTCATTACTTTCTTTTACCATTTTCATCAATGTTTCTATGTCCCTATTTCTGTTTTTGTCTGTCGCTATTTCCGTTGTTTCGTTTGTCTCTAATATTAATTCCCCATTAGTCTCTTCGTCATCCCTTTGGTCACCCTCTGTCATTGACTCACGTATTTTTGACCTTGTCCCTTCAGCCATTTTTAAAATACAAAATAATATAATAGATATAAATCAATATAAATTATAAATTGTTCTCTTATCTCACCGGATTTCTTTCGTACCCGGCACAATCCACCATAAATTGTGGTATACCCGGCATCCTACACCATAAATTGAGGTGATCTTTGCCTCATATAATAGATTGAAGCTTTACCCGGCGCAACTCCACCATAAATTGTGATGATCTTTCTTTGGGTCTTTTAAACTTTTATTAATTACTATGAAAATGATTTTACTTTTGGGGTTAACATGCGTACTCAGAAGGTGAACTAGGCTGTAGAGAATTTAGAGAACAATTTATAAGACAACATACATTTATTAACACAATTATTGACATATATTAGTGAGGCGTCCCTCCATAATCGCACATCTGGAATAAAATATCTATAAAACAGGAAACAATTTATATAGACTTAAATGTTCTGGTAACTCCCGCAACATGAAGGTGTCTATTGATGATCAGCCAGCCATTCGTCTCGATGTCGGAGAAAAATGTAAAATAAATGATTCCGTTACCTTGTAAGTCTTCTTTTTCTAACCACACTCAAGCCGGTGGTCTCTCCTACAGGATTCACGAAGATTGAGGAACTTCCAGTCCCTTCGAAGTAGGCAGCAGGGATGATCTCCCTCTAGCAGCAAAATGAGAGTCTTCGGTCTCCTACGTCCGCTCAAACAGGAGTCTCCTTCTTCCCACAGCTCAGCCAGGAATGTCCTCTCCCTCAACAGCTCAACTCTGAATAACTGCCCAGCTCAACAGCTGAACTCGGAATGACTATTTCCTCTGATAGCTGACTGAAGACTGTCCACCTCAACAGCTCAACGAGCAAAGTCTGTCTGCCCCGACAGCTCAACTAGGACCAACTACCTCCTCTGATAGCTCAACTAGGACTCCACCTCCTCTGATAGCTCAACTAGGACTCCTTTCTCGTAGCTGAACGAGGACCGACTACCTCATACCGCACTTCAGCGAGGAACCCTTGAATTTCCATCCCCTCCACTTTATGTATCTTCCACTAGTGCGCTTCTCGTGGTCGCTCTCATAACTATAATTACCAATCGTTCTGTGATATGCGATATATCACAATATATAAAAAAATATTGAACATTGGCTAAATAAAAAACTTTACCATAATTAATATCCTTTGGATATATGTACCAGAACAAAACAAATTGATATTTAATTATTATATTGCCGTTTCACCACTCAATATCTTTTCCCACTTTCCATTCTTCTTTCTATCTTAATCGCAAAATTTAAATTTCTATTCTACTTCAAATCATAAATAAAAAAATTAATAATTGGGTTGCCTTTCGAAATTCAGTTCCTCATTCCTCATCATCATTTTCTAAATATTTCCTCCTATATCTTTGGTTCAACTTCTCAAGTTCCAAATCCCCCCTTTACAAAGTATAAATATTGCTTATCCTATTATTTTGACGTTACCTAGGCCTTCGCCCCTTCCCTAAATTCTCAGGAGAATTTATAGGACTTTAGTTTCTATATATAAAAAAATATTGAACATTGGCTAAATAAAAAACGTTACCATAATTAATATCCTTTGGATATATGTACCAGAACAAAACAAATTGATATTTAATTATTATATTGCCGTTTCACCACTCAATATCTTTTCCCACTTTCCATTCTTCATTATAGGACTATAACTCAAAAAAAATCTTCAACTTCTTAATCTCAAAAAAAAAATCCCTAATAACTTCTTATATCATCGTAGATTGTAATACTTCATATATCGTCGCAGAAAATGTGGATCCTCCCTTCCTTGGGTATCTAGCTATCTATTCTCTAATAGCTCCAACTTCCAAATAACTTCCTCAATATCTAAGTTTTTAATAACGTCTTGTAAGTCTCAAAGGAAAAATTATCCCCATGTATTTAATTATTTTTATATTAATTATATTATATCCCCTTTTATCTCAAACAAAACATATCTAGATGAAACTATTTATAAAATTCTAAATTCTTCCGCGAATAATCATCATCTTTTCATTCTCTACCCTTAAAAAAAAATCGTCGACTCCATATATATTAACTTGCCATCATATCCACCTATCTTTCTTTTCCTACGGTCTTACATTTTCCATTAAATCCTAATTCAATTGTTACATATTTAATTCAAAACACAAAAAAAATGTATAATATAATTATTTTAAAGTAAACAAATACTATCGCGATCATCCACTCTTAATCCTTTTATACTAGCATACATTCCTCTAATACTAATAATAACATATATATACTATATACAAATAAAATCATAATAAATGCAAAATAATAAAAAAATCCTCTCCTGTGTATTGTGTAGGTTGAGTAATGTAAAATGATTTCGTTTCTTAATGTTGTGTTGCACGTATGGTGTAACATAAATGTATCAAATAAATCATAAATCCTCGAAAATAATGTATGTTTTATGTGTGTTAGCTTTGTCTAAATGTTCCTGAGATTGGTTAGGTTCGGCTCCCATAGGATCAGCTAAAAATCCTTCTCTGATCCCTGTTAGGCTCGGCAAAGTACAGAGATCAAAACTGCAAGAGACCAAATTGTCTCCGCCTGCTTATTTAAAACTACTACAAAACTAATCTACTTCATTTATTCTACTCCTTGCATTCTCGGTTATTAATCACTAAATAAACTAAACTCACCTAAAAAAAGTTCTAATGAAAAAAAAATCTTATCTAAATTAACTATGAATCCTTTGGATGGATCCGGTTTAAATTCCCTTAACTGGGTTGTCTACTTCATGCTCCAGTTCGATCTAACTATCGACCCTGCCTGATCGATTCAAACGAATGAACGAACTAACGTTCATCACAACAACAATATAATTCAACATAAATAAACAAACAAAATATAATAATTCTTAAACCTATATTAACCTCTTATAATTTCAAATGACAACAATGGTATGTACATCTCACAATAAATTCCATCCATAAAATATGTATATTCATTCATTCCTCTTTCAATCATTAGTAAATTTCATTTATCCTCAGTTTTGTCAGTGTTTTCTATAGTTTTATTTAGTTTGTCTGTCTGTCATGTCAATAACTCATTCGAGTTTCAAAAATAGTTCCTTACTTTAAGTTCGGCTAATGCAATTAAATAATTGCAAAGCCTTAAACTAACTGCATACTTTTTTCTAATGCCGCGCCGAATAATGTCTTCAAATATCTTCCCCCACCCCCCTACTAACTAAAATTCTGCGTAGTCTGTCTGTCAGTACTGCGTCATTTTTCTCATTTCCCCTTATTTCATAAATTTTCACTTCAGTTTGTCTGTGTTCTACTTCAATAATTTTTTCAACCTATGTAAATTCTTTCTTAAGTAATTTTTCCATTCATTCACAACAGTCATACTATCATATTTTCTTAATTCTACCTTAAATTGCACTAACTGATAATTCATTATAATTTCTCCCTGAGAAGGAAATTTTCTGACCAATTTTACTCTACTTTGAAATTTCTTTTTAACTGCGAAATTTGAACTTTTACTTCCTAGATTATTTTATCCTACCATCTTAGCTTCCTTCATTTTCACATTTAAGTCTCCTACCACATTGTGTCCCTCTACTAAAATTTCTAAACTTGTTTCTTTTTCTACTTGTAAATTTCGAACTGGTTCCTCTATACCTTCATTTTCAATATTTTCTACTTTATTCGGATCTCTTATCTGCAAATTGTCCATCTTCTTATCTAATTTCATTCCCCAATTTTGAATGTTATCCCTTAAATTTTGAAATTGTTCTTTCATATCTGCCCTGAAATCTGTAATTTGCTGGATAATTAATTCCAAGATTCTATCCAATTTATCCGATTCCTCTTTAGTGAGCTTCATCTTAAATAATAAATTTGGTATCTCGAATACAAAAAAAATCTATCGATATGACTGTAAAAAAATGTTGGTTCAATATTTTTATATATGTGAACAAAAATTCATATAATGTATTCCCCCACTCTCCAAACGAAACTCAAATCTCCTCATGGTGTAGATTCGCAAGGCCTATGAGTTTCGAAATTTGAATTTCATTTAGAGAGAGATGGGGAATTTAAAAAAAAATCAAAACATATTTATAAATAAACTGGCTTTATAAAAAAAATTTATGAATTTGAAAAATTGAAATGGCCATATTGAAAAATTATATACAAAAATGGATACTACCTTGTGACGTCACACTTGAAACATATATACAATAAATTTTACTTTTTAACATAAAAATTGGAGTCCACACTCTCTCCACATCCCTTCAATCCTTTACCGGTCACTTTTACTCACTTTCAATCGTTTACTCACTACTTTTCACACATTTTCAACAAAAAACAGAGACTAGTCCCTCATAGATTGTGCCTTGTTGAGAGGTGAACATCGACTGACGTATGCCGTGCAAGGCATTCTGGATCTCCCAACTCGAGTGTCTTTTGGCTTCCGTCTTTTATTTGGTTCCTAAATATTAAAATTTTCCGACGTTATCTTCCCTCTCTTCGCTGAAGTTATAACAAAATTGAACAGTAAACCGGAAAAGATGGGTGTTAAGAAATTCGACGGAAAAAATGAAGATCCCAAAACCTGGCTACTTATATATGAAAAAGCCTGTTCCTTCAACAACTGGGACAGTGACTATTTGAAAATTAGTAATCTAGTTTCCCACCTGGTACCCTAGAGTAATGTAGAGAAATGGTACCATTCCCTCATGGCCAAAGAAACTCCAAATGAATGGGTCCTTTGGAAGAGCTCATTTCTGAGTTCGTTTCAACAGAACCTTTTGGAACTAGCGATAAGATGCAATAACTATGTCTATCGTGGAGGGACAATGTTGGAGTATTTCTTGGAAAAAGAACGTCTTATTAATCTTGCCTACGACAGTCTCTTAGATAGGGCCTTTCTCATAATGGTTATGTTGGGAGACTACCCGAAGATCTCCAGAGCCAGTTGTCCATCCTGAACATAGAGACTAGGGAGGAACTCCGGGCAGCTCTCGTCAAGCTGAAGCCGGCCGCCGCTGCTTTCCAATCTTTTAGAAGATCTTGGACCTCTAAGGAGAGAAGAAAGAAGCCGAGCGAAATAATAAAAAAAGGAGTTAATAATATAGACGGTGATGAAGGAGTTGATAATGATATTTATTCAAGATCATGTTTCATTTCTAAGGTACCTCAAATTCGTTTATTGAATCAAGCTTGCACAGACAATAGCGAAAGGAAAATTGAAGTTAAACCTGATTTGGTGCCAGATATTTTTCGCTCTTATCATGACGATCCCGATTCAGGAGGTCACGACGGGTTTTGGAAAACATATATCAAGATAAGGGACAGGTTTCATTGGCCCCATATGAAAGAAAGTATTTCAAAATACGTCAAAAGTTGTCATGATTGTCAAATTGCAAAATTTAACTTTAAGCACAAACCAAACATAATGGTTATTCCGGATACAGCTACAGAGCCTTTCCAGTGCCTTCATTTGCACTTTGGTGAGAGACTGAAGGAAGCCGAATCAAATCGAAAGACACAATAATTTATTGCCGCTGTGGATGAATATTCAAGATATATCTTTCTGGCTGACAAAAAGTTTGGAATCTCCTCCGACATGATTCAAAAGAGATCCATCTCCAAGGAAAAGATGAAGAAATGCAAGAAAAATATGAAGTCCTATTTTGGTAAACATGTTATCCAATGTGCAAATGTTATCCCAAAAATAAAAGAAGAGAACCAAATCCTGGTGCAGGCCGGATATCGAGGGAAGAATTCTGTTGTTAAAGGACCTTTCAAAATCAAGAAAGTCATCAGAATGAATGGGTTCCCCAAGTCTGTTCTGTATGAGGACGACTTCGGAGCAGGGCAGAAGGCTGCCATCAGGAATGTGGCGGTCTATCATTGCAGGAGCAATGAAGCTCCTAAGAAAGGGGGTATATATGGTACATTACATACCATGGGATCAAAAACAATATCAACAGAAAGAAGATGGAAGTAGGTTAGATAAATATGTGAATTCGGTTGTATTATAAAATGTTTATAATGAAACATATATGGTGTACTTGTTAAATAACTTACATAATTAAACACATTTTATTAAGGTAAAAGAAAAGATAGTATAGGTTATTGGAAAAGATAAAATTTTAAAGTCGACCTAGATTTTTTTTGAGAAATTTAAATATTAAAGGGATATTGTTTGAATTAGTTATCCATATGTTTAAAAAAAATTAGTGAATATTATGTTTTTGGTTTCAGTATAAAAGAATTTAATTATTGTGAATTAAGGAGAAAGGATGAAATTTGGTTAAGCATGCATATCTAAGATGAAAAGTGTGTAAAATGAATATTGAAGATTTGTTATCGATATTTAAAATTAATTTTTTAATTTTTTTTATATTATTTATAGATTTAATGTAAATATATGTTATTCAAATCATAGTTAGTAATTTTTTTTTTTTTTTGAAAATTTTGTGTTGAAATTCGTGTTGTATTATAGTTTTAAAATGATAATTTGATTTTTTCTTATGTTAATTATAGGTCACATATAAATATATGTTATTCAAATCCTAGTTAGTAATTTGTGTTTTTGATGAAATTCGTGTTTGTATTATAGTTTGAGAATAAATGAGTTGATTTTTTTTGTTAATTATTGATTTCATGTATAGGTAGTGAGATGTATTGAATATGAGAGATCCAGTAGTGAGTTACAAAAAGAACAATAAATAAGAATTAGTGAATATAGTTCAAGGGGCAACCACTGGTAGCGCATTGGGTGTGTGCTACATAGACTGGAGGGGATGAGAATTGGGGTCTGCTCCAGTGTCGATAGAGAAGGGCACTCCCGTTTGAGCTGTCAGATGAGACAGACACTCCCGTGTTGGCTACCGTAGTGTCCACACCAGGGACACTCCCGTTTGAGCTGTCAGATGAGACAGACACTCCCGTGTTGGCTGCCGTAGTGTCCACACGAGGAACACTCCCGTTTGAGCTGCTGTAGGTAGAACACTCCCGTGTTGGCTGCCGTAGTGTCCACCCCAGGGACACTCCCGTTTGAGCTGCCGTAGTAGGTAGGAGACTCCCGTTTGAGCTGTCGGATGAGACAGACTCTCCCGTTTGAGCTGCCGTAGTAGGTAGAACACTTCCGTTTTGGCTGCCACAGTGTCCACACCAGGGGACACTCCCGTTTTAGTTGCCGTAGGAGACAGAGGACTCCCGTTTTAGCTGCTAGAGGGAGAGCATCCCCGCTGTATATCTCCAAGGGACTGGACTTTCCTCGTCCCTTCGTGGATTCTGGATGAGAGATCGCAGGCTGGAGTGTGGTTTAAAAGTGGAAGATTTTTAAAGATAACGCAACCATGTTTTACATTTCTCCGACGTCGAGACGAATTGCTGAGCTGTAACCTAGAAGGGGTTCCAGGACACACTTATAATTATTGTATTAAAAGATACAGTTAATACAGGAGATATCTAAGAAGCGGAGATCTACGGAAAGAGGATCCAGAGCTGGCTGATCATCAGTTAGACATCTTCACATTGGGGGGGTTACAAAGACATTTAAGATCATACAAATTCTTTTCATATTTAGTAATGTATGTTTTATTGATAATTTATTTCAGATGTTCTATTCTTTGAGGGACGCCTCCTATTTATATTGATTAATGGTTATTTTAATAAATTTATGTTTTCTTTATAAATTGTTCTCTGAACTCTCTGTAGCCTAACTCACCTTCTGACTACGCGATTTAACCCCAATAGTAAATTCATTTTATTTTAAATAGTTTAATTATTAAAGACCCAAGACAGGTCACTTCAATTTATGGTAGAGGAAAGCCGGGTACTTCAATTTATGGCGAGAGGCGCCGGGTATTTAGAAATACATAGAAAAGGTTACGTCAATTTATGGTAAAGACGCAAGGGTAATCGAAAGAAATCCGGTGAGATAAGAGAACAATTTATAACTTATATTCATTTATATTCATTATATTAATTTGTATTTTAAAAATGGCTGAAGGTACAAGGTCAAAAATACGTAAGTCAATGACAAAGGGTGACCAGAGAAATGACGAAGAGACGGATGGGGAATTAGTACTAGAAACAAACAAAACAACGGAAATGACGACAGACAAAAACATGAGTACGGACATGGAAACATTGATGAAAATGATAAAAGAGAATAATAAATTGTTAATGATAGAGATGACAGAATGAATGGAATCAAACATGACAAACAAAATGAAGTTATTAACAGAAAACATCAATTCAAGGGCAGAAAAAACGGAACTACTAATGGTAAAGAACATACAATCATTAAAGACAGATATACAAAATGGTTTCCAAGGCCTGAACATACAAATTGAGGACTTGACCGGTCATTATAAACAATTACAGACTGACATGGACATTCAGGGACAAGAATTAACTACGAAAATTGTGCAACAAGGGGTCAAGATAGAAAAAAATATATTAGACACGAAATCAGAACTGACAGACGAGTGCGTACGGAGGAATGAGGATACAAAAGGCAGTATGAAACAGAATATAGACAAGATCGAAAATAAAATGACGGACATAGAAAAAGAGATAGTAAACTTAGAGAGATCAAAACAAGTTACTGATGATTTTAGAGGAACAACAGGACAGACAGAAACCATCATATATCGATCGGAAAACCAACCTGCAAAATTTACATTCAAAAACAGTAAAAAGGACTTACCGCTACAATTTTTGGAAGACTTAGTTTCAGAATATCAGTCACGCAGACCTAGTAATTTCAGTAGGTTTATTTTGGAACATTTAGAAGCAGAAGCACAGTGGTGGTTTCTAAGAAAGAAAGATGAAATAACAAACATAGACACCTTTATACAAACATTCAAAGACAAATTTCATGGGGAGACCTACGATAATATAGTGTCCCTGGAATTGGACACGGAGACGTTCAAAGAGCACATAGACCAGTCGCCGGTAGAATATTTTGTAAAGTTAGTCGCTAGAATCCGCGAGAGAAGTACAAAAAGTAGTGAGAATTACATCTGTCAAAAAATGGCCCGACATTTTGGGAAAACGGTTGAGACAAGCGTAATAGTACAAGGGACAAAAACAGTAGACGCATTCGCAGACATCTTAGAGAACGTTGGAGAAAAGGTGATTAAGAGAGAAATTCTCGGGGACAGACTATATAATTCAAACTTTAGACAGAGAGACCAATACAGACCCGACTTCAGGAGAAGCAACAATAATTACCCGGGACAACAATATAATCCCAGAAATAATTTTCAAAATACAAATGATCAAAATGATTACCATAGGAAATACATAGACAGGACAAGAGACTATTTTAACAATAGATTTAATAATAATTACCGAAGACCGGATAACCAATTTAGGACAGTACAACACGAACAAGATGGTCAACAGAACCCAGCACAAGACAGTAGATATTATAAAAAGGAAAACCAAACTAACTGCATAAACAGACATGAGGAAGAAAATAGAGAAGAGACAGGGGGAGAACCCGGAACTAATTAAATGCCGCAGACGGAATTGACCAGGATTCTTGGGATCCCACGAACCCCCGGCTAGTTGAGTGGTAATTGGGTTTTTCGAAAATCGGAAAAATCCATACTGGGCATGTTTGTATATAAAAGTTGTAGATAATGTATCATATATTCTATTGTTGTATTTCATCAGTTTATTTCATTTGGCAGGCTTGATAAAGCAAGTATAGACAGGATATTTCAAGATAAGGGGGAATCAAATTAATTTCAGAGTATTGTTGTGATAGCGGGCTTCACGTTTAGACCTGACAATACAGAAGGACAGGATATTTCAAGATAAGGGGGAATCAAATTAATTTCAGAGTATTGTTGCGGGCTTCATTTTGAAAGAGATCCCAACTATTATTGATATTTTATATTCTTTTGACTCTCGGCAGATTTTAGAAGTAATTATAAAAAAAAAAAAAATATATAGATAAATAATGAAAAATTTAATCAACATTGTTAGTAATACGTTTTGTTGCCTTGATAAATAAATATGGTGTGGAATGAAGAATTAGGAATGGTATTGGCAATTTTTATATAGAAAAGGATAATTGACGATAAATAGTGATATGGAAGTTTATGGGGAATTTTGTGAGCCAAAAAGGGCTACTCTACGATATTGTGAATCATAAAAGGCATTCTTCGTCGATATTTGTGTTAATTGTGGATATAGATGCGTTGGAAGTATTTTTCGTCGTTATTGGTAGTTTGATGCTGTGGAAGCATTCTTCGTCGGTCGTCGTTAATAATTGATACCTAAAGTGGGGTATTTGGAATGAGATTTGATAGCAAGGAAATGAATGTTTATAATTGAAGTAGGATTTTATTATCAAGGCACATTTATAGATAAATAATGAGGAATAAAGAATTTAAGGAATAATTTAAGAAATAATAAAGAAATGATTTAATTTAATGAGTTGACAAGACAAAGTTAAAAAAGTATGAGACAGACAGACTGACATATTCAAGCCATTTTTAAGTATTGTTAAACTGTAATATTTTATAAAAGATTGTGAACAGGTAATATTGTAACCGTATAGTATAAGTAATAGTGAAGTGTTAATCAGTGAGTGGGGTTAAATTCAGCGAAAAAAAAAAAAAAAATACGTCGCTCCATCAACAAAATGTATCTCCGGATTTTTTTTAAATCAGAGGGAGGCAATTGAGATGTATTGAATATGAGAGATCCAGTAGTGAGTTACAAAAAGAACGATAAATAAGAATTAGTGAATATAGTTCAAGGGGCAACCATTGGTAGCGCATTGGGTGTGTGCTACATAGACTGGAGGGGATGAGAATTGGGGTCTGCTCCAGTGTCGATAGAGAAGGGCACTCCCGTTTGAGCTGTCAGAACAGACAGACACTCCCGTGTTGGCTGCCGTAGTGTCCACCCCAGGGACACTCCCGTTTGAGCTGCCGTAGTAGGTAGGAGACTCCCGTTTGAGCTGTCTGATGAGACAGACTCTCCCGTTTGAGCTGCCGTAGTAGGTAGAACACTTCCGTTTTGGCTGCCACAGTGTCCACACCAGGGGACACTCCCGTTTTAGTTGCCGTAGGAGACAGAGGACTCCCGTTTTAGCTGCTAGAGGGAGAGCATCCCCGCTGTATATCTCCAAGGGACTGGACTTTCCTCGTCTCTTCGTGGATTCTGGATGAGAGATCGAAGGCTGGAGTGTGGTTTAGAAGTGGAAGATTTTTAAAGGTAACGCAACCATTTTTTACATTTCTCCGACGTCGAGACGAATTGCTGAGGTGCAACCTAGAAGGGGCTCCAGGACACACTTATAATTATTGTATTAAAAGATACAGTTAATACAGGAGATATCTAAGAAGCGGAGATCTACGGAAAGAGGATCCAGAGCTGGCTGATCATCAGTTAGACATCTTCACATTGGGGGGGTTACAAAGACATTTAAGATCATACAAATTCTTTTCATATTTAGTAATGTATGTTTTATTGATAATTTATTTCAGATGTTCTATTCTTTGAGGGACGCCTCCTATTTATATTGATTAATGGTTATTTTAATAAATTTATGTTTTCTTTATAAATTGTTCTCTGAACTCTCTGTAGCCTAACTCACCTTCTGACTACGCGATTTAACCCCAATAGTAAATTCATTTTATTTTAAATAGTTTAATTATTAAAGACCCAAGACAGGTCACTTCAATTTATGGTAGAGGAACGCCGGATACTTCAGTAGTTTGAATACTAGTTTTTTTATATATTTTTTTAAAATTCTGTACGGAAATTGTTTTATGTAGTAATAAAATTGTCCTTTGTACAATTTTAGTAAAACAAGGAGAGAGTAAATGTAATGTAATCAATATGCGACTAGGCCAAATATATTCTTTAAAATATAAAATAAATAATGTATATAGTGGAAATATGTATATAATATATATGGGTTTACTTTCTTTCTCCCTACCTCAATCTATTATATCATAATAGATTGAGGTAGGGAGAAAGAAAGTAAACCCATGGAGGCTGGGAATCAGCGCCCAAGTAAAGAGACCCTTTTCACATCAGTTACCTGCCTAAAATAAGCTGACAGAGTGCTATTAAAGAGGGACAATAGCCGGATAATGGACCCATAAAACCTTCTTTTAGAAGCATATAAACTTCCAGCTAAATTTGACAAGTCAAATAAAATGATCGCTGGTGTGAAAGAAAAACTTTAGCCGTCTGTTGGAGGTGAAGAAGAGGGGATGGCGGAGTAGTGGGGGAATATGCGGATATCCTGAAAGGTTGGTCAAGTCAAGTCAGTGAGAGTACAGAAGTCTTTGGAGACAGCCAGAACAGTACAGTTGAGAGAGGCTCGGAGGAGTCTCCAGTTCCATTGAGACAGTCTTCAAGAGTCCTCAAGTGGAGTACCGTTGAGAGAAGCCCCGGAGTCTACAGCCAGAGTTTAGAGGAGTCAGCCTAGAGTCGACAGCCAAAGTTCAGCCCAGGAAATTCAGTCCGTCTTCAAGTTTGAGATCCCAGTCCATCTTAAGCGAGCAGCCCGTCTCCATACAGCATTATCTATCCAGCATCCAGTCAGCCCCCAGCCTCCGTTCAGCATTATCCAGGTTCAATTACATATTATGTTTTTAATTTTAAGTTATTTATTATCTTGATAAATATATTCTTTTTAAATATAACTTTCTAGATTTTTGTAGTTGGCTTCCTATGCTCAAACCTAGTCAGTAATGGTTTAACAACTTAGTATTTCAAAACTTTCTTCGCTGAACGAACTTTTCGCCTTTGGTTTCTAGAAATCCAATTTATATATTCAAATCAGTAAATTAAAGTATCGTTCTATTAAATAGGCGATCTGGCATCCCACAAATATTTTAATTTAGTAAAATCAGTTGAACAATTTTGAGAAAATCCCCGCGTCTAAGATTTAAAGTAAAGATAAATTATATCATTTTAAGTAAAAACGCGACAACAAGCTATCTATTATTGCACATTATTTCATATTACATATTTTCCTATATGTAGGTCATAAAGATTTATCCCACTAAAATAAATATATTCCTGCATCTATCAAATAATATATATGGTGACATGTATAATTTTTTGCAAGCTGTTCAAAATTTTGACAAGTTAAGTTTCTTCAATGAAGTTTGAAATCTGTCGAGTACTTAGTTGGGACGTCATCGGTTTGTTTTTCCAGAATCTGTTTTATAGATTCGATGCAATTTGTTCGTGACATTTCTGACTTGGGTTGGGGAGTTCTGGTACCTGATGGGGTTGAGGGCGAAGGTGTGTTCGGTTGGGAGGGGGTGAAATTTCATTAGGAGTGTCACCGGAAGTGTTTTTTAAACTAAAGGAGGATGGGTTTCCGATACTCGTTTAGCTGTGTTAATTGTCAGTACTACTAATATTGTGTAGCTTTCTGGGGAAAGTATTGCTAATATTTCCGGACTTTGGTTCCTGCTCGGGGTCGAGACTGGGTTCAGGAGGGAGCCCCACAATAGGCGGGCTGATGTTGGATGTCCCTAGTCTTTCTAGCTCACATTTGTTGCTCAAGTGTCCTACTTCCTCACATTTAAAACACTCAAGTTCGTCATCCCCGAGGAATAGTCTATAAGTGATACCATCACACTCTACTAGGATACTTGAAAGGATGTCACTTTAGTCTTCTGGATTAATGAACAGATGTCTCCGAAAACTGAGGATATGTTCATAGCCTGGGACTTTGATACCTGCCCACAGATAACTGATATGGGAGAGTATCTGAATGTTATGTTGCTCCAGTTTTTCAGTTATTATTCATGTGGCATGAATGGAGGGGCATTTGAGAATATTATCCGTTTGGATTAAACCGCTAGTCTACGAGCGGGGATAAATCTGTCTCTTTTTTGTAGAGGAATATAGCAATTCTATTGTTGGATATGCGTGACGAAAATATAATTTTATTTGGGCCGATAAGATCCCCTACGCCCATAATGTACTTGATGATGGGCACTCCATCGACAGACGGAAATAGGATACCTTGCTCTTTACTTGGGTATGATGATTTGGTGATATGTGCAAAAATGTTCGTGATGTTGTTGGCCTTTGTTGATGTCATGACGATAACTTTTTGTGGAGGTCGGTGAAGTTAATCCATTTTCCTTCACAGTACTTAGTATAAACAAAACCTCACCATAGCAACAAGATGAACACGCAACATTTTTCCATTAAGAACTTAATTTACAATAAAAAAGAAACTCAAAACACCCCAGAAAGGAATTTCAAGTAACATCAAAAGGAAAATAAGACTTACAATAAACAGTAAAAACAACAAGGAACAAATTTAGAAAAGGAATCCGTCAAAAAACAATGGTAAAACCTGAAAGACCTATTTAGTGATAACGCGTTGACAACAAAATTAAGCTAAGAACTGAAGAAAGGAAATAAAAGAAGACATCGCAATTAAAGGAAATTTATTAAGCTAAAAGATGAAAGCAATAGAAATACCAAATTTATTAGTTAAATTAGAAATTTTTACAACATTAATAAGGAAAGTACGAGTCAACAGGGATGAACAATTTTCATAATTAATTGCTTAACTTTACAAGAACCAAACTAAACCAAATTTATAGAAAATCTCAAATAGACATCCAAGAAGAAAATAAAACTGTGAAAAGGAGGAGCAATAAAGAAAAAACAAAGAAATAAATGAAACAAGGAAGAAAATTAAAAGAGTCAATAACAAGAAAACTGGTAGGATGAATCTTTTGAAAATTTCCAATAAAGCACCACCGTTTATTTAAAGAAGATTGAAATAAGAAAATAGGAAGAAAACTGCTTACTTCAAATAATAAACCTAAGTGACATTTTTGAAGCAAACTTGTTCCAGAATACATCAGATCATAGAACCCGGATCAATCCAGGCCTACTCTTTCAGTACAATATGGATCCAAGAGTGTATATTTCAAAGTATGAAAGTACAAAAGCTGGAAGAAGCCCTCCCGGATGAAGTAGACATAGAAAACAGATGGAGGAGACTGAGAGATGCTATAACCGTAGCTTCAGAGGATGTATTGGGCAGACGAAGGAGGGTTGCCCGTGAAGAATGGTTTGACCAAGAATGTGTCTTAGCCATTCAAGAAAGGAGTGATGCTAGAAGAAAGGTCATAGAAAGGTACACGAGAAGCTCAGCAGAGGAGTTCAGAGTCAAGAGAAGAGCTGCAAAGACCGTGAGTAGAAGGAAGACGCAGGAACACGAGAAAAGAAGATTTGAAAAACTTCAAGAAGATTATGAAGGAGGACGGATCTGGTCTTTTTACAAAGGCATCAACCAAATAAAAGCAGCTTTAAACCCAGGGTTGAGTGTTGCAAAAATGAACAAGGAAATCTGCTGTGTGATGAGAAGAATGTTGCCAAGAGATGGACTTGGCACTTCCAGCAGATTTAAAATGTAAATGAGGAGACTACAGCTAACCCAAACTCTAACTTCAGGATAGACAATGATGAGACAGTAGACGAAAAGGAAGATATTAGAGAAATAATCTATAAGCTTAAAAACAACAAGGCCCCTGGCGTGGATGGTATCCCTTCTGAACTGTGGAATCATGGCGTTGATGCTATCCTGGATGAACTATACCGGCTGATATATGACGTTTGGATGGAAGAAAGAATGCCGGAAGAGTGGTCAGTGGCTGCAGTTTGCCCCATGCACAAGAAGGGTGACGTCCTCAACTGTGATAACCACAGAGGCATTGCCAGTAGGTAGGATTTACCACTCCTGACGCAGGAGTCATCCAGTGAGGTGGATGTATGGAGAAAGTATAGCAACCGCTGACCCAGCTCCAACCACTTAAACCTACCCTTAACCACCGCGCACCATCTTTTCCCACGGCTCACGCAGCTCCCTTAGATGTACATCCCCAGCTCGAATGAGCACCCCCTCCTTCGGTCCCACCCCCCTCTGAGCACCCCATCTTTCAGCCCCATCCCCTCCCTCGACCCCACATACCCCTCTGAGCATCCCCTACCATTCCCCTCCCCTCCCATTCTCTCCCCAAAAAATTCGAGGCGTATCCAGAGAGCCCCCCAAGTACATCCCCAGCTCTAATGAGTACTCCCTCCTTCAGATCAACCTTTGCATAGACAAAGAAGAGTAATATGCACCCTTCCCAAAACATTTCTTGAGGGCGCTCAACTGGGTTTTTTGAGACGTAACCAGAGAGCCCCCACGCGACCAAAAATGTAAGTTTCCGCTCTCCCAACTAAAGGTCATTCACTCCTTATGAACAGCTCATTTCTTCTAATTTTTCATCTTTTTTTAATCTAGTCTTACACACCACTTCAATAGTGTCCTTTAAACCTTTTTTCTCAAATTGGCGTAGCCAATCGCCCCCTCAAAACATTTCCATCTCCCAGTTCCTCATCACATTACAGCAGCCACTATGATATGGTTACCAGACGTACTGATTTAATCAGTACGCGTACTGATTTTTTGACCCACTTTACTGATTTTACAACAAAGTGTACTGATTTTAGCGAAAACTATGATTTTTTGCATTTTTATTAAACTTTTTTTCCAAATCGATTTTTTTGGTTTGAAACAGCTTTTTATTTTACACACACACAGTACATAATACATACACCGAACGATTTTTTTCCTTTGTTCTACTATTACTATACATATCTGGTGAAAAGAGACAAAATATATCGTTTTTTAGTGCGTTCGCGAGCGACATATGATCGATTATCGAGACTGGTAACAGCTCTAACCGCACTAATTCATAGCTGTTCACAGCCATTGTAAACAAATTTCATATTAAATTTGTTTTCGTTTCATTTACATACTTGTCGAACGAAAAAGTATGTACATATAATAATATTCAACGCTGCATTTCTCGAACTTTTGGAATTCGTCGACGTTCGCAAGTTATCGGTAAGTGTACAAATAAAAATTTGTATTTGAGACATTTGTGAGGTTATGATGGAAAATGATAATTCGTTACTCTACTTATTCCAAAGATTTCCAGAAATATCCGAGTTATTTGATTTTTGTTTTCAAAGAATACGTTGATGTCGTTGAGGACGTTGATAGAACGTGACTTTTCAGCAATCAATTTTAGGAGGGGGGGGGGGGGGGGGGGGTTCAAATGGAGGTGTACTGATTTTTCACTGGACTGATCTGGTAACCCTACACTATGATGTCTTCCTATACTAGAGTTGTTCACTTTTAATCACAATCAATGTACCACCCCATCTCAACTCTTCACCCCAATGTATCTCCCCAGCTCAACCCCTATAAGTCATCTCTCCCTACGAATCACTTGTAGTGTAAACAACAACCCGTTGCCATGACAACTAATGTCTAAGCGACGTTATAATTTTTTTGAACCAATTTGAGAGAAGAAATCGAATTTTAGGCCCAAACAAGAGAATAAAGACGTACACAAGGAGTGAAAAGCAGAAAGGAACAAAATTCAGTTAAAAGAAATAAGCAAACAATACAATAACGTAAAATGGCGTAGAAAAGGATATTTTTTTTTGAAACCCAAAATAGACTCAAAAAACTGAAGATCGAAGAACCAAATCTTGAGAAAAGTTAAAAAACATAGTCAAGAAGAAAAGGAGACTGTAAAAAGTGGATGAAATGAAGAAGAAACGAAAATTTTAGTGAAATAAGAACATTTTTATAAAACTCAAAAACAGAAGAAATATGAACAGGAATCTTTTGGAATTTTGCATAAAAGTTCCAACATTTATTAAGAAGAGATTGAAAAAGGAAAATACAAAGAGAAGAGCCGTTTAATGAAAATTAATAAATATAGAAGCCCTAACCAAGACGAAGTTCGGATTCTTGCCGCTTGGGGTTTCAGTTACTACAAAACATACAAATGAAGCATGTTCCAGAAATCATCGAATCATAGAGGACGGATCCAATCCAAGGCCGTAGAATGATCCGAAAGTGTATTTCACCGAAGTTTGAATTCTGTTTTTGAAAAAAGTAGGAGTCAAAATTGAAAAGCAAAACCGCAGAAAATTAAAAGAATATTTAATAGGAAAGAAGAAAAAGAAACGAAGGAAGAAGACTTTTTTTAAAGATGAAAATTATCAAGTTCCAAAAGAACAAAACACCGACGGAAAGACAATCTCAAGCCACCATTCGAAGGTGTTGTTCAGTTGTCAGTTGTGTAGGCCAAAACCTGTGTTCCGAGGAGTTTTTTTTTTCATAGTAATAACTATTATAAAAGTTGAAACAAGTGCGAAGTGACATTGAATAGATGCGAGCAGATGGAGGACATAATTTTTGTTAATATTTATATGTAATTAATGATAATTTTACTTTAGATCCATGGCGTCATGTGAGTACTCAAATTAATATACAATTTTATTCCAAAATGGCCGGTCAACAAGTATTAAATAAATTTTTTCAATTATGTGAATTTGTAAGAATGTTTTAAATTTCTTTTTAATTCCCCAAATCTCTCTCAACTCATGGGGCCCCACGGACTACACCTTTGAGGTCGGTACCAATTTTTTCGGGACATAATGCTTAATAATCTTAAATTTCAGAATTAGTATATCGGGTGATATTTTGATTTTTCTATTGGTACTATTAAAGTCAATTGCAAGTTTTGTAGGGTTATTTATGACATATGTTTGTTTTTTAGTTTATTATTAAGAGCCTCACTCAACCATTTGATAGATTATTTTATATATTTTTTTAGAAAATTTTAGAGTCCATTAAAATCCAAATTTTTTATTATTCATTTCATTGTTATTCAATTATAAAGGCTTAGATATAATAAATAACCTTTCATTATGGCATATCCCTTGTGGAGAAATTAAATTCATTTTATTTAAATATAAAGTTCAATTAATCAATAACCTTTCACACTACCGTCTATCTTCAGTACAGCGGCGTAGCCATTCCATCCATTGTAATGTAAACAAACCGTTGCCATGGCAACTAACGTCTATGCAACGTTATCATTTCGGGAGGGCGCCGGTAGCTCAGTGGTATGCGTGCTTGACTTCTGAGCTCAAGGTCGTGGGTTCGTAGCCCGACCGAGGCCCTTAGTTTATTTTATCTGGGAGGTAAAATAAACTTAAGCACGCCGTCCTTCGGATGGGACGTTAAGCGATGGTCCCGAGCCTGTACGATGTCAGGTACTCGTTAAAGACCCCTACCCTAAATGAATAAAAAATTTAGGGTAGGCAAAATTTAGGACTCCCACAGTAGAGTCGGGCTCATGTCCACCAGAGTGACGAAAGAGCGCTCTGGTAGTAGGCGATATGACCTCGTAGTTAAAGCCCGGGCATGAGTCATAAAACCTAACCTAACCTATCATTTTTTTTGAACCAATTTGAAAAAATGAAATCAAAGTAAAGAGGAAAAAAACCTAAGGATGAAGAAAAGAAATTAGAAACTCAGCAGAATAAGAACAACTTTATAAGAAATAAAACACAATAAAAGAAAGGAAAGGTAGCTTCAGGCCTAACCTTAAAGTTATCAACGAACATTTTAAACATTAATCACGAAACCAACCGCCTTCAAAAAGAAACTAAATCTACAGGAAAGATTAATTAAGCACCCAGGAAGAAAATAAAACAGTTAAAAGGAGAGAAAAGGAAGAAGAACTGAAGAACTATAAGCGTAAATAAGAAAAGATCCATAGTCAAAAAACTGGTCGGTAGAAGGTTTTGAAAATTTTTAAAAAGAAACTAATTATTAAGAAGAGATTGAAAAAGGAAAAGAAGAGAAAAACTGCCCATATCAGATGGAAAAGTCAGTTCAAAATTATGAAAAGGAAGCCTGTTCCAAAAAGAATCCAATCATAGAGCACGGATCCAATCCAAGGCCGTATATTGATCCGAAAGTGTATATCACCAAGTTTGAATGCGATCTTTGAGAAATGTAGGAGTCAAAATTAAAAAACAGAGATACAGAAAATTAAAATAATAATTAAGAAGACAGAAGAAAAGGAAGAGAACGTCAAGAAATTTTAATATTAAGGAAAAAAACAACGGACGGAAGCCAAAAGACACTCGAATTGGGCTACCCAGAATGCCCTGGAGAGCTAGGAGTTAGTCGATGCCCAGCCTTCCCAAAGGCAAAAACCTTTGTTGGACTTGTCTTAGTTTTGTTTTGAAATTTAACCAAATGAAGTGAGTGAACAGTGAATTCTGTATGTGAAGTGATCGGTGAAGAGTCGATATGATGGGGAAGGAGTTGCACTCCATTTTTTTTTATATTATTGTAGAATCACTAAGTGTAAAAAATTTCAAGCGTGACGTCACGAAGGTAGGAGTATATTATAATTTTTGTTCCAAAATGGCCACTTTCTATTTTTTTCAATTTCATCATTTTTTATTAAAGAAGTTTAATTTGTAAATATGTTTTAATATTTTTCTTAATTCCTCATTCATTTTTCTAAATCAAAATTTTATTATTAATTTACATAACTATAGTCGATATCATCAGTAACAATAAACCTTTCATTATGGCATATCCCTTGTGTGAAAAATTAAATTCATTAAATTTTTTATCATTCAAATTTTTTTTTTATTTTATAAAGTTCATTTAATTAAAAAACCTTTCATTATGGCATCTTCTTGTGTGAGAGAATTTCTTGTTTTTTTTATTTTGCATTCTTTAATCTATATTAATAAAGCTGAAACGGGGTTTGTTTGTTTGTTTGTATGTATGTTTGTTCCAGCATCACGCCCAAACCGCTGGACGGATCTTCATGAAACTTCCCATGTAGCATTCTTTTGAGGCCGATTGAATAATAGGCTATGAGGCGTCCCAAAATTTTGATCGGGAGGGGGGGTTGTAAGGGGAGCCTAAGTATAAATATAGAGCTAACTCATTAACTAATGGTCAAATTGTCATGAAATTTCACACGTAGTCTTTTTAAAAGCCAAACAGGAAAAAAAGGTGTGTGGCGTCCCAACGTTTTGAACGGGAGGGGGGGTTGTAAGGGGGGCCTAAGTATAAATATAGTCCTAGCTCCGAAGGGTTGGTCGGATTGTCACGAAATTTCACATGTAGTATTTTTAAAAGCCAAATAGGAAAAAAAGGTGTGTGGCGTCCCAAAGTTTTGAACGGGAGGGGGGGTTGTGGGGGGGCCTAAGTATAAATATAGAGCTAACTCTTTAACAGTTGGTCGGATTGTCACGAAGTTTCACATGTAGTATTCCTGAAGACCAAATAAGAAAATAGGCGGTGTGACGGCTCAAAATTTTTTACGGGAGGGGGGTAGTGGGGGGGCCTAAGTATAAATATAGAGCTAACTCATTAACTAATGGGCGAATCGTCATGAAATTTCACATGTAGTATTTTTAAAAGCCAAATAGCAAAAAAAGGTGTGTGGCGTCCCAAAGTTTTGAACGGGAGGGGGGGTTGTGGGGGGGCCTAAGTATAAATATAGAGCTAACTCTTTAACGGTTGGTCGGATTGTCACAAAATTTCACATGGAGTATTCCTGAAGGCCAAATAGAAAAATAAGGTGTGTGGCGTTCCAAAGTTTTGATCGGGAGGGGGGGTTGTAAGGGGGGCCTACGTATATAAATAGTGCTAACTAATGGTCGAATAGTCATGAAATTTCACATGTAGTATTCCTAAAGATCAAATAGAAATATTAGGTGTGTGACGGCTCAGGAAAGAGGGTTGTAGGGGGAGGGGGGGGGGGGGCTAAACATACATATAGAGTTAGCTCATTAACGGTTGGTCGTATTGTCACGAAATTTCGCATATATTATTCCTAAAGGCCAAATAGAAAAATAAGGTGTGTGGCGTCCCGAGGTTTTGAACGGGTGGTGGGGTTGAGGGGGGGGGGCTCTAAATATAGAGCTAGCTCATTAACGGTTGATCGTATTGTCATGAATCGGATTGTCATGAATTTCACATGTAGTAGTAGTAACTATGTATTCGCTGTGGGGTTCACTGTTGCAAGACATTTACTAGCTGTGATGTCCAGCGTTCCTAATATCGTACTAGCTGTGGGGTCCGCTGTTGCAAGGCACTTACTAGCTGTAGTGCTCAGCCCCAGCGTTCCTAACTATGTACTGGCTGTGGGGTTCGCTGTTGCAAGGCACCTACAAGACATTTACTAGCTGTGATGCCCAGCGTTCCTAATTACGTATTAGCTGTGGGGTCTGCTGTTGCAAGGCGCTAGCAATGTGGCCCAGCGTATTTAACTACGTAGGTACTAGCTGTGGGGTCCGTCGTTGCAAAAGCATACTAGCTGTGATGCCCAGGGTTCCTAATATCGTACTAGCTGTGGGGTCCGTTGTTGCAAGGCATTTACTAGCTGTAGTGCCCAGCGTTCCTAACTATGTACTAGCTGTGAAGTTCGCTGTTGCAAAGCACTTACTAACTGTAATGCCCAGCGTATTTAACTACATACTAGCTGTGGGGTCCGCTGTTGCAAGGCACTTAATGGCTGTGATGCCCAGCGTTCCTAACTTCGTACTAGCTGTGGGGTCCGCTGTTGCGAGGCACATACTAGCTGTGGTGACCAGCGTTCCTAACTACGTACTAGCGGTTGGGTCCGCCGTCGCAAGGCACATACTAGCTATGATGCCCAGCATTCCCAACTACGTACTAGCTGTGGTGCTCAGCGCTGCAAGCCACATACTAGCTGTGGTCACAAACGTTCTTAAGTACGCACTGACTAGGACGTCTAGCGATGCTACGTATTCACTAGGTGTGGCTTCCGCCGTTGAAAGGCGCATAGTAGCTGTGGTGCCCAGGGGTCCTAAAAACTTACTAGCGTTACAACAGCTGAAGGACTATAAGCCTTATTCCGTATGAATAATTGAAAATTATAACATCATGAATGTACTGTCGAGGAACTGAATAGCGTTATAGAAGATATTGGGAGAAAAATCAAAGTTCCCCGGGCAACGCCGGGTATTATTGCTAGTCTAACGGTTGGTCGTATTGTCATGGAATTTCACATGTAGTATTCTTAAAAGCCAAATAGAAATATAGAGTGTATATGTCACAAAATTTTGAACGGGAGGGTGGGTTGATGGGGGCCTAAGTATAAATATAGAGCTAATTCTTTAACGGTTGGTCGGATTGTCACGAAATTTCACATGGAGTATTCCTGAAGGCCAAATAGAAAAATAAGGTGTGTGGCGTCCCAAAGTTTTGAACGGAAGGGGGGGTTGTGGGGGGGCCTAAGTATAAATATAGAGCTAGCTCATTAACTAATGGGCGAATCGCCATGAAATTTCACGTAGTATTTTTAAAAACCAAATAGGAAAAAAAGGTGTGTGGCGTCCCAAAGTTTTGAACGAGAGGGGGGGTTGTGGGGGGGCCTAAGTATAAATATAGAGCTAACTCATTAACTAATGGGCGAATCGTCATGAAATTTCACGTAGTATTTTTAAAAGCCAAATAGGAAAAAAAGGTGTGTGGCGTCCCAAAGTTTTGAACGGGAGGGGGGGTTGTGGGGGGGCCTAAGTATAAATATAGAGCTAATTCTTTAACGGTTGGTCGGATTGTCACGAAATTTCACATGGAGTATTCCTGAAGGCCAAATAGAAAAATAAGGTGTGTGGCGTCCCAAAGTTTTGAACGGGAGGGGGGGTTGTGAGGGGGCCTAAGTATAAATATAGAGCTAGCTCATTAACGGTTGGTCGAATTGTCACAAAGTTTCACATGTAGTATTCCTGAAGACCAAATAAAAAAATAGGCGGTGTAACGGCTCAAAATTTTGTACGGGTGGGGGGGGTAGTGGCGGGGGGGCCTAAGTATAAATATGGTGCTAGCTCAATAACGGTTGGTCGTATTGTCATGGAATTTCACATGTAGTATTCTTAAAAGCCAAATAGAAATATAGGGTGTATATGTCACAAAATTTTGAACGGGAGGGTGGGTTGATGGGGGCCTAAGTATAAGTATAGTGATAAGTCATTAACGGATGATCGGATTGTCACGAAATTTCACATGAAGTATTCATAAAGGCCAAATAGAAAAATAGGGTGTGTGACGTCAAAAAATTGTGAACGGGAGGGGGGTTATGGGGGTAGGCCTAAATTTGAAGATAGTGATAGGTCATTAACGGATGATTGGATTGTCACGAAATTTCACATGTAGTATTCTTGATGGTCAAATAAAAAAATACACTATGTGACATTTTAAAAATTTGGGAGGGGGGGCTAAGCATAAAAATAATGCTGAATCATTGAAGGGTAATCGGATTGTCATGAATTTCATATGTAGTAGTAGTAACTATGTGTTCGCTGTGGGGTTCACTGTTGCAAGACATTAACTAGCTGTGATGCCCAGCGTTCCTAATATCGTACTAGCTGTGGAGTCCGCTGTTGCAAGGCACTTACTAGCTGTAGTGCTCAGCCCCAGCGTTCCTAACTATGTACTGGCTGTGGGGTTCGCTGTTGCAAGGAACCTACAAGACATTTACTAGCTGTGATGCCCAGCGTTCCTAATTACGTACTAGCTGTGGGGTCTGCTGTTGCAAGGCGCTAGCAGTGTGGCCCAGCGTATTTAACTACGTAGGTACTAGCTGTGGGGTCCGCCGTTGCAAAACTCATACTAGCTATGATGCCCTGTGGTTCTAACTACATACTATCTGTGGGGTCCGCAGTTGCAAGGCACCTACTACCTGTAGGGCCCAGCGTTCCTAAAAACGTACTAGCTGTGGGGTCCGTCGTTGCAAAAGCATACTAGCTGTGATGCTCAGCGTTTCTAACTACGTACTAGCTGTGGGGTCCGCCGTTGCAGAACACATACTAGCTGTGATGCCCAGTGGTCCTAACTACGTACTAGCTGTGGGGTCCGCTGTTGCAAGGCACTTACTAGCTGTGATGCCCAGCGTTCCTAACTTCGTACTAGCTGTGGGGTCCGCTCTTGCGAGGCACATACTAGCTGCGGTGACCAGCGTTCTAACTACCTACTAGCTGTGGGATCCGCCGTTGCAAGGCATATACTACCTCTGGTGCCCAGCGTTCCTAACTACGTACTAGCTGTGGTGCCCAGCGTTGCAAGGCATATATTAGCTGTGGTCACAAACGTTCTTAAGTTCGCACTGGCTAGGACGTCCAGCGAAGCTAAGTATTCACTAGCTGTGGTTTCCTCCGTTGAAAGGCGCATACTAGCTGTGGTGCCCAGGGGTCCTAAAAACTTACTAGCGTTGCTATAGTTGAAGGACTATAAGCCTTATTCCGTATGAATAATTGAAAATTATAACATCATGAATGTACTGTTAAAGGGTAAGCGGATTGGCATGAATTTCACATGTTGTAGTAGTAACTATGTATTCGCTGTGGGGTCCGCTGTTGCAAGGCATTTACTAGCTGCGGTCAATAGCGTTCTTAAGTACGCACTGGCTAGGATGTCCAGCGATGCTAAGTATTCACTATCTGTGGTTTCCGCCGTTGAAAGACGCATACTAGCTGTGATGCCCAGGGGTCCTAAAAACTTACTAGCTGGGGTGTTTGACGTTGAAGGACTATAAGCCTTATTCCGTATGAATAATTGAAAATTATAACATCATGAATGTACTGTTGAAGAATTTAAAAGACTTTTAGGAGATATTGGTAGAAAAGTCAAAGTTCCCCGGGCAACGCCGGGTATTACTGCTAGTCAATAAATAACTGGCATAGAGTCACTGAAACATTTTTTTAAAATAAAGATTAAATATGCCTAAAGTTGCATCTTATTTAAAATTAGGAAAATAGGGCTGTGGGGAGACTTGAGATTCGTTGGAGAGTGGGGGAATATATTATATGAATTTTTTTTACATATAGAGAATAATATTGAACCTCATTCTTTTTGTTGCTGCAATATTTTTTTTGATATTTTTTTTTTTTAGTTATATTTGATTATTAATAATGCCGCTAACGAGAGAAGAAGCGAAGAGGTTGGAGGAAGAGAGTAGGGAAGAGGGGTCGAGTTCAGAAGACAGGTCCGATATAGAGATATCGGAAGATACAGACAGGGAAACACCCGTTGCCATGGAAACCACTGAGGGAATCAGTGAGGACTTGGTAGGGACTGTTGTTGTTAGCAAAAAGGGAGTAAAGGAAGATAAAGAAAAGGAGGGGAATGTTGGTCCTGATATGGAATGGCTCCGGCTTATGTTAACAAATTTAAAGGCTGATATTAATCAAAAGATGGAAGGTTTAGAAGAACAGGGTAGAAATTTAAGGGGAGAAATGAAAGAACAATCTCAAAATTTAGAGACAAATACGGGAAATTTAAGAGGGGAATTGAAAGAACATTCTCAAAAATTAGGAAATTTAGAGACCAATTTAAGTGGCAAGATGGACGAACAAAAAACAGACATGAAAAACATAGAGACAAACTTGAGTAGGGTAGAGACAAATTTGAGCGGTGACATTCAAGATTTAGAAGTAAGATTAGATAAAAGGGTGGACAGTTTGAGGGACCAAATAGGGAGTTTGGAAATAAAAAATAAAAATTTAGAAGATAAAATAGATCACGTCGCAGAAAACTTAAGGGGGGATTATAATCAAAAAATAAGCAACTTAAAAGAGGAAATGGAAGGTCTGGTGAAGAAGGTTATGAGCAAAATAGATGCCGCGGAAGAGAAATGGGAGGAACGCTGTCAAAATTTCGGATCAAAATTGTCAAGAGATAGAGAGGACAGTAGGGTTCAGATGATTAAGATTTCTGAAAAGATCATTTGCGTAGAGGCAGTCCAGGAAGAGATAACCAGAGAGATTGTAGGTCTGAGCAGGAAAGTAGAAACAAATTCAGAAAGAATTAGTCACATAGAAGGGGACATGTCAAAATTAAAGGGAGAAATCAGTGAGAAAATGGGAAAGGTTCAAATTATAGAAATAAAAAAAGAAACAAACTTAGAAATTTTAGTAGAGGATGAAAATAGACTTAAATGTAGAGATGAAGGAAGTCAAGATAGTTTCGGAAATTAGTTCTAGAAATAATTTAGAAAATAGAAGTATAGATTTAGTAGTTAAAAATAAATTTCAAAGTAGGAAAAATTTGGTCAGAAAATTTCTTTCCCAGGGAGAAATTATTATGAATTATCAGTTAGTGCAAATTAAGGTAGAATTAAGAAAATATGATAGTATGACTGTTGTGAATTAATGGAAAAATTACTTAAGAAAGAATTTACATGAGACCAGGTAGAAAACATTTTTAGAATAGAATACAGACAAACTGAAGTGAAAATTTATGAATAAGGGGAAATGAGAAAAATGACGCAGTACTGACAGACAGACTACGCAAAAGTTTATTTAGTGGGGGGGGGGGGGGGGGGGGGGGGGGGGGGGGGAGTATTTGACGACATTATTCGGCGAGGCGAAAAAAGTATGAAGTTAGTTTAAGGCTTTGCAATTATTAAATTGTACTAGCCGAACTTAAAGTAAGGAACTAATTTTGAAACTCGAATGAGTTATAGACTGACAGACAAACTGAGCAAAACTTTAGACACAGAAAATGACAGAAGACTAAGGATGAATGAAATGAGAAGTGAATGATTGAATATATGAGAATATATATTTTTTTTAAATACGATTCAGTATAATTATAGATATTTGTTTACTATGGAATCTAATTAAATATTGATAAAGGGTAAATAGGTATTAAAACATAAATGAAGTATTATTACTTTGAGTATTGATCAGTTGTTATTGTTACGTGAATTTTGATGTTGAGATGAACGAGTTCGTTCATTCGTGTTGGATCGATCAGGTGGGATCGATAATCAGATCGAACTAGTGCAAGAATAGACAACCCAGATCATGAATTTAGAAACCGGATCCATTGGAGGGATTATGAGTTAATACATTGATTGTTATCAAGTAGGAATATTTGATTTTTTTTTAGGATAAATTAATTTTCTTTTCGAATTGATGGGTTTATTTAAATAATTTTCATCTATGGCTTTATATCTGATATTTTCTGGTATATTTTTTAAAGAATTTTCCTTTTATAGAATGTTTACTCCGCTAGTTTAGGATGAGATTAGACATCGATTTTTTTAAGATATAGAGTTAGATTTTTTATTTATTAAGGATTGGGGAATTTATTTATTATTAGAATTCATTTAGTAATTTAACCGAGAATGAAAGAAGTAGGAATAAATGAAGTAGATTAGTTTTTGTAGTTGTAAATAAGCAGGCAGAGACATTTGGTCTCTTGCAGTTTTGGCCTCTTCACTTTGCCGAGCCTAAAAACAGCAGACGGGACCTTGCCTGGGCCTCCCTTAACGCGCTCCCTGTGGTCAAGTTACAGGACTGGTCCCAGACAGGGCTGATCACTTGCTGTCGGGGAGAGAGAGTGCGGATTGCCTCATCTCTTCGGCGCTGAGTCTCAGCATCTGGAAGGAACTGTCCACCTGGGGGTCCAGGAGGGATTTCAGCTGATCCTATGGGATCCGAACCCAGCCATCCTAGGACATTTAGACAAAGCTAATACACACAACGATGGAAAGGCGGTAGCAAACACTACTGCCTTGTAGCTACACTGGACGTCAAGAATGCCTTTAATTCAGCCAGATGGGACTGCATCTGGAAAGCACTAGAGAGACATAGCGTGCCACGTTACCTCAAGAAGATAGTCGCCGATTACTTCCATAACAGGGTGCTAATTTATGAGACGCAGAATGGACTCGAAAAGTATAATGTGACGGGCGGCGTTCCCCAGGGATCGGTACTCGGACCATTCATGTGGAACGTGATGTACGATCTCTTATTGAGACTGCCGCTACCAGCGAACGTTAAGCTAGTGGCGTTTGCAGATGACGTGGCAGTCGTCATTACTGATAAGACCCTGGACGAAGTAAATAGCGACTTCGAGTATGTCATGGTACTCATCCATGAGTGGATGAAGTCAGTAGGCCTACAACTGGCAGAACATAAGACGGAGACAGTGTTGATAACGAGCAGGAAAAAGAGGGAGACCATCACCCTTGAGGTTGGTGACCATGCCATCCCGTCACAACCTTACATCCGCTACCTCGGTATTATGTTGGATGCAAGGCTATCCTTCAAGTATCACATCGAGCAAGCCAGCAAAAAGGCCGCGAACATCAATGCAGCACTGTCCCGGATAATGCCTAACGCGTGTGGACCAAGACAAGTAGCGAGAAGGTTGCTGGCTTCAGTTACCTCCTCAGTACTGCTCTACGGAGCTCCAATCTGGTCAGAAGCCCTTAAGGTGGCAACGTACCGAAGCAAGATGGCGGCTGTGCATCGGATAGCTGCAATAAGAGTGACGGCCGCATTTCGCACCGTGTCCGGTGATGCTGTGTGCGTCATAGCTGGAATGCCCCCGATAGACATCACTGCGGAAGAGCGCCAGAGGCTTTATCTGCGACGCACGACCGATCAAGCAGAAAAAATACAGATCCGAGAGGAAGAAAGGAAGACCAGCCTGTAACAGTGGCAAACAAGGTGGAAAAATTCACCGAATGGCAGGTGGACCCGCCGATTAATATTGAATATTGAGAAGTGGGTAAACCGGCCCCACGGTGAAGTAGGGTACTACCTGACCCAACTTCTGTCTGGGCACGGGTGTTTCCGGGCATACCTGTTCAGATTTAAACGAGTAGAAGACCCGGACTGTCCACACTGCTGCGGAGCAAAGGAAGATGTTGAGCACATATTCTTCCAGTGTGCTCGCTTCAGCGAGGAGCGTCATGAGCTCGAAAGAGTTCTAGGTGAGCCGCTCACGCCGGAGACCCTAGTGAGCTGCATGCTGGAGTCGCAGGAGAAGTGGACTGCGGTCGGCGGGTATGCTGCGGAAGTCCTCAGGAAGCTCCGAGAGATGGAGAAGCGTGGAATTGAGTAATGCTTAGTTGTCTTTGAGGGAGAGCGTCAGCTAGAGCCTCCCCCGTGAAGTAATGCGTGATGGCGGTTCCACGGGGATAATGAGGCAGGAGAGGATACAGGGAGGTGTTTTTTAGTGAGTAGTCCCAATGAGGGAGACTCTCACACTGTCCAGTGACTACTGTCATCTTGTCATATGTTCGCCTATCAAAGGTTTTTCACCTCCCTCCACACAAAAAAAAAAAAAAAAAAAAAAAAAATACACACAAAACATACATTATTTCGGGGACTTATGATTTATTTGATACATTTATGTTACACCATACGGACAACACAACATTAAGAAACGAAATCATTTTACATTACTCAACCTACACAATACACAGGAGGGGATTTTTTTTTATTATTTTGCATTTTTTATGATTTATTTGTATATAGTGTAGATGCGTTAAATTAGGATTAGAGGAATGTATGCTGATATGAAATGAAGTCTATGGTTTTTCATAGATAGGACTGTGGACGAAATAATTGGCAAAAAAAAAAAAAAAAAAAGGCATATGTAAGGAAAGTTCTCGAAATTGATACAACTCTATAATACACATTAAGTTAAATTTGACCACTTTAGCCAGCCCTCAGTGGTACGAGAAGATCGCCCCCGCTCACAGGCGAAGCGAGTCGCATGCGCCTACCGAACAGTTTCTGGCGACGCTGCCTATGTAATTGCTGGGCTGCCCCCCATTGACCTACTGGCACGGGAGCGTACGCGACACTTCAAAAGGAAACAAGACCCGGTTCAGGTGGAAGAGGTGGTGCAGCGCTTCGACCGCAGGGGAAACCGGGTCTTCTATCAGGACGCGGGGGCCAGCCCTGGTCCAGCAGAGCCAGAGAGGGCCAGGACAATTAGGGAGTGGCAGGAAGAATGGGACAAGTCCACAAAGGGACGGTGGACCCATCGGCTCATCCCTCGAGTCGAGCCTTGGCTCACCAGGAAGCATGGGGAGGTGAATTACCACCTCACCCAGGTACTCACGGGACACGGTGGGTTCCGGGGGTACCTCCACAAAATCGGGGCAGCAACAACACCAGACTGCCCCGCGTGCCTTGGTGAGACGGAGTCGGCGGAGCATGTCCTCCTTAAATGCCCCAGATTTGAGAAGGGAAGGAAAAATCTGAAGTACAGCATGGGCGCCCCACTGACTGCTACCAGTTACGTGGAGGCTATGCTGCGCTCCCAGGAGTCGTGGGATGAAGGCTGCGATTTTGCAGCACTCATCATGGGCGGGTTGGCCCTTCAGGCGAGGGCTGACAAGGAACAGTAGCGGTAATAAAACAGAAGAAGGGGCGTTACCAGCCACCCTTCCTCCCTTCCGCGAAGTAATGACAGACCGTCAGTTCCGCGGAAGGGAATCAGGATCGGCAAGGAGGGGGTTTTAGTGGGTATGGTGAATCGGCTCGAGTCCTACACTATCCAGGGCTACCTTCCCTGGATGTGCGTCACAGCATTTCCCCCTCCAATGCAAAAAAAAAAAAAAAAAAAGAAAAAAAAAAGTGGTACGAGAAGTAAGGATTTAAAAGTGTGGCTAAACTCAGGCTTCCACAAAGCTAGATTAGCTCCTTTGGGTTGTGAACCAACCATCATGAACTCAGTAGGTAGTACCTCCCCGTTGCTAAATTGAAAAAGAATGTTTTAAATTGAAATTAAAACCAAAAAAAAAATATCTTCTAGACTGTGAGAGGTTCATTGCAGGTGTAGAGTTTTTTACACTTCTTCTTCAACCTTCTTAGACTACGTATCTCTAGATGCTTTAGAATATCTATATAAGCATTATTTCACAGGTGGGTTAAAACTCAAATACAAAGGAACGGTGGGAAACGCATTCATCCTTGAATTTTTATAATTGGACTCCCCCAGGGTAATACGTTTCCATCCATCCCTTCCAGTCCAGCGCAGCATAACATTGAAAGGTGATTAATAGTTTATAGACGGTTAAGGTAGAGGGAGGAGAAGATGGATTCAAAATTATGTCACATTTGTGGAAAAGTATTCAAAAATCTTTATAATCTGAACAGGCATATAAAAACACAACATAACAAGATGACGAATAAATCAAATTATTCTATTGCACAGCAAAAATCAGAAAGTATTCAATTATTAAGAAACAACTTAAATAATGTTCTAAACTTTCAAACATATGAAAATATTAAATGTGTAAAGAATATTACAACTTTTTTAAATAGTTTGGAAAACAATGTCTACGAAAAACTTTAAAAAAAAATTCAAGAATGGTTTACTATAAAAGTTCAATTCATACTCGAATGTGAGCACGTAAAACTTTCTGAAGGTGACGAAATTGTAAAGAAAACACTATTTAAAACCCGATTAAAAGACTTGGATTCATCATCCAATTTGCACAAGTTTATAATCAAATCATTTCCTCAGCTATTAAATGAGCATGACACAATGGAAATAAAAGGAGGGGGAAATACCTTTATTCCCTTGCCTACAGTAATAGAATAAAAGGTGTATAATACAGTTCAATTAAAAATCACATAACTTTTGATGATTTTTACAAAACCTTATTAAAATTTGAATGTAAATATACTAGTTTTAAAAACATTAGATCAAAACAACACAATATTTTCACTATAGAAGAAAAGAAACTAGCACTTTCACATTATGATAATAAACGTCATATATTACCAGATAATATTAACACCTTAGCCTTTGGTAATTTTAGATTAAATGAAAAAGCAAAAAAATCTTGTTAATATTTTTATATATATTTTCTAACCAACTATTAATCACCTTTCATATGAGGGTTCAGAGACGTAAGTAGACCAACATCAATTTATTTATTTTTTATTTTTTTTTTTTTCAAAATATGAAGTAGGTACCTACTGAATTTGGCTTACTTGCGCCTTGAACTCCCCAGTTCTAACTTTCTAGATTTACATTATTAAATGTAGAAATACTTTTAAATATAGTATATTTAGTGGACTTGGCTTTTACTTATTGAATTTTTATGATCATTATATACGATTTACTTTTATATTTTCATAAAAAGATTATTTAAAATGTAGGGTCGAAAAATATATATATATATAGAAATGTTGTTTGCATATTGTTACTTTTCGTCTCATATTTTATTGTTTAATATAATAATACTATTACACCTAATTTTAAATATGATAGATAGCTTTTACTTTTTTTAATTTTAAGTAGGCTTAGCTCTTAATTACTTTTTGTATTTTATTGTTGTATTTTTATCATAGCATATGACTAAAAAAAAAAAAACTGATTCCCCCTCCTTTTTTTGTAAAGCTTAGCTGTAGCCTTCAGCTAGTCTAGTTTGAAACGAGCTTGTGTACACTTCTACGATGAGTTATAGATTAGTGACTGAGTTTTCTCTAAATAAGACTCATACAAAAAGTGTTAAAGTGGGACTTCTTGACAAAAGTTTATAACCAAATCATTTTCTCAGCTATTAAATGAGCATGACACAATGGAAATAAAAGGAGGCAGCGGTTGGAGTTTAAATAAAATCAACTTTCTTTTATTAAAAATCTACAGATACATTCCATCATAATGATAATTATCTCTGTCCAAGAATTATTCCTATAAATAATATGAATTATGTTTTGTTAAATATAGATCGATTCATTCTTCTAATTTTTTTTTAGAAAGAATTGAAGTAAGAAATTATTATTTGGACCAATTTATGTTATGTCTTTTATATATACATATAACTGCTTTATTGCAAAAGTTTTTTCTATGTGTCTATAATACAATATCTTATGTATTTACTTCTTAGGTATTAATGTGATGAAATTGAGAAGTTATCAGTGTGCATAAATATTCTAAATTTTTTTTTAACTTTCATTCTCTAGTATTGAGATGATTTATTTTGAATTTTTTTTTAGGGGGAATATTAATTAAAATATGTAATGTTTTGGGTACCCACAATAGGTGACACAACACTCTGAGTACCACTAATCCTTCCTCTCCTTCTCTAGTTATTTTCTTCTGGTGACATATCCACCCAGTCTGTCTATCTTCCCATTTTTATCATCGATCGGCCAACCATCACATGTCACAGTCTGTTTCACTCCAGTGGCAGAACTGTTTCCCGCCAATAGTTGAGCCGATTCCAGAAAAAATATTTGAAATACCAGATGTGGGCCCACCTTTTTCGACGGGGGAAGTGATGTCACCATATATATATATGATATTTTATAACCCTATATCCCGCCTCTAATTCCACGACCCACTCACAAACCCATAGTTAGGGGGATATTTTATGTATAACATAATAAATAACGATGTTGTATAACAATAATGTAGATAGAGAATGTTAAAATTGTTTAGAACTTCATGGACCCAAATAAGAAGCTTATAGAACAAATAGATTAAATGGAACATTCTAGAAGCAATGTCTTCTATGACTTATACTTTAATATATTTTCTATATAAGAATCGTGAAATTATGTATGGTGTAATTATGATAAATATATATAGTAGAATATGGTATAAATAATATGTAAATATAAATACCTGTAGATATAGAAAAGTCAGGTTAGGTATAGACCTTTTGGAACATAGGTCCAGAACATTCCATGGCGCTATATATAGTTCCCATAGAGATAGTTCCCAAAAAAACAGTCAGTCAGATAGAGCCATAGATAGACAGTCAGATTGATAGATAGACACATATATAGTTGATATAGTTATTCAGTCTCACTCACTATTACCTTGTTATTGTAAATTCTTGTAAAAGCACAGTCTGTTCATTTTATTTTATATCCAGTTTCTTTATTGATCCTCTGTGTGAGCTGTTGCCCTGTGGTCTATTGTAAGTAGCAAATATATATAAATTTATGTAACTTGTCTGACTTCTTTAATTTTGTATTACGATCTGTCCGAACTTATTTAATACACGTAATAAACGGTAGCAAATCGTAATAAGAGGATTATATAAGTGTGAATCAGGGGTTTTTGGATATGGATGGTTCTAAAGAAAAGAATAGATCATAGGTGCTAGGTATGAAGATGATAAATGGAAGATGTTGGAATTATGGGTATTGTATACAAGAGTAATTCAGACCAACCTCACACCCTCATAAGCCCTTTGCATTTTCTAATTTTCTATTTAGAAAATGCAAAGGGCTTATGAGGGTGTGAGGTTGGTCAGAATTACTCGGCTGTGCTAAACGTGTTTAATTGAAAGAATCCGTAGGTAGTGAAGTAGTTGGGAGGGTTCAATAATGATTGTGGTCTGTGATATATATGAAAATTTGAAATGTAAAACCTAATGAAACATTTACAATGGTATTGTTGCAGATTAGGGGGATGTCAAAGGATGGTAGGGAATAAGCTAATTAATTAAATAAATGAGTATAGGCTGACAAGGTTTTTAATTTATATAATGTCGTATGTGTGTAATAGGTTGACGAAAGAATATGAAGTCCTAGATGAGATGTCCATAATACAGTAGGTGAGGTCTATTGGTGGTAAGAAGTTGGTGATGAAGTATGAATTAAAGCTACCGATGTATTGGAAAATGTAGGGATGTGTACCTCAATTGTGTATAAATGTTTTGATGATGGATTGTGCTACAATTAATGTGATGAGATCTAAAGATCTTACCTGGTATAGTATTGGTCTTTTTGAATCGTTGGTTTCGGTATGTTAAAATTGGATACATGCAAAAATGTGTTGAAAAATATAAATCATGATGTATGGGTGTGTTGCATGTCTCCTGAAAAATATGATGCAGAAATTCTGACTCTTTCAATGTACAAGAACAATCCCGTATTTTTGTGGAGTGTTGTGTCGTAAAGATATATTGCATCTCTCGGAGGGACGCTATTGTAGGAAGTAAGCATAGCATGATTTTGTAAAAAATTACATCGCAGCTAATCTCTGATACTGAAATGTTGTGCAGGGGGTGTATGTGTGATTTAATTCATGCTGGGTTCTAGGTTTTAGTCGTTAAATAAAGTGAGGCTAAAGTAATATTGGAAATGCGAATCTAAATATTGATGAGAACTGTGGATGTTGTCATTGCGGATTAGGTATGGGAAAATATTGAAATACATATACATGTAAATGGAGACCTAGGGTGATAGGATCTGAAGTAAGAATATCGGAGAGGTTGAAGTAGTTGGTTGAAGAAAAGTGTGAATCACGGGTTTTTTGGGACATGCTAAAGAAAAGGCTAAGATTGCCGGCTAGGTTATGATGAATTCTGAAGAAAATCCCTTGGGTCGTATGCAAGTGTGTATGTATGTCTGAGTGAAAGGTTTGTTGGGATAGAAGTGGTTTGAATCAAATGTTGACGGGGGTGTAGTCTATACTTGTAGAAGCCTATCTCGGTATGATGTATGGGAAGTAGAATTGAAGAGCAGAAAATTGGGATGGAATGGCCGTTGTCAGAATGGTGCTAGGCCTCTAAGGCTAGGAGAGAAATTACAGTAGACTGTTGGTGGGAGGAGAAAAAAGTGTTTGATCACTGAAACGGAGGATTGGTAGAGATGCAGCCCTCATAAAGTATGTTTCAGTATGAGGTGAATGTAGAGATGTTGGCGAGAAGCAGCCCAAGCGAGGGCTAGAGATGAAAAGCAGCCCAAGTGAAATTGTGGTATACAAAAAGCAGCATGTAAAATAATTTAAGTTAAATATACCACATATAGACCGAAGAATGTCTGGAAAGATACCTCTAGTCCTAAAGAGTATTATAGAGCTAGAGGGAGGTGGGTTGTAGATTCAAGTATCGTAATGGATATGATGAAAATTTCATATGTATGGGAATGTGTTCTACATCCAGAGTAGTGTGGTGATTTAAGTTCTAGGTTGTAGGTTCTTAGTCCAAAAATATAGTTATGCTAAATTAATATTGGCAATAGGTAGGGTGATGATTTCGCAAATATCTAAATGACCAAATGGTATTTAAGTACTTGAAGAAAAAAGAGATGATGCTGATCTTAATTTGGGTACTGTTGAATTGTAGAAAAATGTTTTGTGATATGACTTACCATGATAAAGACAATAGTATACGGTGATAGACATTGTGTTAGGGTCGGGATACTGTAGAGCTTAAAGTATACTATACAGGAGATGGAGCGAGAATTTAGCTGTGAGGGAATATTTACTGTGTTTTGGGTTGATAGTTTATATTGAGTAGGGTCAAAGGAGGATACCGCCCTGTCATTAATTCTAAAATAACCTTTTAATGTGTACTAAGAAATTGGTATGTATAGTAATGATGCTAAAGATTGTTGACTAGAATTACGGTATGAAAAAGTCTAAGTTGAATGGGTCTGTAAGATGATACCGGTGTACGTATAGGTAAACCGGGTTATGATGAAAAAATGTTAAATGAATCACGTATAGAAAGATTGTGGGAGTTGGGCGAAGAAAAAATGTGAAGAAGGATGGTGCTAAGGAAAAGGTTAAGAGTACCGATTATACTATGATGAAATCTAAAGAAACTCCGTGGGGTGGTGGTGTGGGTGGGTCTGTAGTAGTGGAAACAAGATGGTGTATGAGTAAAAGTGGTAGAGGTGAGAGCAGAAAATTGGTTAGGACAAGTCGAGAAAAAAATTAGGCAATTGATGTGTGAAAATTAAAAGATTATGATTTTAGAATGATTGATGTGTGGAAGTAGGATTGTAATGAGAAATTATGATTTTAAAGGAAGTGTTGGCGTGGGTATGTATATTGAAGGTGATTTGAGGTGGGTCAATCAAGATTATGATTTTAGAATGATTGATGTGTGGAAGTAGGATTGTAATGAGAAATTATGATTTTAAAGGAAGTGTTGGCGTGGGTATGTATGTTGAAGGTGATTTGAGGTGGGTAAGTATGACTGATCCAGAGGGAAAGGTTCATGTACATAGAATGTATGAATAGACCATTATGATGAAAACGTTAGGCGATCTATAGGAGAGGATGTTGGAGTTGGGCGAAGCATGATGATGCTAAGGTTAAGAGTACCGGCTAGACTATGATGAAATCTGATGAAAATTGTTCGGGTGTAAGCAGGTAGAGAAAAAATTAGACAATTAATGTGGGGAAGTAGAAAATTGAGATGAATTGACTATGTCGTTGTACTGAGGGTTGAAGGAGAATATTAGTATGAGGAAGTAAAAGTGAATGTATGCCGGACTTGAAAAATATTAAGGATGGAGTGCCGGGGTAAGGGTTCCTATTGAGGTTGTTCAGGGTTAGAAGGAGAAGTACAATTGATCTGGGGAAGTAGGATTTACGAATTATGATTTTAGATTAATTGATGTGGTGAAGTAGGATTGTAATAAAAATTAGAGGCAGTGTATACAATTAATGTGTGGAGGTAGAGAGCGGAAAATTAGGAGAGGGTAATGTGATGAATTAGTATAAAGAAGATATTAATATAATAATGATTGACTTGAAAAAAATTTGGGGTGAGGGGTGATCAAAAATATGTGAAAATGTTAGAAACCGCTGAATCTCGGTGCTCCTAATAATACACAGCTAGGTTTATATAAGTAGAGACGATCCAGAGGAGAGATTGTAGGAGTTGAGCGAAGCATGATGGTGCTATGGAAAAGGGTATAAGAAAATTGCTCGGGTGTAGGCAAGAAGAGAAAAAAATTAGATAATTGATGTGGGGAAGTAGAAGCGAGAAAATTGAGATGAATTTACTATGTTGTTGTACTGAGGGTTGAAGGAGAATATTAGTATGAGGAAGTAAAAGTGAATGTATGCCGGTCTTGAAAAATATTAAGGATGGAGTGCCGGGGTAAGGGTTCCTATTGAGGTTGTTCAGGGTTAGAAGGAGAAGTACAATGGATCTGGGGAAGTAGGAGTTACGAATTATGATTTTAGAATAATTGATGTGGGGAAGTAGGATTGTAATAAAAATTTAGATTTTAGAGGAAGTGTTGATGTGGGGAAGTAGAGAGCAGGAAATATGGATGGATTGGCTACGCCGCTGTACTGAAGATAGAAGGTAGTGATTCGTAGGAAGAGATGACTTATAGGGGTTGAGCTGGGATGATGAGTTGAGATGGGGTTGTACATTGATTGTGATTAAAAGTGAACAACTCTAGTATAGGAAGACATCATAATGGCTGCTGTAATGTGATGAGGAACTGGGAGATGGAAATGTTTTGAGGGGGCGATTGGCTACGCCAATTTGAGAAAAAAGATTTAGAGGACACCATTGAAGTTTGAAGGAGGGAGTACTCATTAGAGCTGGGGATGTACTGGGGGGCTCTCTGGATACGCCTCGAATTTTTTGGGGAGAGAATGGGAGGGGAGGGGAATGGTAGGGGATGCTCAGAGGGGGATGGGGTTGAGGGAGTGGGTGCTCAGAGGGGATGGGGTGCTCAGAGGGGGTGGGGCCGATGGAGGGGGTGCTCATTCGAGCTGGGGATGTACATCTAAGGGAGCGGCGTGAGCCGTGGGAAAAGATGGTGCGCGGTGGTTAAGGGTAGGTTTAAGTGGTTAAAAGAGGACTTTTGGGTAGGCTTTAGAACTAATAATACTATATACAAACATCTCAACAACACGAAGGACAAAATAAAAACTGAAGAAAAAAGCGGGGTTAACCAACTAAAATGTAGTTCTTGTAATTTTGTTTATATAGGTCAAACCGGGAGACAATTTAAAAATAGGGTAAAAGAACACATATCAGAAAAAGGGCTAAACACCGACGCATCATATAACTCAGTAAAATCAACATTCGCACAACACATCAACGAAAACAAACACCATTTCGACATAAGTACAGGCATACAATACCTACATTTTTGTGACAAAGGTACATTACTCAACTCACTGGAACAACTAGAAATAAACAGAGCGCTACAAAAAGGAAATTGTATGAACGATCAGACCAATCTCAAATGCTCACCCCTTTTATCGCCAATAATATAATCCTCCAGTCTCTGTGTATACGTACTTACTCTCTCAAAAAACTGTATATTTTATTTTTATTTTTATTCATATATTAACAATTGTTATCTTTAATTCACTTCATATATACATTTAATCAACACATAGTATTTCAAATTTTTTATTTTTAAGATCCCAATTTGGGACGAAATGTCATTTTTTATGTTTTTCCATATTTCAAATATTAACTGTACAGAAAGGATAGGAAAACCCCGTAGGGGCTGAAAAAAGGTACCTACCTACCGCTTGGATTGTAAAGTACCTAGTTGAACTTCAATTTAGTATTTGTTAAGTCGTGGCTGAAGATGGTAGCAGTACCGAAAGTACTCCCATATTATATATTATTTGTGAAATAGACAATATTTTTTTTAAAACATACGTTTTCTTTATTTTTATCAAGTGTTTCACAATATCTCTGCAAAAATGTTAAGTATCATGAATTCAATTAATTTATCGTGTATTACGAGACACTATGCTCGAGTATTCGGAGGAAATGGCTTAGTCGCATGAAGGTCCAAACGAATGTCAACAGTGGCAATCTTCAAAGTGTCTTGCTGTCGTGATACATCAAGAACTATAATGGGGCCCACCTCACTAAAGTCCTTTCTTGAGAGTAGTGATTCACCATAATTCTTACCATAATAGCTCATTTGAAATCTTTGATACATATCATAAAGGAGAGCATATCGCCCTTTATCAAAATCAAGGTTTAAATCATCGTATGGAAACATTTCACTGTTTAGATACAATTTAATATTGGACAAGTTACATGCATCAGATTGGCTCGAATCCTTCACCTTGATGTCAACTCTATCTGTCTGAAAGACTACAATTATGTATCGAGGTTTTTCCAGTGCTGAACTTGTCTTGACACTGCATGTATTTTGTGTGTTTTCTGGTATGGCAGGGTACTCTGACAATTCCCATGATCGGAAAGGAATTGTCAACGTCTGATCTCAGTCTAAAATCCGTAATAGCCGTAATCATTGTACATCGGATACTTTTATATGCGGGACTCTCCAGTTCACTTTGGCCAAAGTGAGTTGAACCTTGTCTTCCAAAATGGAATTTGCGTCACTCTTTGACCTAATTAGAATTAGCTCGTATTTTGAGTGAATAATGACCTTTTTTAAATCGTCTAGAAATCCGATGAGAGTGTTGAGGGGAGACATACATTAAAATGCCCGTCTTTGTCTATAGAAATAGCACCATTTTTATTGGGCAACATCCAACCTGCATTACCTAATCCGCTGACTTGGTTATGTGTTAAAGATACGTACCCCTTCAAAGTACTCATTATGCCCGGATTGCGGACTTTATCAATTTCCACACCATTCAATTCATAGCGGATTTCATCAAACATAAACGCAAAGGCATTATTTGCCAACTTTGCAGTTAATGTAGTTATTTTTTTATCAGGTCCCTCCTTTTGAATAGATCCTTCCAAATAGAGATAACTTGCACATGGTAATATGTACAAATCCTGCTGGTGAATGGGTATGCGAATCTCATCAGAGTTCTTCAAATTTGCAGTATTAAAGGGATTATATTGTAATGTAGGCAATATGCGAGTAGGCCAAATATATTGTAAAATTTAAAGTTTGTAAAGTGAAATATGTATAATTGAGAAATAAACAATAAATTTGGAGGCTGGCTAGACGTATCAGGGTCAGGTAGTAATGGTAACAGAGAGAGGTACCAGACAGGTATCCATATTTTGCCTCCGTCAAGAAAGAAGCTGACAAGATGCAATAAAAGAAGGCACCACCAGTTACCTGTATGGAGTATTCATATAGCCTTTTACAACCAAGCTTAACCCAGTTGACAGAACTATGAAAGATTAGAACTCCAAGCCTGTTGTTAGTGGCCCATAAAGCTATCTGGACTGCCAACATAAAGATGACAAGGGCAAATAGGGGCATATTAAAACTATCTGGAATGTCCAAATTAAAGTGGAAAGAGGCAAAATGGCCGAGGAGGAGAAGTAGTGGGGGAAGATGCAAGCCTCGGGAAGTGCAGGAGTTCCAAGTGAGGAGTGGAAGACGTTCAGTTAGAGTTGAGGTCTAGAGGTGGAAGTGGACACTTCACTTTCCTGGATCAGTGGAAGTCTGGAGTTGATCGTCAGTCGAGATCCAACAGTAGAAGAGGGCAGTTCTAGTGGAAGTCCAGAGCTTGAGGAAGAGTCCAGGAGTCTTTGGGGAGTCTTCAAGAGCCCTCCATTGATGTTCCGTTGAGAGAAGCCCCGAGAGTCGACAGGAAGTTTAGCCCGACTTCAATTTGAGTTCCCCATTCATTGAGGGAGCAACCTGTCTCCATGCAGTAATATCCAGCCAGCCCCAACATCCAAACGACGTTATTCTCCATATAAGGTTCAATTTTATATTATGTTTTTAATTTTAAGTCAATTTTTATTTTGTAAATATATTCTTTTAAAAATGAGTTTCTAAATTTTAGTTGTTTGTTCCTATGCTCTATCCCAGGTCAGTCAAGGTTTGACAATTTGGTTTTTCAAAACTCTTTTCGCTGACGAATCCTTCGCCTTTGGTTATAGAAATCCAATTTGTATATTAAAATCAGTAAATTTAAATGATCGTTCTATTACATAATAGAGCTGGCATCCTTTGGACATTTTAAATTAGTAAAGACAAAGCAATTTTGAGAAAATCTCCGCAGCTTAGAGTAAAAGTAAATTCAAATATCATTTTTTTTTATTAAAAACGCGACGCGCAATCCCTCTATATCACAATATGTGTGAAACTGCAGCTCTGTAATACTATCATCTAATCGGACTTCTTCTGTGATTTCTAGAATGTCGTTCATTGTTTCACTTTCAAACCTAGCCTTTTCAAAAATCGAATATTGGCCGGAGTCAATTGTTGTCTCATGTACGGTCTCGTACTAATGGGAGGAGGATGATGTTCTAAACTTATATACCGGGGTCTAAAGTGAATCGCCATTTTTCTTTATATGATTATGAATGGTTATAGTTCGTTTCTAAAGTTGATTGGATGACCGTCTTGGTCGAGTATTCGTAATGTAATGTTGTCAAGGGATTTGGTATTTACTCCTAAATATATAATGAGTGATGGTGCTCTACAATTTTGTACCCTGCCTCGACCGTTGGATAAATTTCATACAATGTGTGAACCTTTTCCATTTCGATACGCGCCAAAAACAATGTTTCATTCAATAGCAATGAATGGGGAACTCAAATTGAAGTCGGGCTAAACTTCCTGTCGACTCTCGGGGCTTCTCTCAACGGAACATCAATGGAGGGCTCTTGAAGACTCCCCAAAGACTCCTGGACTCTTCCTCAAGCTCTGGACTTCCACTAGAACTGCCCTCTTCTACTGTTGGATCTCGACTGACCGTTGCTGGAGAGCCTTGCCCCCATTTCAACATACCTTCTTTGAGATGGGAGGGCGTGCTCATTGGGGGAGTACATAGTCAGTGTGTGTTCATCTCAGGGTGTGGCGTGAGGCTCTTACGACATACCTCTTCTTATATAACCGAGGCTGTACAGTGTACACAACTTGAGACATACTTCTTGCAATAGGAGGCTATTACATAACTGACCAGGCACGGGAGCTGCTTTCGACATAATTATGTAACCAAGGCCATGTTGTGAGAGCTGGCTGCTGGGGCGGCCGCCATCTTGCTCACTTGCTCCTGTGCCAGGACTGGCCAAAGCCCTCGACTGATATTTGTTGTTATAGAAAATAAGCTACTAACCCTCTTATAATAAGAAATTTAAAAAAATTAAATAAATAAAAACATTTTAATAAACTATTTTTTATAAATGTAATTGTGTATACCTATTATTTTTCTTATTCTTATGGAAATCGATTCAATTACTGGAGGTTGCATAGTTCTCATACATAAATTTTGTAAATTTAAATGTAGATGGAAAGTTTACGCGAAGTAAGCATCGTTACATAATTGTCGCCGAGAACAGGGACTGAAAAAAAAATATGGCACCCGAAGTAAAATAATTAAAAACATAATATTTGTAATCTTGCTTAAAAATATAATTGTCTCATTTGTATAAATTTAAATGTTATATATCATTGTAAAAGATAGCGTCCCAAGATGGCTGACTCTAATGAGGATTCTGAAATCACAACTCAAATGTGGCAAGAAAAATATAACTGGTAATAATAATGATATAATGCAAATGTTACACCAAATAATGAAACAAAATGAAGTAGCATTTTCTAAAAAAGATCAAAAATTTGAGCAAACAAATAATACTATTAATGATTATTCAAAAGAAATAAAGGAAATTTACAAAGAAAATAATAAAACAAACGAAGGTATAGCGGAGAATAGAATGAATTTAAAAAATTTGAAAATAAATCAATAATAAATGGGGAAAAGAAATTAAATGCAATAGGGAATGCTCAGCAAAATGAAATAGAAATAGTCAAAAGTAAATTGAATAGAAATAAGAACAAAAATAGAAAAATAAAATTGAACAAAAAAATAAATAAAGATTATATTCCACTCAATCCATTATGTCGGCTAAGTGGTATTAGAAAAATTTATAAATTTGCAAAAATAGCCAAAGAGAAAATAAAAAATATACCTTAAGAGTCAAATTAAAAAAATTCAATGCTAAGAATATTTGTAAAATAAATTTGGGCCATATTTGCCAAGTATATTTGGATAAGCAAAAATTTTAAAAAACTAATAATAAAAGAAAAGCTAAAGTAATGTTCCAACCAAATTCTAGGAGAATTAGGTATCGGAAAATAAATTTGTACAAATATGAAAATAAACAAAAACTAAGTAAGCAATTTAAAATCCCACAAATAATAAATTTAAGTAGAAATATCCCTAAATTAAAGAAAATTAAGAATCACAAGAAATCAAAAAAAAAAGGTTCCTCCAAATAAACCGATGGATTATTTTATGATAACAAGGAACTTGAAATTGGATTTTTGGATATGGTTTGTGGATAGAATTTTTTTTGTATGTCGTTTAAAAATCGAAATAAAATATAGTAAATGTTAAATAAATGAGTACTTTATGTAAAAAATAATAGTCTAAAAACACTCTAAATGAATAATTGAAATTAAACTAAATAGAAAATATTGAACGTGAAAAAATTTAAAAGTGTTATATATTGTGATAGTTGGTGGGTGCCAATTTAATTAAAATGAATAAATATTCCAATATTACCTTTATAGCAAAACCCAAAGTTGGGAGCCATTTTTAATAGTTAGTGCGTTCTGATAGTCGACGCCATTAAAATTACATTTGTGAGTTTAAATTCATTTAATTCGATTGGACCAACATCTCTTATCTCAGGGTTCTAAGTGATTTTATACTAAAAGGTTCTTTGAAGGAGGGAGTGATAGATAGAAAACAGATGGAAGTGATCGATTATAATATTTCACATAATTAATACATAAAAATCATCATAAAAAAACAACATATAACATGCGAGTTGCGAGACTCATGGATTATATTTAAAACTAATAATAATTGTCCTCTATCGCGAGTTCACTTTTGTTTATCAGACGAATTAAAAATGTTTAGAATTTAAAAATTACTTTTAGGCATATTGATTTATTTATTGATGGTTAATAAAATATAGTGGGAATGATACTCAGCCATATGCGACGATCCTGATGTCCTATCCTTGGGTTGGTTCCACGAAGAGAATCCTTTTTCCATGTGGGTTTTTGGATCCATCAACATCGGCTGTCTAGAGTGTCTCGGAGTGCCAGAAATCACAGCCTCCATACAACGTACTGTTGCTTCTTCTTCGAATTACTGTACTACTGTCACATGATAAGTAACAAGATGAATGTATAGCAAAAGCAGGTGGTTTCCCCCTGGAGTCTTAAAATTTTCACCCTCCTGGTCCAAATTTCGACAGAGACTGACTAGATCCATATTTCAACTGCTCTCCCCACTTCTCTTTTGCTGATCATTGTCACCTATATTCTTTTTTTAATGATTTGATGCCTGTTTTTTATTAGTGATGACTTATTTATGATTTAATAAAAAGATATAATTATTTGGTAATATTATATCTATAAAATGAAAAAAATTTCCAAACAAAAATATATCAATATCTCCGCCGTCAGTCGATATGTGATTAAGTTCGAATAAATCGATTTTTTACTTCATAATTGACATGATCTCTTCAGAAGCCCCCCTTCTTTTTCTCTTTCTATTAAAATTTCACATGTGGAAGTTAATCGAACAATCACAATATAGAAGCTTGGGCCAAAAGAATAAAATATCATAACAAGAAAATTATGTTTTTGATCGATTTAATATGGGAATTTTGAATGTTGAGAAGGGTATTTGCGGGATTTCAGTAAATGAAAGGTAATAAAAAATATAAACATAGTTGTCCGATTTATTTAAAAAAAAAAACATAAAAATAGTTAATCAGTTATTTTGAATTGTTATAAGGTACTTTAACAAATTAAAAAAAAATATTTATAACAAAGGTATCATATTTGGTGACAGCTTTATCTGTGATAAGAAAGAGTAAGGGAAGATATAATGTTAAGAACAATTTAAATTTATGATGTACAATGAATATGAATAGGGTTGCAATATAATGTAAATATTGGCTTGCATGTATTTTTTTTTTTGTATTTGAAATGTTATATTAAATATTATATATGGAAATGGGTACTATAATTGTTAATAAGGGTATCATGAGGATAAATCTAATATTATAATGGTCTAAAATGGACTTATAAAAAAAAAAAGTATATAAATATCTCAAAATAATATGAGAGAATAAAAAAAAAAATTAATAAGAAATTTTTGTATGGAAGTGATATTTATTCTATGGTTGTCTATATGCTCTGAGCATAAAATTTGATATTTTAAAATGTTTTTTAGAAAAAAACAAATATTATTTATATAAATTATATATGAAAATATATTTTATATTGGTTTGGGTTAGTAGAAAGAGGGAAGTTAATTCTGGTGATATTTTGTGCATGTGCTTATTGAGATTGGTTGTTTTTTTTTTGTTTTTTTTAAATATTATAGTGTGGGTTGTTTTGAAATAAAAAAAAAATAATAAAAAAAAGATAATATAAGTGAAGGATTTGTTGTTTGTTATCAACAAAATTGGGTAATGTTGATTTAAGGAAATTTGCGTCCTTACGTAAACGAGCAAAATTCACCCATAAATGGTTTTTGAGGTTTGCTCGTAGTTTCAGAATAATAGATTGATAAAAGTAAATATCCTCAAATGGATGAATAAAAAAATAAATCAAAAAAATACTTAGACTATGAAACTTAACGTAATTCCGTGTAAACAAATAAAAAATACATAAAATGAAAATCTAAATGGAGAAATGTAATAAGAATTTTTTTTTTGAAAAAATATTATCTTGAATGCATAATAGCAAAATTATAACAGTAAATAAGGAAAGAAAGTCGGTGTAACGTAAATAACAGAAATTAAAATGAAAAGTAAACGAAATAAAATAAAATGAAAATATGAATAATTTGCTCGAGTTATGTCTGGTTGTTATAGTAATAATGGAAGTAAACAAACAAAAAAAAAATATATATAAATGTAAAAGGAATAGAGAAAAGTAAATATGATGCTGGTAAATGGAATATTAAATAAATAAAAAATAGAATGAAGGGAGCAAATAAATAAGATAAAAATCAGAAGTTAAGAGTGAGGTATATTTTTTAAATAAGAAGAAGGAATAAATGAATGAATATTAAGATTTTTGGCTTAGCCTACAGTGAAGGAAAATTAGGATGAGTATATTGTTTTTCGTAGTAGGCGAGGATCCAATAAAAAGAGATCAGGATGGTTTTTAAAAAAAATACTAGTGTGTTATTTATTGAATTTATTATTATAATAGTGTAGTGGGAAACGATATGGAAATTATTGGTTATCTGTTGGATTTGGGAATGTTGTATTGTGCATATAGAGAATGGTGAAGTTGTAGATAGAAGATATGAATTAGTTCAAGTAATTAATAATTACATAAAAAATATAATATTCCTAGTTTGTAAAAAAGATAATAATAAAGAAGTCGAACATAAATGTAATGATTAAATTATTTTTCTACTCTTAATAATATTATAAAGAAATATTGTAATTTTACCTTTTTAAAAGAATATCCAATGATAAAATAGAAAATAATACAAACAATTTGATATATCAGTGCACAACCTATGATAACAATTCTAATTGATAAGAACTTAAATCTTGAAACTAATAGAAATTAGAAAGCACTTTTGTAACACTTATTAATATTTTAAGAATAAGTAAACACAGAATAGGAATAGTTGGAGTATGCACAGATGGTGCACCTTCTATGGTCGGCAATAAGAATAGTTGGAGTATGCACAAATTGTGCACCTTCTTTGGTCGGCTTATGTATAGGTTTCATCGGATTTTTGAATGAAAAAGCAACTGAATTAAATGTGCAAAAAGATGATTTGATAGTCCTTCATTGCGTTATCCACCAACAGAACTTGTGTTCTAAGTCCATTCGACTCCAGAATGTTATGAATGTGGTAATAAAAACCATCAATTTTATTAGTTCCTGAGGGCTTAACCATCGTCAGTTCAAGGCGTTTTTGGATGAAATATCAGCCGAATATGACGACGTAACATATTATTGTGAAGTCAGATGGCTAAGCAAAGGGAAAATGCTGAAACGGTTTTACGAGCTTAGAAATGAGATAGCAGATTTTATGCAAATAAAAGATAAACCACTAACTGAGTTGAGTGACCCAAAATGGATATGTGACTTAGCATTTCTGGTTGACCTTACAGGCTATTTGAATGATTTAAATTTGAAACTTCAAAAACAAGGACAGTTAGTAAATGATTTGTACAGCCATTTGAAAGCGTTTCAGAACAAAATCCGCTCGTGGGAAGCACAGATGCTGTCTGGTAACAGTTACCATTTCACCACGCTCTCTGCGCATGAAAATATTGCTTAGGCTCAATATGCTGAAGAACTCGAGTTACTGTCGGAGCAATTTTCGAACAGATTTGGCGATTTCAAAAACATGGAAGACTGTTTCAATTTATTTGCTAATCCAACAAAAAGTAATGTACAAAATGCTCCAATAAACTTGCAAATGGAGTTGATCGAGATTCAATAAAACTCACTCCTAAAACCTAAATTTGAAGACATGGAGTTGTGCGATTTCTACAAAAAATACCTCGAAGAAGACCATTTTCCGAAGCTTAGAAAATTCGCAAGATTATTGATTTGTGCGTTTGGCAATACTTATAAATGCGAACAGTTCTTTTCAATGATGAAAGTTAATAAATCAAAACATCGTACAAGGCTCACTGAAGATAATTTGGAAAATTCTTTACGTGTTTGTATCAGTGGAATTAATCATATGTCTCTCACACTCCGAATTCCACCATGCTTTAGGTTTTCTCGAGTTGCTGTTAGACGGAAAATTTGACGGAATGGCTTTTTCGCATGCCTCGTTAATGAGATTTATAAATTCATTGTATTTTACGTTTTTACAATTTTGATTGTTCGTGTAGGATGAAAATGTAGTCCAGTCGGCTTTTTTAATGTTCCACTTATTTTTATGAGAGACCCAGGGATAATTAAATATTTTAGACGAAAAAATAATTGGCAAGTGGTTGGAGCCCATGTGATCCTGAAGAGTCGTCCATTGAAAACTATGGGCTATGTTCCGGGAAAAAAAGGTCAGATCTATGGCAGATAGACGAGTTTGGTAAATATTGTTTACATAAGGTTAACTTTCGAGATTTATGTTTTCTTTTTCATTTTAATTCTTATTTTCCATCGTGTGCCTGATCCCAAGCAGTCTATATCTCTTCTAGGATTAGTGATAAGTACACCACTACTGTATACGTTCCTTTTTTTTTTTTTTTTTATAATTATTTATTACCATTATTTCATTTTCCTAGTTTAAGTTCGTACTTAGCGACGTTCCGATTAACTAGATGTTAAAACACGATTCAGGGCCAGGCCCTCCTGACCCTGCTATTAATATTTCCATTAATGATAATAAAAATATAGTAATGGAAACAACTACATCACTGAAAAGACAGACGGATAGAGCAGAAATTTACAAGTCATTTTCACTGCCGTTGATGAATGCTCCAAGCCAGTTCATGAGGTCTGTGCAGAACTTTGCCGATTTGTCTACATTTTCTTTAGTGACTGCGTCAGATGTCTCTACTGGCTCCCCCATATTGATTAGCCGTTTCTCATTCATGTTAATTTTGTCCCCTGGCTGCTGCCCCTGACTTATTGTTTTTATTGAGTGTCGACATAATTTTTAGAAACAGCATCCGATCCTTCAAGTCCCTCTCCCAAATTAATAATTCGTCTGTGGTTTACATCAAGGACGTTTCCAGCCTCAACTTGTCTGAATCGGTCTTCTCCTCTCAATGCTTGTATAATATAATAATTTTTGCTACTTGCGATAATACTGCTTGGTAACATGTCGTTCGAACTTGTCGATGGTCATTGTTGAACTAAATCATCATTTCTTCTCTTGGGGGGTGTGATTCATCGTGATCCGTCATGATTAATGTATAATGTTGGCTTCTCTCAATTCTTCCAAAAGGGATGCAATTTCATGAGGTCCTCCTACGTCCTGTCAGGCGATTAACAAGGCCAGACGCTCACATAATTCATTCGGATCATCCCAACGCTCTTATCTAGGTCTGCTGTAAGTCATCCATAACCCCGTGCCAGAAAATTGTGATTGTTTAGTCTGACGTGTTTGATAGTGTCTAGTGGCGGCGGCTGTAGGTGGAAAGAGTTTCGAGATGATAGTTTTATACTTTGAACCTCTATTGCCGCTCAGGCCCTTCACTTCACTAAACTGTCGCTTATGAGCATTTGAAACCGTCAGCAGTTCCTTATATTTATCTAAATCCCCATTCGTGTAAGTCTTCGGTTCTTTTAAAAAACAAAAGTTGATAGAGCCCTGGCGTTTCCTCATAAAATTGGTCATTAACTGTTAAATCATTATGGTCCACCTGTACGCTAGTATCACCCAATGTTAATCCCCCGCTCTTGTTTGACCACTCAGAAACTTTTTTATATATGGATGCAAATAAGGTCCAATATTGCTATGTTCTAACAGCTGATCAACTTCCTCCTTACCAGCCGATGTTTGCGACAAACGTTGTGCCTCTTCTACAGGTGTACGGGGTGGTGATGAACTTTCAAATACTTCTTCGAAAGGTTGCTCAGTCTCTTCGTCATCAGGAGTAGCAGTGAATGTCGGAGTGAAAAGCTGAATTTTTCTTTTCCCAAACGTTCCACTTGTTGGTGTAATGGTAGTAGGTAAAAGCGTTTCCTCTGCATGTATTCCTAATTTCTCTGATTTCGGTGCAATCGAGGTGGGGAGATGAGTCTGCTTCACGCCCTTAAAGTAGAGGTAAAAAGTACACATTTGGACCTGTTAAAGCCCCCTCTGATGGTCTAGTAGTGCCTCTACTGTTGTGAAGGGTCAGGAGTTAAAGGGACCCATTGTAGGTCAGACGGAGGTGGTTTTAAAGGGGGGTCCAGTGGAGTTTGTCATATATTTTTCAATCAGATGTCATTTATATATTTATTTTGATATCTCAGTGAATCGCAAAAAAATCGCTAGCGTCTGAGAGGTCATTCAACCTTCGATGTAAACAGACTACGAGATTATACCACCACCTCATTCTACCTTCAGTGAGTCATCAATCTTGTCGACCTTGGTCCAGAAGAACCCACCAAGTTATCATTTATCTCTATTTTATTCAGTGAGGTAGGAAGTCAATGAAAAAATATATAGAAAAAAATAAAAAAATTTATTTATAAAATCAGTCCCAATACTCTTCCTCTTCGTCAGCGTGAGGGGCGGTGTAATAAATTTCGGGGGGCTCAAAGTTGGGGTTTTCTCTATAACAGAAAAAAGAAGAAGAACAAATACATAAATTAAAATTAAATGTATGTGTGTTAATGGATTTATTTAAAATCATACTTACTCGGGCGACTCCCAATATATTAAGTCATCTATGACTTTATCATATTTTTCTGGGAGTCGCATCTCCCAAGTGCTTCCCCTCACTATGAGGATAATGGTGTTTGTTTTCTCGGATGTGCCAAAGCATTTGATGGGGAATGATTCCCCTAGCGGGAGTTCTCTCACCTCCCGGACGTAGGGGACGGGCACACTGTGTAGCCTCCTCAAAAAGGCCTGATGACGGCGGCATAACTGAAACAATAAACAGAAAAAAATAAGTGAATTATTCTCAGCTCCCTCGATCATGTGGAACAGTTCTAAAACAAAAAAAAAAAAAAAAAAAAAAAAAAAAAAATAGACATAAAATTAAGTAGTGCCTCTGTTGTGAAGGGTCAGAAGTTAAAGGGACCCATTGTAGGTCAGACGGAGGTGGTTTTAAAGGGGGGTCCAGTCATATCCTTTCATAGTATTGAAGAGGCCTTACAGAAAAGTCAGGTAAAACCGACCATCATTAGATGGATCAGCAACCTGTTAGCAACAAGAAGAGTGATTGCCAAACATGGCAGCGCCATAGCGGAGGTAAACGCCACCAAGGGCAGTCCGCAAGGAGGGTGTCTGTCACCTCATCTTTGGTGCCTGGTGATGGACGAGCTTATCTGCAAACTGAACAGAGAGGGATATTACATGCAGGCCTACTCTGATGATGGAGTCATCCTGATTAGAGGAAAGTTCCTGGATACTGTCTGCTCTGCGATGCAAGCAGCCCTAGATATTGTAGGAGAATGGTGTGAAGATAAGGGACTGACCGTTAGTCCGAATAAAACGAAACTAGTCCTCTTCACCAGAAAGAGGAAGAGAGAGGGTTTCTTTAGACCCAAACTGTTCGGACGAGAGCTGGAACTGAGCGATAATGTGAAATATCTGGGAATACACCTGGATACTTCATTGTCATGGAGAATACACATCCAGGCCACCCACAATAAATCTATTGGGGCATTCTGGCAGTGCAGAAGAGCAATCGGGAGAACATGGGGTATTAGCCCTAAATCAGTAGTTTGGATATACGAGGCGGTGATCAAACCACGAGTCACTTATGCTGCGGTGTGCTGGTGGCACAAAGTGGCGCAACAGAGCGTAAGCAGTAAACTTCAAAAGATAGTACGTCTAGTATGCCTTGCAGCAACCGGAGCTATGAGAACAACGCCCACGGCTGCTATGGCTATGATATTAGGAATTGAACCTCTGGATGTAAGTGTACGGAATTCAGCAATGAATACCTGCTGCAGTCTCGAGGCTAAAGAAGAGTGGAATAGGGCGTTCAGAGGGAGACACTCTAGAATCAACGAAGTATTAAGCAAAATAGATCCCATATTTAAATGGAGAAAAGATGAGATGGTACAGCGCACCAACCTAAATAGGAAGTGCAGTACTATCAGGAGTTGAGAGAGAGCACAGCAAGAAGCGACAGAAGTTACTGCGAAGCATATTCTTTGCTTTACAGACGGTTCTAGGCAGAAGGACACAGGACTGACGGGAGGGGGTGTATGGATCCCGAGTCTGGAGGTGGAGGCCGTCATCCCGCTGGGATCCCATGCTACGGTGTTTGAAGCGGAGGTGATGGCCATCCTGGAATGTGCGTCTAGAAGAGGGGTATTGAACAGCGACATGGAGGAGGTGAAAATCTTCTCCGATAGTCAAGCAGCACTCCAATCACTTGCCAGCGCAGAAATCAAATCAAAGCTGGTAAGAAAGTGCGCAAATCAGTTAAACATCCTAGGAAACTACAAGAAGGTTGGACTCTACTGGGTTCCCGGACATTCGGGGATCCAGGGAAACGAAGAGGCGGACCGACTGGCCAAGGAAGGTTCAAGTATACCTTTCATGGGGCCAGAACCGGTGCTGGGAGTATCTCGGGAAACATACCGAACCCGAATCAAAGAATGGACTAAGGACCTTTTGGAGCGTGCTTGGAGAGAAAAGACCAGATGCAGGCAGTCGAAGATGTTCCTGGGAGGGGAGTCCAGGGTTCTGAAAGACGGGATCCTGAACCTCAAAAGGAACGAGCTCAGGCAACTGACTGGAGTTCTCACAGGACATGGTCCGTTCAATAGACACCTACTCACTGTGGGAGTCAAGGACAGTCCTACCTGCGATAGATGTGGGGTAGAAGACGAAACGGCAGCACACTTCCTGGGCATCTGCTCGGGATATGCGCGAAAGAGATTCCATATCTTTGGTAAAGATGCAATCGCAAAGGAAGATTTTAAAAGATTGGACTATGAGAGCATTCTTAGGTTCATTAAGGAAACTGGGAGACTGAGCATTCCATGAAGGACTTGGGTCAGGTAGTATAAGTATAGTATAAATATAGGCATATAGTTAATATAATAAGGGGGAAGCTAAGCGCTTCTAGGGAAGGGATAAAAGCACTGAATGCTTAGGTCCCTAGGTGTAATACACCAGCCCACCATATATATTGTGACGGTTCGATTAACCTTTACAGGTGAAATTTTAATAGAAAGAGAAAAAGAAGGGGGGCTTCTGAAGAGACATCATGTCAATTACGAAATAAGAATCGATTTATTCGAACATAATCACATATCGACTGACGGCGGAGATAAAGATATATTTTTGTTTGGAAATTTGTTCATTTTATAGATATAAGAATACCAATTAATTATATCTTTTTATTAAATCATTAATAATTCAATACTAATAAAAAGAACAGGCATCAAATCATTAAAAAAGAATATAGGTGGCAGTTATCCGCAAGAGAGAAGTGGGGAGAACAGCTGAAAGATGGAGCTTGGGAGTCTCTGTCGAAAGTTTGGGCCAGGAGGTCGAAGGTTCAAGGCTCCAGGAAAACCACCTGTTTTTGCTATACAGCAAAATTCACCTTTTTTATATCATGTTACAGTAGTCCAGTTATTGAAGACGAGGAGAAGAAGCAACAGTTGTATGGAGGCTGTGATATTTTGAATCCCGCGACATCCTGGATAGCCGATGATGATGGATCCAGAATACATCATGGCACATGGATTCTCTTCTTGGAACCAACCCATGGACATGACCTCATGATCGTCGCATGTGGCTGAGTACCAATCCCAGTTTATTCTACTAACCATCAAAATATTAAATAAATATGCCTAAAAATAATTTCTAAATTTAACAATTTTAATTCATCTTATAATCCAAAGTGAACTTGCGATAGAGGACAATTAATATTAGTTTTAATATCATCTTTGAGTCTCGCAACTCGCTTATTATATGTTGTTTTTCTATGAGGATTTTTATGCATTAAATATGTGATTTATTATAATCGATCTCTTCTATCTGTTTCCTATCTAACACCCCATGAAAGAACCCTTTAATATCAAATCAATTAGAACCCTGAGATAAGAGAATTTCATAAGATAGTTTTAAATATAACCCCATCGATTATCACAATGGCGTCCAACTTTGGAGCTTCATATAGAAATATTTAATTTGATGGTATCAACAGCTATCACAATGGCGCAACAACGTGAGGCCTGAATTTATAGTAACGTTTATTTAATTGATAACCCCTGTACCGACTATCACAATGGCGCCCAATAGCGTCGAGCAAGATTATTATATTCCAATTATATTCTCCTAATTTTAATTTGTTGTAGCATTTAGTAATTTCTTATAAAATAAAAATTTTTTTTTTCCCTTATGAGAATATTTTAAATTAAGGCAAGGAAGGTGATAGGTAGAAGCAGAGGAGCGAATATATCATTTAAGTTTAATTAATATAATTGTAGAAATATGGCGGATTTGCAACCTGAGAATGTGGTGGGGGAAGGATTTCAAGATGGCGAAACTGAACCTTTATCTGATGTTAATAATGGTCCAATCGAGGTTAATCAAAGGGAAAATAATGTTCATATCGAGTCTGGGGATACAGCCAATCTGGATGTTGTGCAAATTCTTGATGAGGGTAGTCCGGGAAGTCAGAATAGTGGGGAATCCGAAATCCAACTGAAAACTATTTTAAAGACGAATATAGGGTCGGTGAATGAGGATAGTCCATTTCACGCACATTTTCACGACAATGAAACAGGATTCGATGATAATGACCAATCGACAAAATTCCTAGGTATGCCGGGAATTACGTCCACTCCTAGTCATTTTAAAACAAGAGATAGAGATAATAGGGATAGTAATCGGTTTTTAGAACAAATGTTAACCCAAATGCAGCAGGCAATTAGGTTTGACATAAATCAGTCAAATTATGAGCTTAATAAAAATTTAACCGAAACAAAGTATGAGCTAAATAAAAATTTAACCGAAATGAACAAAAATTTAACTGAAAAAATAGATCAGTCAAGTCGTGATCTAATTAAAGATATAACTGAAAATTTAAACCAATTAAATCAGGAAACTAAAGACGAAATAAATAAGTCAAGTCAGGAAAAAAATAGGAATTTAACTAAAGAAATAACCGAGGAAAACGTTTCACTTATAAATGATAAAGTCGAGAATTTGAAACAAAACTTAAATACAGTTAGCACAGAAAATAGACAAGAGATTGATATTGTAAAAGCAAACGTACCTGATTATGAAATCCAAACGTGTAAACAGATAATTGAAATCCAAACCGATAACACTGTTTTTAAATTAAATATTCAAGCTAAGGTTGGCGATCTAAACGAGTCAATCACTGACAAGGTACATGAGTGTAGGACTCAGTTTCACGACCGACTGACACATATGGAAAGCGATGTTTGTACAGAACGGATTAAAAGTCAGACACAAATAAAGGACCTTAATGACAACATGATCTGTTTACAAAACAATATAGTTGACGTAAGGACTGAAATAAAAAGTACCACTGAAACTATTCAGGTGATCGAAAATCAGTTAGGTCAAGGTAGCCTAGTTGAAGGAGGCATAACTCCTGGGGAAATTAATGAAGTACTTCCGATCCAATCGACTGGTACAATGCTAGCTTTACCATTTGAGAACGTAAATAAATATTCTGACCAAGTAAATAAAATTTTAAATCAAGATAAACAATCAATTGTTATCGGGGAACTTAAATCGGAAAATATTATGAGTACCATTAATGTTGTCAAAATAAAAGAGAAATTAAACAAAGGAGTGAGGTCTCTAATCGTAAAAACAATATTGAATTTGAGTCTGGGAGCTAAACATGTATCGGATAAGAAAGTTCCAAAATTTAGTCACCATGGAAATAAAAATCGGATAGAATTTATTAAAAGGCTAATTCGTCGGAAATATAAAGCTCCATCGTTATTCTACTTGATTGATATAATTCCAAAATTAAAGAAAATAAAAAATTATAATCGATTTAAGAAAAAACGCTAATAAATAGAAATTTTCTGGACAATTCGGTACGACTTTGGATATTTTTTAATGGACCTTACAATGGATTGATGATTATGTGAATGTAAAATAAAAAATATTAAACAAAGAACTAATAAAAAAAATATAAATAAATCTCTTGATTTGAGTTAACTTATGATTAAATTGTATTCGCTTCTAAGTAATATCGAGTAAAAATGTTCGAAGTCTATTAATATAAAAATAAGAAAAATAAAAATTTACCGTATGAAAGTACTTCAGAATTCTTGATAGAAAAGTTTCTAATCCAAAAATTAGAGTTCTTTTGTGTTCACTCAATACGGAGTTGGAAACGAACTTGTCAGTTTAATAAGTAGGAACATGTTATATAACTAAAATTTGTAGTAGAAAGATAACAATTTCTTGAGAGACGTGTGTTGAACAGGCTTGCGGTAAACTTACTGTGTTTGCGACAGGGAGTCAAATTTGTTATAGTAGTGCCGCTGGATTTTTTCTAATTTGTCTCATATAAACAAGGTGACTATACTCCTCATATAGTGCGAAATAAAAGAATAAAATAAAGAGAATAGAAAATTAGTTTAATGAATAATAAAAGTAATAAATATAAAATAAAATAATGTTTTTTTTTAGGGTTTGTTTTGCAATAAATGTGTGGCACTCAAAATATGGGAAATTTTGAGACAGGAAATCAGCGAACCTGCACATTGCTAGCTATAATTCACCCATAACCGTTTTTTATAAGCAAAAATTGCTTATAGTCTCAGAATAAATAAAGAAAAGAATATAACAAAGTTATACGTACCCTCAAGGGATGAATAAAAATAATAACATAAAATTTTTCAATATATCACTTGTAATGTAGTTCTGCGCACATAAAAATAAAAAGTAAAAGGAAGGTCTATTGGAGAAATAGAGATAGTTAAAATAAAAAAGTAAATAACGAAATAGAAACTAAAAGCTTATAAATAAAATTAGATAAAAATATGATAATAATGTAAAAATAATGACTATTTATGATAACAATAATAAAATAAAAAAACTGCAGTATCCTATAACAACTTTATAGTAACTTAAAATTAGAAAAGATGCGATTTTTGAAAATATCGATGCTCCAGGTGCGGGAATTGTAGGTGAATAGTCGCAGAATGGTGTAGTCTCGAACGCGTAATAGCCTAATGAAAATAAGATTGTAACATATTAGAAATTAAATAATGATGTGTTATCATGTACAAGGACTTGGAAATAAAAAACATTGGTATGATTATTGGACATTCGACTAATGTCAGTTCATAAAGAATTTTATATATTATATCGTTAGATAAATGTAAATATGTTGTATTGTTCATATTGGATATTTGGGTTTAGGATTATATTATTGTAAAGTTTAATATATTATGGGAATATTAACGGGTGTTTATGGTTTTTCTAGTCGTATGTTTGATAGTAGTTTTAAGTACCTTATCTATTTTTTTGTTGTTGTGCGATTGTCTAAATTTCTCAACAAACAATGTTCTGAAGAGTGGCTCAGTGAGAGTTACAAACTAAAGTAATTGTATTTATGACATGAACTTTTTGTAAATTTATTTATAGGTTTCTCTTCGTATGTTCGATAGTGGTTTGAATACATTATCTATTTGTGCTCAGTGAAAGTTAAACTAAAAATCCATGTAAAGTTGTATATGACTCGATGTTTGTTTGTATAATTATGATGATACGCCGATTGTAGGTCCGGTTAGATAGCATTAGCCTGGAATAAAAAAATAAATAAGAGTTAATGTATGATAATAAAAAATTAATAAGTAAATACTGATAAATTATAATAATTTTGAAGAATGAAAAAATAATATGGAGTATTTGACGGTTGATAGAAGTGAAAGATTTTAAGTATGCTCGAAAATATGTAAACAAATAGAATTTGTTTGGCTAGATATGCCATTAAGTAGTAATAAAAATAATAAAGAGAATAAACATTAGATAATTGGAATGATACGTGGTCGTGTGAGATTGGCGTGATTTAAAAACTATTATTGATTAGAATTTATGAAGTATGGAGTCGAGAAGAGATATATTGGTTGTCGGTAATAATTTATTTATATTCCTAAAAAATTTAGGTGAACGGTTCAAAAGAACCTATGAATTATGGAGTCTGTAACAGATCAGCGGGTGTACATTTTTACGAAGATAGGGTATATTATAAAAAATAATTGAGTATGAGTATTTATTGTTTTGGTGCGAGTAGGTAACATGTACGGTAGAAGGGATTATTGGTTTATTTATAACAATTATAACGGAAAGTAATTATAAAAAAAAAATGTTATGTAAACGTGAGTGTTTTTGAGTCATTGTAAACTTATCTAGAATAAATTAATGCTATTAGAGTAAAGGTAATTGTTAATAGAAATACTAACCTAGTATCGAGGTTCATGTCATTTGTTTATTGGAAAGAGTCATATTACAAACGTTGTTGAGCAAACGTGGAATAGAATGAGCACTCTCTGTCTGCAGAGTAAATAGTATATTAAGGAAAACTAGCATCCCATTTGATATTATATAATATTCCACATTAAGGTTAATGTATTTAGAATAGAATACTTACGAGGATTTTAAATAAGTTGTTGATAATTGGTGAAATTAGATAGAGACTTAGACACAACTAAATTGAATGAGTATAATGGGTGATTGTTGATGGTGTGATATGTCCAAAGTTGACAGTGTTGCCATTTTCATTCAATTAAGGTTTATTTTAACAGCCATATTATCGATAGGTAATATTAGTTTTAAGTAGTTATATAAGTAATTAAAATAAAATAAAGTGATATTATGCATATATGTTTAGGAATAATGATATTGTATGTAAGAGTTGCGAGAAATATAACATAAGATAAAAAAAAAGATATTGGTAATAATGTTTATAGCTCATTTATTTATTAAAAAAATATTATGTGAAAACAATACTATGTTTTTTATCTGATGTTGGGGGATATGTGACGGTTCGATTAACCTTCACAGGTGAAATTTTAATAGAAAGAGAAAAAGAAGGGGGGCTTCTGAAGAGACATCATGTCAATTACGAAATAAGAATCGATTTATTCGAACATAATCACATATCGACTGACGGCGGAGATAAAGATATATTTTTGTTTGGAAATTTGTTCATTTTATAGATATAAGAATACCAATTAATTATATCTTTTTATTAAATCATTAATAATTCAATACTAATAAAAAGAACAGGCATCAAATCATTAAAAAAGAATATAGGTGGCAGTTGTCCGCAAGAGAGAAGTGGGGAGAACAGCTGAAAGATGGAGCTTGGGAGTCTCTGTCGAAAGTTTGGGCCAGGAGGTCGAAGGTTCAAGGCTCCAGGAAAACCACCTGTTTTTGCTATACAGCAAAATTCACCTTTTTTATATCATGTTACAGTAGTCCGGTTATTGAAGACGAGGAGAAGAAGCAACAGTTGTATGGAGGCTGTGATATTTTGAATCCCGCGACATCCTGGATAGCCGATGATGATGGATCCAGATTACATCATGGCACATGGATTCTCTTCTTGGAACCAACCCATGGACATGACCTCATGATCGTCGCATGTGGCTGAGTACCAATCCCAGTTTATTCTACTAACCATCAAAATATTAAATAAATATGCCTAAAAATAATTTCTAAATTTAACAATTTTAATTCATCTTATAATCCAAAGTGAACTTGCGATAGAGGACAATTAATATTAGTTTTAATATCATCTTTGAGTCTGGCAACTCGCTTATTATATGTTGTTTTTCTATGAGGATTTTTATGCATTAAATATGTGATTTATTATAATCGATCTCTTCTATCTGTTTCCTATCTAACACCCCATGAAAGAACCCTTTAATATCAAATCAATTAGAACCCTGAGATAAGAGAATTTCATAAGATAGTTTTAAATATAACCCCATCGATTATCACAATGGCGTCCAACTTTGGAGCTTCATATAGAAATATTTAATTTGATGGTAGCAACAGCTATCACAATGGCGCAACAACGTGAGGCCTGAATTTATAGTAACGTTTATTTAATTGATAACCCCTGTACCGACTATCACAATATATATAAAGGGGGGTCCAGTGGAGTATGTCATATCTTTTTCAATCAGATGTCATTTATATATTTATTTTGATATCTCAGTGAATCGAAAAAAAATCGCTAGCGTCTGAGAGGTCATTCAACCTTCGATGTAAACAGACGAGATTATACCTTCAGTGAGTGTGTCAAACAGATGTAAACGTATCATTTATATATTTTTTTTTGGTATCTCAGTGAATCGAAAAAAAATCGCTAGCATCTGAGAGGTCATTCAACCTTTGATGTAAACAGACGAGGAGAGGTCATCCAGTGAGTGTGTCAATTGTTTTTTCAATCAGATTTACTTTATTTTGGTATCTCAATGAATTTTTTTCGAAAAAGGGAGAGTGATAGATGAAACGCCGACATATACAAGACAGTCAATGAACTTTCAGTTTCTTGTGTTGAAAGTGAGAGAACTGGTTTATCCTTGACCGGGAAGTGTCCACTGGGAAGATTTGCATAATCACTTCTTTGTGAAGACTAATTTGCATACCAATCCGGCCGTGTCCCTCTTTTGCATAACTCACTTTTTCCTTTCATGAAAGTGAGATATTTTTTGAATTTTCAAAATTCGATGCTTTTCCCGAGAATATAAAAGAAGGGAATCTAGCGGGGTCCCCTCATTATCTACTCAGACATGGACCCCGAACTGCCCACAAAAGTGACTTGAACGCTTTGGTTCAAAAATTGAATGCTTCAAGGACCGAATTCATTCCCATAAAATTTATGATAATTATTTAAACAAATATATAATTATAATAACCCTTTTCCCGAGAATATAAAAGAAAGGAATCTAGCGGGGTCCCCTCATTATAATATTATATTGGTTGAAAGTAAGAGAACTGGTTTATCCTTGACCGGGAAGTGTCCACTGGGAAGTGTCCACACTCACTGGATGACCTCTCCTCGTCTGTTTACATCAAAAGTTGAATGACCTCTCAGACGCTAGCGATTTTTTTTCGATTCACTGAATTATAATATATAAACAACAAATATAATTATTTAATGAATTATAATTTGATGAAAAAAACCCAATCCTTGCAATGAAAAATAAAAATAAGTGAAAAATAAATACGATTTACGGACCAGTGTCATTGCGACATTTATTGAAGAACATTCTGATGATCCAAGCGACACCTTGAAAAGCATATTTTTGCCTATACTTTATACGGATTTGTTTAGCGACGAGGAATTGCTACAAGCTTCATGTAATTTAAAAAAAAAATTTTTTTTAAATGTTGCTTTACTAGAAAAAAATACTAAAAAAGTTTAATTTTTTTTTCTTACAGGAAAACTGAAAATAGCTTACAAAGGCAGGAAGAACAACAAAGAACATTTTTTTGAATTCTCAGTGTAATCTATTGAAGTGACCTTTCTTGGGTTTTTTAAAATTAAACTATCTAAAATAAAATGAAGTTACTTATTGGGGTTCAATCGCGTAGTCAGATGGTGATTTAGGCTATAGAGAGTTCAGAGAACAATTTATAAAGAAAACATAAATCTATTACAATAACCATCAATCAATAAAAATAGGAGGCGTCCCTCAAAGAATCGAACATCTGAAATAAATTATCAATAAAACATACATTACTAAATATGAAAAGAATTTGTATGATCTTAAATGTCTTTGTACCATGTAAATTATACTCCAGCCTGTGATCTCTCATCCAGAATTCTCCAAATCCACGAAGAGGCGAGAAAAGTCCAGTCCCTTGGAGATATACAGCGGGGATGCTCTCCCTCTAGCAGCTAAGACGGGAAAGATCTGCCTTCTTCGGCAGCTAAAACAGGAGTCTCTCCTGGTGTGGACACTGCGGCAGCCAAAACGGAAGTGTCCCTCTTCTCCGGCAGCTAAAACGGGAGTGTCCCTGGTGTAGACACTACGGCAGCCAAAACGGGAGTGTCTCTTCGCAATCGACACTGGAGCAGCCCGAATTCTCATCCCCTCCAGTCTATGGAACACACACTCAATACGCTCCTAGTGGCCGCCCCTTGAACTATATTCACTAATTTTTCATAATTATACATACAAACGATCCCTACCGGTCAAAGTGACAACTACTTCTTATTTATTGTTCTTTTTGTAACTCACCACTGGATCTCTCATATTTAATACATCTCAATATGCCTTACTTTGATTAAAAAAATTCCGGAGATACATTTTGTTGATGGAGCGACGTAATTTTTTTTTTTTTTTTCACTGAGTCTAACCCCACTCACTGATTAACACTTCACTATTACTTATACTATACGGTTACAATATTACCTGTTCACAATCTTTTATAAAATATTACAGTTTAACAATACTTAAAAATGGCTTTAATATGTCAGTCTGTCTGTCTCATACTTTTTCAACTTTGTCCTGTCAACTCATTAAATTAAATCATTTCTTTATTATTTCTTCAATTATTCCTTAAATTCTTTATTCCTCATTATTTATCTATAATTTTTCCTTGATAATAAAATCCTACTTCAATTATAAACATTCATTTCCTCCCTATCAAATCTCATTTCAAATACTCCACTTTAGGTATCACTTATTAACGACGACCGACGAATAATGCTTCCACAGCATTAAAATACCAATAACGACGAAAAATACTTCCAACGCATCTATATCCACAATTAAAACACAAATATCGACGAAGAATGCCTTTCATGATTCACAATATCGTAGAGTAGCCCTTTTTGGCTCACAAATTTCCCCATAAACTTCCATATCACTATATATCGTCAATTATCCTTTTCTATATAAAATTGCCAATCCCATTCTGAACTCTTCAATCCACACCATATTTAATTATCAAGGCAACAAAACATATTAGTAACAATATTGATTAAATTCTTCATTATTTATCTATATTAATTTTTTTTTTTTTTTTTTAATTACTTATAAAATCAGCCGACAGTCAAAAGAATATACAATATCAATAATAGTTGAGATCTCTTTCAAAATGAAGCCCACTATCACAACAATACTCTTACATTATTTTGATTCCCCCTTATCTTGAAATATCCTGTCCATACTTGCTTTATCAAGCCTGCCAAATGAAATAAACTGATGAAATACAACAATAGAATATATGATACATTATATACAACTTTTATATACAAATGTGTCAATTTTTTCGATTTTTGAAAAACCCAATTACACTCAACTAGCCGGGGGTTCGTGGGACCCCAAGAATCCTGGTCAATTCCGTCTGCGGCATTTAATTAGTTCCGGGTTCTCCCCCTGTCTCTTCTCTATTTTCTTCCTCATGTCTGTTTATGCAGTTAGTTTGGTTTTCCTTTTTATAATATCTACTGTCTCGTGCTGGGTTCTGCTGACCAGCTTGTTCGTGTTGTACTGTCCTAAATTGGTTATCCGGTCTTCGGTAATTATTATTAAATCTATTGTTAAAATAGTCTCTTGTCCTGTCTATGTATTTCCTATGGTAATCATTTTGATCATTTGTATTTTGAAAATTATTTCTTGGATTATATTGTTGTCCCGGGTAATTATTGTTGCTTCTCCTGAAGTCGGGTCTGTATTGGTCTCTCTGGCTAAAGTTTGAATTATATTGTCTGTCCCCGAGAATTTCTCTCTTAATCACCTTTTCTCTAACGTTCTCTAAGATGTCTGCGAATGCGTCTACTGTTTTTGTCCCTTGTACTATTACGCTTGTCTCAACCGTTTTCCCAAAATGTCGGGCCATTCTTTGACAGATGTAAGTCTCACTACTTTTTGTACTTCTCTCGCGGATTCTAGCGACTAACTTTACAAAATATTCTACCGGCGACTGGTCTATGTGCTCTTTGAACGTCTCCGTGTCCAATTCCAGGGACACTATATTATCGTATGTCTCCCCATGAAATTTGTCTTTGAATGTTTGTATAAAGGTGTCTATGTTTGTTATTTCATATTTCTTTCTTAGAAACCACCACTGTTAGTACCTAAAGCAAATAAATAATATAATTGATAGAAGGTAATTGAAAACAAAATAAAGTGGACTGTATATAGGTTAACGAAACAAATTATAATAATGAAAAAAAATACTAAATGAATGGAAACAAAACGAAACGAATCAAATATAAGAAATGATAAAACAAATAATACTAAAATGTCCGGGGTAGGTGAGCGGTCGCGTGGTGACGCCAAGGAGCTGCCTCGTCACGTGTCTGGGTTGAGGGTCCGTCTTCTGGGCTTCTTGACCAATTTCTGCAGCAAGGGCTGAGGGCTGGCACTGGTCGAGGTGGTGGTGAGTTGTGCAGCAAAGGGTTGAGAGCACCTCTCTACAGACAGCTAGATTGCACTTGACTCGTCAGGTTAACTGAACAACAATGGCCACCATGACCTCTAGTGGCCACTATACAAAGTACATGCACTTTACACATGGCGTCACCCCCTCCACATATACCCCATAGTCTTTATAAAGTTTATTTCACTTTTCGGCCTTAACAAACCGCCCACCAAAATTTACAAAAATGTTTAATATTCTAAGAAGCTATACAATGCAAAACTTAAATACATTAATCAAAGGTAATAGGCAGTAGCACTAGCTGAGTGATTGGCCGGAATTATTCACCTTTGGGTGTTTTTACTTTAACAACCCTGACGAGCCCGTCCTGTCCAGGGTATGTATGCGTTACCCGCCCGGTAGGCAAACAAGCGGCGGACAATGTGGTTCCCGTAATAAAACCAAATCATTAATTTCTAAATTTCTAGTTTTAGCATGCCACTTAACACGTTGTTGAAGACAATTTAGATACTCGTGTCGCCACCTATTCCAAACATCCTGGACGCTACTTCTCAATAACTGCCACCGCGACAAGCGGTTAGTCTGCACGTCAGTTAAGTCCTGTTCGGGTAGAGCAACCAGTGGGCCCCCTACTAAAAAATGTCCAGGAGTCAAGGTGTCATATTCTGTCGGAGAAGATGATAATGGATGCAACGGTCTAAAATTAAGTACACCTTCATTCCTAATGATGACTGTATTAAGCTCCTCAAATGTCAGTACCCGTTGTTCTAAAACTCTGACACGATGACCTTTACACGCCTTTACCCCGGCCTCCCATATTCCTCCGAAATGTGGGGCTGCGGGAGGTATAAATTCCCATTGAACGCCTTTCGAGTTCAAATGACTGCTAATAGCATTTGGGGTTCTACTTTCATGTAACCATTTATACACATCTCGTAAGTGTCGATCTGCGCTCACAAAATTGCTACCATTGTCTGAAAAGATTTGGGATGGCAGTCCTCGGCGGCCGACAAATCTATCCAAACACGACAAAAACGCTTCGGTGGAAAGTTGGGACACAAGCTCAAGATGCATCGCCTTGGTGCTCATGCACACAAACAAGGAAAGATAAGCCTTAACTATGCTGGCCTTTCGAAGTGTGGATGATTTAATTAAAAAAGGGCCTGCAAAATCTCCCCCCACATTAATAAATGCCCTTCGCTGCTCGAACCTAAAAGGCGGAAGATCTCCCATGAAGGCGGTGGCTGTCGTAGCACGAAGTTTCCAACACTTTATGTATAAATGAATTTGAGAAAGTATAACACTTCATACCTACATTTTTGTGACAAAGGTACATTACTCAACTCACTGGAACAACTAGAAATAAACAGAGCGCTACAAAAAGGAAATGGTATGAACGATCAGACCAATCTCAAATACTCACCCCTTTTATCGCCAATAATATAATCCTCCAGTCTCTGTGTATACGTACTTATTCTCTCAAAAAACTGTATATTTTATTTTATAAAACTTTTTATTTTATTTTTATTCATATATTAACAATTGTTATCTTTAATTCACTTCATATATGCATTTAATCAACACATAGTATTTCAAATTTTTTATTTTTAAGATCCATATTTGGGACGTAATGTCATTTTTTATGTTTTTCCATATTTCAAATATTAACTGTACAGAAAGGATAGGAAAACCCCGTAGGGGCTGAAAAAGGATACCTACCTACCGCTTGGATTGTAAACTACCTACCTAGTTGAACTTCAATTTAGTATTTGTTAAGTCGTGGCTGAAGATGGTAGCAATACCGAAAGTACTCCCATATTATATATTATTTGTGAAATAGACAATATTTTTTAAAAACATACGTTTTCTTTATTTGTATAACACTTCGCCCCGATATGATCCAATATTGCCGTTGCAACAAAGAATGTAACAGCTGCGGGCCGGCAAGAAGTTGAGATTGGTGGTAATTATCTACTAATAAATTTACAAAATGTGCCTTGGAGGGCATCAAAATAGGATGGCGACCGCCCACCCTGAGGATACCCACTAAGTCAATAAATGGGAATAAAGTTACTCGGCTGAGTTCAAACTCTTGCACCGATTTAATAGACTTAAAACGGTATAATGCATGTTGATATGTACTGTTCTCTGGGTGAACATCAATTCGCAAATACATCTGACAAATATCGGCAGTCAGAGCGATGGGATACTTATTAAATTGGAGAACAGTGCGAATGTCTGAATTTAATTTTGGGCCTACGTGAAGTTTATCGTTTAAAGATCCAGATATAGTAGGCGCGGAAGAATCAAATACCACTCGTAACTTAGTTGATGTGATATCCTTTGAAACACAATGGCGAGGAAGGAAATATTTATCTGGACTGGTCGCAGGGGACATGTAATTTAGCTCAAGATAATTTTTGAATACTTGTGAGTACTCAACTTTGAGATCAGGACTCTTGTTTAGGCTGTATTCTAAATTTTGAAATCGATGTAGTGCGGTATGATAAGAATTTCCAAAAGTTATGTTATCTAAATTTTTAAAAGATAAACGCACGACATAGCGACCCGTTTGATCACGACTATGAGTTTGGACGAAATGTTCCTCACATTGAACTTCGTCCGGATTGGTGACCTGAACTCCGGAAACATCCTCAACTCCCCAAAAATTTTCTAAAAAGCGTCTAGAGTGGGGGTTTGGTTAACTACCATTAACGTTGCCGCCTTACCGGTGGTAGTGAAGGGGTTATCCATAGGGCCTACCACAACCCAACCAAAGATCGTTTTGAGAGCATTGGGATAACCGACAGGAGTAGATAAAGATTCTCCTACGAAAATCTCACTGAACAAATCGGCTCCTAGCAGAAAATCAATAGAAGCCGGGTCCCCAAAAGATGAATCCGCATGGAAATAATTTTCAAAGTAATGCAGAACCTCTCGAGGTATAGGAGACATGGGCATTTTTGAAGTAATTTGAGGGATAACTATAGCTTTGGTTTCAAGTTGGGGCTGAAAAGAGGTTTTTGGGGCCAATAAACAATTCACCTGAAATTTCCCACCTCGGATCGGGCTATCGGTGAATCCGCGTACTGTTTTAGGCCAAGCCTCTTGGCACATGCCGAAGTTATAAAAGACCGTTGAGCCCCACTATCTATTACCATTCGAATTCTTTGAAAATATCCATTCGAATCTTTGATTCTAGCCTCAGCGGTACCTAAAAGAACACAAGGTTCGCCCCGCACCGATGAGAATAAAATTGCGCCTTTAGCTGAGGGATCTTGTTTAGCCGGCGGGATTATTTGAGGAACAGATTTATCTCTAGTGACAGAGGTGTCCTTTGTAAGAAAGTGAAGCAAAGAGTGATGTGGATTGTTACATTTCCGACACCCAGACGATGAACACTTAGATCTGTTATGATGGGGGGAAAGACAATTAAAACAAAGCCTTAAACGTTTTACTTGAGCAAATCTTTCAGATGGGCTCATGGATAAAAATGTATTACAGCTGTACAAACGATGTTTTTCATTGCACAAAAAACTAGGAGACTGGAGCCTCTCAGAGGCATCAGTCGACATGAAAATTTGTTTACGACTTTCGTTGGACTTGCAAGGAGGAGCGAAAGCAGAGGGCGCGCCCGACGTTAGATTCTCCGACTGAAGAAATACACTTTGTCGATGGACAAAATCGATTAAATTTTGCAAAGTGGGTAAATCGATTTTATTATGTTCAGTTTCAAATTTTTCCCTAGTTTTTTGATCTAATAATTTCAGGACGTACGTTAAAATGATAAAACCTGACTCGTCTTCAAGTTTCAACGCTTGAAACGCTTGTGCGCTTTCCAAAACAACATTTGAGAATTGTTCTAAATACGATAAATTGGATTTGAATGAAGACTTAAAGTTAAAGATATTTGTAAGAAAGTGAGTAGCCTGCAGTCGTTTGTTATCATACTTCTGCATGACTGTTTGCCACGCCTGAGAAAAAATATTGAGATGTTATAGGGATGGATGAGATAGTTTGTAAAGCTACCCCCTTTAACGATGTTTTAAGATAGTGAAACTTTTCTACATCTGATATTTCATTATTGCAGTGGATTAAGGAGATATAAGTGTCTCTAAATGAAGCCCAGGTGGCTAAGTCCCCTTGAAAGACGGGTAACTGTATGGTGGGTAACTTGCATCTAGGACCCTGGGTCCTCCCAACCCCCGAACTGATAGACTGACCCAAAGACGTATCCCCTGGCTCAATATCAAACGATAACGCCTCATAATAATACTCTCGGGTCACATTCCGTAACTACGATACTAATTGTAATTCCTCACTTTTGCACAAAGAATTTGCAATTCGCTTTGCATCAGAAAATATTAAATTAAATTTCTCAAAAGTGGAATCAATTCTAGAAAGGCGAGCTTTAAATATTTTTATTTTAGTTTTCTCGGTGGCGACTGCTTGTCCTAATTTTTTAGTCTGCGTGATGTCACTATGCAAGTCCTCTAATTCGTCAATAAGTTCCGCTAAAACAGATTCGTTACCTGTCTTTAATTTCGGCGGCATGATCAAAAAAATATATATTATATCTAAAGAAAAAGAGAATAAAAAAATCAATTAGAGAAAAACAAAAGAACAAGGAAGAAAACAAGGTGATATAAGATGGGTTATAAATTAATTAGTATTATATTAAACACGGCCGGCCAAATCACTATGCTAATATTAATTATTACAAATAAGCCAATTGCCATCCGGCCTGGAGGTACCATATGTTAGTACCTAAAGCAAATAAATAATATAATTGATAGAAGGTAATTGAAAACAAAATAAAGTGGACTGTATATAGGTTAACGAAACAAATTATAATAATGAAAAAAAATACTAAATGAATGGAAACAAAACGAAACGAATCAAATATAAGAAATGATAAAACAAATAATACTAAAATGTCCGGGGTAGGTGAGCGGTCGCGTGGTGACGCCAAGGAGCTGCCTCGTCACAATGCGTCTGAGTTGAGGGTCCGTCTTCTGGGCTTCTTGACCAATACCTGCAGCAAGGGCTGAGGGCAGGCACTGGTCGAGGTGGTGGTGAGTTGTGCAGCAAAGGGTTGAGGGCACCTCTCTACAGACAGCCAGACTGCACTTTACTCGTCAGGTTAACTGAACAACAATGGCCACCGTGACCTCTAGTGGCCACTATACAAAGTACATGCACTTTACACATGGCGTCACCCCCTCCACATATGCCCCATAGTCTTTATAAAGTTTATTTCACTTTTCGGCCTTAACAACCACTGTGCTTCTGCTTCTAAATGTTCCAAAATAAACCTACTGAAACTACTAGGTCTGCGTTAGTGATATTCTGAAACTAAGTCTTTCAAAAATTGTAGCGGTAAGTCCTTTTTACTGTTTTTGAATGTAAATTTTGCAGATTGGTTTTCCGATCGATATATGATGGTTTCTGTCTGTCCCGTTGTTCCTCTGAAATCGTCATTAACTTGTTTTGATTTCTTTAAGTTTACTATCTCTTTTTCTATGTCCGTCATTTTATTTTTGATCTTGTCTATATTCTGTTTCACACTGCCTTTTGTATCCTCATTCCTCCGTACGCACTCGTCTGTCAGTTCTGATTTCGTGTCTAATATATTTTTTTCTATCTTGACCCCTTGTTGCACAATTTTCGTAGTTAATTCTTGTCCCTGAATGTCCATGTCAGTCTGTAATTGTTTATAATGACCGATCAAGTCCTCAATTTGTATGTTCAGGCCTTGGAGGCCATCTTGTATATCTGTCTTTAATGATTGTATTTTCTCTAACGTTTTTTCTAGTTCCGTTTTTTCTGCCCTTAAATTGATGGTTTCTGTTAATGACTCCATTTTGTTTGTCATATTTGATTCCATTCTTTCTGTCATTGTTTTATTATCCGTCCTGATTGATGTCATATTTGATTCCATTCTTTCTGTCATTATTGTCATATTTAATTTATTACTTTCTGTCATCTCTGTCATATTCAATTATTCAATTTATTACTTTCTGTCATCTCTGTCATTAACAATTTATTATTTTCTTTTATCATTTTCAACAATGTTTCCATGTCCGTACTCATGTTTTTTGTCTGTGGTCATTTCCGTTGTTTTGTTTGTTTCTAGTACTAATTCCCCATCCGTCTCTTCGTCATTTCTCTGGTCACCCTTTGTCATTGACTTACGTATTTTTGACCTTGTACCTTCAGCCATTTTTAAAATATAAATTAATATAATGAATATAAATCCATATAAGTTATAAATTGCTCTCTTAACTCACCGGATTTCTTTCGATACCCTGGCGCCTCTACCATAAATTGAAGTGACCTTTCTTGGGTTTTTTAAAATTAAACTATCTAAAATATAATGAAGTTACTTATTGGGGTTCAATCGCGTAGTCAGATGGTGAGTTAGGCTACAGAGAGTTCAGAGAACAATTTATAAAGAAAACATAAATTTATTACAATAACCATCAATCAATATAAATAGGAGGCGTCCCTCAAAGAATCGAACATCTGAAATAAATTATCAATAAAACATACATTACTAAATATGAAAAGAATTTATATGATCTTAAATGTCTTTGTACCCCCCCAATGTGAAGATGTCTAACTGATGATCAGCCAGCTCTGGATCCTCTTTCCGTAGATCTCCGCTTCTTAGATATCTCCTGTATTAACTGTATCTTTTAATAAAATAATTATAAGTGTGTCCTGGAGCCCCTTCTAGGATGCAGCTCAGCAATTCGTCTCGACGTCGGAGAAAATGTAAAAAAATGGTTGCGTTACCTTTAAAAATCTTCCACTTCTAAATTATACTCCAGCCTGTGATCTCTCATCCAGAATCCTCCAAATCCACGAAGAGGCGAGAAAAGTCCAGTCCCTTGGAGATATACAGCGGGGATGCTCTCCCTCTAGCAGCTAAGACGGGAAAGATCTGCTTTCTTCGGCAGCTAAAACAGGAGTCTCCCTTGGTGTGGACACTGCGGCAGCCAAAACGGAAGTGTCCCTCTTCTCCGGCAGCTAAAACGGGAGTGTCCCTGGTGTGGACACTACGGCAGCCAAAACGGGAGTGTCCCTCTTCTCCGGCAGCTAAAACGGGAGTGTCCCTGGTGTGGACACTACGGCAGCCAAAACGGGAGTGTCTCTTCGCTATCGACACTGGAGCAGCCCGAATTCTCATCCCCTCCAGTCTATGGAGCACACACTCAATACGCTCCTAGTGGCCGCCCCTTGAACTATATTCACTAATTTTTCATAATTATACATACAAACGATCCCTACCGGTCAATGTGACAACTACTTCTTATTTATTGTTCTTTTTGTAACTCACCACTGAATCTCTCATATTTAATACATCTCACTATTTTATTTTTGAAAAATATAAATTTGTAATCGAGTGTTGACTTTATTTTTTACATAACCAAAAATGATGAAATCTCAGCTCTGAAACAGAAATTTGTGCCATCCTACTTTCTAAAAAAAAAAAAAAGTATGGGTTTAAAATGTCAAATGCGAGTATATAAACCCTCTGAAATCCCCGAATTATTATCAGTATTTTTTCTGAGAACCTCCTAGCAGCTATGAATTCGTCAGCCGCTTCATCCACCTCCAAGGTATATTCTAAAATTCTCTTAGAAATTTTTATACTCCGAAAATTCGATAATAATTTCATGATGGTACATTTTGATGTAAATTTTTCATCATCTTGTAGATTTCATCTCTTGTAAAGAAATTAAATGCGAAAACACTGGGTGGAGTGGTCTCAATAAGCGGATTGGCAATAGGAGAAAAATATAAAATCATGACAATGAAAAGAGTAGAAACTACATTTGATGGTTATGTAGTAGCAGTTATCGCAAACGATGATCAAAACGCTCAGAGGTGGGATAATGAATTAAAAGGTGTATTTTTACCGATGAGATACACTAAGTTATTTACTGACGAAGACATGCTATTAGCAGCTGATAATAAAAAAAAAGCTTAAGCCGTAATTTTTGACATAGATATTTAAAAAAAAATTATTTAGCATCTCATTATTTTTTTTTATTTTTTGTAGGCAAGCTAAGAATGATTTACAGAAGTAGAGGGTCTCGCCACGAATTTCTAATAGAATTTACAATGTAAAGAATTCAATGTAATACCGATATTTTGAATTAATAAAAATCTAATTAAAAACGTATTGATATTGATTTATAAACATCTTAAGGAAAGGGAAAAAAATAAAATAATTTGAAAAGATTTTATTTTTATATTCACACTAATTGAGATAAATTGACCCAACTTTTTTCTGACAATCTGAAGCACTTCACATATATACGATTCCCTTTTCGTCGAAGTATTTTTTCAATGAGATAAACACCAGGATCCTTTACAATCTGTAATTCTTCTTTATAAAATGCGCCAAATATGTCTTGATTATTTGCATCTTGTAAAAGGTATGTGATGGGGTTTGTAAATGGCACCTTGACAACTTTGAAGAGCTCAGGTGAGAATTGTGCAAGATAGCCTTTGGCAAATGCATTGCGTAATTTGCATATGCGGACAAAATCCCCCTCCTTGAATTTAGGTTTAGTAGTTGTATCAGGGGCTGAATAAACAGTGGCAATTAGCTCATTTTGGACCTTCTTATTAGCGAAAACATCAGACGGAGTGGCTTGTATTGTACGGTGCTTTGTATTATTATATCTTGAAAGCAGAGCAGGTAGCAAGTCGACATATTTATGATTTCCATTCAAGGTGAACATTTTCCACATATATCTTTTTAATGTTCTATTAAATCGTTCAGCAGTTGAAGCCTTCTTTCAAGAGTATGTAGAAGAGTGTTGAATAATATTTTTTTTCATAAGAGTCTGGAAGATAGTATTGTAGAATTCACGTCCTTCATCTGTAAGCAACAATTGAGGTATACGTTTACTCTCGAGAAATATAGTCTCTAGCGCTTTTGTAACTTCTGGTCCTGTCTTTCGCTTCAATGGTATTGCCCAGGCATATTGCGAGAAGCCATCGATTATGGTCAATAAATATTTAAAGCCTTTATTGACTCGCCTGCTTCCTGTCAAATCTGCTTCCCACAAATCGTCCACTCCTTTTAAAAGCACTTTACGTCGAGGGTAATTAGCTGGTTTATGGAGTTCTCTAACGATAACTTCTCTTGGTGTGTAAGGTTTTGAAAGTATATTCCCCATGACAAACTCTATCAGACTAATACTAAATCAATTGCCTCACTCCAATTTAAACAATATGGATATGCTTTTTTAGCATATATTTCGACAGTTCTCGTTGAAGATGCTGAAGAGTTACATATCCAGAATTATCAATTTTCTTGACCAAGTAAGCCAATTCTCTTTAAAGATAAGTGAGCGTGACTACATCATTAGAATCTATGGGAGGGCTGACATTTACTAGTCTTTTCTTACTCCCATTGATATACGCTCCAGGCCAATTTTTGAGATCAGTGTTGAACCTTGCCGATCTGTCCACATATCCTTTCGTAGCTGCATCAGATGGGTCCGATGGATCCTCTACATTTATTAGCCTTTTAGCATTAAAGTCAATTTCGCTTCCTGTTTGAGAAAAACTTGAAATTCGAGAATCGACATAATTTCTGGAAGCAGCATCTGATCCATCCATTCCTTCTCCTAAATTGATTATTCGCCTATGGTTGACATCAAGAACTCCTCCAGCTTCAACCTATCTGAATCGGTCCTCACCTTTTAAAGCTTGAACTGTATTGTATAATTTTTGCTGATTGCGGTAATACCGCTTACCAACATGCCGTCCGAACTTGTCAATGGTCATTTTAGAACTGAAACCCGTCAGGTGAAATAGACTCTATACACACCAATTTTGAACTTCTACAATATGGACAAAAAATACAAAAAAACAGAACAGTCCATACAGGTAAAATGACCACATGGCAATATGACCGTATCTACAATGGCATCGAAACACACCTTACAACGAAGAGCTTACAAATATTCCTCAGAATTGGTTGTTTCCTCCTCATCTTCACTAGAGGTCATGATTAATATATAATATTTGCTTCTCTCAATTCTTCCAATATTGACGCGATTTCATTCGAATGAGGTCCAACTCCTGCTGCTTTGCTAGCATAGAGCAAGCTTAATCTCGTACAATTCATCCATAAGCCCGAGCCAGAAAAATGAGATTTTTTTGAACGGTAATGATATTGTCTAGTAGTAGGAGTAAATAATTTTGCAATTATATTTTTATACTTGAAACTTTTATTACCACTCAAACTTTTAGCTTCACTGAAATGTCTTTTATGAGCATTTGTAACCGTCAGTAGTTCCTTATATATCGCTAAATCCTCATTTTTGTATGTCATAGGTTCTTTTAAAAACAAAAGTTCATAGAGTCCCGGTGTACCTTCATAAAATTTGTCTTTAAGTTCTAAATCATTGTGATCCACCCGGACGCTAGCGTCACCTAACGTTAACCCATTGCTGGGTAGAAAGCGGAGTCCATAACGAGTGTCAAAGTCCTTTGTGTCTCCACTAAGAAACTTTCTAATATATGGAAGCAAATATGGACCAATATTGGATGATTCAATCATTCTTTCTATTGCATCTCTACCTAGCGCAGTCTGAGACAAAAGTTGTGCTTCTTCTACAGGTGTAATAGGTGGTGATGTACATTCAAAGACTTCTTCTTCAAAAGGGACTTCTTCCCTCATAGGTGTAGTGAATGAAGGAGTATAGAGTTGAGTTTTTGGTTTTCCACTGATTGGTGTCATGATTTTTTCTTCTTGTGGATATATTTCAGATTTCTCTATTTTTGGGATGGTCGAGTCTCGATTATCGACTTGTTAGGTGCTTGTTTCAGAGTTTCCGTTATTTGTAGCAGTGGTTTTGTAACTGGTTCGAATGTTTTCTCTAGTGATTCATGAGTCTCTAGAGCCCCCTTCTTGAATGATTTGAACTTTTTTCTCAAACCTTTAGAGGTCTTGATAATATCTCGTACTACTGAACGTTTCATTTTAAACTGAGCTGCTGCGGTACACTTACATCAATGAAAAGGTGTCAAAGCCCTGTCGGTACCACCCCTTGTCTACCTCTCGAGTTTTATCAAGGACAAAGAACCCATAGGGGTCACTGTCCCAACATATTGAACACATCTTTTGAAACATATCAAATGTAACATCTGTCGAACTAACGTGATCCTGATAAATATGTTTTAAACGCAATGTTCATCAGTTCAACTGTAAGAGAAATATCGATGAGATTTTGGATGTAGAACCATCAAGGAAAAAAATATTTTTATGTTCATCTTGCGGAGGACGGTTTGAAAACGATTATCATGGGCAACGACATGAATCAGTATGTCATGGGGAATATTCATCCTCAAAGGAACCGACCTAGGACGCATTATTAGCTCTGGTGCCTTCTGATAATATTGTACAATATGAAACTGCCTTTGCTAGTCGTTGGGAATCCTTTTTTATTCGCTCAAACAAATGCAATGATTTGACGTGTTTCTTACTGGATGTGAAACCAAAATTAATACACAAAGTATCCAACATACTACAAATGAATCGAGCCTTTAAGACTATGAATAAACCAGTTTTTCGAGCAACAAATCTTGAAAATTTCTTTGACAATGCATTTGAAAAAATACTCTCGGAGGTGGAAAATAGTGCACTGAAAGGAAGTGGATGGAAACTATTAGCCGTAGACGGAATTCGTCTACGGGTGAATAGATATGATCCACTACGTGCTTCTACATACATACCATTGCTAGCTAGTCTTGAAAATAAAATGACATGTGTAAATGTACAAAACAATGATGAGAAATGTTTTGCATATTCAATCTTAGCAAAATTCGTGACATCGCATTCTAATCGACCACAGGAATATACTGATCTATTCAGTTTATATGATTTTTCATGTGTTTCGTTTCCAGTCGCTCTAACGGATATTTCAAAATTTGAAAAAGTCAACAATATGTGTATAAATGTATTTGGAGTTGATGAAAACGAGAAAATATACCCCCTCAAGGTTGCAGCAGAAGAAAAATCAGATAATCGGGACATCCTCCTTTTGGACAATGAAAATAAACAACACTACGTCTACATAAAAAACTTTAATCGGTTGGTTGGTCGTCAATTACGAAAATCTTCTACGCGAAAATTTTACATCTGTAAAAGATGCTTCATAACTTTTAAAGAAAGAAGAGGTGGATATGACAAGCTCGAGATGCAAAAAATGAATTGTAAAGATCAGAAGTATGTACGAGTTGAATTACCATCTGATCCGATAATGACATTTACAAATGTTGAGCGTCATCACAGGGTTCCCTACGTTATTTATGCAGATTTTAAATCTATCTTGGAACCTATTGCAGGATGTCGTCCATCATCTGAGTCATCATTTACTACTCCTGTTCAAGAACATATTCCCATGTCGTTTTGTACATATGTGAAAAGTTCTTCAGGTCTCCCACCTATCTCTACAGCTCCGTATTTGTATAGAGGACCTGTCTACAATGATAACCCCGTGGATATTAATATGAATTCTGATCAAGAAACCCAGTGGGATTTAGCGACTACATGTTACCTCTGTGATAATGAATTCACAGAGTCGAATTGGAAAGTATATGATCATTGTCATCTCACTGGGGATTACAGAGGTGCAGCATCCAATAGTTGTAGTTTGAAATGTTGTATTCCTAAATGTATTCCAATTATTTTTCACAATCTCACAAACTATGATTCAAAATTAATAATTAGACAGCTGAGTAATAAAAAATGTGGTAGAGTTACAATTATACCACACACTCAGGAAAAGTTTATATCATTTTCAGTTAAGATTGACAACATTTGGATGAGGTTTATTGATTCTTTTCGTTTTATGGCCTCTAGTTTGGATCAGCTTGCTCAAAATTTTGCCATCTGATGCATTTTTGGAAACATCACGTTTCTTTCCGACTGAGCATATGTCTCTCATGACTCAAAAAGGTGTGTTTCCGTACGAATATGTAGATTCTATGAAGAAACTGGATGAAACTCAATTGCCACCAAAGGAAGCATTTTTCAATTCGTTAACACAATCACATACTGATGAGGAAGACTATGCACATGCTCAGACAGTCTGGAAAACATTTCAATGTACTACGTTGGGCACGTACAGTGATATCTATTTAAAATCTGATGTTTTAATTTTATCGGATACGTTTGAATCATTTCGAAATATGACTTTGACAAACTATGGAGTTGATGCGGCCCACTACTATACGACACCAGGATGCTATGTTGCGATATACAAAGACTAAGCTAACACTACTACAGGATTATGATATGATAATGTTTTTCGAGAAAGGGATAAGAGGGGGGATATGTCAAGTATCACACCGATATGCTACAGCAAACAATAAATACATGAAAAATTATGATCCACAAAAAGAATCATCATACATCACTTATCTGGTTGCTAACAATCTGTACGGATATGCCATGAGCAAATATTTACCATATGGGGATTTTCAATGAGTGGAAAGACCGGAAGAGGTTGACATTCTTAATTTACGAGAAGACGGCAAAACTTCACGAGATGCATGATGATTTACCATTTTTGGCAGAGACGATTCCTCCCCCAGGTGGTAAGGTTAAAAAATTAATTCCTCATTTTAATTCACGGGAACGATATGTAGTACACTATGTAGCCTTGAAACAGGCTCTATAGCATGGACTCGAGATTGAAAAAATCCATAGAGCAATCAGTTTCAAGCAATCACCCTGGCTGCAGTCCTATATAGATCTGAATACACAACTTAGACAAAATGCACGAAATTATTTCGAAAAAGATTTCTTCAAACTCATGAATAATTCCATATTCGGGAAGACGATGGAAAATGTAAGAAATCGACAGAATATACAGCTAGTCGAGACTGCAAGAGAAATGATGAGACTAATAGTAAAAGCTAATTTTCTTGAGAGAATTATCTACGACGAGGAGCTAGCAGCGGTTGTAATGGCTAAGACAAAAATATACTTTAATAAGCCGATTTATGTTGGAATGTGTGTACTCGATTTGTCCAAGGAACTCATGTACAGATTTCATTATAATTTAATGTTGCCTAGATACGGAAAGGAAAGATTTCAATTAATGTATTGTGATACTGACTCTCTCATCTATCATTTGATAACACAAGACCTCTACACAGATATGTATTCAATGCTGAAACATTTCGATACGTCCAATTATCCTCCAGACAATGTGCTACTTTCACTCATTAATAAGCAGGTAATCGGAAAATTCAAGGATGTTTAGTAGTTATTAATTTACTAAATATTAATGCTTATTCAGAGTTATTTTATTAACACAATTGAGAAGTATATTTTTGATATACAAAAGAACACCAAAGAATAATTAACATCAATAACCTATCTACAAGCTGGTCTATATATATTAACTCCACTATCGATAACTTTTTTAATAGTTCCGCACTCGACCACCACATCATTCCCCCCCCCCCCCCCCCCGCCCCCCTCCACCGTGTCAACGATTACCAAAAACGGCTGGGAAGGCCGGACGACCTCTTTGTAACGAGGGGGTTCGCAAAACGTACCGTTTTGCGGTATTTTGGGCTGTCAGGCAGTTGATGTGGCTGTTGCTGCAGCTGCTGAGACTGTTGTGGCAGTTGCTGGGTTCGTTGTGGTTGAATCAGTTGCTCATGCTTTTGAAGACCTGGCGTGCATGTATCTGAGGTATACGCAGGCTTAAGTCTGTCCCGGGAAACCACCACGGTCCTGCCGTTGACATTAACGGTAAATGTCTTGGCTGAGCGGGTAGTAACCTTATGTTGTCCGGTATAGGCTGGTGTCAAAGGAGGTCGGCAAGAGTCATCACGGAGAAAAACGAAGGAGCAGGTTCGGAGGTCTGGATGGTTGAAAACCTTCTGTCCGCGATGCCAGACGGGGGACGAAGGCTTGTTCTGTCTCATCACGTTCGCCATATGAGTTGCAAAAGTCGACTGTTGGACTTCAACGCCGGAGGAAAGAAAAAAGTCTCCAGGAAGCCGAAGCTGAGTGCCGTATACTAATTCCGCTGGACTGCACAGTAGATCTTCTTTCACGCATGAACGTAGACCTAGTAGGACGGCCGGAAGATGATGTGTCCAAGGGTCGTTGACTGACTGAAGACGACAAGTGAGAGCTGCCTTCAGTGTCCTATGCCAACGCTCGAGAAGGCCGTTGCTCTGGGGGTGGTAAGCAGTAGTGTGTTGTACTCTTGCGCCGACCCTGTGTGACAATGCTTGAAAGAGGTGAGATTCAAAGTTTCTTCCTTGATCGGTGACAATTTGAACGGGGGAGCCAAACCGAGAAATCCAGTGGTCCCAGAAGGCCTTTGCGACCGTTTCCGCTGTCTGATCAGGTAAGGGTTTGGCCTCGGGCCAGCGTGTATACCTGTCGATACATGTGAGGAGGAACCTGTTGCCATCAGCAGGAGGTAGTGGGCCCACAATGTCGAGGTGGACACTAGCAAATCGTTGGTCGTGGGTTTTAAATTGCACTAAAGGCGTCCGCTCATGTTGGTTAATTTTAGATCTTTGGCACCCAATGCAATGTTGTATGAAACGTGTTATGTATTTGGACATATGCTGCCAAAAGTAACGATCTTTGATGAGTTTACGGTCGCGGTTCGTCCTGGGTGTGAGAAATTGTGGACATGTTCGCAAATTTTATGCCTGAATTGAGCAGGAATGTATGGGCGACGGTTGTCATTAAGGATGACGCAATATAGAACTAATGACGGGCTGAGAGCAACAGGTGTCAGGTTGGGCGACTGAACACTTTGGAGGAGATAAGTTAATTCTTTATCGGTATGTTGTGCAATTGCGAGTTCGACGTGTGTAGGAATGCGTTGTGATATAGACTCTATCCTGGATAGAGTGTCTGCAGCTACGTTTTTGTTCCCTGAAATATGACGTATGTCGCACGTGAATTCCGAGATGTACGAGAGTTGGCGTGCTTGTCTGGGCCTTGCCTTGTCCGACTTTTGATGCAGAGCGTACGTAAGAGGTTTATGGTCGCTATAACACACCAAAGTTCGTCCCTCCAACATGTATTTAAAATGTTTGATAGCACAATATATAGCCAGTAACTCCCTATCATAAGTTGAATAAAGCGTTTCCGCAGGCGCTAGCTTTCGTGAGAAAAAACCGAGCGGTTGTAAAACGCCTCTAACTAGTTGGTGTAAAACACCACCTATGGCTTTTTCGGAAGCATCCGTGTGTAGATGGAGAGTTACCACAAGGCTCAGCGCTTTTTTGGTGTCATGAAAGGCAGTCACTAATGCGGTTGTCCAGGTGATGATGGAGTGTTTGGGTCCGGTGATTGCGTTCAGCGGAGCTTGAATGTGAGCAGCATGCGGTAAAAACCTACGGTAAAAGTTTACCATGCCCAAAAATCTGCGAAGTTGGGATACTGTTTTGGGTCGTGGGAATTCGTTGATGGCCTGGAGCTTACTTCGATTGGTTTGATACCGAACTCGGAAATTTCATGACCCAAAAAGAAAACTGAAGGTTTGCAGAAAATGCATTTAGTTGGATTCAAGCTGACGCTGCAATCTCTTAAACGTGCAAAAACTATTTCAAGGAATCCATAATGTTCTTCTAGGGTGTCGGAAGCAACTAGAATATCATCCAAATATACGAAGCAGAAGGGAAGCCCCTGAAGAGTTTTATGAATGAAGCGTCGAAATGTCTGTGCCGCGTTTCGCAGCCCGAATGGCAAAAAAAAGGAATTCGTACAGTCCGAAGGGGGTATTTATGGCGGTTTTCTGCACATGTTCCGGTGCCATGGGTATTTGTTGATACGCTCGGACTAAGTCGATTGTAGAAAATATTTTTTTCTTGTGTAACCAATTTGACGCGTCCTGAATGTTCGGCAGCGGGTACTTGTCAGGTACAGTGATCGAATTAAGGAAGCGGTAATCCCCGCATGGACGCCATTCACCATTCTTTTTTTGTACCATGTGTAGTGGGCTAGCCCACGAACTGTTCGAAGGTCGACAGAGGCCTAACGACTCCAAAGTCTCGAACACCTTTTTGACTGTCTGTAATTTGTCTGGTCCCAGTCTGCGAGGCTTAGAACTCACAGGGTTTCCTTTTGTTTCGATATGGTGTTGTGTCGAATGTTTAACCTTTGAAACCTCTTGTAGAATAGGCGGGGTGTCCAGTCCGTATGTTTTGAGTAATGTTTTGATAGGATCGATCGGATCCATCATGCTGATTGTATCGGTACGATCGGAGTCGTAAAGAAAAACCGATGTTTTTAAAGGAAGAAATGAATTTCTATCGATAATCCGTTGACCAGGTAAATCCACTAAAAGGTTGAAATGGATGATGAAATCTGATCCGATAATAGGTTTGGAGACATCGGCTATTAGGAAAGAAAAGTGAAATTTTTTAGAGAGACCGAAATCCAATTTTAATATGCGCTGTCCGTAAACAGCTATGCGTGAGTTGTTAGCTGCATGTAGATATTTTATAGGGTTTTGTTTTTTATCCCCAAACCTAGGAGGGACTATAGAAACGTCTGCTCCTGTGTCGACTAGAAAAGGAACTTTGGTATCTTTATCCGTTAAGAAAAGGCGGCTAGTCTTACAGTGGCAGGAACACGCCGCTGATGTCTGCACTGGGACTAGTTTTTTGTGTTGAAAGAGCATGGGGATCGGCATTTTCTTGCTCTGTTGCCAAAATTCAGATGATACCAGCATTCGCCAGAGTCGTTGTTGTAATCTGAGCGACGAGGTGAGGCACTCGGGCGTGCGCGCTGTCGTTCTTTGGACCTAACTCTGCTCGGTGTGGCTGAACGGTGTCTGTATCGAAATTGGGAGGACATGTTGCGCATCTCTTCTTTCAGAGATTCGACCTCCAGTTTAAGATCGGAACATGTATGTTGGTTGCTACCGGACACGGGTCAGAGTTGGGGAGGTCGGCTGACGTCGGCTATTTTGTCTGCTAAGTCACCCATTTTGTTTAATTCTTGTCCCGTCGCTGATAAGATCGCTTGCGTGGCAATGGGCAACCTTTGAATCCACAATTGTTTAATGATGTTCTCAGAGGTGGTAGAGCCGCTAAGAGCTCTCATTTCTTGCAAAAGTTGAGAAGGTTTTCTGTCTCCTAACTCCAAACCGGACAATAATTTGCGAATTCGTTGTTCATCACTATCAGTGCAACGTTTAATTATCGCCTCTTTAACGAGAGTATAAGTAGGTGGGGGATCAGTGGACCGGAGAATGTCAGCTACTGTTTTCAAAGTCTCACCATCAAGACCGGATAGTAAATGGTTGTATTTCGTCTGAGGATTTGTGATATGTGCTAATTCGAATTGCGCCTCCAATTGTCGGAACCACAAATCAGCGTTTGATTTCCAAAAAGGCGGAATTTTAATTGAAACATGACTTACGGTGGGTGTCTGTGTTGCTCCGAGCTGGGCGAGTTGAGCCTCGAAGGCGGTGATTTGTTGTTTTATGTCTTCCATATCGGGGTCACCACTTTAATAGTTATTAATTTACTAAATATTAATGCTTATTCAGACTTATTTTACTAACACAATTGAGAAGTATATTTTTGATAGACAAAAGAACACCAAAGAATAATTAACATCAATAACCTATCTACAAGCTGGTCTATATATATTAACTCCACTATCGATAACTTTTTTAATAGTTCCGCACTCGACCACCACAGATGAAGTATACGGTGAGATAATAGAAAAATTTATTGCATTACGAGCAAAGGTGTATGCATTTTCCATTGCCTATAAGAAAATTGTAAAAAAAGCGAAAAGTGTGTCACGTGCTTCACTGAGACATTTTATTTCTTTGGAAGATTACGAAAGGACACTATTTGATTCTACAGTTTACATCTATGAGAAGTATAATCCCTCCGTAACTTCCTCTAATGTGCTTTCGCTTTGACGCAGCGAGGAGGCTTAATGGATTTATATGATCAAGAATTAAGAGAAGCACAATTCTCTATTTTTTAAATTTTATGTCTATTTTTTTTTTTTTTTTTTTTTTTTAGAACTGTTCCACATGATCGAGGGAGCTGAGAATAATTCACTTATTTTTTTCTGTTTATTGTTTCAGTTATGCCGCCGTCATCAGGGCTTTTTGAGGAGGCTACAAAGTGTGCCCGTCCCCTACGTCCGGGAGGTGAGAGAACTCCCGCTAGGGGAATCATTCCCCATCAAATGCTTTGGCACATCCGAGAAAACAAACACCATTATCCTCATAGTGAGGGGGAGCACTTGGGAGGTGCGACTCCCAGAAAAATATGATAAAGTCATAGATGACTTGATATATTGGGAGTCGCCGGAGTATGGGTTTTCCCTCACATACGGAGGCAACATTGGAGTAGTGGAAAAAATAATTTTTAAGTATGATTTTAAATAAATCCATTAACACACATAAATTTAATTTTTATTTATATATTTTGTAATAATAGGAGTGTTGCGCGTCACGTTTTTAATAAAAAATGATATTTGAATTTACTTTAATCGAAATTGCGGAGATTTTCTATAAAACTGCTGTGTCTTTACTAATTTAAAATGTCCATAGGATGCCAGATCGCTTAGGTAATAGACGATCATTTAAATTTACTGATTTTAATATACGAATTGGATTTCTATAACCAAAGGCGAAAGGATTCGTCAGCGAAAAGAGTTTTGAAAAACCAAATTGTTAAATCATAACTGACCTGGGATAGAGCATAGGAACAAACAACTAAAATTTAGAAATTCATTTTTAAAAAATTATATTTATGCTAAAACAAAAATTAATACTTAAAATTAAAATAAAAATTATAATATATAATATAAACCTTATTGCTATGTACGCTGTAGAGACAGGGGCTGGAGACGATAACTGATGATTGGATGCCAGGGAGGTCTGCGAGGGCTTGAGAGTGGAAGACTGACTGACGGATGGGCTCCTCCACAACTCCTGGATCTCAAAGGCTCATCTGGACTGGAGTTGATGACTTCCACTGGTGGATCTCGACCGACGGAATGAAACTCCAGACTTCCACTGCTCCAGAAAAGTGAAGTGTCCACTTCCACCTCTAGACCTCAACTGGGACTCCAGGAAGTGAACCCTCTGACTCTTGGATCCAGACTGTAACTGAATGAACTTCCCGGAGGCTCTCGATGTTCTTCCCCCTCCTTCTACCAGTTTCCCCTACTCTTCTCCTTCTTTCTTCTCCTCGGCCATTTCGGAATTTTGCCTGCGAGGCAATCAATTTGACCTCTGTCCACTTTAGTTTGAACATTCCAGATAGTTTTATGGGCCACTATCAACGGGCTTGGAGCTCCACTCTGGTACCTGACTGTAGCCAGATTGTAAAATCCGGGTTGTAAAAGGCCATATAAATATTCATCCAGGTGACTGTTGGTGCCTTCTTTTATTGCATCTTGTCAGCTTCTTTCTTGACGGAAGCAAAATGGGATAAGCTCCTTCTACCTGATCCGGGTCTCCCTAGCCCGCCTATAGAATTAAGGGTTTCTTTCACCATTACTGTTTTTATGCATTACTGACTTTACAAATTTGAAATTATAACACATTTGGCCTATACAACTATTGACTACATTACATTTAAAAATACATTCTACAATATATTTGACCTAGTCGCAAAGCCATTACACTACATTACCCTCTTCTGATTTTACTAAAATTGTACGTAGGACAATTTTACTCCTACATACAACAATTATACAAAGAAATTGTATACAAAAAAAAAAACTAGTATTTAAACAACTTATCTCTAAAATCTCTAATTAACAAAAAAAAAATCATCTCCTTTATTCTTAAACTGTCCACAAATTTCAAAAAAAAACAACAGAACTTACTAACTAGGGTTTGAATAATATATATTTACAAGAAATTTATAATTAATATAAAAGAAATCAAATTATTAATTTTTACTATGGGTACAAAAACTTCAATATTTATTTTACATAATTTTCATCCTTTCTCCATTTTTCACAGTAATCAACTTATTTTATGCAAAAGCAAAAAAAAAACATAACATCAACTAATTTTTTCTAAAATATGGATAACCAATTCACTTAATAACACTTTAATATTAAAATTTCTCAAAAAAATCTAGGTCGACTTGAAAATGTTTTCTTTGTTTCTTATCAATGACACAAAACAAAACGGGTTGCCTTCTAAATTCAAAACTTTCGTTCTATGGTTCCATTTTATAAATATTTTACCCTATTATCATTTGAGCAATCAAAAAAAAATGTATCCTATTTTCTTATTTATTCAATATATCCCCCCTTTTTAATTACATGTTTCTTATTATATATATGTGACGCTACTCAGGTCTTCACCCATTCCCTACCTATTCTTTATTTCTCTTAACATCAAAAAATAATCTCATATACTCAAAAAAAAATATCTCATATGTTTCTAACACATATTATTACTTTATATCGTCGTAGATTTCATGGATCCTCCCTTCCTTGGGTAGGCCATCTCCTAATTATATCGTCGTAGTACAGATAGATTCCTCCTTTCCCTGGGTAGGCAATCTCATAATAAATAAAGTTCTCATCTATATACTCTTAAACAAATAGCCCATTTTCACATATTAACTTTTCTCCATATTAATTCTCCGCGAAGTTTTACTAACGTCACATACAAACAAAAAAAACATCCCTATTTATTTTTCTAATTATTCTTCATTATTATATTCTGCTCTTTTATGAATCGATCTTGGATGAAATTATTTATAACATCTTTTATACTGCGCATTTTATTCCTTTCTTTCATACCTTACCCTATTTAAAACTTTCATTTTCCTATCCTAAATGACTTCACAAAAAAAAAAACGACCACAAACATCTTCCTATCAAAAAAACAAAATTTTCTAGTTAAAAAAAATTCCAAATATAATTTCGTATTTTAAAATCTTAAATTCCTTTCTTCCCATTAAATTCTTAAAAACATCTTGTGTCTCGACCAATAACACTTCTGAATTATTTTCTCCTTTTATCATTTTAAAAAATCTTCTTATTTTAACCACTAACTTTTCTCAATTACTTCTTATTAATTCAAAAAAATATATACTTGTATCAACCATTAAATTCTCTCAAATACTTCTTATCGATTCAAAAAAAATACCCATATAAAAAATTCAAATATAGATTCCTTAAAATCACTTACAAATCTTTTAACTCCTCTATATTTATTACTTCTTCAAAATCTCACTTAAATACTTCAAAATGGTCAATAAACAAAATTACACGAACTTTATAAACTACTTTTCAAACTCTTAATAATACTAACTAATCAAAGAACCATCACCATATAATTAAATAAAAAAACACATAAATATTATATATCAATTCGAACTAATATCACTAAATCTTATTTATAAAAATATCTTCTCCCAAAAAAAATTACCGAAATAAATTAATCCTATATCAAAAAAATACTAAAAAATTAACTTGCTATTTAGTTCACTTCCAAAGCATCAATCGATCTATAATTAAATGCAATATATAAAATTTCAAATAACTCCAATTGTTCAAAAATATTATCAATAAATCTAACGCATAAAAATTCATCTTCTTAAAAAAAATCAACCCAACAAAAAGAAAAACTTCCCAAAACTAAAATGAATCACGTTTATATTTCTAAAAAAAATTAACTCACTTTTAACTACACTTCCAAAGCCTCAATCAACACAAACTTCCATGCAACTTATAAAATTCAAACTAACTCCAATAAAAAAAATTACATATAAATTTCAAATAAATCCAGTTTTCAAAAATAACATTTATAAATTTCACTCTCACCAAAAATAATTCTCACTTTCATTCAACTATTTACTCCACATACTCATTTATTCAAAGTCTTCTGTTGTTTTCTGTCTAAATCTTCGTAATTTTCTGTTTAAATTTTGTTTTCGTAAGTCTGTCTGTAATGTCTGTAACTCATTCGAGTTTCATAAAAAAAATATTCACTATAAAATGTCGGCTAATACAAATTTTGATTGCAAAGCCTAAAATTAATTATTTCCTTTTTTCGGATACCCCGACGTATAATGTCTTTGAAAATCACCTCCCCTTTTTTAAGTATAATTCGGTGTCGTATGTCTGTCATTGTTTCTCCTACATTATCTTTTATTTTAAAACTTTTCTGTCCCGTTTGTCTGTTTGTTTCTACAAAAATTATCTCTAAATTATAAATTGTCTTATGTAAACTATTAGTAAAATCATTTTTCCATACATTCATTAAAACATTTACACACGCACATTCACTTATTTCTAAATCAAGTTTCTTTAAATGATTATTCATCATTATTTCCTCCTTCGACAGAAATGTCCTCACTATGTTCCTTCTATTCGGAACATTATGTCCTATTTCTAAACAGGCCTTATGACCTTCTAAATTAATTCTAGAATCTATTTCAGAAACAACTTTATTCTCCTTCACGTCTATATCTAAATCCCTGATTACTTTAACTTCCTCAACTAAGATTTCCAAGGTTGTTTCTGTTTCTAATTTTAAAATTTGAACCTGTTCCTTTTTATTATTAATTTCAACAGTTTCTACATTACTTAGGACCTCTATCTGCTCTATCCCATTGTCACTTCTAAATATATTTTTTCTCATATCAACCAATTCCCTACTACTATTATCCATTCGCTCGCCGAAATTTCTCATTTCTCTTCCTAAATTATCTATTTCACTACTTAAACTAGCTATTTGTGTCTCCATTTTACTTTCTAAATTAGCACTTTGTGCCTCCATTTTACTTTCTAAATTTTTTTTAAAATTTCCCATATCATTTCCTAAATCTTTTTTTAAATTTCCCATATCATTTCCTAAATCTTTTTTTAAATTTCCCATATCATTTCCTAAATCTTTTTTTAAATTTCCCATATCACTTCTTAAATCAGCTATTTGTGACCCTAAATGTGCACTTTGTGTTTTCATTTCCTTTAATAATTTCTCGAACATTCTTTCCATATCAGAATCTTTGGTTTCTTGTCCCTCGTTTATAACATTTATTTTGTGTGACCTTGTCCCTGCCGACACCGGAATATTTAAACTTTCTACCCCACTTTCGACACTTGCTTCCTCAGATTGGTCAATATCCTCAAAAACTAATTGTTTATCCATATTTAAAAACTATATAAAATTTCAGAAAAAAATATCTAACTATATAAAATGTAAATTAAATTTAAAAAATTAATAAATGTAAAATATCAAATCAAGTTTGTTCCCAGCTCCCCAAGTCAATTTTGGTTTAAAAATTTCGCCTTTCCTCTCTTGCTGATATAATGATTTTACCAAAATCCCCACAAGGGATGCCAATTTGTAATAATAGGAGTGTTGCGCGTCACGTTTTTAATAAAAAATGATATTTGAATTTACTTTAATCGAAATTGCGGAGATTTTCTATAAAACTGCTGTGTCTTTACTAATTTAAAATGTCCATAGGATGCCAGATCGCTTAGGTAATAGACGATTATTTAAATTTACTGATTTTAATATACGAATTGGATTTCTATAACCAAAGGCGAAAGGATTCGTCAGCGAAAAGAGTTTTGAAAAACCAAATTGTTAAATCATAACTGACCTGGGATAGAGCATAGGAACAAACAACTAAAATTTAGAAATTCATTTTTAAAAAATTATATTTATGCTAAAACAAAAATTAATACTTAAAATTAAAATAAAAATTATAATATATAATATAAACCTTATTGCTATGTACGCTGTAGAGACAGGGGCTGGAGACGATAACTGATGATTGGATGCCAGGGAGGTCTGCGAGGGCTTGAGAGTGGAAGACTGACTGACGGATGGGCTTCTCCACAACTCCTGGATCTCAAAGGCTCATCTGGACTGGAGTTGATGACTTCCACTGGTGGATCTCGACCGACGGAATGAAACTCCAGACTTCCACTGCTCCAGAAAAGTGAAGTGTCCACTTCCACCTCTAGACCTCAACTGGGACTCCAGGAAGTGAACCCTCTGACTCTTGGATCCAGACTGTAACTGAATGAACTTCCCGGAGGCTCTCGATGTTCTTCCCCCTCCTTCTACCAGTTTCCCCTACTCTTCTCCTTCTTTCTTCTCCTCGGCCATTTTGGAATTTTGCCTGCGAGGCAATCAATTTGACCTCTGTCCACTTTAGTTTGAACATTCCAGATAGTTTTATGGGCCACTATCAACGGGCTTGGAGCTCCACTCTGGTACCTGACTGTAGCCAGATTGTAAAATCCGGGTTGTAAAAGGCCATATAAATATTCATCCAGGTGACTGTTGGTGCCTTCTTTTATTGCATCTTGTCAGCTTCTTTCTTGACGGAGGCAAAATGGGATAAGCTCCTTCTACCTGATCCGGGTCTCCCTAGCCCGCCTATAGAATTAAGGGTTTCTTTCACCATTACTGTTTTTATGCATTACTGACTTTACAAATTTGAAATTATAACACATTTGGCCTATGCAACTATTGACTACATTACATTTAAAAATACATTCTACAATATATTTGACCTAGTCGCAAATCCATTACACTACAATTTATTCTTCTTCTTTTTTCTGTTATAGAGAAAACCCCAACTTTGAGCCCCCCGAAATTTATTACACCGCCCCTCGAAGAGGAAGAGTATTGGGACTGATTTTATAAATACATTTTTTTATTTTTTTCTATATATTTTTTCATTGACTTCCTACCTCACTGAATAAAATTAGAGATGAATGATAACTTGGTGGGTTCTTCTGGACCAAGGTCGACAAGATTGATGACTCACTGAAGATAGAATGAGGTGGTGGTATAATCTCGTCGTCTGTTTACATCGAAGGTTGAATGACCTCTCAGACGCTAGCGATTTTTTTTCGATTCACTGAGATACCAAAATAAATATATAAATGATAGGTTTACATCTGTTTGACACAGTCACTGAAGGTATAAATAATCTCGTCTGTTTACATCGAAGGTTGAATGACCTCTCAGACGCTAGCGATTTTTTTTCGATTCACTGAGATACCAAAATAAATATATAAATGACATCTGATTGACAAACATGTGACATACTCCACTGGACCTAAAAGTGGTCCTAAAAAATTAAATTGTTTGCTCTTATCTCAGGGTTTATAAATTTTACTAGTCGTAGGTCCTTTTAAGGAGTGGGTGATTAAATAGAATAGATTTACCTTAAAAACTTCCTTCTGCGGCTGCATAAATATGCGAAGAGAATAAAATACCTGTAATGGAACTGGTTTGCGATACAAGAATATTAAACTACATTTATGTTACTAATAAAAGCGGAAATATTATATTTTTTATCATAATTAACATTTTGAATAAAATACATAAAAATATGAGTTGCGAGTTGTTTCTGTTACACTTAATAAATACCACTTAACGTCCTTTATTGCGGATTGAAATTCTCTTATGTGAATTAGAAAAATTTATTATTAAAAATTCTATTTTAGGCATATAAAAAAATTATGTTGGATTAAAAAATGTAATCTGGACTTGTACTCATCCAATCGTGGTGTCCGATGTCATCTTTTTCTCGTGGAACTCCAAAAAGGGTACATTTGAATCCATGCGGGTTTTTATCTAGTTATATCGGATACATCCATCCTCTAAGCTACAATTCTTAGGTTGCCTCCATACAACGGGATATTGTTGTATTTACTGTCTTCTGCCAATGTAACTGAATTACTGTAACATTATTAAAAAATATGAGTTTGCTACACAGCAAGTAACAGGTGATCCACCTGGAGTCGCGAATTCGCCACACTTCGTGCTCGAAATCCAGAAAGAGACTGCCATCTATCTTCTTTGGTCACCTGATGTCCCCTCTCTGCCTCCTCTGATCACTGCCACTTCATTCTTATTTCTTTTTTTATGCCTGTATTTTTTTTTATTTGTTATGATTTATTCATTCTTTTATTTTAATTATATTACTATTACTATTTTTTAATTATATTATAAATTTATAACTGATAATGTACCTCCACTTTGCCGTCAGTCGTTATGAAACTGAATAGAAATATATCGATTTTTTCTAACACTTAAAACTTTACGTGGTTTCTTTTCACCCCCCCCCCCCCCCCTCCCCTCCCCCTTTGTATACAAATTATACATGGGACGGTTATTCGAACTGTCACAATATATATATATTGTAATAATTCTTCTATACGGTCAAATATAATTATATTCTTTTTTAAAAAAAAATTAGCTCCACGTTGTTGCGCTATTGTAATGATTCTTATTCTCTTAAAATTTACTATTGTATTTTTTGAATAATTAAATGGGTGGTGAATTCTTTTAATAAAAATGTTTTCATGGAATAAAATTTAATATTTTTACCTTTTGTTTTTACACCTTAACATAGATGGGTAGACAATGATAAGATAACATTTATTTTTTTATTCACTCACATTTTTCTATCTATCCTCCAATCCTCCGCTGCTCTTCTCGGTACATCATAGGCTCATAGATTCTTCCATCAATCTGCCCACTTCCAGAACTCCAGACTTCCAACTCCACAAAGAATCTTCACTACTCCAGTCAACTATCTATCATCCGTTCACTTGCACTCTCCCATAAAAAAAAACACCGGTCCACTTCACTCTCTCTCTCCAACCACAAAAATCCAACAACCTTCCTGCTTCACTCTCTATCTGCCACCGCTCAACGCCTTCCCCCTCCTTCCACTGCTCTCTCTCTCTTCCCCCACCCTTCTTGAGTGAATATCACATATGATGATACATCCTTATTTATAAAATACCCCCCCCCCCCCCCCCCCCCCCTATTTCTACATGTTACATATCCTTTCCCTAATGAGAAAAAAAAAAATCAAATTAACAAAAAATATATATATATATATATATATTTTTTTTTTTTTTACTTTCTTTCCAATAATACAATATCCTCTTTCAAACATCCTAATAACAGTTTTAAATACTTATACAATAAATCCTCTAACCAATATTATAACATGTACAATTTCATAGAAACCATTTTTTTTTTTGTATATATATAAAGGTAGTAACTAGCAAACAATTTTTTTTTTTTTTTACTTATTTCTTTTTTTTTTTTTTTTTTCAAAACACCCCACATCCATTAACACATGTAAAATATATCACTAACTAGCTTAGGTTCATATAAACCTCTATATAAAATTTACCATAAAAATCACAACACCCATCTTTGAATATAATATAATTTCAATAAATAATTTTGTTTTTTTCAAACATTAAAATATCAAAATTTTGTTTAGAGTGAAGAAGGCACTAAACATTTTTTTTTTTTTTTTTAATATCATAATTATTATTATTTAAATTTTTTTTTTTTTTTTTTTTTTCTTTGACAGAACACTCTATCCCCTTTACGCATATTAATTAATCTCCGACCTACATGATAATTGTTATCTCTCATAATATAACACAACCACCATAAATATAATAAAATAGCATACATCACAAAAAGAAATACTTACAATAACTATTTACATTAGATACATGTTTATACATGACAGCAGTTTAAATGCCTGGTTTCCCCCCTCTCCACAGCTATACCTATTTGTCAGGTCCCAACCTCTCATGCTGCCTTACCGACACATAATCTATCTGACACCATTTCCGCTATCTTCCCAGGAAACATATGGTAATATGGGTCAGTAGGGCTTCTCTAATTCTGTAAGACCGGCCTCTAATCCTCTCGGACACAACACACCACCTCCCTTTAAACTGATAACTTTCGATTTTTTTTTTTTTTTTTTTTTCTTATTATTATTTACCACATGCATTAAAGTCATACAAGACACATCATTCTGTACTGGCCACCAAGTACCCCTGATTCTCTAATTACTAAGTGGTCTAATCTACAGTCCTCATATCACTTATGTTGTAGGTCCCTTTTACTTTGTTATTATTTATGTTGCCTACCAAATACGATCCATTGTCATAACATTTTAAAATCTCATATGGCCCTTCGTATACCGACATAAATTTAGCAAAGATTTTATTTTTTTTATCAGATACCCATAGCGATTTTATTAAAACACGAGACCCTACCGTTAATTTCATTTTGGTTTTTATTTTGTTGTTCAGCCTTTCTATTTGCTTTTCATGTTTTTTTTTCGTATTTTTCTTAGCCAAAAACAAATGAAAATTATACCCCTCGGAATCTACATTGATTTCCTTTCCGGACAACCCCATCCATTTTATCCAAATACGAGTTGGTTTGGTTTTAAACATAAGTTCATGTGGAGAGAACCGTGTCGTCTCACTAACTACTTCATTTATACATGTTTCGATTTTATGAGTTAGATTATCCCAACAATCATGTTTATTTTTTATTAGTACCCTATAAAACTTTAGTATCGTGCCGTCTTTCGACTGGATTCGCTTGTGGATGTCGAATAGAGGTTTTGCTTAAGATAATATTAAGTTTTATGAACGTACTCATCCACTTAAATGAACTGAATTGGGTTCCGTTATCCGATAGAATTCTTTTCGGCTTACCTACGGTCGGGATATATTGATTTACGATAGAATTTATGGCATACTTCGCATTAGCTTTTGGTATCGGGTATATTTTGACATATTTTGTAAAAATATCCAGACAGGTTAAAATATATCTGTTATTGTTTTTGGTTTCCGGTAAAGGGCCAAGAAAATCTACCGATAGACATGCCAACGGCTCCTCCGCTTCGACACAATAAGTTCCCTCGGATAGGCGATAATTTAAATATTTGGTTTTTTTGCATAAAAGACATGACATCACATAATTTTTTACTAATGACAACAATCCTGGAATATAGAAATCTGCATTTAGTACATCATATGTTTTTCTCACCCCAATGTGAGCTTTATTTATTATGCGTAAATTCTATTAACTTCTCCGACAACTCTCTATTTATGCATATTTTCCAACTTCCTTTATGATATTTAAATACTATGTCATTTTCTAATTTATAATTCTTATTGCCTATTTGTGCTCTATCTCGATATTCCTTTAACTCCTTATCTTCGCGTTGGATCACTATATTTTTTATTAATCCCGCCATTTCCCGATTTGAAATACTTAAGACATTTGCTGCAATCTCCATCAGATTTTTACAGCCTTCATTCTCTGGTATTGCAAATCTACTAAGCGCATCCGCCACAACGTTTAACTTTCCTGGACAGTACACGATGTCGAAATCAAATTCCTGTATTAATAAAATCCAGCGTGATATACGAGATGTATTTAGCCGACATTCTTTTATGTGAGTTAAGGCGTGATGGTCGGTTTTAATGATAAAATGGCAACCTACCAAATAATTTCGAAATTTTTGCAGGGCAAACACAATTGCGGGTAGCTCAATTTCAGTAGTGAAGTAATTTCTTTCACACTTTGATAGTATACGCGCAGCAAAACTTATTGGGTACATATTTTTTACATTATCTATTTGATATAAATGGGCCCCCCGTGCAACGCCACTGCCATCTGTTTGTACAATGTAGGTAAATTTCGGATTTGGGATTTTTAAAATTATTTCTGTAATGAATAAATTTTTTGCGGCTTCAAACGCACATTTCGCCTTATCGTCCCACTTCCATTTAACTTTTTTACTTAACATTTTCGTTAACGGTAATGTCACTTCGGCCATATCCTTAATAAATCTCCGGTAGAAACCAATGAGTCCCAAAAAACCCTTTAACTCCGAAATATTTTTCGGGCTACGGTAATTCCTTATACTATCTATTTTTTCAGGGCACATCTTGACTCCCTCCTCTGAAATTATATGTCCTAAATAGGTCAATTGTGAACAAAAAAATTTTGCCTTAGCCAAATTTGTGGTAATATTGTTTTGTTTTAAAATTTCAAAAATTATTTTTAAATGTTGGAAGTGTTCCTCGGGCGACTTTGAAAAAATGAGTAAATCGTCAACAAAAATTATACAAAATTCCTTTGTTTTTTCAAATAGAGGATCCAATGCTCTTATTAATGCAGAACAACTTGTTCGAAGACCGAACGGTGTAACTCGGAAATAATAGCAACTTTGCTTGTATAGGAAAGCAGTATATTTCTGCGATTCTCTACTTAACGGAATCTGGTAGAATGAACTTGTTAGATCCAAGGTGGACATAACTTTAAGATTTTTGCACCTACTAAGCACCGTCTCGAGGCTAGGTGGGTTTTCGTATTGCGGGATTATATGCTTATTTAACTCCCGCGCATCTAGACATAATCGGACTCTACCAGTTTTCTTCTTGACCACGACCAGTGGGGATATAAAATTTGAAAATCCCTTCTGAATAATACCGTTTTCCAACATATTTCTTAATTCAGATTCTACCTCCCTTTCCAAATGGAACGGTATAGGGTATGATCTTGCCCTAAAGGTATTTGTTCCCGGTACCAGCTCTAACTGATGAACATATGACGTTATTAAACCCGGTTTATTTGAAAATATACTTTGATATTTGTCAATCATGCCACCTAACGATTTTTTTAGCTCGGGTTCCAAACTACCACATTCCCATTCTTGATTTATTTGTCTACCATTATTATTTATAGCATTATTATTCACATACAGCTTCAAATCCTGTTTATCCTGAATTGGTTCTACACTATCCGGTTTTACTATTATTTGTTCATCTTTAAATATTGGCGATTCTGTTGTGACCCCACGATAGTAAATGCTAATGTAATTTTCCTTTATATTTATTATTGTATTTAGTTTTTTTAGGGTATCCATCCCAAAGATAACATCATAGATTAATTCGGGGATTATCCAAAAATTAATCTTTATTTTGACTTTTAAAATTTCTACCTCCAATAAAACTTGGTATTTAATAAATTTCGATTTTTTTCCGAACGCGCCTGTAATTTGAGCAGTCGGTAAACTTAGTTTACTAATGACTTTGATTCGATTTCTATTCATCACTTCTTCCGAAATGCATGTGATTTGTGAGCCTGTGTCCCATAGAGCATCTATTTTTATATCACCGATAAATATACCGATTTTTGGCGTATCTATCTCTTCCACTCGGCTTTCCTCCCCTTCGGCATATAAATATTCTGTTGGGTTTTCCCAGCGATTATCCGTTATTCTCTTGACATTACATTTTTTTATATATAACACCATGGTTCGTCACATTTATTTTTACTATTTGCCCCTTGTAAACACATCGAAAAGTTTTCTTTTATTGATGTGTGGGGCTCATTTAGTTTTTTGTACTGTTAACTCCCCCCTTCTAATTTATCTGGCTCCGAATTTGGTGTATTTCGTTCAATTCTAACCGCGTTAATATTTTGAGGATTAGCCCTGCTACCCGTTGGTTGATATTTATTCACTGGTGATCTATATGAATTTTGTCTATCTGATCTATTTTTATCGTAACTATTAAAGCCTTGATATTTCAGTGTATCTTTTTGCGCCTTAAATGATGTCCGGTACTTATGGCTATTTATATTAGTGTTCGGGCTACCCCACTTATTTCTATAATGATCCTGCGATCGATAATTACTATTAGGGTTTCTATATGGGGTAGTGTCCCGCGGATTATTATTATTTATATTTATGGTATCAAGGGTTGCCAGAATGTCGAACAATTCGAACCTAGTGCTCAACTTCTGTAATTTTAATGTGCATTGGATTATTCCCGGGAAATATTCGGACATTTTTTCTATTATGCTTTTCTCTGGAATCTCCGGGTCTAAATGCTGGCACTCTTGGAATACTTCACGGGCATAGTTTTCCATATTTAAAGTCCCCCCTTCCCTATATTTTCCGTGTGATAACCATTCCCTCACCTCCGATTGTTTTTTACGATTTAAAAATTTATTTTTAAAGACCTTAAAATCCGTGAATCGATCAATTTCGGTCTTCCACCATACTTTCACTGTCCCCTCAAGACATTCCGGGATAGCTAATTTTCTTTCCTCCCAACTTTCCTTATTAAAACTGGCAAAACACTTCTCTAGATCCGCCAAAAACTCCACTGCAACTTCAATGCACCCTGGATTGTGCCCATGACCCAAATGTTTTTTTATTTCTTCAATTTTTTGACTATTTTTTTTCGTATCTCTTTCCATTTGTTTTATTTCCACTTCTACCATTTCAACTTTTTCTGTGATCTTTTCCACTATCTTTTCGGTATTTTTTTTTTTCATCGGTTATATTCTGGAGCGTTTCCATTCTCACTTGTTCCACGGATGCATTAACGTTAGCATTTGTCTCTAGTATCCCCTGGTGAACGGTTTTAACTATTATATCTAGTTCTTCAATCTTGGTTTTGTTTACATTTATACTTTGTTCTAAATTTTTTTTAACTGTTATTAAATTATTTTGTTGCTCCCCCCTTAGTTGCTCTATATTTTTATTTACTGTTTCTATCTTACAACTTAACTGTTGCATACGATCCATCATTTGCTCAAATTGGCTCGGATTAAACGGATTATCGTCTTTATTTTTGTTTGCATCCTCATCCCCCGAATTCGACCTCCCTATAAGCGGACTCGTGACTATAATAGAATTTTCTCCCGTTCCTTCTACAAATCCAGACTCCCGAACATCGCTATCTACGTTCCGGAGTCCTAATCCGCCGAGGCCACTCCCGATTCCGTCCATTCCTGCCGCTAATTCTCCCGCCTCCCCATCGTAAACAAACTCCGGACCTTGCTCTCCCGCCATGCTATGGGTCGACTCACCTGTATCCTCGTCCGCCATCTTGCTTCACAAATCTATCCTCTATAATAAATATAATACATAAAATATATCACAGCAATTTCTAAACTTATAAATCTGGACAACTCAAAATTTTTTATTCTTTCTTATTCCATTATTTTTTTTGCCAAAACGTTGGGTGCCATTGTAACGAATCTTATACTCTCTTTAAATTTATTTTATTTTTTTAAACTGCCCCACGTTGGTGACCACCTTAACATAGATCGGTAGACAATGATAATATAACATTTGTCTTTTTATTCACTCACATTTTTCTATCTATCCTCCAATCCTCCGCTGCTCTTCTCAGTACATCATAGGCTCATAGATTCTTCCATCAATCTGCCCACTTCCAGAACTCCAGACTTCCAACTCCACAAAGAATCTTCACTACTCCAGTCAACTATCTATCATCCGTTCACTTGCACTCTCCCATAAAAAAAAACACCGGTCCACTTCACTCTCTCTCTCCAACCACAAAAATCCAACAACCTTCCTGCTTCACTCTCTATCTGCCACCGCTCAACGCCTTCCCCCTCCTTCCACTGCTCTCTCTCTCTCTCTTCCCCCACCCTTCTTGAGTGAATATCACATATGATGATATATCCTTATTTATAAAATACCCCCCCCCCCCCCCCCCCTCCTATTTCTACATGTTACAATATATATATATATTGTGACGGCACTTACCTCAGTAATTAATATTCCCCGTTCTCAAAGTCAATTATTAACGGTTCTTGCGTGTAAAGAATAAATTCTATTACAAATAAAATTATGTAAAACAAGACTGTATGGTTTTTTTTTTTTTTTAATTAAAAAAGAATATGTAAGGGCGTCACATCTTTTAACATTTATTTATTTATTATATATTTTAAAACTTAAGTATTAGGGTTAGTAGCATGGTTTATACATAAATAGACATGTAACAATAAAAAATTATAACTTGCATTCCGAAATTGTCTTCTTTGGTGGTGCCACAGGTGGACTTCATTTAAAAACACATTGTCTCGTGGCTGGGTGCATTTCTCATTCGTCTGCTGCTATACGCCGATCATTGGCCGACTCCTTTCTTCACCCCTTGATCAGGCACAACACACTCTCTGCATTACTTGTTCTCTTTATACACTTTACTGCACATTTCCACTTCACATTCCAACAATCGGAAACTGTCGCTCCTGGACATTCACTCTCTCTCCCTTCCCACTCTTCCTTCTCAACATCGACCTTCCACTCTACATTCTGAACAACGACTCTTTCTCCTACTCGTGGGGATATGGCTTCGCCATTTTTTTATTCAATCCTTACATCTGATTGGCTAAACGTCGCAATGCCTTTTTTTATTTTATTAATTTTATAATATTTTTTTTTTTTTACAAATATTACAACAATCATAATATTACAACAATTATTTTATAGTTAAAATAATCCAATAATAAAATTTCATCCATGATATAATATTTCATACTTATCATGTTCACAATTTTGATAACCTTATTATAACCTCTCTCCATTGAGATGGGCGTGGCCACTGATCCTAGTAACTTACTAGACATTTTTCATTTTTTTTTTTTTTAGACCCTCTTTTCGGATGTGTTTTGTTATTTGTTCCTTGATTTCCTGCAAAACTTGAATATTTTTTGACGTTTTCTTTCTTCTTTCCTTTTTCTGTTGTTTTCTTGTATTCCATTTTAATTTGCTATGTTCTTAGTTTTTAATTTTCACATTTTTTTTCCAAAATTGGACTGAAATATACACTTTTGGATGCATATTACACCAAATAAGTAAGCCTGGATTGATCCGGGTTCTATGAACTGATGAATTCTCTTTTTTTTTTTTTCTTTTTTTTTAAACTGATGTAAGGTTATATAGAACATTACATTGCATCCATCTTATTAAAAAAAAAAAATACAATACTTTTTTTTTTTTCACTATTACATTTTACATTATGTGCCAAGTTACAAACAATTGATTTACATCTGAGTTTCTATTACAATTTTTTTTTTTTTTTTTTTTTAGTAAGCGTCCCTATATATACTCAAAATGGCGACATGGTTCTCATGGCGTCTATCAGACTTGAATCCAACGGTAAGAGTGCAACTAACTTACTATCTGGGTACCTAAAGAAACTTAACGTCCATTTGCATCCAATTCATCTCATCACTGAAAAACACAGATAAATCGTTTAAAAAAATCACATCGTTCTACATTTCAGGTAATTCCCACCTGCTATTTATTTTATATTACGAGGTATATTTTTCTTTTTACTAAATCCTATATAACGCTACTCATCTTGTTTAAATTTTTTTTTTTTTTGTTTTGTTTTTTCTTTAGTTCTAGATTGGACTTCTTTTGACTCAACCCACATTCTCATTCCAGAACATCAATGGATTCTTTGCATCTAATATACTGTGTTAATCCTCCTCCATTCTTTCATTTACAGTGCATCAGTGTAACAAAGTTTCTTACTATTGATACTAAAGTCATCCTACTATTATTATTCTTCAAGATAAATGGATAAATCTGGAGTAGCTTTATTGATAAAAGACAATATTTACTTTAAGGAATTAACTAATATTTATCGGATAAACAACGTCTTTGTTACTGGTGCCCTGTTGTCGTTAGAATCTGATAAAAATATAACTGTTATTTCCCTTCATAACAATCCTAATAATAATATCTCAAAGCAAGAAGGGGTTAAATTTTTCATTTCACTTCCGTCTCAAGTTCTTTTAATTGGGAATTTTAATGGTCATCATACGTGTTTCGGAAGTAGTTTAACAGACAGCAAAGGTCAAAAGTTAATAGCAGCTTTAGACGAGACAAATCTAGTATATTTAAACGACGGTTCTCCAACATTAGTTAACAGGGTTAACCAAATAAATGCTTCTGCTTTAGATTTAACTTTATGTTCCCCAGAAATAACTCATTATTTTGATTGGACCTTTATAATGACCCATTAGGCTCAAATCACTTACCGATAATAATTTCATCCCCATATTACGTAGCAAATAGCGAAATAATCCCTACTAGGAAATGGAACGTTAGTCATGCGGACTGGGATAAATTTCAAAATTCATTGCTTTCATTCTTTTCCGAAGATGATGTTAGTAATATTTCATATGAAAATTTTTTGAACAAGATAAACGAGGCATGTGAACAAAGTATTCCTATATTTAAAAATATAATTAGTGGTAAGTTTTGCAATCCTTGGTGGGATAACGACTGTCAAAAGGCTACAAATGAGCGGAAAAAAGCTTTCGAGGCATATAAAAAATGTCCGTGTTTTACCAATTTTAATACATATAAACAAGCAGCAGCTATGGTAAAGCGAACGGTTAAGAATGCTAAGTCAAAGTCTTGGATCGAGTTTTGTAATAGCCTTTCGAAAAGTTCACCTATTAAATTTATTTGGGAACGAATTAAATTATTAAAAAACCATAAAATTTGTAACAAACTTCCTATTATTTCAGGTAATTGGACTCGTGAATTTCTGTATAACCTAACTCCAGGTCCTTAATGTTATGCCAATGACATTCAACCAATCTCAGGATCATTTTTTACTTGATAAATTCAATCTGTCGGAATTAAAACATTCTCTGAAGAGAACAAACAATACAGCTCCTGGCAAGGATCAGATCGTGTATCCCATATTAAAAAATCTTCCGTCTTCTTCTTTATTGGCATTATTAAGTATTTTTAATAATCAGGAATATATCCTAAGGAATGGGAAGAATATATCGTTGTCCCAATAGCGAAGTTAGGTAAACCGTACCGGCCCATCTTGCTCTCGTCCAGTGTTCTCAAGACATATGAACGTTTGATTAAGAACAGGTTAGAGAGGTGGCTTGGACACCACAGCAAGTTGCCAAATAGTCAGTTTGGGTTCAGGAAGGGGAGGTCCAGCATGGACAGCCTTGCTTCTCTAGTTACTGATATTCAGATGGGGTTTACCTCCAACAAAAGTACTTTGGCTATGTTTTTAGATGTTGTTAATACCTAGAGCAATTAAATAATATAATTGATAGAAGGTAATTGAAAACAAAATAAAGTGGACTGTATATAGGTTAACGAAACAAATTATAATAATGAAAAAAAATACTAAATGAATGGAAACAAAACGAAACGAATCAAATATAAGAAATGATAAAACAAATAATACTAAAATGTCCGGGGTAGGTGAGCGGTCGCGTGGAGACGCCAAGGAGCTGCCTCGTCACAATGCGTCTGGGTTGAGGGTCCGTCTTCTGTGCTTCTTGACCAATACCTGCAGCAAGGGCTGAGGGCAGGCACTGGTCGAGGTGGTGGTGAGTTGTGCAGCAAAGGGCTGAGGGCACCTCTCTACAGACAGCCAGACTGCACTTGACTCGTCCGACCGGTCAGGTTAACTGAACAACAATGGCCACCGTGACCTCTAGTGGCCACTATACAAAGTACATGCACTTTACACATGGCGTCACCCCCTCCACATATACCCCATAGTCTTTATAAAGTTTATTTCACTTTTCGGCCTTAACAAACCGCCAACCAAAATTTACAAAAATTTTTAATATTCTAAGAAGCTATACAATGCAAAACTTATACATTAATCAGAGATAATAGGCAGTAGCACTAGCTGAGTGATTGGCCGGACGTATTCACCTTTGGGTGTTTTTACCTTAACAACCCTGACGATCCCGTCCTTTCCAGGGTATGTATGCGTTACCCGCCCGGTAGGCCAAACAAGCGGCGGACAATGTGGTTCCCGTAATAAAACCAAATCATTAATTTCTAAATTTCTAGTTCTAGCATGCCACTTAACACGTTGTTGAAGACAATTTAGATATTCGTGTCGCCCCCTATTCCAAACATCCTGGACGCTCCTTCTCAATAACTGCCACCGCGACAAGCGGTTAATCTGCACGTCAGTTAAGTCCTGTTCGGGTAGAGCAACCAGTGGGCCCCCTACTAAAAAATGTCCAGGAGTCAAGGTGTCATATTCTGTCGGAGAAGATGATAATGGATGCAACGGTCTAGAATAAAGTACGGCTTCAATCCTAATGATGACTGTATTAAGCTCCTCAAATGTCAGTACTCGTTGTTCTAAAACTCTGACAAGATGACCTTTACACGCCTTTACCCCGGCCTCCCATATTCCTCCGAAATGTGGGGCTGCCGGAGGTATAAATTCCCATTGAACGCCTTTCGAGTTCAAATGACTGCTAATAGCATTTTGGGTTCTACTTTCATGTAACCATTTATACACATCTCGTAAGTGTCGATCTGCGCCCACAAAATTGCTACCATTGTCTGAAAAGATTTGGGATGGCAGTCCTCGGCGGCCAACAAATCTATCCAAACACGACAAAAACGCTTCGGTGGAAAGTTGGGACACAAGCTCAAGATGCACCGCCTTGATGCTCATGCACACAAACAAGGAAAGATAATGGACTTGAACATAAAATAAAACTGGTTTATTTAATATGTTGTCTAATTTCACTAACTATATATACATGGGAGTACTTTCGGTATTTCTACCATCCTCAGCCAAAAGCATAAGAGATAAGACTAAGTTAATTTTCAGAATGTCAGCCTCTCGAGGAACCCATTACCCTCCCTACTGGTGTTCCCCATGACGTCAGACATTCCTAACTAAGCTAAATTGTCAAGCTGTGAGATATTTTATGACAAGGCGGTCCCCATATTTCAAATGTGTGACCCCTTCTAACCATTTGAAATATGGGGACCGCCTTGTCATAAAATATCTCACAGCTTGACAATTTAGCTTAGTTAGGAATGTCTGACGTCATGGGGAACACCAGTAGGGAGGGTAATGGGTTCCTCGAGATTCTGAAAATTAACTTAGTCTTATCTCTTATGCTTTTGGCTGAGGATGGTAGAAATACCGAAAGTACTCCCATGTATATATAGTTAGTGAAATTAGACAACATATTAAATAAACCAGTTTTATTTTATTTTCAAGTCCATTTGAATTATTTCACAATATCTCTGCAATTATGTCAGTTTTAAAGGAAAGATAAGCCTTAATTATGCTGGCCTTTTGAAGTGTGGATGACTTAATTAAAAAAGGGCCTCCAAAATCTACCCCCACATTAATAAATACTCTTACCGGCTCAAACCTGGAAGCCGGAAGATCTCCCATGAAGACTGTGGCGGTCGTAGCACGAAGTTTCCAACACTTTATGCATAAATGAATTCGCCCCGATATGATCCAATATTGCCGTTGCCACAAAGAATGTAACAGCTGCGGGCCGGCATGAAGATAAGAATGGTGGTAAAGATCTACTAATAGATTTACAAAATGTGCCTTGGAGGACATCAAAATAGGATGGCGACCGCCCACCCTGAGGATTCCCACTAAGTCAATAAATGGGAATAAAGTTACTCGGCTGAGTTCAAACTCTTGCATCAATTTGGTAGAGTCAGAACGGTATAATGCAGGTTGATACGAACAGTCCTCTGGGAGAACCACAATTTGCAAATACATCTGACATATATCGGCACTCAGAGCGATGGGATACTTTCTAAAATGGAGAATGACATCGCGAATGTCTGAATGTAATTTTGGCCCTACATGAAGTTTATCATTTAAAGATCCAGATATAGTAGGCGCGGAAGAATCAAATACCACTAGTAACTTAGTTGATGTGATATCCTTTAAAACACAATGGCGAGGAAGGAAATATTTATCTGGGCTGGTCGCAGGGGACATGTAATTTGGCTCAAGATAATTTTTGAATACATGTGAATACTCAAGTTTAAGATCAGGACTCTTGTTTAGGCGGTATTCTAAATTTTGAAATTGATGTAGTGCGGTATGATAAGAATTTCCCAAAGTTATGTCATCTAAATTTTTAAAAGGTAAACGCACGACATAGCGATCCGTTTGATCACGACTATGTGTTTGGACTAAATGTTCCTCACATTGAACTTCGTCCGGATTGGTGACCTGAACTCCGGAAACATCCTCAACTTCCCAAAAATTTTCTAAAATAGCGTCTAGAGGGGGGGTTTGGTTAACTACCATTAGCGTTGCCGCCTTACCGGTGGTAGTGAAGGGGTTATCCATGGGGCCTACCACAACCCAACCAAAAATCGTTTTGAGAGCATTGGGATAACCGGTGGGAGTAGACAAGGATTCTCCTACGAAAATCTCACTGAACAAATCGGCTCCTAGCAGAAAATCAATAGAACCCGGGTCCCCAAAAGATGAATCCGCAAGGAAATAATTTTCAAAGTAATGCAGAACCTCTCGAGGTATAGGAGATATGGGCATTTTTGAAGTAATTTGAGGGATTACTATAGCTTTGGTTTCAAGTTGGGGCTGAAAAGAGGTTTTTGGGTCCAATAAACAATTCACCTGAAATTTCCCACCTCGGATCGGGCTATCGGTGAATCCGCACAACATCTGCGAGTTAACGTACTGTTTTAGGCCAAGCCTCTTGGCACATGCCGAAGTTATAAAAGACCGTTGTGCCCCACTATCTAATACCATTCGAATTTTTTGAAAATCTCCATTCGAATCTTTGATTCTAGCCTCAGCGGTACCTAAAAGGACACAAGGTTCGCCCCGCACCGATGAGGATAAAATTGCGCCTTTAGGTGAGGGATCTTGTTTAGCCGGCGGGATTATTTGAGAAACAGGTTTATCTCTAGTGACAGAGGTGTCCTTTGTAAGAAAGTGAAGCAAAGAGTGATGTGGATTGTTACATTTCCGACACCCAGACGATGAACACTTAGATCTGTTATGGTGGGGGGAAAGACAATTAAAACAAAGCCTTAAACGTTTTACTTGAGCAAATCTTTCAGATGGGCTCATGGATAAAAATGTATTACATCTGTACAAACGATGTTTTTCATTGCACAAAGAACAAGGAGACTGGAACCTCTCAGAGGCATCAGTCGACATGAAAATTTGTTTACGACTTTCGTTGGACTTGCAAGGAGGAGCGAAAGCAGAGGGCGCGCCCGACGTTAGATTCTCCGACTGAAGAAATACACTTTGTCGATGGACAAAATCGATTAAATTTTGCAAAGTGGGTAAATCGATTTTATTATGTTCAGTTTCAAATTTTTCCCTAGTTTTTTGATCTAATAATTTCAGGACGTACGTTAAAATGATAAAACCTGATTCGTCTTCAAGTTTCAACGCTTGAAACGCTTGTGCGCTTTCCAAAACAACATTTGAGAATTGTTCTAAATACGATAAATTGGATTTGAATGAAGACTTAAAGTTAAAGATATTTGTAAGAAAGTGGGTAGCCTGCAGTCGTTTGTTATCATACTTCTGCATGACTGTTTGCCACGCCTGAGAATAATATTGAGATGTTATAGGGATGGATGAGATAGTTTGTAAAGCTACCCCCTTTAACGATGTTTTAAGATAGTGAAACTTTTCTACATCTGATATTTCATTATTGCAGTGAATTAAGGAGATATAAGTGTCTCTAAATGAAGCCCAGGTGGCTAAGTCCCCTTGAAAGACGGGTAACTGAATGGTGGGTAACTTGCATCTAGGACCCTGGGTCCTCCCAAGCCCCGAACTGACAGACTGACCCAAAGACGTATCACTTGGCTCAATATCTAACGATAACGCCTCATAATAATACTCTCGGGTCACACTCCGTAATTGCGATATTAATTGTAATTCATCAATTTTGCTCAAAGAATTTGCAATTCGCTTAGCATCCGAAAATATTGAATTAAATTTCTCAAAAGTGGAATCAATTCTAGAAAGGCGAGCTTTAAATATTTTTACATGAGTTTTGTCGGTGGCGACTGCTTGTCCTAATTTTTTAGTCTGCATAATATCACTATGCAAGTCCTCTAATTCGTCAATAAGTTCCGCTAAAACAGATTCGTTACCTGTCTTTAATTTTGGCGCCATGATCAAAAATTATATATATATTATCTAGAGAAAAAGAGGTTAAAAAAATCAATTAGAGAAAAACAAAAGAACAAGGAAGAAAACAAGGTGATTTAAGACGGGTTATAAATTAATTAGTATTATATTGAACACGGCCGGCCAAATCACTATGCTAATAATAATTATTACAAATAAGCCAATTGCCATCCGGCTCGGAGGTACCATATGTTAATACCTAGAGCAATTAAATAATATAATTGATAGAAGGTAATTGAAAACAAAATAAAGTGGACTGTATATTGAAACAATTACTAGTTCTTCTATGAATTTATTTTTAAATTGCCCCACGTTGGGCGCCAATGAAACAATTACTAGTTCCTCTTTATTTTTTATTTATCTTGTTGAAAAAAAAACTAGTTATGGGAAATGAATTCTTTTAATAAAAAAAATTGATAAAATAGAGTTTTTTTTTTTTTTTGTTTTGTTTTTTAAATCTTTACATAAATTGGAGACATGATCATATAACATTTATTTGTTTTATTTTTTTATAATTATTTTTTTTTCACTCACTTGGTCACCATCTGTCCTTCAATCCTTCTCCACTGCTCTTCTTAGTTCATCATACGGCTCTCCGATCCTTCCTTTAATTTTCCATCAATCTGCCTTTTTTCCTGACTTCCTCCAGACTTCCAACTCCAAACAAAAACTCTTCACTACTCCAGCGAAATCTCTCATAAAAAACGAACCGTCCACTTCCACTCTCTCTCTCTCTTCAACCACAACCTTCCTCCTTCACTCTCTCTCTCCAACCACCGACACACTCGTTTCCCCCTCCTTCCACTGTTCTCTCTCTCTTCCCCCACCCTGCTTAAGTCCTCAGTACTGACATCCCGTTAATGGCTTTATTATATTTCTTTATTTATTAAAATACCCCCCCTTATTTCTACATGTTACATATCCTTTCCCTTAAATGAAAAAAAAATGAAACGAAGAAAATAAATATTTTTTTTTTTATAAATACCCCATCACAAACACCATAATATTTTTTTTTTTAATACTACATTCAATAAACCATCTAACCAATATTTTAAACAATATAACATATAAAATTTCATGTAAACATTCTTTTTTTTTTTTTTTTATAATAATCAGGTAACTAGAAAACAGTTTCTTTTCTTTTTTTTTTTTATATAATACAGGTACAGTACAGGTAAACAATAGTACAGGTACTTAGCAAACATTTTTTTTTTTAAACAATGGTACAGGTACTTAGCAAACATATTTTTTTTTTTTTTTTTTTTTTTTAACAATAGTACAGGTACTTAGCAAACATTTTTTTTTTTTTTTTTTTTTTTTTTTTTTAATTCTCTCTCTCTCTTCAATAATACAATATTTTCTTTCTAACATTTTTAAATACTTATGCAATCAATCCTCTAACCAATATTATAATTATAACATGTACAATTTCATAGAAACCATATTTTTTTTTTTTTTTTTATATATAAAGGTAACTAACAAACAATTTTTTTTTTTTTTTTTTTTTTTTTTTTTTTTTTTTTTTTTTAAAGCAATAATACATTAACTAGCAAACAATATTTTTTTTTTTTTTTTTTTTTTTTTTTAAATATAATATAATTTCAATAAATAATTTTGTTTTTTTTTTATCATAAAAAAACATTAAAATATCCAAATTTTGTTCAGAGTGGAGAAGGCACTAAACATTTTTTTTTTTTTTTTTTTTTTTTTTAACAATATCACATATAACCATAAAATTTAAGAACATGTATAACCAAAAAAAAAAACAAATTCAATTTCATAAACTAAGAAAGAAAATACATATGATTAAGCGAGGCTTATATGACCCAGACAAGCCGATCCACACACACATGGAGCAAGGTCTCTCATGATTTGAAGATATAAGAGGTCATACTTGATCAAAACAAAATTGCCATAGCAAAGACCGACAAGTCACATAATGATAATTATTATGTTATTATTATTATATTTACAACATGACACAAGATTTCAATAAATTCTTTCTACATCACAGATTCACAAAATATCAAGAATCGAATTATATTTCAATTTTTTTTTTTAGCTAGATATCGGTCATTAGGTCAGACCTACATGCATTGTTTATATGGGTCAAACTATCATAATCCTATTTGACGTGTGTACTACCTCTCTGTACCACAGGATCCCGTTAGTTGCAGACCGTCTCTCCACCAGAATCTATCTTCCATCAACTAGTTGGTTTAGTGATATCAGTTTTATAAGTGATATTAGTTCGTTACCAAACTACCAATTCGGATTTTATTATATTTTGATTTATTTATTATTTTATTATCGATTTCAAATTTAAGATTTTTTTTTTTTTTTTAAATCTTTATTTCCAAGGTGAAAAACACACAACAAAGCTATTATTTGATACTTCGGATTAAAAACAATTTATTCATTAGCTGATTACTTTTAATTTATAATTTAGTTTTATTTTTAATTATTATGATTTAAGAACAATATATTTAAAAAACACAAAACCATAGTCATAAGTTCATTTAAAAGTCCAATTACGAGTTCCTTGTTATCAAAAATAATCCATCGGTTTATCTGAAGGAAACTTTTTTTTTTTTTAAATTTCTTGTGATTTTTAATTTTCTTTAATTTAGTGTGATTTTTAATTAAGCTTATTAGTTTTGGTATTTTAAAGTAAGCACTTTGTTTCTGTTTATTTTCATATTTGTCCAACTTTATCTTCCGATATCTAATTCTCCTAGAATTTGGCTGGAGCATTACTTTAGCTTTTCTTTTATTAGTTTTCTTTAATTTTTTCTTATCACATCTTTCTTGGCAAATAGGGCCCAAATTTCCTTTACAAATTTTCTTATAATTTATTTCTGTTAATTTTACTTTCACGATAACGATATTTTTATTTTTTATTTTATCTTTGGATATTTTTGACAATTTATAACTTTTTCTAATAAACCCTAGCCGACATAATGCATTAAACGGAATATAATCTTTATTTATTTCTTTGTTCAATTTTATTTTTCTATTTTCCTTTCTATTTGATTTGCTTTTACTTATTTCTAATTCATTTTTCTGAGCATTACCTATTTCATTTAATTTCTTTTTCTCATCTGTTATTAATTTATTTTCACATTTATTTTCAACTTCACTAAGATCTGTTTTTGTCTCCACTATTATTTCAGTCGTGTTATTATTTTGTTGTTCCCCCCTTAGTTGCTCTATATTTTTATTTATGGTTTCATTTATTTGTATTTCTAAAAACTCAAACCTTTGCTCAACCGACTCGATTATTTCTTTTTTATTAGTTTCATTTATTGTTTCTAACTTACAACTTAACTGTTCCATACGATCCATCATTTGCTCAAATTGGCTACGATTAAACGGATTATTTTTGTTTTCATCCTCATCCCCCGAATTCGACCTCCCTATAAGCGGACTCATGACTATCATAGAATTTTCTCCCGTTCCTTCTACAAATCCAGATTCCCGAACATCGCTATCTACGTTCCGGAGTCCTAATCCGCCGAGGCCACTCCCGATTCCGTCCATTCCTGCAGCTAATTCTCCCGCCTCCCCATCGTAAACAAACTCCGGACCTTGCTCTCCCGCCATGCTATGGGTCGACTCACCTGTGTCCTCGTCCGCCATCTTGCTTCACAAATCTATCCTCTATAATAAATATAATACATAAAATATATTACAGCAATTTCTAAACTATAAACTGGACAACTCAAAAATTTTTTTTTTTTTTTCTCTATTCCATCATTTTTATTGCCAAAACGTTGGGCGCCAATGAAACAATTACTATGTTCTCATTAAATTTATTCCTTTTTAAAATTGCCCCACGTTGGGCGCCAATGAAACAATTACTAGTTCTTCTATGAATTTATTTTTAAATTGCCCCACGTTGGGCGCCAATGAAACAATTACTAGTTCCTCTTTATTTTTTATTTATCTTGTTGAAAAAAAAACTAGTTATGGGAAATGAATTCTTTTAATAAAAAAAATTGATAAAATAGAGTTTTTTTTTTTTTTTGTTTTGTTTTTTAAATCTTTACATAAATTGGAGACATGATCATATAACATTTATTTGTTTTATTTTTTTATAATTATTTTTTTTTCACTCACTTGGTCACCATCTGTCCTTCAATCCTTCTCCACTGCTCTTCTTAGTTCATCATACGGCTCTCCGATCCTTCCTTTAATTTTCCATCAATCTGCCTTTTTTCCTGACTTCCTCCAGACTTCCAACTCCAAACAAAAACTCTTCACTACTCCAGCGAAATCTCTCATAAAAAACGAACCGTCCACTTCCACTCTCTCTCTCTCTTCAACCACAACCTTCCTCCTTCACTCTCTCTCTCCAACCACCGACACACTCGTTTCCCCCTCCTTCCACTGTTCTCTCTCTCTTCCCCCACCCTGCTTAAGTCCTCAGTACTGACATCCCGTTAATGGCTTTATTATATTTCTTTATTTATTAAAATACCCCCCCTTATTTCTACATGTTACAATATAGGTTAACGAAACAAATTATAATAATGAAAAAAAATACTAAATGAATGGAAACAAAACGAAACGAATCAAATATAAGAAATGATAAAACAAATAATACTAAAATGTCCGGGGTAGGTGAGCGGTCGCGTGGAGACGCCAAGGAGCTGCCTCGTCACAATGCGTCTGGGTTGAGGGTCCGTCTTCTGTGCTTCTTGACCAATACCTGCAGCAAGGGCTGAGGGCAGGCACTGGTCGAGGTGGTGGTGAGTTGTGCAGCAAAGGGCTGAGGGCACCTCTCTACAGACAGCCAGACTGCACTTGACTCGTCCGACCGGTCAGGTTAACTGAACAACAATGGCCACCGTGACCTCTAGTGGCCACTATACAAAGTACATGCACTTTACACATGGCGTCACCCCCTCCACATATACCCCATAGTCTTTATAAAGTTTATTTCACTTTTCGGCCTTAACAGATGTTAAAGGTGCTTATGACAGCGTTCAGTTTCCCATATTGTTCAAGAAAATGACCAATTTGGGACTTGCGCAGAAATTTATATCGAACGTGATTTCTCTGATTTCAAATAGAAATACGTATGTCAGGCTTAGTAATACCTTGATCGGACCTAGAAGAGCCAAAGTGGGACTTCCGCAGGGAGGGATTTTAAGTCCATTACTCTATGCTATTTATGTAACGGATATGGCATCTATTATCCCGGAGAACGTCAAAATACTGCAATATGCAGATGACATTTGCATTTATGTTTCTGATATTAATGTGATTTCTGCACAAGGAAAAATAAGTAACGTCTTTTCTCTCCTTCGAGGGTGGCTTTTCGATAATGGCTTAGACATTTCCATGGAAAAGATGTCTATTTGTATATTTACACGAAGGAGAGTTCTACCATTTGGCGACGAAATACGATTAGGTGAAGAAACATTCAAGGTTAGAACATGTGTCAAGTTTCTTGAATTAACTTTGGACAGAACACTTTCTTGGAACCATCATATTAATCATATCCTAAATAAAGTAGAGAAATATATGAATATTCTAAAAATGGTGACGCACCTGAAATGGGGTGCAGACCCGGCCACTGCGTTGATGTTCTACAGAACGACTGTTAGAGCTGTTATGGATTATGGTTCCTTCCTCTATGGCAATGCAAGTAACTCCAATTTGCATAAACTTGACATAATGCATCGTCGCTGCCTACGCCATTGTCTCGGATTACTTCAATCAACTCCCATCGACGTACTACTCTCAGAGGCTGGAGAATTTCCACTGAAATTTCGCAGACAGATGTTGGCCGACAGAAGTTTCTTAAGAATAATGTCTAGCAATAGTTCACTTTACAATAACATTTTGGAATTAAATCTACAAATCTTAACGAATACCTTTTGGATAAAGAAAAAACCTCCTCTCCTTTCATATAATTTTCTCAGTTACCATCAATTTTACGATTCTATCCATAAGTCAGATAAAATCTCTATTTTTAATATAGATTATCTGCATTTATTTAAAAAGATCTTAGCACAAAGCCGATGTTATTGACCATGATAGAATGGTCGAAGATTTGATTAGATGTCATTATATCATTTTCACGGATGGAGCTAAGTGTGAACAAGGTTGTGGCTCGGCTGTTTACGATCCTCAGAGGTACCTACTACAGGGATCTGTTCTCTTTACCATCTTGTTTCTCTGTGGTGTCTGCCGAATTTATAGCTATTTTAGAGTCCCTCAAATATGCTTTGAAGATGGATGAAATTAGAAATTTGGTTATTTTCAGCGATAGTCAACTCTCGTTAGGGCAACTAAGCAATTTCACTTATAAGAATATCAACAACATTGTATTGGAGATCGTAGAAAGTGTCTGCTTGCTTGAGAATAAAGGAACAAGAGTTAGGTTTGTTTGGGTGAAGGGACATGCGGGTATTAAGGGCAATGAGATGGCGGACAGTTTGGCGAGGAGAGCGGTCTCTGAGGGGACAGCCTTGGGCAAGTCCTGTCTTCCCTATATAGACTTGTTTGGAGAGGTGAGGAAGAGATTGTGGTTCGATTGGCAGCAGGAGTACGCTTCTTCGGAGAAAGGATCATTTTATAAGAAAATTAATCCACAAGCTCAGCTCAAACCATGGTTCCATGGGGAAAATCTAACGAAGGACTTTTGTAGGTCAATTTGCCGACTGAGAGCTAACCACGCTATTTGTGGATGGTATCTTCACAGAATAGGTCTGACCGAAACCTCCAAGTGTAGGCATTGTGACGAGGTCGAGACTCTGGAGCACATGATTATGAGTTGTAGCAAGTACCAAATAGAACGATTAACAATGTTATCCACTGCAGAGAAATTGGTAACACAGCCTTTTTGCTACACCACATTATTGGCATCAAGCAATACTGAGATATATGGTAGTATTGTGCAGTTTTTAGGGTCGGTGAATGCAAAAGTTTAAATTGAATATTACATAGACTGGCTATGGTGAAAAGCTAAGGACAAGAAAAAAAAAATAATAATAAAAAAAAAATAAATGCCAAGTTTTTCAAAACAAAGTTGTTATCATAGTTTTGTGTAAGCTTATTTCAAATGTTTTGTATTGTTGGATTACTTTTTATGAAGGTAACCTTCATTCACAACTATTACAAGATTATTCAGAAGAAAATAATTTAATCATTATGTTTACGTCCGACTTACTTATTATTATTATTTTACAAACTAGGCATATTATACTTTTTATTTAACATACTTACTTTAACTTTCTCATTTCTTCTACCAACAACTTCTCCATTCTCCATACGCACAATACAACATTCTAAAATCCAACAGATAAAAAATAATCTCCAACAACAGTAAATATAATAATAACCTCAATAAATAACACCCCGGTATTTTTTTTTTAAAACCGTCCTGATCTCTATTTTTGGATCTTTGCCTACTATTAATAAAAAATATACTCATAATCTGATTTCCTTCACTACAGGCTAAGCCTATAAACTTCAATATTCATTCATTTATTCCCTCTCTATTATTTATAAAATACAACTCACTCCTACTTTCTGATTTTACTCATATTTATTAACTTCCTTCGTTCTATTTTTTTTTATCTATTTAATATTCCATTTACCAGCATCATATTTACTTTTCTCTTATTCATTTTACATTTATTATTTTTATTTTTTTATTTTTTTTTGTTTTATTATTTACTTCCATTATTACTACAACAACCCCCTTAGTTTATTTTATCTGGGAGGTAAAATAAACTTAAGCACGCCGTCCTTCGGATGGGACGTTAATCGATGGTCCCGAGCCTGTACGATGTCAGGTACTCGTTAAAGATCCCTACCCTAGATGAATAAAAATTTAGGGTAGGCAAAATTTAGGACTCCCACAGTAGAGTCGGGCTCATGTCCACCAGAGTGACGAAAGAGCGCTCTGGTAGTAGGCGATATGACCTCGTTGTTAAAGCCCGGGCATGAGTCATAAAACCTAACCTACTACAACAACCGGACACAACTAGTACAAATTATTAATATTTTCATTTTATTTCATATTGTTTACTTTTCATTTTATTTTTTTATATTTTTTATATTAGCTTATTTCTTTATTTATCCTTATTTATTTTTCTTTTAATCTCTGTTATTTACGTTAAAAAAATATTCTTGTAGCATATTTCGATGTAAATTTTCATTTTATTTATTTTTTTTTTTTACACAGAAATTACGTTAGGTTTTATAGTCTAAGTTTTTATGGTTCTTTATTTTTTTATTATCCATTCTAGGATATTTTTTATCGATTTATTTATAATTCGGAAACTACAAGCAAATGTTTGCTTTTAAAACAATTTGTGGGTGAATTCTAGCTCGCAAACTTAGGATCACTGACCTTCCTATCTCAACAGTGCCCAACTATGTCGAGTGCTACGTTTTAAAAACCCTTTATTTTTTCCTTTTTTTTTCATTATTTAATCATTTATTTTATTTTCAAACAACCCACACCAACAGAACACATGCAAAAATATATCAATAGAATAACTACTTTGTACATAATATCTAACCCTTTAAAATAAATTTCCATATTTATTCTAACTAAAACTAACATTAAAATATTTTTTTATATAATTTATATAAATAATTTGTTTTTATCTAAAAACTTTTAAAAATAACAAATTTATGTTCAGAGCAGATATACGGCCATGCAATAACTATTATTTACATATATTATATATATATTTTTTTATATATTCCCACATATTATTTCGAGATTTTTACAAATCAGAATCATATCACCATAAATACCATTATTTTTATCATTATTATTATATATTTTATTCATTATAATTATACATATTCTCCTAAAAATATAAAGTTCAATCACAAAAAAATATACACGCAAGCAAACATTTAAATCGTCTACACAACCCTATTCATATTTATTATTTATCATCAAATATTCTGATATCCTTAATATTATATGTTCCCTTAATTTTTCTCTTCACAGATAAATCTGTCACCATATATGATCCATTGTTATAATTTTTTTCAATTTGATAAGGTCCTTCGTAGAGTCTTAAAAAATGAGCAAATATTTTATTTTGTTTATCAGATACTCGCAGAGTCCTTATTAATACCTTAGTTCCTACCGCTAGTGATTCAGAGATTTTTTTTTTCTTGTTATAATTTATTATTTTGACATAAACATCGATGACACTTTTAATTTTTATTACGTTCAATATTTTTTTTATGTAGTTTTATACTATTATCCGAGACAAGCAAATTTTCCTACTAACACAAAACTTTCCATCAGTTAGAACACATATATTTTTTATTTTTTTTTTATAGTCTATTTTTCTATGATCTATTTTTCTAAATTCCTGGCTATTATTTACAATCACCTTTCTATATTTTTTGTTCATTTCTTTGACCTAGATACAATTCTCTAAATTTTTTAAAATGATTTTTCTTATGATTTTGTTTGAAGTTAGGTTTCTTACGATTGTTATTGTTTTTGTTATGTCCTTGATTATATATTTGTACAACACTATTTATTGTTATTTTAATTTTAATATATTTAAATTTTCCTACCACCTTACTTGTTTTTATATTTTCTTTTATTTCTCTATTTTCCTGCCTATTCTCACTCCTATTTCTATTCAATTTACTCTCGACTTTCAACTCATTCTGCTGAGCCACTTAATTCCTTATCCACCTTTATTATTAATTTATCTTCACTTTTTTTTTTAAACTTCGATAAAATCCGTTTTTGTCTTCGCTATTATTTCACCCATTTTACTCCCTTGTTGGTAAATTACATTCTTTATCTCTTTTTCAAAATTCTTAATATTATTATTGGTTTGTTCTAATTTTTGACATAATTTAGAAAATGCTATTTCATGTTTATTGTTTATAGATTTTAATTCCGACGTACTATTTTCATTTTGTTTCATTATTTGCTGAAACATGATAATTATACTATTATTATCTACTTGCGCTACAGAACTACTTTCATTAGTAACTATTGCCTCGGCTTTTTCACCTCTAGCAATACCATCCTCAAAACTATCATCTAGCATTACCCTATCAATTATTGTATCAATAGTTTTATGACTATCCTGTGCTAATTCGTGAAATTCTGACTCATTTCGCATAGTGCTATTAGCTCTACCCGCTACATAAATTTCTCTATATCTTTCTATCTGTCTGTCCCCCATTACTTCTTGTCCGCCATCTTTAATTTGATTTGTGAATTCAGAACCCTCTACATTATGCTCCGCCATTTTGGACGCTATCTTTTTCACTTATATAACTCAAATTACAGATTACAAAAAAATGATTATTATTACTGTTGATACCTTTATTTTCTTTCAATTTTAATTTTATCCTTTTATTCGGGCGCCAATCATTTTTCAGTCCATGTTCTCAGCGACATTTATGTGACGGCACTTACCTCAGTAATTAATATTCCCCGTACTCAAAGTCAATTATTAACGGTTCTTGCGTGTAAAGAATAAATTCTATTACAAATAAAATTATGTAGAACAAGACTGTATGGTTTTTTTTTTTAAATTAAAAAAGAATATGTAAGGGCGTCACATCTTTTAACATTTATTTATTTATTATATATTTTAAAACTTAAATATTAGGGTTAGTAGCATGGTTTATACATAAATAGACATGTCCGAAATTGTCTTCTTTCGTGGTGCCACAGGTGGACTTCATTTAAAAACACATTGTCTCGTGGCTGGGTGCATTTCTCAATCAACAATCGGAAACTGTCGCTCCTGGACATCCACTCTCTGTCCCTTCCCACTCTTCCTTCTCAACTGCTAGATTATTTTATGCTTGATGTTTTGTTGTGACTATAGTTATATTAAATTGAATAAAAAAAAATTATATATTGATTTGGAGTGAGGCTCCTAAGGAAAGAACTATGTCATAAATAACTCTTTTCATTCTTGGAATTTACGTTACCGGTACCAATAAAAAAAAAAAAAAATTATTTCCCGGTATGATTCTAAATAGATTATTAATTATAACTATTGTATCCTGAATAATTGGTACTTACCTCCAAAGGTATTATTGGGGTTCGCAAGGCCTATGGGTTTTGAAATTTGAATTTCATTGAGAGAGATTTGGGGAAATTAAAAGAAATTAAAACATGGTTATAAATAAATTGGCTTTACTAAAACAAATTTTATGAATTTGAAAAATTGAAATGGCCATATTGAAAAATTTATATACAAAAATGGATACTACCTTGTGACGTCACACTTGAAACATATATACAATAAATTTTACTTTTTAACATAAAAATTGGAGTCCACACTCTCTCCACATCCCTTCAATCTTTTACCGGTCACTTTTACTCACTTTCAATTGTTTACTCACTACTTTTCACACATTTCAACAAAAAAAAACAGAGACTAGTCTCTCATAGGTTCCACCTCTACCAGAACCCAACATAGACTGACTAAACTGCCTCCGCACGGAATTATGGGTAGCAAATTCGAGTTTCTTTTTTCTGTGGTCTCTTGTTTTACTTCTAAATATTAATATTTTTTGGTGTTTTCTCTCCTTTCTTCCGTTTCTTCTCTTTTCTAAATTGTCATCTTAATTTTCTGTAACTTTTCTTTTTAATTTTGCCTTCTTCATTTCTCGAAAACAGTGTTTAAAGTTTGTGGTATACACTTTCGGATCACTTGTATTATTTCAGATGGGATCCGGCCTAGTTGATTCGATGTATTTTAGAACTGACCGTTTCTTCAAAATTTACTACTGGCTTTTCTTTCTGATGTGGGCTGTTTTTCTCTTCTTTTTCTTCTTTAATCTTTTCTTAATAATTAACTGTCTTTTCCTAAAAATTTTCAACCTTCTACCGACTCGTTTTTTAATTATTGACCTTTTCTTAATTTTGCTTATAACTTCCTGAAATTTTCTTCATTCCTTCTTCTTTTAGCTGTTTCATTTTGTTCCTGGGTGTTAAAATAGTCCCTTCTGAAAATTTGGTTTCCTTTTGAAGTCGGTGGATCTTGTAATTATTATTTAAAATGTTTGTTGATAACTGTAAGGTTAGGCCTAAAGCTACCTTTTCTTTACTTTTACTGTATTTTATTTCTTTTTAAACTTGTTTTGTTCTTCAGATTTCCATTTTCTTTTCTTCTTTCTTAATTTTCTTTCTTCTTTTACTTTCTGTTTCTTTTTTTCAAATGGATTCCAAAAAAATAACGTCGCTTCGACATCGGTTGTCTTGGCAACGGGTTTGTTTACATTACAATTGCCTTCTCCTATTTTTTCTGGAACGAAAATTGTGTTTCTAGAATCACAATTTTTGTTCCAAAGGTTCCCTCTTCATCTGTTTTATCCTGGTCCTTTTTCCGCCTTCATCCACTCCTGTCGTCCTCCAATTGGTCGTCGTGAACCGGCACTTTTGGGTGTCTCTACGCTCACAAACCACCTCAACAAAAATTCATCTCGCACCTGTCACTTCACTTCATTCCCCACTGTCATTTACAACAAATTTACATTAAACAAAAAATTCTTTACACACTAATTATAAACTGAGCTCAGTCCTTTACAATTTGGACGAGCGGAAGACAAATAAAATTGTCTTTTAAATTTCATATATAAAAAATATTGAACATATTATTACTTAAATGCAAACTTTACTGTAATTAATATCCTTTGGACATATGTCCCAAAACAAACCAAATTTATATTTAATTATAATATTGCCGCTTCACCACTTAATATCTTTTCTTACTTTCCATCTTTCTTTCTATCTTAATCTCAAAAAAAAAATTTATATTCTACTTCAAATCATAAATAAAAAAAATAATAATTGGGTTGCTTTTCTAAATTCAGTTCCTCATTCCTCATCATCATTTTCTAAATATTTCTTCACATATCTTTGGTTCAATTAAAATTCAACTTCCTATGTCAACTTCTCAAGTTACAAAATTCCCCCCTACAAAGTATAAATATTCCTTATCCCATTATTTCGACGTTACCTAGGCCTTCGCCCATTCCCTAACTCCTCCTATAGCTCAAAAAAAAAACTTCAACTTCCTAATCTCAAAAAAAAAATCCCTAATAACTTTTTATATCATCGTAGATTATAATTCTCATATATCGTCGCAGAAATTGTGGATCCTCCCTTCCTTGGGTAGGCTATCTCACAAAAAAATATAAATATCTAGCTATCTATCCTCTAATAGCTCTAACTTCCAAATAACTTCCTCAATATCTAAGTTTTCAGTAACGTCTTGTAAGTGTATTCTAATTATTTTATTATTAATTATATTACATCCCCTTTTCTTAAACAAAACATATCTAAATGAAACTATTTATAAAATTCTTAATTCTTCCTGCGAATAATCCTATCCCTTCACTCTCTTTACCCAAAAAAAAAACTAAAAAAAATACTTGCCAGCAAATCTACTAATCTTCCACTTCCGTATGTAAGACCGTAACATATATGTATAATAAAGATAAATGTACTGATGTAAGAAACCAACTTATGGGTCAATGCCAATGCATAAATAATAGTGGTATATGTAAAAAAAAAACTGCACAAATCCGCTTATGGGAAAATGCAAAATATAGTAGTGGTATGTGTGTTAGAAAGGACTGCACAAATCCGCTTATGGGAAAATGCAAAATAATGGTGGTATATATGTTAGAAAAGACTGCACAAATCCGCTTATGGGAAAATGCAAAATAATGGTGGTATATATGTTAGAAAATACTGCACAAATCCGCTTATGGGAAAATGCAAAATATATATAGTGGTATATATGTTAGAAAAGACTGCACAATTCCGCTTATGGGAAAATGCAAAAAATAATAGTGGTATATATGTTAGAAAAGACTGCACAAATCCGCTTATGGGAAAATGCAAATTAATAATGGTATGTGTGTTAATAGGCTGCACAACATAAAAATCTATATATATATATTGTCTCCCCCCTTATTTCGCGATCATTCACTCTCAATTTCTTTCATAACAGCATTCATTCCTCTAATACTAAATTAACACATCTACACTATATACAAATAAAATCATAAAAAAATTGAAAATAATACAAAATCCCCTCCTGTGTATTGTGTAAGTTGAGTAATGTAAAATGATTTCGTTTCTTAATGTTGTGTTGTCCGTACGGTGTAACATGAATGTATCAAATAAATCATAAATCCCCGTAATAATGTATGTTTTATGTGTATTAGCTTTGTCTAAATGTTTCTGAGGTGGCTAGGTTCGATTCCCATAGGATCAGCTAAAAATCCTTCTCTGGCCCCCAGTTGGACCGTTCCTTCCAGATACTGACCCCCAATGCCAAAAAGAGGAGGCAATCTGCACTCCCTCTCTCCGACACCAAGCGACAGCTCCGTCGGGAACCAGTCCTGTGACTCGACATACAGGAAGCGCGTCAAGCTTCGGAGAGACCGGGCTAGTTCTCTGTCTACTGTTTCTAGGCTGGGCAAGTGCAGACGCCAAATACTGCAAGAGATCTAATTGTCTCCGCTTGCTTATTAGCAGGGGATCAATTAGTCTCCGCTTGCTTATCTACTACAAACAAAAAACTAATCTACTTCATTTATTCTTCATACATTCTCGATTAATTACCCATTATACTAATGTTGAACAATAAAAAAGATCTACTAAAAACAATTTTGTCTATATTGACTATGGATCCTTCAGATGGATCCGGTTTCAATTCCCTTAACTGGGTTGTCTACTTCATGCTCCAGTTCGATCTTCCTATCGATCCAACCGGATCGATTCAACACTACTGAACGAACTAACGTTCATCACAACAACAATCTAATTCCACATAAATAAACAAACAAAATATAATATTTCCTAAACTTATATTTACCTCTTATAATTTCATATGACAACAATGGTATGTTCACTTCACAATAACTTCCATCTTTAAAATATGTATATTCATTCATTCTTCATTTCATTTATTCTAAATTTCATTCATCCATAGTTTTGTCAGTGTTTGTCTATAGTTTTATTCAGTTTGTCTGTCTGTTATTGTCTATAACTCATTCGAGTTTCAAAAATGGTTACTTACTTTAAGTTCGGCTGATACAATTATCATTGTAGAGCCTTAAATGGGAGCCCCTGCTTTTTTTCTTAATGCCGCGCCTTATAATGTCTTCAAATATCTTCCCCCCCACACTAAATAAAATTTTGCGTAGTCTGTCTGTCAGTACTGCGTCATTTTTTTCATTTCCCCTTATTTTAAAAGTTATCTGTTCGGTTTGTCTGTATTTTGCCCTAAAAATTTTTTCGAACCCGTCAGCTGTCCTATATAATATTTCTGTCAAGTCCACTCTCCATCCATACAGCAAAACATCCACACTCTTATATTTTCTTACTTCTGCATTAATATGCTCTAAATGATTATTCATTGTGATTTCTCCTTTGGAAAGAATTTTTCTGACCAATATTTTCTTACCTTGAAACTTATTTTTCACTACTAAATCTATACCTTTATTTTCTAAACTATTTCTATAACTAACTTCCGAAACTATTTTGACTTCCTCTACTAAAATTTCTAAGTTTGTTCCTTTTTCTATATCTACAGTTTGAACCTTTCCCATTCTTTTACTGATTTCTTCCTTTAATTTTGACATGTCCCCCTCTATTTGACTAATTCTTTCTGAATTGGTTTCTATTTTGCTCCCTAATTCTACAACTCCCTTGAATCCTTCCTCCTGAATCCCTTCTACCCAGCTAATCCTTTCAGAAAGTTCAGCTGTTTGGACGCTCTTGTCCTCCCTAACTCCTGACAACTTTAACTCAATTTTGACAGCGTTCCTCCCAATTTTCTTCCGCGGCATCTATTTTACGGATAACCTCCTTCACCTGACCTTCCATTTTTTCTTTGAAGTTGCTTATTTTTTGATTAAATTCCCCCTTTAAACTTTCTGCTACTTGATCAACTTTGTCTTCTAACTCTTGATTTTTTATTTCTAAACTCCCTATTTGATCCTTCAAGCTGTCCACCTGCTTATCTAATCTCACCTCTAAATCTTGAATGTCCCCTCTCAAATTAGTCATATCCCCTCGTAAATTTGTCTCTAAATTTGTCATGTTTGTTTTCTGTTCGTCAATCTTACTACTTAAATTTGTCTCTAAATTTCCTAATTTTGTGTTCATGTCTGTTTTTTGTTCGTCCATCTTGCTACTTAAATTTGCTAATTGCTGGATCATTAATTCCATGAATCTATCCATCTTGTCTGGTTTCTCTTCTATTTTCTCTTTCATCCCTACCTCTGTCTCTTTACTAACCACCTCAATCTCCTGTACTTCCTCACTAGTACCCTCTCTGGTCTCCATTGCAACGGGTATTTCCCTATCTGTTTCCTCCGAAATCTCTATTTCGGACCCTTCGTCAGAACTAAATTCCTCCCCCTTGTTCTCTTCCTCTAATCTTTTTGCTTCCCCTCTCGTCAATGGCATAATTAAATATTAATACAAAAACAAAATTAAATTTATATAAATATCGCAACCAACGCAATTATGTTCAATATTGTTATATATATATTGAAAAAATTTCATACAATATTCCCCACTCTCTCAACGAAACTCATATCTCCCCATGGCCTTATTCTTCCTGATTTTAAATAAATGCATCTTTTAGGCATATTTACTCTATATTAAAAAAAAAATGTTTCGGTGATTCTATGCGAGTTATTTATTGGTCAAAGAATGCAAAAATAAAAAAAACAAGAAATTACCCTCACAAGGAGATGCCATAATGCTAGATTATTTTATGCTTGATGTTTTGTTGTGACTATAGTTATATTAAATTGAATAAAAAAAAATTATATATTGATTTGGAGTGAGGCTCCTAAGGAAAGAACTATGTCATAAATAACTCTTTTCATTCTTGGAATTTACGTTACCGGTACCAATAAAAAAAAAAAAAAATTATTTCCCGGTATGATTCTAAATAGATTATTAATTATAACTATTGTATCCTGAATAATTGGTACTTACCTCCAAAGGTATTATTGGGGTTCGCAAGGCCTATGGGTTTTGAAATTTGAATTTCATTGAGAGAGATTTGGGGAAATTAAAAGAAATTAAAACATGGTTATAAATAAATTGGCTTTACTAAAACAAATTTTATGAATTTGAAAAATTGAAATGGCCATATTGAAAAATTTATATACAAAAATGGATACTACCTTGTGACGTCACACTTGAAACATATATACAATAAATTTTACTTTTTAACATAAAAATTGGAGTCCACACTCTCTCCACATCCCTTCAATCTTTTACCGGTCACTTTTACTCACTTTCAATTGTTTACTCACTACTTTTCACACATTTCAACAAAAAAAAACAGAGACTAGTCTCTCATAGGTTCCACCTCTACCAGAACCCAACATAGACTGACTAAACTGCCTCCGCACGGAATTATGGGTAGCAAATTCGAGTTTCTTTTTTCTGTGGTCTCTTGTTTTACTTCTAAATATTAATATTTTTTGGTGTTTTCTCTCCTTTCTTCCGTTTCTTCTCTTTTCTAAATTGTCATCTTAATTTTCTGTAACTTTTCTTTTTAATTTTGCCTTCTTCATTTCTCGAAAACAGTGTTTAAAGTTTGTGGTATACACTTTCGGATCACTTGTATTATTTCAGATGGGATCCGGCCTAGTTGATTCGATGTATTTTAGAACTGACCGTTTCTTCAAAATTTACTACTGGCTTTTCTTTCTGATGTGGGCTGTTTTTCTCTTCTTTTTCTTCTTTAATCTTTTCTTAATAATTAACTGTCTTTTCCTAAAAATTTTCAACCTTCTACCGACTCGTTTTTTAATTATTGACCTTTTCTTAATTTTGCTTATATTTTCCTGAAATTTTCTTCATTCTTCTTCTTTTAGCTGTTTCATTTTGTTCCTGGGTGTTAAAATAGTCCCTTCTGAAAATTTGGTTTCCTTTTGAAGTCGGTGGATCTTGTAATTATTATTTAAAATGTTTGTTGATAACTGTAAGGTTAGGCCTAAAGCTACCTTTTCTTTACTTTTACTGTATTTTATTTCTTTTTAAACTTGTTTTGTTCTTCAGATTTCCATTTTCTTTTCTTCTTTCTTAATTTTCTTTCTTCTTTTACTTTCTGTTTCTTTTTTTCAAATGGATTCCAAAAAAATAACGTCGCTTCGACATCGGTTGTCTTGGCAACGGGTTTGTTTACATTACACAACATCGACCTTCCACTCTACATTCTGAACAACGACTCTTTCTCCTACTCGTGGGGATATGGCTTCGCCATTTTTTTATTCAATCCTTACATCTGATTGGCTAAACGTCGCAATGCCTTTTTTTATTTTATTAATTTTATAATATTTTTTTTTTTACAAATATTACAACAATCATAATATTACAACAATTATTTTATAGTTAAAATAATCCAATAATAAAATTTTATCCATGATATAATATTTCATACATATCATGTTCACAAGTTTTGATAACCTTATTATAACCTCTCTCCATTGAGATGGGCGTGGCCACTGATCCTAGTACCTTACTAGACATTTTTAATTTTTTTTTTTTTTTAGACCCTCTTTTCGGATGTGTTTTGTTATTTGTTCCTTGTTTTCTTATATTCCATTTTAATTTGCTAGTTATTAGTTTTTAATTTTCACATTTCTTTTTTCAAAATTGGACTGAAATATACATTTTTGGATGCATATTACACCAAATAAGTAAGCCTGGATTGATCCGGGTTCTGTGAACTGATGAATTCTGGAAAAAGTTTGTTTAGTTAGCCCCTTGTTGCAATGGCGACGATTGTTTATATTACACTCGTTCGTTACAGTCGTATATTGATTGTAATACTGAGCTTCGGAAAAAGGCAAAAAATTATTTTGAAAAATTTTTTTACAAACTTTTGAATAATGCCGTGTTTGGTAAACCGATGGAGAATATAAGAAACCCTATGAATATGATGATAGTTACCGACTCTAAAAAATTAATGAAACTCATCGCCAAAGCTAACTTTCTAGACAGGATAATTTATCATAAAACTGTAACTACGAGTAAAACAAAATTATTATTTAATAATCCTATATATGTAGGCATGACGATTTTAGATTTGCCCAAAACTGTGATGTACGATTTTCACTCTAATGTAATGATTAAAAAATATAATCCTAATACTTTAAAATTAATGTTCACAGATACAGACAGTATAGTTTATTTAATTAATACACCCGACTGGTATCAGGACATGAGAGCGATGGAGAATTATTTTGATACGTCTCATTTCCCGCAGGATCATCCTTGCTATTCTGTTTTAAAAAAAATTCTAGGCAATTTTAAAGATGAGACTAATGGTGTTATCATTAATAAATGCGTACGACTCAACCGAAGATATATGCTATGGATATAAGTAAAACAATTAAAAAATGTATTAAAGGTGTTAAAAAAGCAGCCGTTGAAAAAAATATATCGTTGCTAAATTTTGAGAAATCACTTTTTGAAGGAAAAATCGTATATACAGACATGAGAATGATTCAGTCGAAAAAACATGAGTTGTTCAGTGTTAGAATTAATAAAAAGGCGTTGTCGTCGGAAGATGGTAATGAGTAGTTTTATCGGATGGTATTCATACTTTAGATCATGGACATTACTCAATTAAAACCTAGTGCTGGGAGGTATAACCTAGCTACCCGTTTTTCTGAGGAGACTTAAATATCGGAAAACATTCATTCCCATCCCATTCCTAAAATCCTCTTGAGGCTTAGTGTAGACTGATCTGATATCTCTTGGTTTTTGAATGGTCACTGGCGTGGTGTGAAAACCTGTAAACCTAATTGGTCACTGGCGTGGTGTAAAACCTATACAAAAGAAAAAATCTAAATATTGAAGAGAAGCCCTGACTTGAGCCTTTATCCCTTCCCTATCCCCACCCACCTCTTCGTCGTATTTCTACCTTGGCGCTGGTGAAGAGGCTTACCGGTTTATTGATTAGTCAATAAAGCGAACTAAAAGAAATACACACCCCTATAAAGTTTGTTTTAGATACCTGATGTTGGTGAGAAGCATCCTAAGAAAGTGTTGGAGATGAGAAGCTTCCTATGAAGAAAATAAATGTAAGTTAAATATACCGCCTAAGAATGTTTCCTTCTAGAAAAGCACATCTAGATCTGAAGATTATTGTAGAGCGAGTGAGAGCTTAATCGGCGTACTTATATAGGTGTATGTATGAGTAGACCGGTTTATGATGAAAATGTCGGACGATCTAGAGAGATTGTAGGAGTTGAACAGTGGCGAAGAAGGATGGTGGTAAGGCTAAGAGTAGTGGACTATGATGAAATCTAAAGAAAATTGCTCGATGCCAATAATACATGCCCGGAGTTTTATATACCCAGATTATCACTGCTTTAACCAACCATGTCACAATAGTCGTATGGATAGCAAGTCAGCCTCTCGAGGCAAAGAAGGCGGGTTCGATTCTCTCGTATGGTCAAGTTATTTTTTTTTTCTTAAGAAGTCGACCCTAGCTACTTAATTAAATATTAATTACAATTCTAGACGCTTGGAAGCGCTAGTGGGCCAATTAAAAAAAATTAGGGGCATAGGCGAGGAGTGGGATAAACATTTAAAGTAAGGTTCGGATTTAGAGGGAGAGCGGAAACTTATTGGTGAGTCGCAAAGATATGAGTCAGACAATTAGATGAAAACAATTATGGGGCATAGGTGAAGGGAGGGGAGGGGAACGAAGAGGAGGGGAAAGGAGGAGTGAAGAGGGGGGGAGGCGTGGAGGAGAGGGGAGGCGTTAAGGGATGAGGGGGACAGCCACCATCTTGCTCTTTAGCGCTGGCCCAGAAGTAACTCATCTTTTCTACTATTGTGTTGTACCCATAAACGTTCCAAAATCCGATTTTTAGAGAGCCATTCCATATACTATTTATTCTTTTGTCAGGGAGGGGGTTCTTGGTCTTAAAAAAGGTTTCAAAGTGTGAGACTTAACTTTACTAATTTTTATTTTTTTTAAAGCAATCCGAATCTAAAATTTCTTGTTCCGAGTTTTCATCATTAGTGAATGAAGTACAGTCCTGTCCTTTCTTTTTATCCGTCAAGAAGACAGCATAGTCAGCCTCGGTCCTAATTACAACCGCCTTAGAACCATCTTCTTTACGAGCCAGTACTTTGCCATTTCTGAACCAAACGGATAATGGATAATGGATATGAAAAACTTCCCATATCCTCATTAATATAAATAGGAGAGTTTAAATTTACATTTTCGGACAGTTCAGCAAATAATGCTTGCAACAACACGCCCCTCTTCCTCTTACTTAAATTTAAAAATTCACTTTTATCAGAATTTTTGATAAAACTGTCGATAATTAGCGGAAAAAAATTGGAATTAATATTTTTTGAACGAAAACAATGATCTATTTGTTTACGATCGAAATTGAAACAGTGTTGTTAGCAATTAATTCCACAATAGCGATCCTCATTTTCTTTTTGAGGGATATTGATAAATCTTATTTTACTGGTTTTTATTGATTGTTGAATCTTACCTAACTTCAGTTTCATGTTTTGAATATTATTATATTATATATAATAATATTCAAAATAATATATATTTAGCAACCTATTTTTTTTCATATATAATTCAGTGCAATTCTTCACTAGTTTTGAAAAATTCTGCCGTAAATCGGAAATCTCCTCCTTGAATATATCAAAGTTCTTCTTTATTTCCTTATTATCAGCTCGAAATTCGGAAATATCTTTCTTAAGGTCAGTGTGCATGACAGCTAGCCGGTCCAGTATGAGACTGGAGAGGTCTCCGCCCCCACCTTTCGACCTACCCCACTCTCACTCACCGGCGTATCACCCGGCATCAAGAACTTATCAAGTTCAAGACAGTACAGGATTCACTAATTAAGGCACTTTTTGGTATAACTCCAGTATGAACTCAAAATCCACTTTCGGAAAAATGTAGTCCAATAGCCAATGAGTAAATCGGAAAAAATTCAGGCGTCTAATTTTCTAAAAAACCACATAAAAACTAAGTAAGTTGAGGAGCACTTACAAAACATGTTTACAGCTTGCCGCCATCTTACCAACCCTCCTGAACTTAGAAATGTTCAGAGACGATTTGAGAAAACTTCTCCCGGTGCTTGAGAAACAGAATACCACCCTTGTCATACCTGCCTCGCAGTTGCACCAGTATTGGAGATTACCTATAAGTACGTGCGTATTTTCAGAGACGGACATAGTTGTCCGCATTAGAGTTCCCCTATGTGACGGGCCCTTTTTTCGACGTCCGGTAATGTAATGGAGGACCCGGGACTTGGGCGATTTCCATCGGCCACCGTCAGCTTCGGCTTACCTCCCCACCACTACTCACACCCCAGGGAGGGAGTGGAGAGATGGGAGTAGATTCAGTCTGGACGGGAGAGAGGAGGGAGTCTGTTGAGGTGGACTGCTAAGTGCCAGAAGAAGGGCGACTGTGGAAGGAGTAGAAGCACCAAACTTTTGGAGGAAAGGGTTGTTGGCCGGGTATGTGTTGGGTGTCGACTTGATGCTTGGGTAAATCACTGTAAAATAAATGTTAAGTACTGCTCCTGGGAGTGAGTGGACTTATGATTTCTTCCCCGATGTCCTGTATGATGACCCGACAAAGTGAAGCTCACTAAGGGGAGAGAGGCCTGACGTAACAATATGTAAACTCCATAATTCTTTTTAGTAGCAATTTCTTGCTATATGGTCCCTTTTTTTCATAAGTAGACACCAGTGAGTCCCATGTGTCTATTGCAAATCATTTATTTCTAATGTGGTCGATATACGCGTCACCTCTGTGTTGTGCTAATACTGATGACACATTTTTTTATCAGATTTCATCCATTTAGAATTACTAAGGTTCTTCTATCCTTCAATAATATACCGCAACTCGTATTCGTCGAAAAGCAACTACCCTCCATTTCCAATGGGAGAAATTTTTGCCATTAAATTGCTTAACTTTAAGATTATTATTTGCATCTGTTCATTCCATATTCCGGTTTTATGTGTTATACTGGGCCCATAAGCTAATAATTACCTTAACTCGGATTGGATCAGAGCTTTTATAATAATTAAATCTTTTTATAAACACTTGTATATTATTTTACTACACATTACTGGTACTGAATATAAAACAAAAACTGATTGGTAGGTAAACCAATTAATAATAAATAGGTCTATGAATCATAACTTCAATCTATATAATAAAAATGACTGCCTATTTTTGCTAAGCGCAAAACTCGAGAACGGCTGGACCAATTCGGCTAATTTTTTTTTTCAAATATTCGTTGAAGTCCAAGGAAGGTTCTTATGAAGAGTTCTTAGCTGTTAATTATAGGGATAGCGATCTGAGATAGATTAATCGAAGAATCGATGTTTGGGGTCGTAATGATCGATGTGAACAATGAATCGATCAAGTGAATCGATCTCAGACACCCTAAAATCATTTACTTACCGTTTCGTTTATTCAGTTTTTAGTGCATGTTATTTTCTTGGTTGTTTTTAAATCTTCGCTTCTGGCAAGTTCCTCGATTTATCTTTGGTTGTCATCTTTGTCATTTACTTACTGTTTCGTTTTATTCAGTTTTTAGTGCGTGTTATCAGTTTTTAGTGCGTGTTATCAGTTTTAGTGCGAGTTATTTTTTGGTTGTTTTTAAATCTTCGATTCTGGCAATGTTCTGGCAAGTTCCTCGATTTATCTTTGGTTTTTTGGTTGTCATCTTTGTCATTTACTTACTGTTTCGTTTTATTCAGTTTTTACATATCTATATAATAAAAATGACTGGCTAATTTTGCTAAGCGCAAAACTCGAGAACAGCTGGACCAATTCGGCTAATTTTTTTTTTCAAATATTCGTTGAAGTCCGAGGAAGGTTCTTATGAAGAGTTCTTAGCTGTTAATTCTAGGGATGGCGATCTGAGATAGATTAATCGAAGAATCGATGTTTGGGGTCGTAATGATCGATGTGAACTATGAATCGATCTCAGACAACCTAAAATCATTTACTTACCGTTTCGTTTTATTCTGTTTTTAGTGCATATTATTTTCTTGGTTGTTTTTAAATCTTCGCTTCTGGCAAGTTCCTCGATTTATCTTTGGTCGTCATCTTTGTCATTTACTTACTGTTTCGTTTTATTCAGTTTTTAGTGCGTGTTATCAGTTTTTTTTCCGTGTTATTTTCTTGGTTGTTGTTAAATCTTCGCTTCTGGTAAGTTCCTCGATTTATCTTTGGTTGTTTGGTTGTCATTTACTTATGGTTTCGTTTTATTCAGTTTTTAGTGCGTGTTATCAGTTTTTAGTGCGTGTTAGGCAAGTTCCTCGATTTATCTTTGGTTGTCATCTTTGTCATTTACTTACTGTTTCGTTTTATTCAGTTTTTAGTGCGTGTTATTTTCTTGGTTGTTTTTAAATCTTCGCTTCTGGCAAGTTCCTCGATTTATCTTTGGATGTTTGGTTGTCATCTTTGTCATTTACTTACTGTTTCGTTTTATTCAGTTTTTAGTGCGTGTTATTTTCTTGGTTGTTTTTAAATCTTTGCTTCTGGCAAGTTCCTCGATTTATCTTTGGTTGTTACCTTTGTCAATTACTTATTGTTTCGTTTTATTCAGTTTTTACATACCTACATCTATATAATAAAAATGATTGGCTAAATTTTGCACGGGAGCGGGGAGTTGTGTCATGTAGTATTCTAAAAAGCCAAATTTAAAAATAGGATGTGTGAAGTCTCAAAATTTGAAAGGGGGGGGGGGCGGCTAGGCCTAATATAAAGATAGTGATAGGTCTTTAACGGATGATCGGATTGTCATGGAATTTGACATGTAGTATTCTTAAAGCACAAAATACTTAGGGCATCCGCTGTTGCAAGGCACATACTAGCTGCGGTGTTCTGCGTTCCTAACTACGTACCATCTGTGTTGCCCAGCGGTCCTAAGAACGTAATAGCTGGTTGCACGGAGTTGCAAGGCGCATACTATATAAGGTGCCCGGCGTTCTTAAGTAGGAACTTGCTGTGGTTCCAAGTAAAAAAAAAAAAAAAATCCAGTCCAATAGCTTTTGACAGAACGACGTCTGTCGGGTCAGTTTTTACATATCTATATAATAAAAATGATTGGCTAAATTTTGCACGGGAGCGGGGGTTGTGGGGGTAGGCCTAAGTATAAAGATACCGGTAACTCATTAACTAATAGTCGGATTGTCATGGAATTTCACATGTAGTATTCTAAAAACCCAAATTCACAAATAGGATGTGTGAGTCTCAAAATTTGAAAGGGAGGGGGGCTAGGCCTAATATAAAGATAGTGATAGGTCTTTAACGGATGATCGGATTGTCATGGAATTTGACATGTAGTATTCTTAAAGGCCAAATTGAAAAATACGGTACGTGACATCTCAAAATTTTGAACGGGAGGGGGGGTTGTGGGGGTAGGCCTACATATAAAGGTAGTGATAGGTCATTAACGGATGATCGGAATGTCATGGAATTTGACATGTAGTATTCTTAAAGGCCAAATTGAAAAATACGGTACGTGACATCTCAAAATTTTGAACGGGAGAGGGGGTTGTGGGGGTAGGCCTACATATAAAGATAGTGATAGGTCTTTAACGGATGATCGGAATGTCATGGAATTTCACATGTCGAATTCTTGAAAGTCAAATTGAAAAATAAAGTTTGTGACGTCACAAAAGGGAGGGGGGTTGTGGGGTTAGGCGTAAATATAAAGATATTTAAAAATTGGACGGGAGGGGCGGGGGTGCATTAATGCTGAATGAATATCACATGGAGCTTTCTTAAAGATGGGAAATAGCCCTAATTTTAATAGGGTGGGTTTCCTAAGCATGTATTACCTTGAAGGTGCACCGTTGCGTGGTAAATAATAGCTCTCACCAGCGTTCTTAAGCACAAAATACCTAGGGCATCCGCTGTTGCAAGGCACATACTAGCTGCGGTACCCAGCGTTCCTAACTACTTACTATCTGTGTTGCCCAGCAGTCCTAAGAACTTAATAGGTTGCACGGAGTTGCAAGGCGCATACTATCTAAGATGCCCGGCGTTCTTAAGTAGAAACTTGCTGTGGTTCCAAGTGGAAAAAATAAAAAAATCCAGTCCAATAGCTTTTGACAGAACGGCGTCTGTCGGGTCAGCTAGTAATTAATAAAAGAATCATTACGGTTTGCTCTTTGAAAGTCATCAATAAAATTTACCGCTTTTCAGGGCAGATCGTCTAATACTAGAACACGCTCTATAAATCGATAATATTGCCTTACAACAACTATGTTGAGCTGAAGAATAAATCAGAATAGTGTTGATAAATAATTGTATTTTTAATTTGCTCGTATTTTTCCCACTAAAAAGATTTTGTAGTGGCAAAGAAGTGGATTATTTTTTAAATAAATTTTAAAATGTTAACTAATAAATAATAAAAACAACTCTTAAACATCAGAAAAGTAGTCCCAGTATTCAGCACCACCTGGTGTTTATTACACATTTCATCTTGACAGAATGGCGTCGTCTCGGGTTGAAATTGTTGACCTGCTAATGGAAATGAGAGATGAAATTTCTGATCGTCTCAGACGTTTCTATCCTATGGTTAATGAGGAAGAAACTTCTTTGCCTAGATCCTGGAGTCCAAAGAACAAATTTACTTATATTGTGTTGTCAAATGGGAATCTGACAGTTCATTACGAAGGTAAGGAAATGTCTACAAATTTATTTTCTTTCTTTCTTTTACTGATGAAATCAGTAATACACTTTAATATATTAAGTGAATCAAGTTGATATTTGTGTGTATTGATTTGGAATTATTTTCTTCTGTTAAGTATTTGTAAATACGGTTCCATTTGTTGTCAATATATTTTCAATATGTTTCACCAATTTTTTTTTAACACTATTTTCGTTGCATTATGTAAATAATAACTTTGGGATGGACTGAACTCTAAAATACTGAGTGTTTTGTGGAGGGAAATAAATATTTCTCGATTCACTAAAAACTTTAACACTGAAAGTGTTTTTTCTGGAGGGATATCATGAATTTTGTTCAATAATACGCTAACACTAATATATATATTTAGAGTGTTTTTGGGGTGATATACTTACTTTCTACCTTATGTAATTTTTTTAAATTCTTATAAATGCATGAAAATATAGAAATAATACATGTAAATTACGAACGGAGGTTTTCACAATTCATACATTACTATTATGTATACATCAATATATATATATATAACCTATATATATATAACCTTTGACGATTTTTCGAAATAACCCAAACATTTGTTCATTTTCAATTTTATTTCAAAAGGAAAAATTCAATGATAATAAATCATGCAAAGTTGATGAAAAAGTTTGCACACACAAACCTTTGTTATGAAAATTTTGGAAAACTTTTGTGAACATACATTAATATGTTTCAGTAAAACATGAAGGCGTTTTATGAATATAAATAATTTAAATCTGCGTAATCTATGTATTTTATAAATATACAATAGGAGAGCAAACGCTGAAAATTTGCATGGACTTTTCTCATAGCTAAGTTTTGTCGTTTGCTCCATCATAATGTATTTTTTATTTTCAATATATTGGATATACAAAGTTCTCTTGGGAGTTAGAATCCATCTCGGACATTTTCATATATTTTCATTTTTGTACATGTGGACATCTTGTTGCTTTATTTTACTTTCTCATTCTTCAGATAAAGTATATATTGTACATGGGGCTAATTTAATGCCTTGAATGAGAAAATGCAAAAATTTCGATAGCGCATGTCTGTCTGTAAAGCTTAAAATTGTAACCACTTGATCTCCGGGACTGCCGAAAGGATTGTGATGTGATATGTTCAGTCTGCAATTTCACTGGTTCTAGCGTAATTTTGAATTGATGAGCTTAGTATGAGTTTTTGATATTTTTGAACTGTTACTACCTTTATACTTTCAGTCCTAGAGAATAGAAAAAAAAGAGAATTCAGTTCGGTAAGTACTCAACGGATTTTTATCCACACTTATTATTAACTTCCCAGCTTATAGGGAATGGGAAAATAGAAATCAAAATTTTCATCATATTTTTATGTTTCAAGGTCATTACAGTATTTTTACACTATTTTTGGAATGAAGTATGTGTGTGTACTTACATACGCAAATGAAAAATGATATCGACTCCGCTTTGGTACCAATCGAAGCGGTTCAACGTGAATATGCTCTGAAAGAAATTTAGACAAATTTGGATTTTAGGAATTGTTGAAAAAGATTTATCCGATCTTATTTCTTCTGGTGGCAATGTAGCATCCTTTAGAGCCAGATTGAAAAATAGGCTATATGGCGGCTGAACATTTTGAACGGGAGGGGAGTTATGAGAGGGGCTAAGCATAAAAATTGTTCTAGCTCATTAACGGATGGTCGAATTGTCATGAAATTTCACATGTAGTATTCTTCATAGTCAATTGAAAAATAGGGTGTGTGAGGTCTCAAAATTCTTAAGGGGAGGTTATGGGGGCTTCTTATGCATAAATAAAACATTGTGAAGAAGATGCAAAAAGAAGACAGGAAATTTAATAAGACAAGATAATTATTGAAAAAAAAAAAGGAATAATTAAGAAGATACGGGAAAATGGTAAAAAAAAGAAAAGACTCGATAAAAATTGTTGAAATTTTTTAAGAAATAAATAATTATTAGAAGAATTTTGAGAAAGAAAAAATAAAAATATAGCAGAAAAAATAAAAAGGAGTGGGGTATGTCCGACAGGAGCAAAAAGCTGGATGTCGATTAGAGCAGTGGTCGCCAAGCGCTTGGGCTGGCTAATCTACAATCCCCTTCATCCCCACTACGCGTCCCGCGCGTCTGTCAGTCAGTGTCTGGTGTGTGATCATGAGTGTAGGTTATTTTATTTCTCTTGTGTTTTATGCATACTTCGGACTGCGGTTACTGTTCTAATAATGGCGAGTTCCAACAAAAAATTTGAATGGGAAACTGAATTCTTTTTTATCTAGGTAAAGGACAAATGTGTGTGCTTACTTTGTAATGCAAGTATAGCAATTGGGAAGAAAGCAAACGTCGAACGTCATTACAAAACCGTTCACTCCAGTAATGAAAAGGATTCCCCTCAGAATTTTTCCTTAAGGAAAGAGAAGGTAATACAACTGAAATCTCAATTACGTCTCAACAATCTACTTTTTTCAAGAAATTAGACAGCAACAAAGCAGCAACTGAGGCATCTTTTCGTGTTTCCAAAATTATTGCTCAAAATAAAAAACCTACGAAGATGGTGAATTAATCCAAGAGGCATTTTTAGAAGCTGCTGATACATTATTTTACAATTTCAAAAACAAAGGTGAGATAATGTCTAGTAAATAAAATGAGAGCTCATGCATTTCAAAGACGTTTATTCAGGACTCTGACTGAAGTGTTAGAATGCCAGTATGGTGATCTATTGCTTCATACAGAAGTTTGATGGCTTAGCAGAGGCAGGGTTTTGCAATTTTTCAAAGAGTTACTTTCTGCTTTGGTAGAATTTTTGAAAGAACGAGGTGAATCATTATTTGCTTTTTTTGTAGGCAACCGAAAAGCTAAATACCCTTAACTTGCAGCTTCAAGGCATAAAGATTTTGGTGGAACCATTTCAGATGTGGTCTCATTCACAAAAAAGCTGGAGCTGTGGGAAAAAAAATCTTACCCAGGGTGAATACAAACAAACAGCCTCCTTACAACAACAAAGAACATATTGCAGCTCTTTCAGATTTGAAAAATCAATTCAATCAACGCTTTCAAGACTTCAAAAACATTTCCATTGTAGCGAAGAAGACAACGCTGCAGTGGATATGGATCTGATTGATTTTCAAAATGACCTTTTATTAAAATCACTCACTTCAAGCAATGAAAATTTTTGACCTTTTGTTCCTAAGCAAAAATATCTAATTTTGGTTCAGGTTGGTTTACGAGTGAAGGCAATGTTCATCTCAACATATCTGTGTGTGATTTCATTTTCCAGTATGAAATTCATTAAAAACAAGCAACTGATGAGCATTTGGAGAACTGCATTCGAATGGCTGCTATAACATATGAGCCTAGTAGGAGAGATAAGATGGTCCTGGCGTTGGGCTAAAGGGCAACTGGGTTAGTATCCTTTTTCAGTGCAGGGGCAACTCAGCCCTTCTACACCTCTATACTTAAATCACTTCCCCCTCCTCCTACGTTCCTAATTTTTTTCTTTTAATTGTATGACTTGTAGCTTTGCGATTCACCAATAAGTTTCCGCTCTCCCTCTAAACCCTCTCCCTCAGATTTTTTTACATTTCAATATTTGTAAATTAAGTACTTTTCGCACATTTTGATCGCCCCTCATCCCAAAAATGTCTTTCAAGTCATTCATTATTATATTAATGTTTTCTTTATACTAATTCATTACGTTAACTTCTCCTAATTTTCCGCTCTCTACTTTCCCAAATCAACACTTCCTCTAAAATCTTAATTTTTATTACAATCCTATTTCCCCACATCAATTATTCTAAAATCATAATACTTAATTACAATCCTACTTCCCCAGATCAATTGTACTACTCCTTCTAAACCTGTAATATTTCCAGAACAACCTCAATAGGAACCCTTACACCGAACCTCCTTACTAGCAAATCAAATTTCTTTCTCCTATTTTTTTCAATCTAATCTTACACACCAATTGTCTAATTTTTTCCCAATTTGGCCTAACCAATCGCCTCTTTCAATTTTACTTTCTGATTAACTTCTACTTCCCCCATGTCAACCCGCCTTCATCACCCATCTACCCGACTTTATCCCAGCATCTACTACATCCCATACCCAAAAGTCTAACACATAATCACTTTTACTTTTAGCACCATATATATATACAAAATCCCTGCTTCACACTTTTCTTTGCTCAACTCCTACAATCTCTCTAGATCTCGATTCGTTTAACATTTTAATCATAACCCGGTCTACCCATACATAAACCGGTATCATCCTACAGACCCATTTAACTTAGACTTTTTCATCCCTTAATTCTAGTCAACAATCTTTAGCCTCAATACTCTACATACCTACCAATTTCTTAGTACACATTAAAAAGTTATTTCAGAATTAATGCCAAGGCGGTATCCTCTTTTGACCCTACTCAATATAAACTATCAACCCAAAACACATTCCCTCCCAGCTAAATTCTCGCCTGAACAGTATAACTTAAGCTCTACAGTGAACCAACCCGACCCTAACACAATGGTTATCACCGTATACATATTGTATATATCTACAAATAACATTCAACAGTACCCAAATTAAGATAAGCACCATCTCCTTTTTCTTCAAGTACTTAAATACCATTTTGTCATTTAGATATTTGCGAAATAATCGCCCTACCTATTTAGCATAACTATATTTTTGGAATAAGAACTTACAACCCACCAACTTAAATCATCAAACTACTCTGGATGTAGAACACATTCCCGTACATATGACATTTTCATCTTACCCATTACGATACTTGAATCTACAACACACCTCCCCCTAGCTTTATAATACTCTTTAGGACTAGAGGTACTTTTCCAGGGGTCTCATGGAGACATTCTTCGATCAACATGTGGTATATTTAACTTAAATTATTATACATGCTGCCTTTTGTATACCTTAATTTCACTTGGGCTGCTTATCATCTCCAGCACTCGCTTGGGCTGCTTCTCGCCAACATCTCTACATTCCCCTCATACTGAAACATACTTTATGACGGCTGAATCTCTGCCAATCCTCGGTTTTAGTGGTCAAACACTTTTTTTTTTCTTCCCCCACCAACAGCCTGCAATAATTGCTTTTACAAGTATAGACTACTTCCCCCCCCCCCCCCCCCCCCCCCCCTCCCGTCAACATTCGATTCAAATCACTTCTATCCCAATAAACCTTTCACTCAGACATACTTACACACTTGCATACACCATCACCCAAGGGATTTTCTTCAGAATTCATCATAGTCCAGCCAATATCACTTTTTACTTTTAGTCTTTTCTTTAGCATGTCGCGAAAAAAACAAAAAAACACGTGATTCACACTTTTCTTCAACCAACTCCTACAACCTCTCCGATATTCTTCAGATCCTATGATCCTAACATCCATGTCTTCATTTACACCCTGGTTTATATGTATTCAAATATTTTCCCATACCTAATCCGCAATGGCAACATCCACAGTTCTCATCGATATTTAGATTCACGTTATATACATGAATATTACACGTTATATACAAATATTACTTTAGCCTCACTATATTTTACGACTAAAACCTAGAACCCAGAATGAACTTAAATCACACAAACATCCCCAGCACAGCACTACTCCGGATGTATTCAGAACCCATTCCAGAACATAGCCACATCAATTTAATTCTGAAATAACCTTTTAATTTGTACTAAGAAATTGGTAGGTATGTAGAGTATTGAGGCTAAAGATTGTTGACTAGAATTAAGGGATGAAAAAGTCTAAGTTGAATGGATCTGTAGGATGATACCGGTGTACGTATGGGTAAACCGGGTTATGATTAAAATGTTAAACGAATCGAGATCTAGAGAGATTGTAGGAGTTGAGCGAAGAAAAGTGTGAAGCAGGGATTTTGTATATATATATGGTGCTAAAAGTAAAAGTGATTATGTGTTAGACTTTTGGGTACGGGATGTAGTAGATGCTGGGATAAAGTCGGGTAGATGGGTGGTGAAGGCGGGTTGACATGGAGGAACTAGAAGTTAATCAGAAAGTAAAATTGAATGAGGCGATTGGTTAAGCCCAATTGAGAAAAAAGAAATTTGATTTGCTAGTAAGGAGGTTCGGTATAAGGGTTCCTATTGAGGTTGTTCTGGAAATATTCCAGGTTCAGAAGGAGTAGTACAATTGATCTGGGGAAGTAGGATTGTAATTAAGTATTATGATTTTAGAATAATTGATGTGGGGAAATAGGATTGTAATAAAAATTAAGATTTTAGAGGAAGTGTTGATTTGGGAAAGTAGAGAGCGGAAAATTAGGAGAAGTTAATGTGATGAATTAGTATAAAGAAAACATTAATATAATAATGAATGACTTGTAAGACATTTTTGGGATGAGGGGCGATCAAAATGTGCGAAAAGTACTTAATTTACAAATATTGAAATGTAAAAAAATCTGAGGGAGAGGGTTTAGAGGGAGAGCGGAAACTTATTAGTGAATCGCAAAGCTACGAGTCATACAATTAAAAGAAAAAAATTAGGAACGTAGGAGGAGGGGGAAGTGATTTAAGTACAGGGGTGTAGAAGGGCTGAGTTGCCCCTGCACTGAAAAAGGATACTAACCCAGTTGCCCTTTAGCCCTGCGCCAGGACCATCTTATCTCCCCTACTAGGCTCATATGTTATAGCAGCCATTCGAATGCAGTTCTCCAAATGTTCATCAGTTGCTTGTTTTTAATGAATTTCATACTGGAAAATGAAATCTCACACAGATATGTTGAGATGAACATTGCCTTCACTCGTAAACCAACCTGAACCAAAATTAGATATTTTTACTTAGGAACAAAAGGTCAAAAATTTTCATTGCTTGTAGTGAGTGATTTTAATAAAGGGTCATTTTGAAAATCAATCAGATCCATCTCTACTGCAGCGTTGTCTTCTTCGCTACAATGGAAATGTTTTTGAAGTCTTGAAAGCGTTGATTGAATTGATTTTTCAAATCTGAAAGAGCTGCAATATGTTCTTTGTTGTTGTAAGGAGGCTGTGAAGGGCCTTGCCTTACAAGGGTCTGCTTCAAACAGGCAAAGTGTTTGTATTCACCCTGGGTAAGATTTTCTTCCCACAGCTCCAGCTTTTTTGTGAATGAGACCATATCTGAAATGGTTCCTCCAAAATCTTTATGCCTTGAAGCTGCAAGTTAAGGGTATTTAGCTTTTCGGTTATGTCCACAAAAAAAGCAAAATCTCGCAGCCAAACCAGTTCTTCTAGCTCAGGTAATGATTCACCTCGTTCTTTCAAAAATTCTACCAAAGCAGAAAGTAACTCTTTGAAACGTTGCAAAACCCTGCCTCTGCTAAGCCATCAAACTTCTGTATGAAGCAATAAATCACCATACTGGCATTCTAACACTTCAGTCAGAGTCCTGAATAAACGTCTTTGAAATGCATGAGCTCTCACTTTATTTACTACTTTTACGATGTTTTTTGTTTTCATTAGATTGCTCATACTTAAAAACTTACCACATAATGACTCCTGGTATACTATGCAATGGTAAGACAGACATTTTGGAAACCTGTTGTCTTGACGACACAAGGCAGTGAATCCCTTGTCGCTACCTATCATCGCAAGAGCTCCATCGGTTGCCAAGCCCACTAACTTTTGTACAGGAATATTTTCAGAGTCGGTGAGGTTTTGAAAAGCTTAATATATGTCCTTGAAGTGGTACAACTTTTACCAGCTCTTCTTTTACTTGGAAATCATCAAAAACTATTTTTATAAAAATGGCCAACTGAGCTGTATCAACTAAATCGGTTGATTCGTCAAGTTTCAGGGAAAAATAACTGCAGCAGTCTAAGTCAGTTTTAAGTTGTGAAACTACATCAGAACTCATTGATTCAACTATTCTCATAACTGTATTTGCAGACATGAACAGATTGAATAGCAGACATTATCTCACTTTTGTTTTTGAAATTGTAAAATAATGTATCAGCAGCTTCTAAAAATGCCTCGGATTAAATCACCATCTTCGTAGGTTTTTTATTTTGAGCAATAATTTTGGAAAAGATGCCTCAGTTGCTGCTTTGTTGCTGTCTAATTTCTTGAAAAAAGTAGATTGTTGAGCATGCAATTGAGATTTCAGTTATATTACCTTCTTTTTCCTTAAGGAAAAATTCTGAGGGGAATCCTTTTCATTACTGGAGTGAACGTTTTTATAATGACGTTCGACGTTTGCTTTCTTCCCAATTGCTATACTTGCATTACAAAGTAAGCACACACATTTGTCCTTTACCTGGATAAAAAATAATTCAGTTTCCCATTCAAGTTTTTTGTTGGAACTCGCCATTATTAGAACAGTAACCGCAGTCCGAAGTATGCATAAAACACAAGAGAAATAAAATAACCTGCACTCACGATCACACACCAGACACTGACTGACAGACGCTAACTGAGCCCATTAAAAAAATTGTTGATGATGAAAGGTAATTATTATTGTTGTGTGCTTTAAAATGTCCCCACAAAAAGGGTGCCATAATGAAAGGATTATTGTTTATTTGAATTGATATTATCTATATAAAAAGAAATCATATTAGACTGATTTGAAATTTTATTGAAGTTAATTTACTAAAGTTTACTAAAAAAATGAATTATAAATTGATTAATGGAGTGAAGCTCCCAAGGAAAAAACTATGTCATAAATAACTCAAAATTTTTTAAATTACGTTAAATGTACCAATCAAAAAAATCAAATTATGTTTCCCGTGTAAAAAAATGCATTATTAATTCTTCTGTCCCGATTAATTGGTACATACCTCAAAGGCGTAGATTCGTGGGAGCCCCATGAGATTTGAAATTTTAACTTCGTTGAGAGAGCATATGGGGAATCAAAAAAAATCAAAACATATTTACAATGAAAACTATTTTAATAAAAAAAAAACTTCGAACTTGAAAATTGGCCATTGAAATATATACAAAAAATAAAATAAATGAATCCTACCTCGGGACGTCACCTTGAAATATATTTACTCTTTTAACATAAATTATGAGGTCCGCGCTCTCCCCGCATCCTCTCTACCCTTCACTGTTCACTTAGTACTCACTTTAACTTGTTAACTCACTCTTTTCACTAAAATTGTCAAAAAATTTAGAGACTAGTCTCTCATAGGTTCCACCTCTACCAGAACCCAGCATAGACTGAATTTTAGCTGTTTGCACTGCATTGTGGGTCGGCAAATTCGGATGTCTTCTGTTTTCCGTCCTTTGTTTCTCTTAAATATTAATCTTTTTTGGCGTTTTCTTCCCTGGTTTCTTTTGTTTCTTTCTTATTAAATGTTGCATGAATTTTCTGTCTTAATTAAATAAATTAAATCTTGTGCTATACACCTTCAGATCATTTATACCGCTTTGGATTGGATCCGTCCTCCATAATTGGATCACTTTTGGAACATGCTTCCTTTTCAAAATTTTGAGCTGGCTTTTCCATCTGATGTGAGCAGTTTTTCTCTTCTTTTCCTTTTTCAAATTCTTCTTAATAATTAACTGTCTTTTTCTAAAAATTTCCAAAACCTTCTACCGACTCGTTTTTTAATTATTGATCTTTTCTTATTTTTGCTTATAATTTCCTCAAATTTTCTTCATTCCTTCTTCTTTTAGCTGTTTCATTTTATTCCTGGGTGTTAAATTAATCCCTTCTGAAAATTTGGTTTCATTTTAAAGTGGTGGATCTTGTAATTGATGTACAAAATGTAAGTTGATAACTGTAAGGTTAGGCCTACAGCTATCTTTTCTTCCTTTTATTTCTTTTAAAGTTGTTCTTACTTTCTTCCTGTTGATTTTCTATTTTATTTTTTTTCATCTTTAGGTTTCTTTCTTCTTTATTTTCTTTTTCCTTTTCTAAATTGGTTCAAAAAAAAATAACGTTGCTTCGACATCAGTTGTCTTGGCAACGGGCTTGTTTACATTACAATGACAAAAAAGAGTGCCACCTCTCATATTGAACTATGTTTTTCTAATGCAAATATTTTGTTATATAAATTCTTATGCTATTAATTGCAATGTTAGAAATAGAATAGTTAGAAATAATTTAATTAGATTTAATATAAACTAGAAATGTATATTTATAGGTAATAAACAATTGTGTGATTAAACAAAAACATGTATTATTCGCTCACAGTAAAGTTTATGAGCTGTAAGGTAGCTCAGTCGCTTAAAAGTTTGGCGACCACTGAGCTTCAATATGAGTGTATATTTTAATTCAAATTAATGAAATAAGTGTTTTACAAGAAAACAAAGGACATTGAAAAATATAATACAATTAAAAAAGACAAAAGGAAACATAAAGAAGAAAGGAAACAACAAAAAAAGGTACAATGTTTGTTTCATCAAAATTGCACACAGAGGAAAAGACCAAATTGAACTTCGAAACAGGATGGGAGATAATTCAGTTTTTTCCTTTTTTTAGTTGCCTAATCTCTCTCAACTAATTTAGGATTTCATAAGTTGAGTTCTATGGATCAACGCCTTTGAGAAGTACCAATGCCGGACATATTTTTTTTTAAATTAAATAATTTTATTATAAATCGGCATCCATCTTTATTTTTGATTAATTGGTACAGTAGTGTAGCATCGTCTCTGTCATGAGTTATAACAATTATCAAATTAGGTCCAGCCGTTTTTTTCGTTTAAACAAAAAGGCTGCCAAAAAGTAGATGTTAGGAATTCTTGAAAAAGATTTATCATCTTTTTGAGCCAATTTGAAAAATAGGCTATATGGCGTCTGAAAATTTTGAACGAGTGGGGGTTGTGAGGGGCGCTAAGCATAAAAATTGTTCTAGCTCATTAACGGATAGTCCGATTGTCATGAAATTTCTCATGTAGTATTTTCAAAAGCCAATTGAAAAATAGGGTTTGCGTGCGACGTCTCGAAATTGTTAACGGGAGGGGGTTGCGGGGGACTTTTTGCAAAAATATAGTGCTAGCTCATTAACGGATGGTCGGAATCGTGATGAAATTTCACACGTAGTATTCTTAAGAGCCAGTTGTGATATAGACTATCTGGCGTCACAAAATTCTTAAAGGGGAAGGGGGTTGTAAGGGGGCTAAGCATAAAAATGGATCTAGCTCATTGGAGTCATCTCTCCTGTGATAAAAGCTTTTTGCTACTACATTTCCTGTAGAAATTTGGTCTCTTTTCTTTTTTTAAATTTTGTTTTCTACAGTAGTTTTTCGAAAAAGGCCCTAAAAAAAATATTATCAATAATTTATGACGTGTAATTTTTAAGAAAGTACACGTATACAACAAAAAAATTCCATTTAACAAACTTTACACTTGGATTTACAAAGAGATACCAATTTTTTAATAATTTTAAATAATATTAATTTTTAATCCAAAGGTTTTTCAAATGATATTACTGGGTCAACAGGGAAAATGAATAGAATAGAATTTTAAAAGGACAAATAATTGGGTTATTTTCTTTACTTACAATTTTTTTTTATTTAAAAAAAACTAAACATTTGAACAAACAAAACAAAAAAAAACAAAAAGAACAAAATCATAAAACTAAATACTTAAAACTATTTCTTTTTGTTCGGACATATAAAAAAGTAAATGATTAAATGTACCTTCTTTTGAAGTTTCTAAACACAATTTAGATTTTGCGTCTGCAGTAGTACGAGGCGACAGCTCCGTCCAAGACCAAATCAATGGGCGGAGCCGCGGCGAGCACCTGGAGACGGTGCGATAGGCCCTAGTTACCCGCAGCAGTGTGGATCGCTGGGCCTGCTGGAGAATCCGGCGTTGCTGCTTAGTGGGGCGACGCCACCACCCAGCAGCCGCGTATCTTGCAACTGCCTCGAAAACCCCCGTGTAGATTGCTCTACACGCAGGGTAGCCGAGGCCCCAGGTAGCCCTGGCTAAGCTGCTCAGAGCGTTGAAGGTGGCATAAAGTAAGGCGTTCACACCAGGTACATCTTCGATGGTTCCTATGACATCGTCCATCATGATGTTGAACAGAGTAGGGCTGATGACTGCTCCCTGGGGGAGGCCTTGTTTCATTTGTTTGTAAGGTGAGACGGTGTTCTTATACCTCACTTTTATGAACCTTTGAGACAAGAAGGATGAGATGATTTTAAACAGATATCCTCTGACTCCCAGGTTTATCAGCTTTCCAAGTAGCCCCCGCCTCCATACTCTATCGAACCTCGGGTGGCCGGCGGGCACGGCTGGCTGGATGGGGGGGCCTGGGGCGGCTCCGCCGGGGCCTCTGGACTGGAACGGTCCCGGACTTGGAGGGTGTGGACGGCTTTCCTCACATGCACACCCTCGTCCTCAAGTCCCATTAACTTCACGATTAAGCTAAATGCTTCATATACTTGAGTGAGTGGCCCGGCGGTGCCGTTGTCTTTGTCCCCCGGTCCGGCCTGCCTGTTCGTTGGTTGCCCTTGGTCCTGTGCTTGGCCTTCCCTGGGCCTCGTGGCCCCCTGTGGGATCCGTTCATGTCTGTTCCTGTCATCTGCATTAAGAGTTGGCTGGCTTAGTTAGTGCAAGGAATGTAACAAGATAGGGCGATAATAACCGAAGCAGTTGTTCGTCCAAAATAACCAAACTATAACCTATATAACATCTGGGTGGGACGATCTTCCGGAATACGAAAGAAAGGTGGGGCTACCCGTTTGATTTTCGACTACCTCTAAAGGCTTGGAGTCGCCAAACTCTTCGAAAATTCTTCCAATGGCATCTGATTCCAGATTCTTTTTATATATGCCCATTTTTATTTTATAATTACTGTTTACAATTATTAAACTTATATATGTACGTACTTAATTTCTAATTAACAAAAACAAATCTAAATCTAAAAGTTCACAATTAATCCTTAACCTAAAGAAAATGTTATCTTAAATTTATAAAAATTGGAACTAATTGAACATAAAAAAAAAAAAAAAACATAATACTAAATTTTTACATATTTACAGGATCAGTCATTATCATGAAATTAAGTTTGGAAATAATCATGTTGCATACAGATTTAAGAAATTGCCAATTCATTTTACTTTCCGCCTTTACCATCAATATACAATTGTATGTATTAAAAATAATTATTTGAAAAGATTGTACATAACATTTTTTACAAAATTAATTTTAAATAAAAATTGAATAAATCCTTCTTTATTTACTTCATCATACTTCCAAAATATATAATAGCAATCAAAATTAGGCCTCACGCCGGGTAATAAGAAATACAAATTTAATTTATTTAATATATAATATAATACTTGTTATTTGAGGTTTAAAATTCTTTGAGACGTCCTTCATTTTTCCTGACTAAAAAAAAATATATCTCACATATTTTTTTTTTTTTTTACTTCAACTTCTTTCTTTACTAATAACTTCAACGTCGACGTAGCAAAAAGACGGTTCCGCCTATCTCAGATAGGCAACCAACACTACATCATAAATCTCATATATATATCGCTAGTTCTTTCTAGTCGACACAAAAAAAATCATCTTCCACATATCAAAAAAATATAACTCTCCAATTAATCACTAGCTCTTACTAGGATTAAAAAAAATAATTTCTCCCAAAACAAATCTATATAATCCCGAGGCTAAAAGAATGTCATCAGCAATTGAATTCAAAACTTCTTTCTCTAATTAATATACCCTTTGTTTGTTCCTATTCCTAAAGTTATATAATGTGCTCCTACAACTCTTCCCATTCTCATCTACTCTCTCTATTAAAAAAATTTACGAAGAAAAACATGTTACTCAAAGGACTAAACAAAATTGTCTAAATAATAGAATTTACAATAACAAAATTTTAATAACCTATGCATACATACAATTTATAAAATATATTATCCTTTCAAGGCTTCTATACAGTTTCGTTCATCTTTCTAATTTATAATATTATTACGATTTAGTCACGTCCGGTATCCTAGCTGAACAATTCCGAAACAGAAAATCTGTCCCCTTGACTCGGCTTCAGGAAGTTCGTCATGACTCCAAAGAGATCTAGGCACCTCTCAGCCTGCTGATATTATCTTCCAAACATTTTCTAATAATAAAAAAAATCTATCTTCTTCCATATTATGTATCTTAAAGAATCAGTTATATGTATGTATTGTAATATTTGTAGTGTTGCGCGTCGCGTTTTTGGAGGGCTCTTGAAGATTCCCAAAGACTTCTGGACTCTTCCTCTCCAGACTTGAACTCAAGCTCTCGACTTGAACTCCAGACTTCAACTGCTGGATCAGAGACTGGCCACTTCCCCCTCTCAACTAGAACTCCAGGAAGTGAACCCTCTGACTCTTGGATCTAGACTGAATGTCTTGAGCCCTGCACTTCCCGAGGCTTTTGGACTGGTTCCCCCTCTCCTTCTCCTCCTCGGCCATTTCGGAATTTTCGCGGCTCCTCCTCTGAGCCTCTATTTTTACCTCTGTCAACTTTAATTTGGACATTCCAGATAGTTTAATATGCCCCTAACAGCGGGCTTGGGGCTCTAATCCGGGTAACTATCTTCATAGTTCCATTCTTCTGTCAACTGGATTGTAAAAATATCTGTACAATTACCCCCTACAGGTAGTTTATGGAGGTTAGATGGTCTCCTCTGTATTACCCCTGGATACCTGAGCCGGGTCCCTCTACCCAGCCTCCAAAATTAAGGGTTTATTTCTTACTTATATACATATACTATTTACAAACTTTACATAAAATTATAAATAAAATTATATTTGGCCTACGCAAATTACCTACATTACAGTATATGTTTTAATTTTCAATTAAATCATTATTAACAAGTAACTTCTTAATAAAGAACTTTCACATATTAAATTTGGATGACTAATCCTTAAATATAATTCTAGATTAATTTTATACTGATCCTAACATATCATCTAATCCTAAAATAATATAAATCCTAATTAATTTCAACGCAGAACTATACCAAAATTCATCCATACTCTTCATGTACCAAAATTCTCTCATTCAAAAAATAAATTTATCATCCATACTATTATATTAGTCCAATGTCACTTCGTCATATTTTAAATTAATCCTAATTCTGTCATGTTAGTCTGTCAGTCATTTCCTCAAACTCATCCGAGTTGCAAAAAAAAAAATATGTTCACCATAAAAAGTGGCTAATGCAATTATATTGCAAAGCCCAAATTTAATTCTTTCTTTTTCCGGATGCCCCGGCAAATTGTGTCTCTAAACATCCCATCCCCCTTCTAAATATTCATTCAGTGTTAATTTTGTCCTCAATACCTGTTCAAATTCTTTTACTCCCTTTTTAAAATTGATCTTATGTCTTTTATTACCCTTCCTTCTATTTCCAGTTTGTCTGTAGGTTCTAAGTATATTTCCTTTAAAATTAAAAATTGTCTTTTGTTTGTTGTCCTTAGTCTGTTCGTTCGTTTTGTCTAATATAATCAAAATGTTTCTTTCATTCTGTCCATCCACATAAACATTCATCCTATTTTCTTGAATTTCCCTTAATTCTAATTTTTCTACTTTTTGACTCTCATCCTCCACCTCTATCTCTAAAATTTGGGTCTGTTCCTCCCCATTGTTATTCTCTGTTCCTTCTACTTCATCAACTTGTGACCGACTGTCAATATTAAGAACCTCTTTTTCTACTTCGGAATTCCCTTCATCCAACTTGTTAATTTTTTGATTAAAGTGCTTTTCTAAGTTTTCTCCTGCTTTATCTATTCGATTTCATAAACGTTGTTTATCTTTCTGCAAATTCTCTATTTGGTCCTTCAAATTGTCCACCTTTTTATTTAATTTAACTTCTAAATTTTTAATGTCGCCTCTTAAATTTCCCATTTCTCCCTTTAATTCTTTTCCCTGTTCTTCTATTCTCTGATTGATATTTCCCATATCCCCCCTTAATTCTTTTCCCTGTTCTTCTATTCTCTGATTGATATTTCCCATATCCCCCCTTAATTCTTTTCCCTGTTCTTCTATTCTCTGATTGATATTTCCCATATCCCCCCTTAAATCTCCCATTTTTTTGAGATTGCTCTTTCATATCCCCCCTTAAATCTCCCACTTGGCTATTTAAATTTGCTAATTGCTGGATCATTAATTCCATGAATCTGTCCATTTTATCTGACTTCTCCTCTACTTCTTTAGTCCCTGCTATCTCCTCACCTGTACCCTCCGTGGACTCCATTGCAGCAGGAGTCTCCCTTCCTGTATCTTCCGATACTTCCATATCGGATCTTTCCTACGAACTCGACCCTTCCTCTCTACTTTCCTCCTCCAATCTTCTCGCTTCTCCTCTGGTAATTGGCATTTTCTTACTTTACTAAATATATTAATACTAAACAAAAAATGTTATATAAAATAGTAACCTTCGTTTGAAGTTGGCAAAAAAAAAATATTATTTCTCAAAATTAAATGTAACTCTTATTTGTCTCTATTCTATCCTTTTCATCTTTTCAACCTGTCTCCCTACTTTAATTAATATAAAACAATTCTCCTATCAAGGTTTTGCCAAAATATGATGGGGCTTTGTGGCGAAAATCGTCCACACAAGGGATATGCCAAAAATGTGATAAAAGCTTTTTGCTACCACATTTTCTGTAGAAATTTGGTCTCTTTTCTTTTTAAATTTTGTTTTCTACAGTAGTGTAATATAAACAAGCCCGTTGCCAAGGCAACGGATTTATTAGCCACGATATATTTTTTTTATTAAACCGAATTTAGAAGACGAAATCAAAGTAAAAGAAGAAAGAAAATTAAGAAAGAAGAAAAGAAAATGGAAATCTGAAGAACAAAACAAGTTTAAGAAGAAAGGAGGAATAACTTCAAAAGGAAGAAAAGGTGGCTGTAGGCCTAACCTTACAGTTATCAACAAATGTTTTAAATAATAATTACAAGATCCACCGACTTCAAAAGGAAACTAAATTTTCAGAAGGGATTAATTTAGCACCCAGAAACAAAATGAAACAGCTAAAAGAAGAAGAATGAAGAAAATTTCAGGAAAATATAAGCAAAATTAAGAAAAGGTCAATAATTAAAAAACGAGTCGGTAGAAAGTTGTGAAAATTTTTAGGAAAAGACAGTTAATTATTAAGAAAAGATTAAAGAAGAAAAAGAAGAGAAAAACTGCCCACATCAGAAAGAAAAGCCAGTAGTAAATTTTGAAGAAACGGTCAGTTCTAAAATACATCGAATCAACTAGGCCGGATCCCATCTGAAATAATACAAGTGATCCGAAAGTGTATACCACAAACTTTAAACACTGTTTTCGAGAAATGAAGAAGGCAAAATTAAAAAGAAAAGTTACAGAAAATTAAGATGACAATTTAGAAAAGAGAAGAAACGGAAGAAAGGAGAGAAAACACCAAAAAATATTAATATTTAGAAGTAAAACAAGAGACAACAGAAAAAAGAAACTTGAATTTGCTACCCATAATTCCTTGCGGAGGCAGTTTAGTCAGTCTATGCTGGGTCCTGGTAGAGGTGGAACCGTTGAAAGACTGGTCTCTGTTTTTTTTGTTAAAATATGTGAAAAGTAGTGAGTAAACAATTAAAAGTGAGTAAAAGTGACCGGTAAAAGATTGAAGGGATGTGGAGAGAGTGTGGACTCCAGTTTTTATGTTAAAAAGTAAAATTTATTGTATATATGTTTCAAGTGTGACGTCACCAAGGTATGATCCATTTTTTTGTACATATAATTTCTAAGATGGCCATTTTTAATTCCAAAATTCATAATAGTTTTATTAAAGTTATATTGTTTGTAAATATGTTTTAATTTTCTTTTAACTCCCCATATCTCTCTCAATGAAATTCAAATCTCAAAACTCATAGGCCTTGCGAATCAACACCTTTGAGATAAGCGCCAATCGTTATCGGGACATAATATTTAATAATCTTAATTTTCAGAATCACACCGGGAGACTTTTGGATTTTTGGATTGGTGCAAGTAACGTAGTTTGAAAATTTTACAGAGTTATTTATAACATATGTTTTTCATTTTTTAAGAGCTTCACTCAACCATACGGTAGATTATTTTATTTTTGAAATTATAGATTTAATTAACTTAAATTTTTTTTTATTATTCAAAATTTTATTCATTTTTTTAATTTATTGTGAAAGGCAACAAGTAAATATATTTAATAAAAACCTTTCATTATGGCATCCCTTGTGGGGATAATTTCTTGTTTTTTTTATTTTTGCATTCTTTGACCAATAAATAACTCGCATAGAATCACCGAAACATTTTTTTTAATATAGAGTAAATATGCCTAAAAGTTGCATTATAAGTAAAATCAGAAAAACAAGGCCATGAGGAGATTTGAGTTTCGTTTGGAGAGAGGGGAATATACTACATGAATTTTTGTTTATATACATATAAAAATATTGAACCAAAATATATTTTTACATTCATATTGATAATTTTTTTTTGAATTCGAGATATTAAAGTTATTATTTAAGATGAAGCTCACTAAAGAGCAATCAGACAAGATGGATAGATATATGGAAATAATGGTAGAGCAATTTCAAAATTTAGAGACAAATTTAAGGAGGGATATGAAAGAGCATTTTCAAAATTTAAAGACAATTTTCGAAGTACCGAATAAAGTAGAGGATATTGAGAATAGAAATATAGAGGAACCAGTTCGAAATTTACAAATAGCAGAGGCAAAAGAAGTTAGTTTAGAAATTTCAGTAGGGGGAGACAATGTTATAAGCAACTTAAAAGAAGAAATGGAAGGTCAGGTGAAAAAGGTTATCGGTAAAATAGATGCCGCGGAAGAGAAATGGGAGGAACGCTGTCAAAATTTCGAGTCAAAGTTGTCAGGAGTTGGGGAGGACAATAGCGTCCAAACAGCTGCAATTTCTGAACGAATTAGCCATGTAGAGGGGATTCAGGAGGAAGGATTCAAGGGAGTTGTAGAATTAGAAAAAAAAACAGAAACCAATTCAGAAAGAATTAGTCAAATAGAAGGGGACATGTCAAAATTAAAGGAAGAAATCAGTAAGAGAATGGGAAAGGTTCAAACTGTAGAAATAGAAAAAGGAACAAACTTAGAAATTTTAGTAGAGGAAGTCAAAATAGTCTCGGAAATTAGTTCTAGAAATAGCTTAGAAAGTGAAGGGACAGATTTAACAGTTAAAAAGAATTTCCAAAGTAGAGTAAAATCGGTAAGAAAATTTCTTTCCAAGGGAGAAATTAAAATGAATTATCAGTTAGTGCAAACTAAGGTAGAATTAAGAAAATATGATAGTATGACTGATGTGCATGAATGGAAAAATTATTTAAGAAAGAATTTACATGAGACTAGTTACCAGGTGGAAGACATTTTTAGAATACAATACAGAAAAACTGAAGTGAAAATTTATAAAATAAAGGGAAATGAAAAAAATGACGCAGTACTGACAGACAGACTACGCAAAATTTTATTTAGTGTAGGGGGGAAGATATTTGAAGACATTATACGGCGAGGTATTAGGAAAAAAATATATGCAATTAGTTTAAGGCTCTGCAATGATAATTGTATCAGCCGAACTTAAAGTAAGTAACCATTTTTGAAACTCGAATGAGTTATAGACTGACGGACAGACAAACAAAAACTTTAGACAGAAAACATACAGAAACTACGGATAAATGATATTTGCAATTGATAAAAGAATAAATGAATATTGTATGAATGAAGTTTATTTGGAATACATACTTGTGTTGTTGTTGAATTTATAATATGTTAATGTAAGGGCTTGTATTAGGTTAATAGAATGTAATCATGATGTTAATTTTATTTCGAAATGGTGTTTGTAAACAAAGGGGTAGAGAGAAGGTAACATCCCATGGAGAGGTTATAAACATGACCGAACTAGTTAGTTTATGATGAACGAGACCGAACTAGTACAGAAGGTGATCGACCTGGTTCGTAAAGTGAACCGTTCATTTAGTGACCGGTAACCGTACTTTTGGATAGGGATATCCGATTTTCATGTAATTAAACGTATATATAGGATTTTTTTTTAGTAGATTTTTCTTTATTTAGATTATTAGTAATTAATCGAGAATGCAAGATGGAATAAATGAAGTAGATTAGTTTTGTTTTTAGTAGCTAATAAGCAGGCGGAGACTAATTGATCCCCTGCAATAAGCAGGCGGAGACAATTTGTTCTCTTGCAGTATTTGGCGTCTGCACTTTGCTCAGCCTAAAAACAGTAGACAAGGAACTAGCCCGGTCTCCTTGAAGCTTGACGCGCTTCCTGTATGTCGAGTCACAGGACTGGTTCCCGACAGAGCTGTCGCTTGGTGTCGGAGAGAGGGAGTGCAGATTGCCTCCTCTCTTTGGCATTGGGGGTCAGTATCTGGAAGGAACGGTCCAACTGGGGGCCAGAGAAGGATTTTTAGCTGATCCTGTGGGAGCCGAACCCAGCCAATCTCAGGAACATTTAGACAAAGCTAATACACATAAAACATACATTATTACGGGGATTTATGATTTATTTGATACATTTATGTTACACCGTAGGGACAACACAACATTAAGAAACGAAATCACTTTACATTAATCAACTTACACAATACACAGGAGGGGATTTTGTATTATTTTGCATTTTTTTATGATTTTATTTGTATATAGTGTAGAAATGTTAATTTAGGATTAGAGGAATGAATGCTGGTACGAAAGAAATTGAGAGTGAATGATCGCGAAATAGGGGGGGAGACAATATATATACATTTTTTTATGTTGTGTAGAATATCTAACACACATACAACTATTATTTATGCATTTTCTCATAAACGGATTTGTGCAGCTTATTTTTTTTACATATACCACTATTATTTATGCATTGGCATTGACCCATAAGTTGGTTTCATACATCAGTACATTTATCTTTATTATACATATATGTAAGACCGTAGGAAGTGGATGATTAGTAGATTTGCTGGCAAGTATTTTTTTTAGTTTTTTTTTTGGGTAAAGAGAGTGAAGGGATAGGATTATTCGCAGGAAGAATTAAAAAATTTTATAAATAGTTTCATTTAGATATGTTTTGTTTGAGATAAAAGGGGATATAATATAATTAATAATAAAAATAATTAGAATACATGGGGATAATTTTTTCTTTGAGACTTACAAGACGTTACTGAAAACTTAGATATTGAGGAAGTTATTTGGAAGTTGGAGCTATTAGAGAATAGATAGCTAGATATTTATTTTTTGTGAGATAGCCTACCCAAGGAAGGGAGGATCCACATTTTCTGCGACGATATATGAGAATTATAATCTACGATGATATAAGAAGTTATTAGGGATTTTTTTTTTGAGATTAAGAAGTTGAAGTTTTTTTTTTGAGCTATAGGAGGAGTTAGGGAATGGGCGAAGGCCTAGGTAACGTCGAAATAATGGGATAAGGAATATTTATACTTTGTAGGGGGGAATTTTGTAACTTGAAAAGTTGACTAAGGAAGTTGAATTTTATTTGAACCAAAGATATGTGAAGAAATATTTAGAAAATGATGATGAGGAATGAGGAACTGAATTTAGAAAGGCAACCCAATTATTATTTTTTTATTTATGATTTGAAGTAGAATAGAAATTTAAATTTTGAGATTAAGATAGAAAGAAAGATGGAAAGTAAGAAAAGATATTAAGTGGTGAAGCGGCAATATTATAATTAAATATAAATTTGGTTTGTTTTGGGACATATGTCCAAAGGATATTAATTACAGTAAAGTTTGCATTTAGGTAATAATATGTTCAATATTTTTTTTATATATGAAATTTAAAAGACAATTTTATTTGTCTTCCGCTCGTCCAAATTGTAAAGGACTGAGCTCAGTTTATAATTAGTGCGTAAAGAATTTTTTTTTGTTTAATGTAAATTTGTTGTAAATGACAGTGGGGAATGAAGTGAAGTGACAGGTGCGAGATGAATTTTTGTTGAGGTGGTTTGTGAGCGTAGAGACACCCAAAAGTGCCGGTTCACGACGACCAATTGGAGGACGACAGGAGTGGATGAAGGCGAAAAAAGGACCAGAATAAAACAGATGAAGAGGGAACCTTTGGAACAAAAATTGTGATTCTAGAAACACAATTTTCGTTCCAGAAAAAATAGGAGAAGGCAATGTAATATAAACAAGCCCGTTGCCAAGGCAACGGATTTATTAGCCACGATATATTTTTTTTATTAAACCGAATTTAGAAGACGAAATCAAAGTAAAAGAAGAAAGAAAATTAAGAAAGAAGAAAAGAAAATGGAAATCTGAAGAACAAAACAAGTTTAAGAAGAAAGGAGGAATAACTTCAAAAGGAAGAAAAGGTGGCTGTAGGCCTAACCTTACAGTTATCAACAAATATTTTAAATAATAATTACAAGATCCACCGACTTCAAAAGGAAACTAAATTTTCAGAAGGGATTAATTTAGCACCCAGAAACAAAATGAAACAGCTAATGGAAGAAGAATGAAGAAAATTTCAGGAAAATATAAGCAAAATTAAGAAAAGGTCAATAATTAAAAAACGAGTCGGTAGAAAGTTGTGAAAATTTTTAGGAAAAGACAGTTAATTATTAAGAAAAGATTAAAGAAGAAAAAGAAGAGAAAAACTGCCCACATCAGAAAGAAAAGCCAGTAGTAAATTTTGAAGAAACGGTCAGTTCTAAAATACATCGAATCAACTAGGCCGGATCCCATCTGAAATAATACAAGTGATCCGAAAGTGTATACCACAAACTTTAAACACTGTTTTCGAGAAATGAAGAAGGCAAAATTAAAAAGAAAAGTTACAGAAAATTAAGATGACAATTTAGAAAAGAGAAGAAACGGAAGAAAGGAGAGAAAACACCAAAAAATATTAATATTTAGAAGTAAAACAAGAGACAACAGAAAAAAGAAACTCGAATTTGCTACCCATAATTCCGTGCGGAGGCAGTTTAGTCAGTCTATGCTGGGTCCTGGTAGAGGTGGAACCGTTGAAAGACTGGTCTCTGTTTTTTTTGTTAAAATATGTGAAAAGTAGTGAGTAAACAATTAAAAGTGAGTAAAAGTGACCGGTAAAAGATTGAAGGGATGTGGAGAGAGTGTGGACTCCAGTTTTTATGTTAAAAAGTAAAATTTATTGTATATATGTTTCAAGTGTGACGTCACCAAGGTATGATCCATTTTTTTGTACATATAATTTCTAAGATGGCCATTTTTAATTCCAAAATTCATAATAGTTTTATTAAAGTTATATTGTTTGTAAATATGTTTTAATTTTCTTTTAACTCCCCATATCTCTCTCAATGAAATTCAAATCTCAAAACTCATAGGCCTTGCGAATCAACACCTTTGAGATAAGCGCCAATCGTTATCGGGACATAATATTTAATAATCTTAATTTTCAGAATCACACCGGGAGACTTTTGGATTTTTGGATTGGTGCAAGTAACGTAGTTTGAAAATTTTACAGAGTTATTTATAACATATGTTTTTCATTTTTTAAGAGCTTCACTCAACCATACGGTAGATTATTTTATTTTTGAAATTATAGATTTAATTAACTTAAATTTTTTTTTATTATTCAAAATTTTATTCATTTTTTTAATTTATTGTGAAAGGCAACAAGTAAATATATTTAATAAAAACCTTTCAGTAGTTTTTCGAAAATGGCCCTAAAAAAAATATTATCAATAATTATGACGTGTAATTTTTAAGAAAGTACACGTATACAACAAAAAAATTCCCTAAACAAACTTTACACTTGGATTTACAAAGAGATACCAATTTTTTAATAATTTTAAATAATATTAATTTTTAATCCAAAGGTTTTTCAAATGATATTACTGGGCCAACAGGGAAAATGAATAGAATAGAATTTTAAAAGGACAAATAATTGGGTTATTTTCTTTATTTACATTTTTTTTATTTAAAAAAACTAAACATTTGAACAAACAAAACAAAAAAAAACAAAAAGAACAATATCATAAAACTAAATACTTAAAACTATTTCTTTTTTTCTTTTTGTTCGGGCATATAAAAAAGTAAATGATTAAATTTACCTTCTTTGGAAGTTTCTAAACACAATTTAGACCTCGATAACTCAACTTTCTGGTAATTGTTCAACCTCACTAAAAACAAACATCTCAACTATATGTGCACTGTTCCAGAGCTAGCTCTCGACTCTTCTCTCTATTTATTTCACAGCTGTTCTTTAGATTTCATTTTTTTTTTTTTTTTTTGATGTCCCTTGTTTTTTTTAAAGACCTTGATATATATAATATATATATTATATTATAATAAAAAAATTACTTTTTATATTCATAAAAAAAATGTTCCGTAGTTTACATCACACTCCTCGATCTGATTTTTTTTCAGCCCTCTCGTAGAGGGCTAACTTACCCCTTATGAGTGCTACAATTTGCAGCCCTCATCCCACGACTTCTGGGAGCGCAGCATAGCGACCACGTAACTAGTTTCAGTTACTGGGGCGCCCACTCCAGACTCTCTCTTTCCTCCTAAAATCTGGGGCATTTAAGGACATGCTCCGCCGTCTCCTACTCCCCAGGGCACTTGGAGCAGTCTTGTGTTGTTGTTGGCCCGATTTCGTGAAGGTCCCCCCGGAACCCACCGTGTCCCATTAGTACCTGGGTGAGGTGGTATTCCATCTCCCCATGCGTCACCTATGGCTCAATCTGAGGAATGGGGCAGGACCACCATCCTCTCACATTAACAGCCATATACGCAGATGACACCGTCATTCTAGCCTCTCACACATATCCTCACACCACTTCACTCATCCTACAGCAACACCATATATATATTCAACAATTTACTCTTGGATAGCCCATTCCCTAATCTCCTACAATCTTCACATAGTTCCAGTAAGGTCTATAAGCCTCAAGGAAAAATAAATCCCTATATATTCTAATTATCAATACTATTTATTTTCCACTCTTTGCTAGGTCATCTTGATATTTAAATTCGTTTCTAACTTTTCTATTTTTATATTTTGTTCGGCCATTAAATCTTTTACGCCTTTTTTTTTAAATCTCCCCTTAAATATTTTTTTTGTTCGGCCATATTGCTACTTATATTTATTATTAATTCGAAGAGTTTGTCGAATTTATCATTTTAATTTTCTCCTTTTGATCAAAGCTGCTGCCTTTAATTATAACTGAATAATTATTGGTATTTTCTTATTTTAAAAATATGCCTACTAAAAACATTATATAAAAATGTTATCTTTCTTTTTAAATAAGCCAAAAAAATATTATTTCTCAAAATGAAATTTAACCATTTTTTTGCCTCTACTCTCCTATCTTTTCATTTTTTCAACCTGTCTCTATATTTTATTTAATATAAATAAATTCTCCCATCAAGGTTTTCCCAAAACATGATAGGGCTTTGTGGCGAAATCGTCCACTCAAGGGATTTGCCAAAAATATGATAAAGAAAATTATGTAAAATCAATTATAAATATAAAATTAAAATAATTATATTAATAATAATTAAAGCAAAAATAATAAATGATAAAATTAAATACATTTCCTATAGCCCAGTGCCCACGGCCAGCCACAGCCAGCCAAGTAACATCAAACAGGTACCACACCAGCCCCTGGCCACAGCATCGATGGCCGTTGACCATCCAGGCCTTAGCGGCAAGAAGAGGACCCTAGACCAGCCTGACCAGGAGACACCCGCCTCACACCTCGCCGTCACCAAGAGGTATAAATCTTACAACTCACCAGTCATAGTTTCTAACAGGTATTCCGCTCTAACCAATTTAGACACTTCCAAGCCCCAAACGGCCGATTCAAATTCCGAAAATAGTAAAAAAATTAAAATACCTCCAATTTTTATTGTAGGTTACAATAACCTAAAAGAAATAACAGCTGACATATTAAAGGTGGCTACATCACCGTTTGAAACCAAACAATGCCTAAAAGAAAAAATTAAAATTCAAGCGACCTCGTCAGACGATTTTAGGGCCCTGACAAAATTCTACGATACGCATAAAATTAACTATTATACTTATGTTAATCCAGAAACTAAAAATGTATCGGTGATTCTCCGAGGTGTGCCATACGCGTTCAGTGAAGAAGACGTCAAAAATGAATTGCTCCCTCACTACCCAGTTATTTCGGTCACCAGGTTGCACAATAGAGACAAAATGCCCACGCCATTGTGCGCAGTCGAACTGACTAATAACGATCAGGGAAAAGCCATATTTTCACTTACAAAACTATATTACAGTCGGATCCACGTGGAGGAAAGACGCCGGTCCCTGCACGTTCCTCAATGCATGAACTGTCAAAAATTCGGGCACACCAAGAACTACTGCCGCCTTGAGTCGACCTGCGTTAAGTGTGCAGGGAATCACCATTATAAAGTTTGTCCTTTCCAAAAAACTGACAAACCGAAGTGCGCCAACTGTGGGGGCGACCATACCGCCAACTTCGGAGGCTGTCTGAAACGACCACCGAAACGGCAACTACAGTCAGCTTCCGCAGGCACCACCTCAAGCCAAGCATTTCACACTAATACTAATCAACCTCCGCAACACACACACGCACATTCAGCCAACACACCCAATACACCACCATACGCACCTACCTCCCCGGAGCCCAAACCACCTACGAACTTTTGGTTTGACAAAAATCGAAGTAGGCCAACACCATTGCAACCTAATACTTCAAACAATGGAATTAGCTCTGAGGCAACGACTGACCTGACTGGACTCATCATGAACCTCATCAAACCATTCATCCCCCACATCCAAGCTTTCTTATCCAATTTATTCACTAACCTTTTTTCGATGAATCATGGCAAACCCTAATCTGGGAACTTTTCAAAATTTAACTATATTAAACTGGAATGCGGACGGCTTAAAGATAAGGCAACCGTCATTAACCAACTTTTTATCACGATATAATGTCGACATTGCATGCATAACTGAGACCCACCTCAAAGCGACAGACAAACTCTAATTCTCTGGCTACTGTTCATATAGACTGGACCGACCGACACGTTTCGGTGGTGTTGGCATTTTCATCAAACGACACCTGAAACATTCACAGATTAACATTCCCCCTCTCCAGAACTTGGAGGCAGTTGGAGTCACCCTCACCACACTCCGGCACACTCAACATCATATCAGCATACCATCGACCGAACACAAGGCTGGTACAGACTGACTTCGAACATATTTTCACAGGACTACCGACTATAATGATCGGGGACCTCAACAGCAAACACACGCTATGGGGATGCAGAAGACAGAATAACAACGGGACTAGACTACAATCCATCTCAGAAAACCTGGGGATACAAATATCGACACCTGACGAACCGACATTCTACCCAACTCAACGAACATACCAACCCGACATACTGGACATAGGACTGATACACAACTTTAACTTGCCCCTGTTTCACGAGACACTGACCGACTTAGACTCAGACCATTTCCCAGTTATCTGCACCTTCCTAGCACGGCCACAGAAGGAGGAATATCTTCCAAGGTTGATCACGGGGAAGATCGACTGGGCCACGTTTGAAGACGGAATGAACTGTCTCGGGGTCCCCCATCATTATAGCACGACGGACGACATTGACAATGCAGTTAGGACGTTCACACAAACCGTACATGAAGCAACATACCGACATTTCACTGACAAACGACACCTATTCCATAACAAGACACCAACACACATAATGGATATGATCCGTACAAAGAACACACTACGACAACACTGGCAAAGAACAAGAGATCCCCTTGAGAAAAGAGAACTGAATCGCCTGACCCGACGCATACGATGGGAACTTGACAAAGACAGAATCGCGAACTATCGAAAATACTTGACTGATATGACTCCGGGCGACAACAACTTATGGAAAGAGACACGACGACTTCTAAACCAAAGGACACCCCTACCCATCTTAACTGACGGACAAATGACTGCCACAACTGACAAAGAGAAAACCGAATTACTGGCGACCCATTTGGAAAATAAATTCACAACGACAGACGCTGACGATCATGAAACACTCATCACAGTTGAATCATACCTCTCAAATACATTTCACACAGTCGAAGCACCCATTCAGCATACCACACCATCAGAAATACACGCCCACATTACACGACTACACATCAAGAAGGCCCCCGGTGAAGACATCATCCCCAACCTGGAGCTGAAGAAGCTTCCTCCGAAGAGCATAGCCTACCTGGCAAGTGTGTTCAACGCCTGTCTTCGCCACGGCTACTTTCCTGCAGACTGGAAAAACGCCGTTGTTCTAACATTTCACAAGCCAGGTAAGGCAAAAACGATCCAGGCAGCTATAGACCAATAAGCCTTTTAAATAGCCTCTCAAAACTTCTTGAGAAAATAATTCACAAGAGGCTCCTCCGTCATCTGGAGACTGCAGGGACCATCCCTGCCCACCAGTTTGGGTTTAAATCAAACCACTCAGCCGTCCATCAGCTACAGAGAGTTGCTGAGACCATTGTGGGGGGCTTTGAGCGGAAGCAGTACACAGTAGCAGCCTTCTTGGACGTCGCAGCTGCCTTCGACACCGTCTGGCACGAGGGCTTGCTCTTCAAATTAAAACAGACCTGGCCTCCGCAATACATCCAGAACATCATTAGCTCTTTTCTTCCAAATAAGGGTGAACAACACACTGAGCTCCAGAAAGAAGATATCAGCGGGAGTCCCACAAGGTGCGATCCTCAGTCCACTCTTGTTTGATCTGTTCTGTCACGACATGCCAGAACCAGTCTCTGCAACCCTGGCGACTTACGCTGACGACACGTTGATCCTCAGCCAAAACAGAGATCGGCCAGTGGTTTGGAAAATGGAAGCTTAAGTTGAACGGTGGGAAGACGGAGGCGAAGGTGTTCACTTTACGCCGCTTCTCGATAGAACACCTCAGAAGGCTGCAAATCGACCAACTCCCAATTCCATGGAATCCTAAAGACCAGGGTGTGCGCTATCTTGGAGTGCACCTTGACACAAGACTAACATGGCGCCTACATATCAACATAAAACTCCAACAAGCACACACACGACTCAGGCTCATCTACCCACTCATAAACAGGAATACACCACTCAGACACACATGCACATCCTTACTTTACAAAACACTAATACTTCCACTCTTAACCTACGCTTGCCCCGTATGGTTCTGCACTAGCCACACTAACATAACACGATTACAAACATTCCAAAACAAAGTCCTCCGGATAGCGGTGAACGCACCTTGGTTTATCAGGAACACCCAAATCCATCGGGAACTGGGAGTTGCTCCTTTTGCAGCCCACATTGAGAAACTCACCCGAAGCTTCCATGAAGGTCTGCCAACCTGCTCTGGTGCGGTTCACTACAGTCTCGGCCAGCCTGTAGCTCGCAGGCTGCAACCAAGACTGTACCAAGACTTTTTGTTTTAATTATAATTTTCTTGTTTATTTGCTCATTTTGTGTAAAGTACATACTTAGTACTGGTCCAAATAAAATGTTTTTCTTCTTCTTCTTCATTTCCTATAGAAATTATATCTCTGGTCTTCTACTAAATTTTAATTTTTACAGTAGTTTCAGAAAAGGGCTCTAAAAATATCGAAAGTTTAAGAAGTGCAATTTTGAAAAAATTCATTTTATAATATTTTAATAATTTGAATGTTTTATAATTTTAAACTATATTTATAATAACTACCTTAACTAATTATTCCCTAATGATAATAACATCAACGTCGATGTACCAAAAAATATGGTTCCTCCTAACTCAGGTAGACAACCAACACTACATTTTAAATCTCCAATTAATCGGTAGTTCTTTTTGATAATAAAAAAATGTAATTTAAAAATAAAATAATTATTAAAATAAATAATTAATAAAAACAATTATCACATTTTCTGAAGAAATTGTTTGCTGGTCTTCTACTAAATTTGTATTTCTATAGTAATTTCCGAAAAGGTCCCTAATAAAAATATAAAGAAAGTCGATGTGCAATTTTTAAGAAAGTGCATGAATAAAAAATAATTCATCTCACATTTACTTCCTTGGGTTTTCTTCTAATATATATATATTTATTTATTTATTAGAAGAAAACCTATTAAAATATATATATATATATATATAATTATATATTTTTCTAAATTTGCAAAAATGTTCAACCTAATCAAAAGGTATTTTCTTATTTAAAGGTATATCTTATGCACAGGTAGATTCACCTCCTCGTCATATGCGCATGCAGGCTAGGCTTCTCTTTAATCGCAATGATAACACTAACAAAAAATTAACCTACTTAATATTAATTTTTACATATTTACAGGATCAGTCAAAATCATGAAATTAAGTTTGGAAAATTAATAGTGTTGTATGTAAATTTAAGAAATTCCCAAATCATTTTACTTTCCGCCTTTACCATTAATTTACAATTGTATGTATTGAAATTGAAAATTATATTTAAAAAAATATCCATAAAATTTAAAGATTATTATTTGAAATTAATTTAAATATATTAATTCTTCCACAATTTACATATCAACAAAATTACGCCTTGTAATAAAGAATAAAAATTTTAATTTACATAATAGGTTATGTTAGGTTAGGTTTTATAACTCATGCCCGGGCTTTAACTACGAGGTCATATCGCTTACTAGCAGAGCGCTCTTTCGTCATTCTGGTGGACATGAGCCCGACTCTACTGTGGGAGTCCTAAATTTCACCTATTCTAAATTTTTATTCACCTAAGGCAGGGGTCTTTAACGAGTACTTCACATCGTACAGGCTCGGGACCATCGCTTAACGTCCCATCCGAAGGACGGCGTGCTTAAGTTTATTTTACCTCCCAGATAAACTAAACTGAGGGTCTCGGTCGGGTTTCGAACCCACGTTCTTGAGCTCAGAAGACAAGCACGCATACCACTGAGCTACCGGCGTCCTCTTTATTATTCCTAGGCTTCCTAACAGTACATATCATACTCATAGCTGAACAGTTTTTAACAGAAAATCTGCTCCCTTGACTCGGCTTTAGGAAAATCGTCATGTCTCCAAAGAAATCTAGGTATCTCAGCCTGTTTAAATGACTCGACTTAAAGCAAATTTCAAAGATATATAGTAATAGGGCAGTGTTCAGCGGAATTGGCGGAAGCAAAGGAAGGGGTCAGAGGGGGCTCAACTCAAAAACTTCAATAACTGCTGATGTAATGAATGTATCGACATGAAATTTCATATTTAAAGTCCCTATAACCCAATTCAAGGAAAATTATAGGTGCCATTCTTATGAGGTTTTGAATTTAGATATGCAATTTGATGTCGATAAATTCATTACATCGGTAGCTATTGGGATTTTCGTGTTGAGCCCCCTTTTGATCGATCCTGTTCTTCGCTGATTTACTATAAAATTAATAGAAGTTGTTCTAATAGAACTTTCAATTTACATATAAAATTCTTTGTTAATAATAGTTATCGTTTTTGTGTGTTCAATCATTTTAATTAAACTTTCATTTTAGTGTTTTTCTTTTTGAATTATTTTTTAAATTAAATCCTAACTATATAATATTATTTTTAATTCTTCCATCAGTAACTTCTACTATGAAGATATTTCGGGAAGTTTTTACGCCCCTTCCTTGGATCACAGGCGAAATATATTTGTTTTAAATTTCAATATTTGTAAATTATAATTTTTAATTAGCCCATAAAAGTCAGAAAGGTCACCCAAATTTTTATGGTAAATTATATTATTATGATTTTTGTTATTAATTATATTTTAATTTATTAGATTATATTATAATCTAGTCCTCAAAAAAATTCTTAATCCTAATTAATTATTAAACTGAGTACTGTTGTAAATTAGTTAATATTAAAATAATATGTTTTTCTATATTATATAAAATACAATATACTTGTGTTAACATGTGTTCGACAAATATTTGGAAAATAAAGTCAGTTGTTGTTTGGACTTTTGTGCTATGTTATTATACGAGTATTGGCGATCGAGGTTAAAAAAAATTAAAAAATAATAATGCCAAAAACGAAAAAAAACAATAATGGTTTTTCGGAAGCCACCTATGCGGAGTTTGGGCAGCAACCGGTAGAGTGACGGACCCGGGGCTACAGAGGGACCTGCTGCTGTCCAGGATGGGACCTGGGCCGTTCAAGATGTTGGTAGACTACTTCCACCCAAACCAGGTAACCAATCAAAACTTTGGGGCACTCGTAGAGGTGTTAGATCGCTACTATTGCAGGGCCACCGCACAGTTGACTGCAAGGGTACGATTCACCCAACGGTTCCGGAATGAGGGGGAACCGCTAAGAGAATATATAAGTTGCCTTAGGGCAATCGCTGGGGAGTGCCATTTCGGAGCGTCATTGGAGGAGCGCCTGCGCGACCAACTATTGGTCGGGGCGAATGACGAGTTATGGCAGCGCGAACTGTTGAGACTTCACGGATCAGGTGACGCGACATTCTCCCAAGTAGAATCATCTGCATTGCTCTTGGAGAGCGTCCAAATCCAACAGAGACAACTAAGTTCGTTTATCCACCGGCATTCGAACACCGAAGTGTGCCGGGTGGAGAAGTCGGGGCCGATTGAGTGCCCAAAGAAGAAGAGAAGGGTATTAAAGCTCGTCAGAGGTACCCACTGTTTGAAATGTGGAGGGAAGTTGCATAAAAGAGGAATTAGTTGTCCAGCGCATAATCAAAAATGCTATGCATGCGACAAGCTAAATCATTTTTCGAAAGTTTGTCGGGCCATAGGCAATGCCATCATTGTTGAGAACTCAAACGTTCATAATGTCAATTCAGGCCCTCACAGTGAGTCGGACGGTGACAACACTTCCGTTTCTGAGTATTCCAACGTGGACAACGTAATGTCTATAAGTCCGGGATACTCCAAGGTGATGCTCAATGTTCGAATAGCCGGGGTTCCCATGAGAATGCTACATGATCCGGGTGCATCAAGGTCCATAATAAAGACAAAAGTCTGGAGGGACACAGGATCTCCCGAACTGTCAAGCAGCCCTAACCTGCTGGCCTACATGGGCCAGTCTGTGAAAACTCTCGGAGAATCGAAGGTTAAGGTTAGTGCTTTTGGTAAAAGTAAGAAGCTGAACATTGTCGTAATTGAAAAAAAATGATATTCCATTATTCGGCCTTGATTGGGTCTTGGCGTTCGGCCTCAAGTTGCCGCCTGGGGCGCAGGTTTGTACGGTACAAAACAAAGCTTCGGACAAACCAGAGGACAACGTCATTACAGGACTTATAAAAGAATTTTCGAATCTTTTCACATCATCTTTAGGTAGAATAGCAGGACAGAAAGTTGTAATTCAGATGCGTGACAACAGTAAACCTGTAGTATACCGGGCGAGACTTGTTCCGTTCGCACTGAAATCTGCTGTGGAGGCTGAGCTTAGCAGACTGGTAAATGAAGGGGTTATTGAACCGGTCGATCCGAGCGCAACTCCTATCGAATGGGCTTCACCAAACATAGTGACGATTAAGCACAGCGGAGCGGTGCGGATATGTGCAGATTTTAAGATTAGTGTAACTAAGTATATCTACGATGACCCGTATCCATTACCACTGTTTGAACACCTCATAGCTAAATTGAGAGGGGGTAAACAGTTTACCGTGATCGACCTTCGAGATGCCTACTTGCAAATGGAGGTGGACGAAAAATCACAAAAATTCTCGTAATAGCCACTCACAAAGGCTATTTCAGATATAGACGTTTGCCATTCGGAATAAAATTTGGTCCAGCTTTATTCCAGCGCACGATGGACGGTATCTTGGCAGGAGTGGAAGGAGAAGCATGCTACCTTGATGATAAAATCATCACTGGGGATAATCACGATGTTCACCTTAGTAGAGTGAGGGAAGTACTGACGAGGTTAAGTAAAGTGGGAATCAGGACGCAAACCAGCAAATGTAAATAGTTTCAGGACTCGGTTAGATATTTGGGGCATGTGATCGATGAACATGGCATTCATCCGACCAAGGACAACATTGAGGCTATACGAAGGATGCCGTCGCCTTCCAATGTTAAGGAACTCCGCTCCCTCCTGGGCTCTATCAACTATTATAGCAGATTTGTGCCGAGTCTTCAAGGCAAATGTGCACCACTTCATCGCCTGCTCAAGAAGGGGATCAGATGGAAATGGTCACAGGAGGACGAGAAAATTATAGAGGAGATTAAGCAAGCCCTCAGTTATGAAGAAAATCTGCCACTTATAGTATGTACCGATGCAAGTGACACGGGTTTGGGGCCGTATTGTTCCACAGGTACCTAGATAACAGTGAAAGACCAATTCCTTTCGCCTCTAGATCCTTAAAGGCCGCCGAAAAAAGATATAGCGCCTTAGATAAGGAAGCCCTAGGTATTATTTTTGCCGTTAAAAATTTTCACCAATATCTCTTTGGTCGAGATTTTCATCTCAGAACAGATCACAAACCCCTAATTCGACTATTTGGGGAGCATCAAGAAGTGCCTAAGCTAGCAGCGAACCGTCTTACTCGATGGGCTCTAATACTGGGTGCATATGACTATGAGATAATCTATAACAGTGGATCGAGGAATGCGCCGGCAGATGCATTATCTAGACTTCCTTTAGCAACAAGTGAATGTTCAAGTGAAGAAAACATTGGATCGGCTAAGCGGGGTCATCTGTTGCAGTTGAAAGTCGATGAACTGCCCATTTCGAAGAAAAGCTTAAGTCTGCAATCAAGAAAGGACCCTGTGCTCATGCGGGTTATGGACTATGTAATGAGGGGATGGCCTGAACGTAAGGCCGATGTACCATCCCAATTGTTTACATTTTATGAAAAACGTACAGAAATTTCGTTTGAAGAAAATATTTTGCTTTGGATGGGCAGGATTATTGTACCATCCTACTACAGGGAAACCTTACTTAACATGCTTCACAGTGGGCACCCTGGCATCTTTGCTATGCGGGCAATGGTAATATGGCATGTATGGTGGCCTCGCATCGACGTGGATATTGATAAGTTTGTAAAATCGTGTCGTGCCTGCCAAGAAGGACGAACGAAAGAACCTGAGGTACCCCTCTACTCTTGGTCAGTTCCTGCGGAACCATGGAGTAGGATTCATGTTGATTTTGCGGGACCGTTTGAAGGAAAGTATTGGTTCGTAGTAATTGATGCTATGTCTAAATGGATGGAGATAGTGCCCATGGGATCAACGACAACATCAAAAACAATAGGCGTATTGTCAGAAATATTCGCTCGTTTTGGCCTTCCGAAAATCATCGTTTCTGACAATGGTCCCAGTTCAGTTCACATGAATTCCGGAGGTTTTGCAAGGAACGAGGAGTTAGGCATGTGAGATCGACGCCTCACCATCCTAAAACTAATGGTCTTTGTGAACGGGCGGTCAGGACTTTTAAAGAGCGCTTTACCGCATCTCGCAAAGCCGGGATGGATTTACATCAGGGGCTGCTAGATTTCTTGTTTTTGTACCGCAACTCGCCTCAGAAGACAACCGGCAGAACGCCATCTGAGTTACTACTCGGAAGACGATTAAGAACAGAGCTGGATCTGTTGAAACCGGATGTGTCAACGAATGTAGAGGAGGCTCTGGTGAAGCAGAAACTCTACCATGACCGAAAGGCTCATGTTCGAACGTTTAAAAGGGAGACAGAGTGTGGGTCTTGAATCCGTCAGTAAAAGGGTACAGACGGGGGAAGGTATTGAAGAAGACTGGCGTGTCGTCCTACCTGGTGGAGGTGCAGGAGGCCCGGCTTCGAAAACATGCGGACCAGCTTCGGCTGGATCACGGCACCAGCCTCCAGGCTCAGATGACCGAGGGGGAAGATGTTGTAAATTAGTTAATATTAAAATAATATGTTTTTCTATATTATATAAAATACAATATACTTGTGTTAACATGTGTTCGACAAATATTTGGAAAATAAAGTCAGTTGTTGTTTGGATCTTTTGTGCTATGTTATTACAAGTGTACTACAAAACTCATTCATACTATCCAAGTAGGGGGAATAAGGGGACTCAGGCCTAATGGCAAATGCGCAAGATGGAGGCCGTCCCTCAACCCTCCCACCACTCTTCTCCTACCCCCTTACCCTCCCCTCCTCTTCCTCTCTACTCGATTCACTTCCCCATCTCATTCAAGTTTTCGTTCTCGTCAAATTTGTTTTAAATTTCAATATTTGTAAATTATAATTTTTAATTAGCCCACAAACGCTCCCAAGCGTCTAGAATTTGTATTATTATTTATATTAGGTAGCTAATTGCGACTTCATAAAAAAAAAAAATTTGTCCTAACGGTTATCGAACCCTTCCTTTGGCTTGAGAGGCTGACACTAGCCCCACCACCATTGTGACATAGCTACTTTGGGAGCAGAGGTTTAGTTATGTAATGAGCTTGGAGATATTCTTGTTTCGCCCGCTCACTCTTCTCATACCTGATTTTAAGCTTCTTTCATATTTCACCAATTTTCCGGTACACATTAACAGGTTCAACGGTGTCTTGCCTTTTCCCCCCTTTTTATTGAAGCACCTCATCCCAAAATGTTTTTGAAGTCATCCTTAAAGAGCGCACATTCTTCCTCATCTGTAACGACCCCCAACGGCGTAGTGCCCAAAAAATGAGGAACCCCTCCCAATTTTTATTTCATGATTCAATCTTACATCCCAACATCAATTAACTCATCCAATGTGCTTCCCCATCTCAATTCCCCCGCTCTCCCTCCGAATTACTACTCTTTATCTTCAGTACAGTGGCGCAGCCAATCCATCCATATTTTCTGCTCTTTTACAAATTCACCGTCATACAGACCTTTCCACTACTACAGCCCCGCCCACACACTCGGAGGAATCTTCAGAACTAGATATGTCTTTCCAAATATTGGTAACCTTAGTTAACATGCATTTAACTTACATTTCCTTATAAGGCTTCTCGTCTCAACACTCGCTTAAGGGGGCTCCGCACGCAACGGAAAATCCGAAGGCATGCCTCAAGGCGCCGGGCCTTGAGGCGAACCTCTATGTGTGGAGGGAGAATTCTGTTGAGGTATTCCTGCGGATCTTACGTCTGGAGGCCGGAAATTTCAATACAAAATCTCATTCGTTTTGCCTCAAGGCCTCTCGTCTCAAGGCCGATCGGACCATGTGGAGGGGTGGGAGGTAAGCCTCGAGGCGATTCAGTTGTACTCTAGTTGTGTTAGAAGAGGCCGTGTTTGATTAAATCCAGTTTTCACGTAAAATCATGGCCCGTGATAACATTCTGCCGTTGGTTCCAAAATCACATAGAATAAACTGATAATTTGCATCAACTATTGCCATTAAAACCAAACTGTGTTGGCCTTTATAGTTATAATACCGAGAGACGCTTCCATTCGGAGGAATTATGTTCACGTGTTTTCCATCAATACTTCCAAGGCAATGCGGAAAATTCCATTTATCCTCAAAGCCTTTCGCTATATTTTTCCAGTCCTCATAGGTTTTTGGAAACTGAAAACTGAATTAATAAAATAATAACATGAGAAAATTGTAATAATTATAATTATTATTAATATTTCATTAATTATAATTAATAACTAGTAACGTAATATCATTTTAATTTCTAGGAAACGATTCAACTGAAGGGATTACGGTATCCCACTTTGTATCCACATTCCGCCCTGAAGATGGTCAATAATTAGTACCTAGGAGTTGTATACATTTCTATACTTATACTTTAATTAAAAATAAAATAATGTTTGAATAATAAATGAGCTTAACTTACCTTCATATAATCGTCTCGAAGAACTTTGTAAATAGCTTTACAAGTTTCTGGTACAATCAAACTGAGAGCCTGTGGTGATATCGCAGTAGAAAATTTCAAATCTTCGTAGCATCTTCCAGTAGCCAGAAATCGTAATGTGGCACTCAATCTTTCATGAGGTGTAATTGCGGTCATCATTATGGTCAGATATGGGCGTATTTTTATTCGTTAATACGAATACGAATATTATTCACAGAACCTTATTTGTGAATACGAATATGAATTTTATTCACAGGACCCCTATCTGCGAATACGAATACAAATACATTCGTATTCGCATTTTCGAATACGAATACAATTGTATTTTCAGGTACGAGCACATATGAATACGAATATATTCGTATTCACAGCCAAAAAATATGAATACACTCGTATTCACACCCAAAAAATGTGAATACACTGATATTCACAGTCAAAAAATATGAATACACTCATATTCACACTCAAAAAATGTGAATACACCGATATACTGGAGTGCCTTAAGGCTGGCCTTCGGATATTCCGTAGTGTGTGGAGACCCCCCACTATTTGGGTTCGCCTCAAGGCCCGGCGCCTTGAGGCATGCCTTCGGATTTTCCGTTGCGTGTGGAGCCCCCTTTAGGCTGCTTCTCATCAGCATCTCTACATCGAGATACTGTGTAGTAATTAAATAAAAAGGTGTAAAGTTAATAAAAAAAAAAAAAGAATTTAATTTACTTATTCCACAAGGGATTTGCCAAAATTGTAAAATTTAAATGTATTTACTATGGTGATAATTTTAAATTGTACTCACAGTGACGTCACTGCCGATTTATAATACAATATACCATTCTTGTATAAATCACCTCCTTCATTATTTCATACTTCCACCACTGTCATCTTACATTTCAACTATACTTCATTACCCTCAAAATTTTCACTACACTGTTAATTCAAAAAAAAAAAAATCTCATAACATTAGATGTGAAGTGATTCACTGCCAGCAGTCGACTAAAAATCTGCCTCTTCATCCTGTTTTGTCTTTCAATTTGCTCATATCTAATTTTCAAGGTTTCTGTACAAAAGAAAATTTTACCTTTTTCTAATATAATTCTTGGTGGTAGGCAGATGTAGTGGACTAACTTGTTAAATAAGTAATTAGATTTATCAGTCCAACATATTTTTTTATTATTAATTTTTATAACTAGTTTCGGCAATTTGCCATCTTCAGGTGTGAATCTGAACATACATAAACCAAAAATTAGATTAGAATTCACGAGCTTTTACAGTTCATGTCAATCATTAACTAATAAATAAATAAGATAAAAATAAAATATAACAATTTAAAAATACGTAACAATTACCAAAAGTACAATAAGTTAAAATATGTGAATTAAAAACAGTACAATAAATTAAAATATTCTGAATTAAGATACCTTTCTAGAGAAGAGGTCAAGAGACACGTTCGAGTATCAGGGACCAGCTGGACACTGGCTGACTGGAAGACTCCCACTCCCCAAAACAAAGCTCAGGAAGGGGTGGGGGGGGGGGGGGGGGGGGGGTCAAATTGAGTTACCCTATTTAAGCAGAGGATATAAACTTTTATATATTATGGTATCTGTCTCTATACATGTATGTGAGTGTGTATATGTGTGTATGTATGTGTATATATGTATATACAATTTATGTGTGGACCAGTAAGGTCAACCCTTGCTAAGAGATTCGTATCTGTATAAGCAATAATGTTTCATTCTTTGTTTTTCAATTTTTCTATGAACATGTTTTTTAGTTTTTTCTAATCTCAGGATTAATTGTAATATAGTTTTTAATATTATTATTGATTGCCTTATTTCAAAATTCAAGAGGAAGCCATTTTTTAATTTGTATTTCCATATTTACCCATTTCATTTTTTGAATACTTATAATTATTTCATCTCAATACTTTACCATGTCAATTTTCATTTCTTTTTTTTTCACTGTAGCTGATACACTGTATATATATATTTTTTTTTTATTTTTATATTTTTCAATTTTATTTAAGAAGGCTGGCTGAGCTCCTTCCAATGAAATGTATTTTATTTCAAATGGAATAAAGATTATTATTATTTTAACTTATTTATTTATTAGTTAATGATTGACATTAACTGTAAAAGCTCCTAAATTCCAATCTAATTTTTGGTTTATGTATGTTCAGATTCACCATCTGAAGATGGCAAATTGCCGAAACTAGTTGTGGTTTAAATAATAAAAAAATATGTTGGACTGATAAATCTAATTACTTATTTTACCTTTTTCTATAGTTTTCTTTCTTCCCTTTGATTCATTTTGTCTTCCTAAATTTTAAATAAATAAAACAAACTTATTTTTTGAAATATTGTCTATTCCACTAAAGATATTTATAAAAATAAAACTACCGGTTTCGGCCTCACACCATCGTCAGGTCTAGTTATGAACTAAGTTAGTTTGCAGAGTGCGACCCTTCCAAAACATCTCTGATAAAATGTGCCACTTCAATTAGGGAATCCACCGGCTTAACCGTTAGCTACATCATGAAATATTTGACAAAACACTAATTTTTCTTAATTTACATAAAATAACATCCTTTGACTAATGAGTAAAGAATAAAAGTAAAAAACATAACAGATAACATATATATGGAAACCTATAATAATAACAAACATAGGTATTGTAACAATTCTTATGTATGAGAAAATATATTCCCTTTTTAAAATTGCCCCCACGTTGGGTGTGGATTCTTTTAATAAAAATTTAGATTGATGGAAGAAGAGAATATCCTTTTATTTTTTCTATTATTATAAAAAATTTCAAAAAAAAAGTTAGTCACAATGTTTTACACACATGAATTTTTTTTACACACATAAAAAAAATTACCCTAATAAAATAGGCCTGCATGTTGCATTGAGATGATGAACGATGGCTTCGTGTTGTACCATTTATGAGATGGGATGGCTGGTCGACTTCATACTTTTTCCTTCTAATTTGTTGTAGTCAGTTACCTCTGAAATAGCCATTGGTGATTTCTTCATGATCTGCCTCTTGGTGTCTCTACCGTTTCATCTTCATTATGACGAGATCCACATCTTTGATTTTACTATATGTCCTCAGACAATCAAATTCACTTCACTGCACAATTTTTACATATCCTTCCACAGACACCCTCTCACTCTGAACACCGACACTCCACTATGCCCACTCACTTCTCTCGTACCCCAAAAAACTCCATCTTTACTTCATCTATGCTCCCTCATTGGTCAAAATTAGCACAGCCTTCTTTTACTTATACATTTTGATTTATTTTTATTTTTATTGTATTTCTTATTTTCTAACATTATCAATTTACACTTACATTATTACATAAATATAAATTAACATGATTTAAAATATCTTTTTTTTAAAAGAAGAATCGATTACCTATAGCATTATATCGAGTCTACAGATATGATAACATACGGTAATCTCTCGCTAGCCACAGTGTACCCTATTCAATTACATTATTTTTTTATTTTGATTTCACAATGTAATGTGGATCATTACAGTATATGTGGAAATAGAACCGGTTCAGGGTGTTAACAAAGGGGAATAGTTAAAATAAATTTGGTCATTCATACAAATGTTCCTTTTGGTTGCTTTATTTATTTCTAATTGTTCTAAGCTATCAAGTAGCCTGCTTTTAGAGCAACAATGGAGATATTTTATACCTGTAGATGGGTCAAAAGTGTGGCTATTGTCTATAATGTGAGTCGCGAATCTAGAACGGTTGCCTCGGTTCTTTATATCGGCTGTGTGTTCCTTCATCCTGTCTTTAAAACGACGTCCCGTCTGTCCAATATATAATTGACTGCACGTCGCGCACTCTAAGCTGTAAACTCCGCTTTTATTCTCAATATCGGTTTTGTCCCTACCTCTCTCTAAGCACTGGCTTATGGGATTGATAGTTTTAAACCCGATATTAAAACCTTCTTTTTTTTTAGCAATTTACCTACTTTCTCTGAAATTTTTCCATAATAAGTTAAGCTGACCCATCTATTAGTGGAGTCTTTATTTAGTTTTTCTAGTTTGGTCAGTTTATTCCTAAAACTATGAGTTTTGACCCTCTTTTCAATTTTTTTTATTGCTTTTTGTGGGTAGCTATTGTTTTTGGCTATTTCCTTAATGATCTTGATTTCTTTATATTTTGATTGTTGGCTCATTGGAATTGTGTTAGCTCTGTGGAACATCGAATAAAAGGCCGCGTATTTGAAACTGGAAGGACAGTTAGAAGATGGGTGTATAACAGTATCTGTTGTTCTCGGTTTCTTGTGAATGCTAAATTCGAATTTGTTGTTATTAATTTTGATCTCCAAGTCCAGAAAATTTATGGTTTGACCTCCTATTTTCAACGTAAATTTTATATTATTGTGAACTTTGTTTACTTGATCGAAAAATAAATGAATTTGCCTTTCTGTTCCGTTAAAAAGTATCAAAATATCGTCTACGTAACGCTTCCAAAACATGATATTACCGTTAAATGGAGTTAAATTAGTGGAATAGACAATATTTCAAAAAATAAGTTTGCTTTATTTATTCATTACAAATTCCACAATATGTCCGCGTTCCTCAACTTAGAAGTTCTTAAATTTTGTTTTAATTTTTCGTGACCTTTTTTTCAATCGAAACGCTTCTTTCTTTAATTCGGACTGAAATATACACTATTACGGATTTCTGGTTTGTCATCTGATGCAGGAAAGGCAGGCGTGCCGCAAGGGTCGATTTTATCTCCTTTGTTATACACACTTTACACCTCAGACATGCCCACGTCACCATATACCTTGACAGCTACATAGGCCGATGTCACTGCCATCTTAGCTGCTGCTGAATCGTCCATACATGCCTCTTTCACATTACAACACCATGTTACTCAAATTGAGAACTGGTGCAACACTTGGAAAATTAAACTCAACACGGACAAATCACAACATATAACATTTACACTAAGACGAGATTCATGTCCCGCCGTTTTTATCTACAACAAGCCCCTCACTCAGACTAACACCGTAAGATATTTGGGACTTACTCTGTACAGACGACTGACATGGAACCCTCATATGCAACACACTAAACAAACTATTTAAAATGCTTTATTCTCTTCTGCATATACATTCAAAATTACCCTTAACGCAAAAGCGTAACTGCTACACATTTCTATTAAAACCACTCTGGATGTGTGGCTCTAAAAAAAATTTCTAACCTGACAGGTATCCAGGTTTTTCATTCAAAGACACTCAGACTCATTACACAAGGCCCACCATATGTAAGTAATAGAACACTCCACAATGACCTCATGATAAACACAGTACAGACACAATTCAGGACCTTTACAGACGTTTCCATAGCAAATTGCATTCACACCCAAATCCATACATCCACTCACTTTCTTCACCACACTTACCACACAATCCTCCCAGGAGATTGAAGAGGAGATGGAACAGTGACTTACTATAATCCCAAATCGCAACCCCACACTTGAAACCAAATCATAATATCCCCATAATATTCATTGATAATACTTAATCATAATATTCATTGTTTTTAAATTTCGCCCTGAGGAGCTACCGCTGGGTAGCCTCCGTCTCTCACACTAATCAGGACATCAACTATCAATCAAGTCCTCTTGGTAGCTGGTTGTTGCGTAATGGCAACAGTTGCAACCAACATATAACACAAAAAAAAATTTTTTTTCGTGCCTTTTTTTTTACTTAAAACGCTTATTTTTTTTAATTTGGATTAAAATATACACTATTACGGATTTTTGGTTTGTCATTTGATGGAGGAAAGGAACCTTTTTGAGCTGACGTCACTACTCCCACTTCAATTATCTTGTTTCTGTTATATTTTCATATTTTCTCAATATCTTTCTGATTTTCCCTTCTCAAAATTCATTAAATAATTATTCGATCTTGAAAATTTTCAGCATATTTATCGAGCAGTTTTTTTTCTACCAACTTTCTCTTCTTTCTCTTAATTCTTCCCTTTCTCTTTAATAATTATCTTGTTTCATGATTCCATATTATTCTTTGATGTGCCTTTTACCTTTTCACTTCATTTGGTTATATTTCATCCATATATTCCGAGAATTTTTCATATTAAAAAATTTCCTGTAGTCTTTCATTTCTTGCGTTCCTTGGTAAAATTAAGTTATTGAACTAGTATTTTTTGTGTTTCTTTTATATTTATCTTAAAGCTGATTGAATTTCCTTTCTTCTCGTTGTTTCCTTTTTTTTTATGTTTTACTAATTTGGGTTCTTAATCAGTGTGAACATTTTAACTAATAAGGCTTACGGTCATCGCAATCAGAGTGCAACAACCACAAGCGTTGAAACATAGTCTTAATCCAAAAAATGACTGGGCTCAAATAACCATCAACAACAAATATACGAGCGACTAGGGAGAGGATACCACGCTTTGTAAAGACGAGTTCATCTACTTTGACTGAGTAGCACAGACAATCTGTCTGAGGGTTCCACTGAATCCCGAGTACCTTGATCGTATATTATCATCAAGGAGTGGAGGCATCTCTTGATATTCTTCAGGGATCTGAGACAGTACATGAGTATTGTTACTGGAGGATTTTCTAAGAAGAAATCCTGCTGAAGAAAATAAGTCAACGAGTTGGGGGTAAAGTTCCAGTGCATCTTCTTCTATAAATTCACCTGTAACTATATTATCTATGTAAATGTCTCTTTGACATTTACATGGATAATAATTCAGTCCTCCATTTTTAAAGTGTTCTACTATTACTCGCTGTGCTTCATAGAATGAGCAGATAAGCCCAAACGGGAGAGTGGCTAGCTCATATTCCTCCAAAGGTTGAGATGAGTCGAACCTCCAGAACAAGTGAATACATTTTCTGTCAGAAGGATTGAGACGAATATATCGGAACATCTGTTTGACGTCATATGTAAGGGCGATAGGAAATAATCGGAAGTTGTGAATTAATTTACCGATATCCGTAGTTGGGACCAGCAATTAAATGTTGGTTAAGAGACTTGTGTCCTGAGGCCTGTTCCGATCTATTGAAAACTACTCGAAGCTGAGTTCTTGTGCTTTCTTTGGAAACGCCATGATGCGTCATCACGTAATATGAAGAAGATTAAGCCATTCTTATATGATCCGAATCGATACAGCCCTTCATCTGAGTGGAATGTTGTTCACGGTAAAGAGGATCACGCTTGAAACGGGCTTCCAACTATGAAGTCGCCCTACGGCTTTATCTTGGGTAGATCCGAGATCAAGAGAAGTATTAGGTTCAAAGGAAAGAGAAACTACATATATCTTCCATCTGAATCGCGTTTAATAGTTTTCTGAAAATATTCATCGCAATATTTATTTTCGGGATTTTCCGGAATAGAAATCTGTACTTCTTCGATTTCCCAAAAATGGTTCAATACAATAAGAAAAGAGGTGACCAAAAAAGTCCGAATAGAAGAGTCTATGTATAAGTGACGAAAATTGAAGTAAAAAGGAATAACATAATTAATTAGTCTATCCAGCTTAATTAATTTAAATACAGTTAAAAAAAAACTGTATATACAAGAAAGATTATACAAATTTTCATTGCAAATTGAAACAAGTACATTCAAAGGAAATAACTTTTTTTAAATATAAATATAAAAAAATTTGACAAAAATTAAAGATGAAAAGGAATAATACAATTAATTAGTTTATCCAGCTAAATTAATTTAAATACAGTTCCAAAAAACTGTATATACAAGAAAGATTATACAAATTTTCATTGCAAATTGCAACAAGTACATTCAAAGGAAATAACTTTTTTAAAATATAAATATAAAAAAATCTGACAAAAATTAAAAATGAAAAGGAATAATACAATTAATTAGTTTATCCAGCTAAATTAATTTAAATACAGTTCCAAAAAACTGTATAAACAAGAAAAAAATATAATTTATTTTTCTTTTCTGTATAGATGAAAAGGATTAGATATACGTGAAAGTAACGAGAAATAGCCTTCCTTCCCTTATAACTATAAATTTCTGCCCAAATTATATTTGATCTGGAATAGAACAAATGTAAAATAATTCGGCCCGACAGTGACCAATATAATTGATTCGGCCCAGAGGACCAAGTTGTTAGGGATCTTAGTGGAGCGCCGTTAGGTTTATACCTAGGAACCCGTTTCCTATGGATAACGTTTTGACAGACCTATTGCAATGTGTTCCCAACACTACATACTAAAATGTTTATATTTTGATTTTTACGTTTTGAACATTTATTTTATTTTTACAATTTTTTAATAAATAATTATGATTATCTTTATATATTTATTTTCGATTGCAAAGTTGAGATTTTATTTCCAAAATGAAATCTTATAACCTTTGCATAGACATAGAATCTACAGTACAGAATACGGAACGTATTTAAGGTCTCGGGTATACAGGAGGGCGAGATAAGGGCAGTGGAGAGACAGCGTCTGGTGTTCGAAGAGGCTAATAGCATGGGAGTTAGTTCCAACTAGTAGTAAGAGCGTCCATTGCTTCCTTTTTGAAGAGAAAATATAAATTATTGAAATTAATATCTACAATTTCTTTCAAAAAAAGTTATCAGCATGCTGATTCAGAAGACACTGAAATCCAGAGGGACAATATCGATGTACGAAAACTAGAAGATTTTTTTTTTTTGCAACCTAATACCTTCCCAGCTCCCATGCTTTATCTAAATGGTAAACAGATCAGTTATAGAGATTCCATTCGTTACCTGGGCTTATATTCGATGAGAAACTTACATGCCAAAGTCATTTGAACATATCACCATCCGATGCAAGAAAACAATAAATTTAATTAATGTATTTGCTAATCCTAATTGGGGTGCAGATAAAGAAACACTATTGAAAGTCTACTGCGTCCTCACACGTTCTATAACAGATTATGGTTGCCCTGTTTATTCTTCTGCTCGTAAGTCCCGTCTGAAGCAGCTCGACAGACTGCACAATCTTGCGATATGAATATCAGTGGGGGCTTTTCGGACTATCCCGATTTTTAGCCTGTACTGTGATGCAGATATCATGCCTCCCAATTTTTGTAGATAACAACTCACTCGAGAGTGAGTCCTCTCCTACATGGCTGGTGTATGGGGAAAACGTGATCATTTCTTGTTTAATACTCTTTTCAAGAACCCATTTAGTATGAAGTATGCCAGGCTACCTACCAGAACCCGTCCTCTTAGTATAAGAGCAGAAGAAACTCTCGAGAATCTGCATGGTGTTAGCACCAGTATTGGGGAACTCCTAGGATCCCACCATGGGCATTACCGAAAACAGCAGTTCGTTTAAGCTTTGCGACCCTCCCTAAAGAAACTACATCACCCATTGTTTACAAAAAGAGATTTGCGGAACTGCTAAACACATACCTTGATTATCGTCTCATATTCACTGACGGGTCGAAGACACCTGATGGTCTTGGATGTGCGTTCTACTCAGATGTAAAAACTAATACCTTACCCCGAGTTGCCACTGTATACACTGCCGAAATGAGGCCACTGTATACACTTCGTTTCTGAGAACTGCAACAGGTTCCTCATTTGCTCAGATTCCTTGAGTGTACTGCACTCTCTTCGGGACAGATTTTCCACTGATCCTATGGTCCATGATATTTTTGGGAAATTTAAATCGCTGGGAATTGAATCATCTTTGCATGGATACCAGGACACATAAGTATCCATGGGAATGAGGCAGCGGACAAGGCCACCAAGGAAGCTGCGGGAGCTGCACCAACAGCAAGCATGCCAGTCCGTCCCTCAGACATGAAGGAAGCACTTCAACTCCGCTGTTAAATGCACTTGGCAAAAACAATGGGATGAGAGCAGCAAACCTCTGAAGAAGTTCAAACCATGTGTGGAAGCCTCCATCAGAGAGAATCTCACCCGTAGGGAAAGAACTGTTTTGTCAAGGCTGAGAATCGGACAACGTGGTTAACGCACGTCCACATTTTAATGCGAAAGAGGCAACCAAAATGTCCTCTGCCGGGAACCACTTTCTGTTCTACACATATTGTAAACTTGCATAGCACTCAAACCCTATTGCGAGAAGACGGTGAAGGTGACTTGGCGATTCAAAATTCGAAAGAGTTGAGAGAAAGCAAATCTTTGTTAAGCCGCTTATTAAGATTGGCTCGGCCAAGGAACCGCGAATTATGACATCGAGAGTGTTGACCTGTAAACAGGATATTTGACAATGATAAACTTCCGCACAACAAAGGTTAAATACTGATGAAGAGATGCAGTGGTGAGAGATTCTACCTGGGACGCTAGGCACCTTACTCTCTCTCTACTGCTGGACGTAAGTCGAATTCTTATTGTTTATGTTTCCATGTGTTAAACTGCCTTTCTCACTTCTTGTTATCTGTCTTGAGTTCTGATTTTTAAATTCATTATCAAAGTAGTTATATTAACAGCCTAGTTTGTGTTATGATTGAAACCCCCAAGGATTAATGCGGAGAGAGAGAAGACAGCGCTTTGTTGAGAACGGAAGGTCCAGAATTTGATCACTTTCTTTCTATGTGATCTAGTCCCTAGTAATTTTCTCTATCACTCCCTTCTTCAATCTGCTCAATATTCTTACAATCGATTTGTGTATCCATAATTAAAAAAAAAAAATTTAAAAATATAACTAGCTAGGTATATAAAATTTCAAAAAAATATGTTTCCAAGCTCTCCGAGTCAGTTCTGATTTAACAAAATCACCTATCCTTTCTTTCTTATAAATTATCAAGGTTTTGCCAAAATATAATGGGGCTTTGTGGCGAAGATCGTCCACACAAGGGATATGCCAAAAATGTGGTAAATTATTGAAATTAAAATTTAAAAAAATTTATTAAATTTACTAAATAAAAAAGGCTTTAAATGTTTAAAGCTTAAATAAATAAATAAAAATATTATATATTTAATAATAATAATTAAATAAACAATAAGAATTGGGTCATTCTTTTTAAAATTTACCCATCATTATGTCGAGGTTCAAAAAAAATTAATCAAAAGATGTAAATAAATCAATAATCGAATGTTTTCATTATAATAAAATTTAAAAAAATTAAAATTACCATAAAATTGAAAATAATGTAAAGACATGGATGAAAATTTGTAGGATATTAGGTCCAAGTGTCCTTAACATTTTGCATGCAAGAAAGCCAAAATCGGTGATGGAGTATTTGAGTAATTAATTTTTATCGACATAGGCCAATTCTGCATTAATCGAATTAAAACTCGATCATACTTGTATGCACACTTTAATTTGACACGTTTTTCTGTTAATTGGACTACACAGATATAAAAAAATAGAACACCGATTTTCTTCTCCATATACGTCAATTTACGTTTGGCCAGTTTTTAAACGATTTTTTCAAGGTAATTCAAATTTATTTTTCTTGCGATTATGACTTGACAAAAAAAATCGACAAAATCGTTTTCTTACTTCTCGGTGATGTAAGAAACTGTAAAAAAAATTTCAGCTGATTCAGAGAACCTCGACATAATGATGGGTAAATTTTAAAAAGAATGACCCAATTACCACATTTCCTGTAGAAATTTGTTCTCTTTTCTTTATTTAAATTTTGATTTCTACAATAATGTTTTCGAAAAAGGAGCCCTAAAAAAAATTATCAATAATTCAAGACGTGCAATTTTGAAGAAAGTACACGTATACAGAAAAAAACACCATTTAACAAACTTTTCATCTGGATTCATAAAGAGATGCCAATTTTTTATAATTTTAAATAATATTCAATCTAATTCAAGGGTTTTCAAATGATATTACTGGGCCAACAGGGAAGATGAATAGGATAGAATTTTAAAGAACAAATATTTGGGTTATTTTTTTTTTTATTTACATAATTGAATTTAAAAAATAAACATTGAACAAACAAAAAAAAAAAAAGAACAAAATCATAAAAACTAAATACTTAAAAATATTTCAATCCTTTCAAAGTTGTTTTTTTGTTGTTTTTTGTTTTGGCCATATAAAAAAATAATTGAATAAATGTACTTTCTTGACGCAACAATCTCAGTTTTCAATCTTCACTTCACTTTAAGCCTCCATCTATTACAGTTCCCCATCTCAAACCAGACCGTCTCTACCACTTGTTAATTCTGGGGGGGGGGGGGGGGTGGGGGGGGGGGGGGAGTTCAAATGATAACACAAATTAGGCTGTTGAATAACTTCTTAGAGAATGTATTTTAAGTGTCAAAACTCACGACAGATAATAAGATATGACAAGAACAGTCTAACACTTGGAAACATAAACAATAGGAATTCGACTTACGTCCAGCAGCAGAGGGAGAGAAGTCCACGCGTCCGTCCCAGGTTCCAGAATCTGACCACAACGCATCTCCTCATCGGTTTTTAACCTCTGAGGAGCGGAAGTGTTTATCATAGTCAATGTCAAATATCCTGTTTACGGGTCAACACTCTTGATGTCACAATCGCGGTTCCTTGGCCGAGCCAATCTCAATAAACGGGGAACCAATATTTGATTTTCCTGAACTCTTTCGAGTTTTCTGACAAAGTCCCCTTCACCGCCTTCTCACATACTTCCACCTGCAATCCATAAGTCACGTCCTCGTGACGAGTCACAACCGGGAGGACCTGCCAATCTGCGAAGCGCTGTATACAAAGTTGATGGGATGTTGTTGTTATTTCTAGAAGTTCGTCTGTAGAGTTCTCGTAGTTTCTCCTCTCTCTTTCTCTGGCTAAATTAAATTCCTAAAGTTCTGATTCCAAGTGTTAAATTCATGTTTAGTACAGATAAATATATAAATACACAGTATAAAGTACAACATAGATCGACTACTTTCTGAAAAAAATGTAAACTTGTATTTCCATTAACAAACAAAATTATACTTAAAAACTTATCAACAAAAATCAAAAATAAATGAGTTAACATAACAAACAAACTTATAATGTATATACTGTAAAAGATTTAGTAATATGCTAAGGCGTATAAAACAATATTTATATATATATATATATATTCATTTTTTTTTCCCAAACGACGTAAATACCAATATATATATGTATACAATTTAAAATAAATAAATATTAATAAATAAGTTTATTGCAATAACATAAAAAAATCAAAATAGGTTGGAAACACATTTCTTTTTTCTTTTCTTTTTTTTTTGTAGGATTCTCGCTATAAAATAGTTATACGTTAAATTATACTCCTCTATAAAACCAAATTTAAAAAAAATTCATTCAACAGAAATGTTTTTATAACCACTTCGAGAAACCCACTTAACGAATCACAAAACAGATCAAAGCAAAAACAAAATATATAGGAGAGAACAATGGACTCTTCTTCCAATATTGACTAATAACAATAATAAAAATTATTGAACACAATCAATTATTTAATAAACTATTATTTTGTATACCTATGCAGTCTGCATAATGTTGCTAACAAACAGCTAAGACAAGACTCTAAATAAATTATGAACAGAAAGGAAAAAAAAAAATATCTAGAATAAAGTTAACCTATTGATTAAACTCCGTTCCATGAGCTATGGGCTGTATAATGTATTAATTCAACTAAAGTTACACAGAGGCCCTTCTAGGGACTCAAATGATTACTGTATTTTTTTTTCGATGATTTAAAAAAATAGAAAATAAGAATAGAAAAATAATAAAGGACAATACGTTGCTTGATATAGTTCAGGGAAGGAAGTGATCAAATTCTGGAGCTTCCTTTCTCAAGAAAGCGCTAGTCTTCACTCCCTCCACTCAGTTTATATTTCCATTCAATCTGTTCCTGTATCTGTTTTCACACTTTTGTTACTGTAAACTGCATCTCAACAATATCCTTAACAAACCCAAAACACGGATGTGTCCAGTCAATGAACTCCAAAATTATTTCTAAATTTCTTATCCCTAACTTGGATTTTCCCTATAATCTCCCTTAATTGCTCTTAAATATCGCAATTATCTCCCAAAAATCTCCCTAAATTGCTTCTTATTCTTTATCTCTTTTTTTTTTTTTTTAAATATAAATATCTTCCATATAATCTCCCTAAATTGCGCCTCAATATCACAATTGTCTCCCAAAATTTCCTAAATTGCGCCTATTTCTTTAACTCCTTTTTTTTCTTTAGTATCTTCCATATAATCTCCCTTAATTGCGCTAAACTCTTTATCTCTCTTTTTTTTCAAATAACTTCCCTTCTTTTTTTTTTTTTTTAAGGCTCCGTGAACAGGCGACCGCGTTTTCAAATTCAACCGGTTCTTTATCTAACACGAAGCCTCAGCTTCTCGAATTACTCTCTTTTACTCTTTGTATGTTCACCGCGCGACGTTTTGCGCTAAATTCCTTGTTCTCCAAATTACTTTACATTTGCGCACAGTATATATCTTCCAAAAAAAAATTCTCCCACAAATTAAATATCGCCATCATCATCTCTCTCAAAAATCTCCCTAAATTGCGCTAATTATTTATATTTATCATAAAATCTCCCTTAATTGCGCTCAATATATATTTCCCTTATTCGCTTTTATTCTCTTTGACGCTTAATTATCTACTTTTTTTTTAATAACTTTCTTTTTTTTTCTCAGTGACGTCTATATCTAACTTAAGGTCTTGGCGACAAAATTTTTTTCTCTTAACTCACCCTTTAAAACAAATATCTTACATATTTCGCGATTTGTTTCCCTTATTTTCTTACCGTAAAACTTTTGCGCTTAACTCTCTATTAACTTAATTCTCCCAATTGCGCTCAAATATTTAAATCTGTCTAACTTAATTCACCAAACTCGAACATTTCGTTTTCTTTAACATGACAAAATGAGTCCAGAGTCGTTTTAAAAAAAAAAAAAAAAATCTTTATCCATTTCCTTTTTTTTTTTTTAAATATTTTCTTTCTTCAGCACAATGTTTACAATCTTTCCATTTTTCCTTTTTAACAAGAAGGTCATATCAGAGGATAAGTAGGAAGGGTTCTCCTTGGCGCTGTATGCCTCTTATCCCAACGTGTGCCCCTTCATGCTAGGGTTGGGCGATAGTCGATAGTTACTATCGATATATCGATAGATCACGCCTATCGGTACCCAATATCGATAGGCCACGCCTATCGGTAACCAATAACGATAGTTTTGACTATTGATATTTTTTTAATTTTTACTCACAAGTTTTGAAGTTGATGACGTAGTCACGCACTTGTGCAAACAAATTAAATTCACGGTATTGGGCTTTGGCTCTTCTAAGTATTTATAATCCTAACTTCCTCTTTAATTGGGAATCTTATTCTACAATTCTTAGAAATTTTTTTGGGGTTGGCCGGCGAGAGCGCAAAGCTGATTTTTATTATGAGGGTGACTATACGACGAGAGCGCAAATTGGCAAATTAATTAATTCTTTATCACAGAACTTCAAACAAAGCCGTTGGCCGGCGAGAGCACAAAGCTGATTTTAATTATCCAAATTTTGTAATATTTCTATTTATGTTTGTTCTAGGAATTTATGTACCTAGATGAATGATTATCGCTGTTAGACAGCTTACAACAATGAAAATTGAGATGGCTGAGTAATCAGTAGGCCTTTGCAGTGGCGGCCTTTGTGGCGGGCGAGACGGGCAACTTCAAAATAAATTAAAAACTTAATTAAAACCTTTGCGCTCTCGCCGTATAAAAATGGGATTAATTTTTATTATCTACACACACTTTTTGAAAATTCAAATAAATTCGTTTTTCATTTATCTTTATAATTATCCCTTATCTTATAATTTATAATCCTGCAAGTTTGCAATAGGTAGGTAGGTAATTGAATTTAATTATAATAAATTTCTTGAAATTCTTTATTAAATAGATCTGGACAAAAATGAATTGCTATCGGAAAACTATCGATAGTATTCGATAGTTTTTAACCGATATTATCGGACTATCGATAGTGCCAACTATCGACTATCGCCCAACCCTACTTCATGCACACACGGTAGTTCGAAAAAGAGAGAAAGGATAGATATTTAATTTAAACATTATATGTGGTAGTACGTCCGCCTCATAAGTGTGCGGAACTAGAACGACGTCCAAAAGAATGTTAGGCCTATAACCGTGCATCAAGAAAAACGGTTCGTAACCCGTACTTGCTTGTTTAGACGTATTATAAGAGAAGAGAACATGGTCCAAATGTGTGCTCCAATTATTTATATTTTCATTGACGTAATGTGACAACATTTGAATAAGTGTGTGATTGAATCGTTCTACAATGCCTTGAGCGCATGGGTTAAAAGCCGTACTTTTTTTGTGATAAACTCCCAAGGCTGCTTTAAATTGTAACAAGGACTTTTCCAAAAAATGTGTCCCTCTGTTTGATGAGACTATACTCGGGACCCCAAAACGATTTATCATATTCAATAAAAATTTTGCCGTAGATTTGGCATCTGCAGACCTAGTGGCTTGTAATGTAAACAAACCCGTTGCCAAGACAACCGATGTCGAAGCGACGTTATTTTTTTGGAATCCATTTGAAAAAAAGAAAGAAAATTAAGAAAGAAGAAAAGAAAATGGAAATCTGAAGAACAAAACAAGTTTAAAAAGAAATAAAATACAGTAAAAGTAAAGAAAAGGTAGTTTTAGGCCTAACCTTACAGTTATCAACAAACATTTTAAATAATAATTACAAGATCCACCGACTTCAAAAGGAAACTAAATTTTCAGAAGGGATTAATTTAGCACCCAGAAACAAAATGAAACAGCTAAAAGAAGAAATTTCAGGAAATTATAAGCAAAATTAAGAAAAGGTCAATAATTAAAAAACGAGTCGGTAGAAGGTTGTGAAAATTTTTAGGAAAAGACAGTTAATTATTAAGAAAAGATTAAAGAAGAAAAAGAAGAGAAAAACTGCCCACATCAGAAAGAAAAGCCAGTAGTAAATTTTGAAGAAACGGTCAGTTCTAAAATACATCGAATCAACTAGGCCGGATCCCATCTGAAATAATACAAGTGATCCGAAAGTGTATACCACAAACTTTAAACACTGTTTTCGAGAAATGAAGAAGGCAAAATTAAAAATAAAAGTTACAGAAAATTAAGATGACAATTTAGAAAAGAGAAGAAACGGAAGAAAGGAGAGAAAACACCAAAAAAATATTAATATTTAGAAGTAAAACAAGAGACAACAGAAAAAAGAAACTCGAATTTGCTACCCATAATTCCGTGCGGAGGCAGTTTAGTCAGTCTATGCTGGGTTCTGGTAGAGGTGGAACCGGTGAGAGACTAGTCTCTGTTTTTTTTTGTTGAAATGTGTGAAAAGTAGTGAGTAAACAATTGAAAGTGAGTAAAGTGACCGGTAAAAGATTGAAGGGATGTGGAGAGAGTGTGGAGTCCAATTTTTATGTTAAAAAGTAAAATTTATTGTATATATGTTTCAAGTGTGACGTCACAAGGTAGTATCCATTTTTGTATATAAATTTTTCAATATGGCCATTTCAATTTTTCAAATTTATAAAATTTATTTTAGTAAAGCCAATCTATTTATAACAATGTTTTAATTTCTTTTAATTTCCCCAAAATCTCTCTCAATGAAATTCAAATTTCAAAACCCAAAGGCCTTGCGAACCCCAATAATACCTTTGGAGGTAAGTACCAATTATTCAGGATACAATAGTTATAACTAATAATCTATTTAGAATCATACCGGGAAATAATTTTTTTTTTTTTTTATTGGTACCGGTAACGTAAATTCCAAGAATGAAAAGAGTTATTTATGACATAGTTTTTTCCTTAGGAGCCTCACTCCAAATCAATATATAATTTTTTTTTATCTATTCAATTTAATATAACTATAGTCACATCAACATCAAGCAATAAAAAACAATCTAGCAGGCTTTTGCCATGACAAATTTCATTGTTGTGCAAGTTGCTACTATAATCTACTTGTTCCCATGAGAGCTTGTTAATGGACCCAAATAATCTATAACTACATGTGAAAAAGGGGTCGTGGATGGAATGATAGGGCTGAGATCCCCCTGGGGCAAACTTTCTGGAATTTTTCTCTTTGACATGAATCACACGATTGTATGTATGTCGTAATTTCGGATAGCATAGAGGGCCAAAAATAATTAGTTAGTAATCTACCATAAGTTTTAGCGATACCTAAGTGTCCTAAATCGTCATTGCAAGAGTGCAACAATTCCCTTTTTAAAGAATCAGGCACTAAAATTAAATTTCTTCGTTCCTTAAGGGTAAAGTATTTGTAATAAATTATATCGTCGTCCGAATTCAATACATAATTTCGCGATTTACGACGTATTGATTTATCGCCGAATTCGTTGTTTGTCAAGGCCTGGTAAATTTGTGAACAAAATTGATCTAATTTTTGCAATATTTATTATTTTTATTGTATTTACCGTTTCAAGTGCGGACCATCAATTACCGATTCAAAGTTCATAAATCCGTGTGATGTCCCGAATGACATAAAAGAATCTCATACACTTAGTTCCGAGCATTACCCAAAATGAAAAGTATAAAACGATTATTTAAAAAAATAATTAAAATGAATTCGTTTTATCGAATACAATCTGTGTGATTAGTTAAATGGGGAAGGATACTTCCGCCTTCATTGCACATTCCTAGATATCAGCATAATTTTTGTAACCCAGTTATATCTCGTCGACCGACTTTTTTTTTCCATCTCGAATATTTGTTTGTTTTCATTGAGAAGCAGCTACCTAACCTTAGCTGAATTATAAATTTTAAAAACTCAGTGTCTTTCAAAGAAATGCAATCGTTGCAAATCTGACCTTGAGTAAAACTCTAACAGTGTATTAAGAACAAAATCCATCCAAAGGAAATGATTGAGGTTTTTTTAATTAGAGTATTTGTTATTTTAAATTCAATTTTTAGAAATTCATTTTAACTCAAATTCAAAACATAACAAAATAATTGCGAGATACATGTCTTTTTTTTTTTTTGTAACGAATAAATAAAACCTACAGTAAAATTGTGTTTTTCCCTCTTCAGAGGTGTTCTGAAGGAACGTTAACACAATGTTATATATACTCGGAGAGATATTGTGAGATAGCAGTCAATAAAAATCGTAAATTTAATGGTGAAAAATATGAGTTCTGAATTTAATAGTTCTCAAGAAGTTAAAAAAACGGCGCCTCCACCACTTGTGAAGAATAGAAAAGAAGCTTCCATCACTTGTGAAGAATTAAAAGAGGGATAGTTCACTACTTGTGAATAATAAGAGTAATGTCTTAACTTTAATTTAGTTATGGTGCTTCACTCACCAACCGGGATCTTATCTTTGTTACTTGATAATTCTGGGGGAGGGGGGGGGGGGGGGGGGGTTCAAACGATAACACAAATTAGGCTGTTGGATAACTTCTTAGAGAATGTATTTTAAAAGTCAGAACTCACGACAGATAATAAGGTTAAGTTTTATGACTCATGTCCGGGCTTTAACTACGAGGTCTTATCACCTGCTACCAGAGCGCTCTTTCGTCACTCTGGTGGACATGAACTCGACTCTACTGTGGGAGTCCTAAATTTTGCCTACCCTAAATTTTCATTCACTTAGGGTAGGGGTCTTTAACGAGTACCTGACATCGTACAGGCTCGGGACCATCGCTTAACGTCCCATCCGAAGGACGGCGTGCTTAAGTTTATTTTACCTCCCAGATAGAATAAACTAAGGGCCTCGGTCGGGTTACGAACCCACGTTCTTGAGCTCAGAAGTCAAGCACGCATACCACTGAGCTACCGGCGCCCTCTCAGATAATAAGATATGACAAGAACAGTCTAACACTTGGAAACATAAACAATAGGAATTCGACTTACGTCCAGCAGCAGAGGGAGAGAAGTCGACATGTCAGACCCAGGTTCCAGAATGTGACCACAACGCATCTTCTCATCGGTTTTTAACCGAGGAGCGGAAGTGTTTATTAAAGTCAATGTCAAATATCCTGTTTACGGGTCAACACTCTTGATGTCACAATCGCGGTTCCTTGGCCCAGCCAATCTCAATAAACGGGGAACCAAGATTTGATTTTCCTGAACTCTTTCGAGTTTTCTGACAAAGTCCCCTTCACCGCCGTCTCACAGTAATAACACTTATATAATTATATGTTATAAATAAAACAATTTTTTTTTAGATTTTTTTTCTCTTGGTGGACTTGGAAAAAAAGAAAGAAAAAAAAATTTTTTTTGCTCTCTTTTTCATCTGTGACAGTCTGATTTCTATAGGCTATCTTCTAGCTATATTATCTATACTAGCAGTAATACCCGGCGTTGCCCCCGGGAACTTTGATTTTTCTCCCAATATCTTCTATAACGCTATTCAGTTCCTCGACAGTACATTCATGATGTTATAATTTTCAATTATTCATACGGAATAAGGCTTATAGTCCTTCAGCTGTTGTAACGCTAGTAAGTTTTTAGGACCCCTGGGCACCACAGCTAGTTTGCGCCTTTCAACGGCTGAAGCCACACCTAGTGAATACTTAACATCGCTGGACGTCCTAGTCAGTGCGTACTTAAGAACGTTTGTGACCACAGCTAGTATGTGGCTTGCAACGCTGAGCACCACAGCTAGTATGTGCCTCGCAACAGCGGACCCCACAGCTAGTACGAAGTTAGGAACGCTGGGCATCACAACTATTAAGTGCCTTGCAACAGCGGACCCCACAGCTAGTGTAGTTAAATACGCTGGGCATTACAGTTAGTAAGTGCTTTGCAACAGCGAACTTCACAGCTAGTACATAGTTAGGAACGCTGGGCGCTACAGCTAGTAAATGCCTTGCAACAACGGACCCCACAGCTAGTACGTAGTTAGGAACGCTGGTCACCACAGCTAGTATGTGCCTCGCAAAAGCGGACCCCACATCTAGTACGAAGTTAGGAACGCTGGGCATCACAGCTATTAAGTGCCTTGCAACAGCGGACCCCACAGCTAGTACGTAGTTAAATACGCTGGGCATTACAGTTAGTAAGTGCTTTGCAACAGCGAACTTCACAGCTAGTACATAGTTAGGAACGCGGGGCACTACAGCTAGTAAATGCCTTGCAACAACGGACCCCACAGCTAGTACGATATTAGGAACCCTGGGCATCACAGCTAGTATGCTTTTGCAACGACGGACCCCACAGCTAGTACGTTTTTAGGAACGCTGGGCCCTACAGGTAGTAGGTGCCTTGCAACGGCGGACCCCACAGCTAGTACCTACGTAGTTAAATACGCTGGGCCACACTGCTAGCGCCTTGCAACAGCAGACCCCACAGCTAGTACGTAATTAGGAACGCTGGGCATCACAGCTAGTAAATGTCTTGTAGGTGCCTTGCAACAGTGAACCCCACAGCGAATACATAGTTACTACTACTACATGTGAAATTCATGACAATCCGATTCATGACAATACGATCAACAGTTAATGAGCTAGCTCTATATTTATACTTAGGCCCCTCCACTACCCCCCCTCCCGTAAAAAATTTTGAGCCGTCCCACCGCCTATTTTTTTATTTGGTCTTCAGGAATACTACATGTGAAACTTCGTGACAATCCGACCAACCGTTAAAGAGTTAGCTCTATATTTATACTTAGGCCCCCCCACAACCCCCCCCTCCCGTTCAAAACTTTGGGACGTTACACACCTTTTTTTCCTATTTGGATTTTAAAAATACTACATGTGAAATTTCATGACGATTCGCCCATTATTAATGAGTTAGCTCTATATTTTTACTTAGGCCCCCCCACTACCCCCCCTCCCGTAAAAAATTTTGAGCCGTCACACCGCCTATTTTTTTATTTGGTCTTCAGGAATACTACATGTGAAACTTCGTGACAATTCGACCAACTGTTAAAGAGTTAGCTCTATATTTATACTTAGGCCCCTCCACAACCCCCCCTCCCGTTCAAAACTTTGGGACGCCACACACCTTTTTTTCCTATTTGGCTTTTAAAAATACTACATGTGAAATTTCATGACGATTCGCCCATTAGTTAATGAGTTAGTTCTATATTTATACTTAGGGCCCCCCAAAACCCCCCCTCCCGTTCAAAACTTTGGGACGCCACACACCTTTTTTTCCTATTTGGCTTTTAAAAATACTACATGTGAAATTTCATGACGATTCGCCCATTAGTTAATGAGTTAGCTCTATATTTATACTTAGGCCCCCCCACAACCCCCCCTCCCGTTCAAAACTTTGGGACGCCACACACCTTTTTTCCCTGTTTGGCTTTTAAAAAGACTACGTGTGAAATTTCATGACAATTTGACCATTAGTTAATGAGTTAGCACTATTTATATACTTAGGCCTCCCTTACAACCCCCCCCTCCCGATCAAAATTTTGGGACGCCACATAGCCTATTATTCAATCGGGCTCAAAAGAATGCTACATGGGAAGTTTCATAAAAATCCGTCCAGCGGTTTGGGCGTGATGCTGGAACAAACATACATACATACATACAAACAAACAAACAAACAAACCCCGTTTCAGCTTTATTAATATATATTATTTAAACTAATTTTGTAACTTTTTTTTTTTTGTTACAATAAAAGAAAAAGATTTAATTAATTGTTTTTAATGTAAAATTTTCTCTTTACAATTACAATTTTATGTTACATATTTTCATTATGCCCCTCTGCTATATTACGTTTTATGTTCATTTAATCTAGCAATATCATCTCCACCTTCTTGATATAAGAGACATAAGTTAATTCCATCGGAAACAACAACAACAACTGACTCTGAGTCGCAAATATCGTTATCCCTCTTTTAATTCTTAAATTTAATTAAATAAACTAAATAAACTTATTTTAATTCTAAAATAAATCAATCCTCCTCATCCACAAATTCATAGACTCCTTTCTCTATTGTAATAATTAGTTTTTATATTCTTATAACTCCATATTATAAGTAACAAATGTTTCCATCCATATTTAAAATATATTCCTATTATTCTTAACCTATAATCACCTTGCACCGATAAATATAAAATTCAAATCCCATTATCAATAATAAATGTCCTTACAACTAAAAAAAATACATTCATTGTTATCCTGAATATTTCTATAAAACACATATCAATTTTATTTTATAAATTTTTTCTCATTACAATTTCCCTCTACAATAATTATTAGCATTCCAAAATTCGTAATATAGAATTATTAGATGCAAAAACCAAGTATAAAAGAAGGTCACTAAATACTGAGTTAAAAACTAACTTATAAGCTTAGAGAAAAAAAACACCTTCACACAGTATCTCCACCTTCTTGATATAAGAGACATAAGTTAATTCCAACGGAAACAACAACTGATTCTGAGTCGCAAATATCGTGAGTCTTCCTCACACAAGTTAAACATTCGTCTCTCACGAAATAATTTCTTTTTTACAACAAGCTTTAGTGACAAAGAGTGTTTTTAATCTCTAAGCTTATAAGTTAGTTTTTAACTCAGTATTAAGTGACCTTCTTTTATACTCGGTTTTTGCATCTAATAATTCTCTATTACGAATTTTGGAATGCTCTCATAAGGTATCTACTTATTATTTCATTTAATCGTTAAGTAATATTGGTTTTTACTCGCCATGTTTGTTTTATATTTTCATTTTCACATCTACAAAACTCCAAAGAATTTTATTGGATACTTCTTTAAAAACAAACACAATTTAATTATTACTGACTGGCTAAATTTAAAAAATACCTTTTTTATTTTTATTTATTTAATTCTTGATTACATAATCATAAATCCGTTTACATATCCATTTGACAATTAACCTTATTTATACCGAATGGTCCATTAAATTTTATTTATAATAACATTTCTTTTTAAATCGCTTGTGATTTTTTATTTTCTTTGTTTTTGGAATACACTTATAAAAATAAAATAGCAACATAACTTTTTACTTATGACAGTTTAGTATCTTTGGCGATTTTATTTGTTTTTGTCTATTAAAATATTTTCCGACTTTTATTTTGTGAAATCCAATCTTCCTAGAAATTAATGTTAAAATCATACTAGGATTTAATTTATATTCAAAAATAGGACTAAGTTGTATCTTCCAATTAGTCTCTTTAAAATATTTTATATTATCAAACTTTATTTTTAATCGGGAGCCATTACTCATTTTTTTATATTTATAAACTTCACACTTTATTTTTTGGAACTGGTTATCTTTTACATTGTGGTGGTCGAGTGCGGAACTATTAAAAAAGGGATCGATAGTTGAGTTAATAAAAAATAAGTTATTATGAGCATTAATATTTAGTAAATTAACAATTACTAAAGTGGTGACTCCGACGTGATGACTCTTGTCGACCTCCTTTGACACCAGCCTATACCGGACCATATAAGGTTATTAACCGCTCAGCCAAGACATTTACCGTGAACGTCAACGGCAGGACCGTGGTGGTTTCCTGGGACAGACTTAAGCCTGCGTATACCTCAGATACAGGCACGCCAGGTCTTCAAAAGCATGAGCAACTCATTCAACCAACGAATCCAGCAACTGCCACAACAGTCTCAGCAGCTACAGCAACAGCCACATCAACCGCCTGACGTACCGTTTTGCGAACCCCCTCGTTACAAAGACGTCGTCCGACTTCCCAGCGTTGGTAATCGTTGACACTGGAGGGAGGGGGGGGGGGGGGGGGGGAGTGATGTGGTGGCCGAGTGCGGAACTATTAAAAAAAGGATTGATAGTTGAGTTTTCAATAATAGATAGCTTGTATATAGGTTATTCATGTTATTTATTCTTTGGTGTTCTTTTGTCTATCAAAAATATACTATCTCAATTGTGTTGATAAAAATAAGTCTTAATGAGCATTAATATTTAGTAAATTAACAATTATTAAAACATCATAACCATTCTCTTTAAATTTTATTCTTTCGAAATTTACTTTGTAAATTGAATTCTCTAAATATATTTTTTAATGAATATATTTACTACCAATCATTCCCTCCCTATCTATTAATTTAACATTATTATTAATATCATTATTAGTGAAATTTTCATTAACTTCTCACACGTTTTGTTTTTCTAACATTATATTACACTTCTCTTTCTCCTCTCTACTTTCTATTATTGTAACTATATTTGTTATCTCATTTGTGCTCACGTCCTCATTCGATTTAGGAACTATAGTTGATTATTTATTTCTCCCTCTAACTTCTGCGTATTCTCATCTATTTGTAATTTTATTTTATCTATTTCCTCTTTTTGATTTATTATCTCCGCCCTATTTTTCTGTATTCTATTAAATGACTATTAGAATCATTGATACTGATGGTACAATTATCCTTCATCTCCTTTATTTTTTGATCAACTAAGTCGAAACGTTTATCTACATCCGTTTTTATATCATCAAATTTTGCGCCAACGTCCTCATTTAACTCAATCTATTTTTATGGTTAATCTATTATTAAATTCCTCGAATTTACTATTTATTTCTGCCGATTGTTGCTCAATTTTGGAATTTATTTCGGCAGCGTTATCGTCTGATTTTTCCGATTGTTCCTTGAATTTTAAATTTACATCAGCCTTAATTTCGTTTATATCAGCTTTAATTTCGGATTTATTTTTGTCTGCTTTTTCCGTCATTTTTCTTAGCATCTCCATTATGCTTCCTAATCCCACATTCGCCTCGCTGTTTGGCTGAAGGTCCTCATCCGTTTTATTTTCTATTATTTTCGGAGTAGACGTTTCTCTCTCTCGGCTTACCTCTCCTTTTATCGTTATTTCGAAAATTCCCTATTCTAATTGATTACTAGGTCCCGCGCTATAAATGTCACTCTCCCCTCGATTCTCTATATCGTCTACCGGGATTACTGTTCGGCATTCCCCTTTTCCAAGTCCACATGAACTATTTCCTCCGTCATAATTATACTAGAAATATAAACTTTTTAAATGTCTAAAGTACTATAAATACTAGTACTTAATTATTACTGTTTTCTGCCTTCACCTTTCACTCATTCAATAAGTCCCTGTTCGGGCGCCATTTTTAATAACAGATTTTTACTTAGGGAAATTTTATGTAATTATTTGAAATAAACGTCCCTTCTTTTCGGGCGCCATTTATAATGTTATTTTCATTACTTGTAGAAATGCAAATGTAATTATTTGAATTATTAATTTATATAATCATTAATTTTCTGTTCAGGTTACAATCACAACTAATAGAGTTTCAGGTTCTTTTTTACTGGATGAGTAAAAAAAACATTTTCATATTTAAAACATACAAAACTTTAGTTTTTACTCTTTTACTTGGTTTTTTTCTATATGCACGTACAATTACATCTACCACAACTTATATTTTATATAAAATATAAAAATTACAAAATTTAATCCTTAATGTAATTTTAATGAAATGAGTTACTTGCGGTTTATTCGTGAGACGCTGATGATATTGGATACTAGCGACTGGATTCCATGTAGGGGCCTCACGCTGACATCATACTATCCTGATTATAAAATACATATTTACCATTTCCATTATTATTTAATTTAGAATTTAATTATTCTCTTATGTTTGTCTAATTTCTTTATATTTTTTATTAACAGAATTACCATTTAATTTTATTTCAATGCAATTAATTTCATTATTATCACATGATATCGATTGTTTTGTTTAATAACTACACACAGTCGCTCTCTGCGACTATCAGATATCGCCTATTGCTCTTATTGCGGCACTCACTACCTGACAGACTGACCAACTGCCAACTCTCAACTATCCCCATCCCCGCTGAAATCTGAAGACAAATATCAGGGATAGTTCAAATTGAAATGTTGGATGCGTACTTTCAAGTAATTTTCGTACTCGTGTAAAGGCTGGTAACCTCGGCTTTTGAAACAAACGGCCCTTTCTAATGTATCAATGGGTAGTTTCATCTTGGACGTAAACTTTATCCAGGGGCAAAGGGTCTTGCGTAATAGTTGGGGGCCTAACACGTAACACGGCGTTTTCTCACATATGCGATTTTAAATCTCGCTCTCTGAAGGAAATGTCGAAATAAGGAAATGATTGGTATGTAACCAATTTTAATTTTTTCAGGTCCTGGAATATCACATGGAGATGCTGCCAGCGTTCGAGCAACTCATCCAATCCCAACCGCCTGCGGCCTTTATTACTTTGAAGTAAAAATAGTGAACAAAGGGCGGGATGGCTACATTGGGATTGGTCTGTCTGCACAGAATTTCAACATAAAACTTCTCCCTGGTCAGTTCATACATCTCATCCATTATTATTATTTTTCATTATTCCCGGCAAGACTAGCAGCAGTCATAATGGCTAAAACTAAAATAGTCTAATAAGATTTATGTTGGGATGTGCAGAGTCTATTTGTGGATGGAACACATGTACTGATTTGATTATGATTTAATGTTACCTAGATATGAAAGGAAATATTAAAATCAATGTATTGCAATACCGACTCCCTCATCTATCACGTTAGAACACAAGACTTTTATACGTATATGCATTCAATGATTAGTAGTATACAAAGTAGGCGCTTTGGACCAGAATAATTTTCCTGTAACCTCTGGGAATTCACTTCCTCCTAGATATCAGTGGTGCTTAGAGTCTCACTGCGTGGATCTCGCGGGTAACTGGAATCTCACGGCCATTTGTATGTTCCTAATCGATATATCCCTTGCTTCTACCTTCTCATAGGTTACCTCTCGCTGAGATTACCTACTATAACCTTCTCGCTGGTTATCCAGTGCCTGCTAGATATCAGTGGTGCCTAGATCTCGCGGGTGACTAGACTCTTGCTGTCTCTTGGATGTTCCTAGTCGTTACATCCCATGCTGCTACCTTCCTGCAGATTACCCTTTTCGGTTTACCTCCCCACATAATATCCCTAGCCCCAAATCACAGTTCTACCTTGAGTTGCATCTCTTTCCTACCACAGCCAGCCCCCTTCTTTCTAGTGAATACCCCTTGCCCCTCTTCATCTCCTCTCAACAGCCTTTCAGAGGCTAATCTACATTCAGACTAAAATTGAAAAAAATAACTAGCTTTTCGCTTAGTATACAAGTTCGGACATCACGTTTTGTGTATATTCAATAAATTATACGCGCCTCTTTTGCTCTTCAGCCTCAGGTATTTTAGAGAGCATACGTGGTTCAGTCAATTTCCGTGGGATAGATGAGATTTCAGGTTTTACACGTTTAGGTTCGTCAGGTAATCTGTATAGAGTTGAATAGAACAGAGTGTGTTCCCTTTCCTTCGGTTTTAGTGGAAGTTTTACGGATGAATGATCTTTTGTTATATATGCATAATAATGTGTTCTGTAAGTATCGGCGCAGTGCTTTGTTCTAGTTGTTCTTATGTATCTATTATTCCTCTCTTAAGATCCTTGAACTTTCATTTTGGTTCATTACTGACTGATATGAACACATACAATGTCAGAGCCTTTATGGAACCTTCTGTGGTCAGATCCTTAGTCTTATCTGTAAGAGTGCCATTCGGGTTATTCCTTCAGCCTTAAAAACCCATTTCTTTAAATTTTTGAAAATCGATATCTGGGGAACTAATATGATAATTATAGACATGTTTAGGTTCAGATCATCCTGCTGAAAAAGCACTATGACATTTTTGTATAGGTGTTTAGATATTTTTGTAAAAGATTGATTTAGAAACCATGAATCTAAATTTTGATGTCTGCCCATACTGATGTTGTAACGTAAACAAACGTCACCATGGAGAAGCAACGACAAAACTATGTTTAAACAGTGTACATTCAAGTATGTATTATTAAAATAGAAAATAAAAAAAGGAAATAAATGTTGTACGTAAATTACGGTACTCACTTGCCTGGAGTGATAGGTACAAGGTCATTGGGAAGACTGCATGAGGTTGTGTCGCCTCCCGGTGTAGCGGGCCTAGTTACGCTCATTTGCAATGTCATTAAAGGGATAGTCACTATTTTTAGATATATTGAACGAATTATTTATTTATTTGTATTTTGAATTGCATTGTAAGTAAAATCGGGAAAATAGAAGCACAGCGTTATCTTAGGTTAATTCAAAGAGAAACGAGAAGACGTCAAGTTTATTTATACAAATATATATTGAACGAATTTTTTATTTATAGATACTTTGAATTACATTTTAAGTAACATCGGGAAAATAGGAGCATAGGGATATATTAAGTTAATTCGGAGAGAAAAGGGAAGACATAAATTTGAATTTTATATATACAAACTGTGATAATTAAAAAAAAGTTTAATTAAATAAATAATAAACAATATAAAATTAAAATAATTAAAACAAAAATAATAAAATTATCACATTTCCAGTAGAAATTGTTGCTGGTCTTCTACTAAATTTTGATTTCTACAGTAGTTTCCGAAAAGAGCCCTAGAAATTATCGAAAGATCAAGACGTGCAATTTTGATGAAAGTGCAAGTGTTTAGAAAAATGTCAATTAATAATTATTTCATCTGCGTACGTGGTTGTTAATGTGAGAGGGTCAATGGGTAAGCCGCCATTCTAGCCTCTCATACAGATCCTCACACCACTTCACTCAGACTATCACACCTCAACAAAATTGAAGTTTGGAGTAAATCTTGGAAAATTAAATTTAACACCACAAAATGTCTGTTAAGGCCGAAAGTGTAATAAACTGTATAAAGACAATGGGGTATATGTGGAGGGGGTGACGCCATTTGTAAAGTGCATGTACTTTGTATAGTGGCCACTAGAGGTCACGGTGGCCATTGTAGTTGAGTTAACCTGACCGGTCAGTCGAGTCAAGTGCAGTCTGACTGTCTGAAGATAAGTGCCCTCAGCCCTTTGCTGCACAACTCTTCACCACCTCGACCAGTACCTGCTCTCAGCCCTTTGCTGCAAGTATTGGTCGTAGAAGACCTAGAAGACGGACCCTCAGCCCAGCCACACTGACGAGACATCACCTTGGCGTTTCCACATCACGACCGCCCACCTACCCCGGACATTCATAGTATCATTTATTTTTCCATTTCTTAAATTTAATTAATTGTTTTTTTGTTTTGTTTCCATTAGTTTAGTCTTTTTTTTCCATTATTATAATTTTTTTGTTAACCTTTATACAGTCCATCTTTTTTTTTTTTTTTAATTTACCTTTTATCAACTATATTATTTATTTGCTTTATGAAATAACATATGGTACCTCCAGGCCGGATGACAATTGGCTTATTTGTAATAATTAATGTTGGCATAGTGATTTGGCCGGCCGTCGTTAATATAATACTAATTAATTTATAATCCGGATGGCTACATGATAACACGTGTATATTTTTGTTCTCCTAATTATTATTAAAAATTATTAAAAAAACAAAGTGAAAACTATCCAAAGTGCACCAAAAGAGGGCAGTAAGATGTCCTCTGGAGGTACTCCAAAAGAATTAGACGGTTGGTACGAGGAGTGTACCAATGTGGACATCCTTGGAATGGAGTTGGATAGCGGCTTCACCCAGGTGAGGAAGCGACCAGCCTCGCAGCAGGAGCCAGGACCCAGCCAGCAGCCCGCAACAGCACCCGGTCTCAGTGACACGGCCAAGAGGTACCGGTACCAGGTGAGCTCTCCCATCACACTTACGAACAAATTCGCCCCTCTGGCTTCCTTGCCTCAACCTGATCCCGCAGACATCAGCAAACTGGAGCCCAAGATCCGGATTCCCCCCATTTTCTTACTGGATACTGGAAATTTACAAGAAATAATCAAAGATTTAAAAACACTTACAAAAGCCCCATTTGATATCAAGTTCTGTTTCAAAAAATTCAAAATTTCGCTCTCATCTTCAGAAGACTTTCGGCATGTAACCAAATTTTATGATACCTCCAACTTAAAATATTTTACTTTTGTTAACCCGGAAGACAGGGGTCTCTCAGTAATCATCAGGAGTGTTCCATACTCCCTGACCGAGTCGGAGGTGTTCGAGCTGCTCTCCCCGAACTATCCAGTTAGGAAAGTGACCCGGCTACACCGCAAAGACGGCAACGGCGACAAGCTACCCACCCCGCTAGTCGCAGTTGAGCTCGAAAATAGCCCAGCGGGGAAGAAAATCTTCAACTTGGACCGCCTGTTTTATACGGTGGTCCAAGTGGAGCCCCGGCGTCGTACCGGACAGACCCCGCAGTGCACCAACTGTCAGAAGTGGGGGCACACCAAGAATTACTGCAGGCTGGACCCTCGCTGCGTTAAATGTGCGGGTGATCACCACTTCACACTGTGTCCCAGCCAAGCAAGCACCCCTACCTGTCCGAACTGTGGGGAGCAGCATCCAGGGAATTACCGAGGCTGTAAGGAGCACCCTGCTAACAGACAAACTCGGCCCGCCCTCAAACGACAGACAGACGCTAGGAGACACGCTGCCGGCCCTCCCACGCCCCAGCCCGCTCCTGCCCCCGCTCGCTCCGCCTGGCTTTCTGGCCCCCCTCTCGCGGCTCGCCCCAGCCACTCTGCCTCCTCACCTTCTCAAGGTACAAACCCAGATCTCCCTACCTTCATCACTTCTTTGATCACCAGGATCATTGAACCTTTAATTCCTAAAATGAGCGCCTTGATCCCACAGATCTCGAGGCCGTGTTCACGGGGGGACCCACCCTGTTGACTGGGGACCTCAACAGCAAGCATCTCAATTGGGGCTGTGTCACATTTTACTGACTCAGCCCTCCAATCCTTTTCCGCTGCTCTTCTCAGTACATCTTAGGCTCATCGATTCTTCCATCAATCTGCCCACTTCCAGAACTCCAGACTTCCAACTCCACAAAGAATCTTCACTACTCTCTATCATCCGTTCACTTGCACTCTCCCATAAAAAACAACCGTCCACTTACACTCTCTCTCTCCAACCACAAAATTCCAACAACCTCTGTTCTCTCTCGCTCCACCACCACACTCCCACTTTTTCACCCTCCCTTCCTGAATCCTCAGTGCTACCATTTTGATAAACATTTATTTTTTATTATATAAAGAATAACGATTTCTTTTATCGTTATTTGTGACCCCCCCCTCCCATTCTACACGTTACATATCCTTTTCCTTATATAAAAAGAAATCTGTTATTCTTTACATTCCGACTCATACAAATATTGTAAATTTTATTGCACATTCTTTACCATAACAAAGTATATAAACAAAAATATATATATATTTTTTTTTCTATTTCCAACAACCATAAATATAATATAAATTTAATAGATTTTCTCCCCTAAGACTGTTATAATTTGTTACTTGAATGCCCCTAGGATATTTAAAAAAAAAAAATATTCCTGTGCATTTTTTTTATTTTTACACAGAGTTACATACAGAGTTATCTATCTAAAAATTTTATGAACATATTTTTTTTTTAATTTCCTTGAACATTTATTCATTTTTTTTTTTTTTTTTTTTTTTTATTTATCCTGAAACTACACGCGATACTATGCTTTCAACGACCAGTTTGTGGGTAAATATAGCTCGTTTCCGTAAGGGTGCTAACTTCCTATAAATCAACAGTGCCCACGTTGTTGACAAACACAGTTTAATAACAATAATAAACCCTTTAAACCTATAATTATCTATTTATTTTTTTATATTCAAACCATCCCACACTAAATTTTTTTTTTTTTTTTCAATACCATTTAAAAAACGCATGCATAAATATATCATAAAATAGCTTATCTCATATCAACCCCTATATAAAATTTCCCATAAAAATCACAACACCCACCTTTGAATATAATATATTTTCAATAAATAATTTTTGTTTTTTTATTATTAAAAAAAAAATTTAAATATCAAATTTTTTTTTTTTTTCAGAGTGAAGAAGGCACTAAACATTTTTTTTAAAATATCATTAATTATTATTTTTTTTATTATTATTATTTTTTTTTATTCTTTGACAGAACACTACCCACTTTACGCATATTAATTAATCTCCGACCTACATGATAATTGTTATCTCTCATAATATAACACAACCACCATAAATACAATAAAATAGCATACATCATAAAAAGAAATACTTACAATAACTATTTACATTAGATACATGTTTATAACTCTCAGTGACAATCATCAAAGACTCTAGACAGCTGTCTTATTTGTTTATCAGTTTTATCAGTTCGACTCGACAACATAGATGTGGTTGCCATCTCATGTTTATTACGCTCTATATTAATTTATAATTTAATTAATATTTTATACATTTTTTTTTTCATTTTTTTTTTTAACAATATCACATATTTCCTAATAAATAATCCATAGCTAATAATTTTTTTTTTTTTTTTCACAATTTCTATATAACCATAAAATGTAAGAGCATGCATACCAAAAAAACCAAATTCAATTTCATAAACTAAGAAAAAAAACATATGATCAAGCGAGGCTTATATGACCCAGACAAGCCGACCAACACATACACATGGAGCAAGGTCTCTCATGATTTGAACATATCAGAAGTCATACTTGATCAAAAAAAAAAAATTGCAATAGCAAAGACAGACAAGTCACATAATGTTATATGTCCTTAACAAAACAAATAGATAGGAAAGCTCGATGACCGCAGTTTAAATGCCTGGTTTCCCCCTCTCCACAGCTATACCTTTAAGTCAGGTCCCAACCTCTCATGCTGCCTTACCGACACATAATCTATCTGACACCAGTTCCGCTATCTTCCCAGGAAACATATGGTAATTTAGGTCAGCAGGGCTTCTCTAATTCTGTAAGACCGGCCTCTAATCCTCTCGGACACAACACACCACGTCCCTTTAACTTTGTTATTATTTATGTTGTCTAACAAATACGATCCATTGTCATAACATTTTAAAATCTCATACGGCCCTTCGTATACCGACATGAATTTAGCAAAGATTTTATTTATTTTTTTTCTTATTTTCTGAGACTATTATCTTTTACATAAAGTACTTATGTTTATTTAACATTTATTTAGATTTTAAACGAAATACAACAAAATTCTATCCACAAACCATATCCATAAATCCATTACAAAAATCCAATTTCGAGTTCCTTGTTATCAAAAATAATCCATCGGTTTATCTGAAGGAAACTTTTTTTTTTTTTTTTTTTTAAATTTCTTGTGATTTTTAATTTTCTTTAATTTAGGGATCTTTTTACTTAAATTTATTAGTTGTGGGATTTTAAAGTGCTTACTTTGTTTTTGTTTATTTTCATATTTGTACAAATTTATTTTCCGATATCTAATTCTTCTGGAATTTGGTTGGAACATTACTTTAGCTTTTCTTTTATGATTAGTTTTTTTAAATTTTGTCTTATCACAACTTACTTGGCAAATATGGCCCACATTTCCTTTACAAATATTCTTATAATTTATTTCTGTTAATTTTACTTTCAAGATAACGATATATTTATTTTTTATTTTATCTTTGGATATTTTTGAAAATTTATAATTTTTTCTAATAAAACCTAGCCGACATATTGTATTAAACGGAATATAATCTTTATTTATTTCTTTGTTCAATTTTATTTTTCTATTTTCCTTTCTATTTTTGTTCCTATTTGATTTGCTTTTACTTATTTCTAATTCATTTTTCTGAGCATTACCTATTTCATTTAATTTCTTTTTTTCATCTTTTATTAATTTATTTTCACATTTATTTTCAACTTCAATAAGATCTGTTTTTGTCTCCACTATTATTTCATTTATTTTTATTTCGAAAACCTCCAACCTTCGCTCCACCGCTTCGATAATTTATTTTTTATTATTTTCTATCTTACTACTTAACTGATCCAATGTTTTTTTATTTTCTGTTTGGGATTGTACCAAAATCGTTTGCATACGATCCATCATCTGCTCAAATTGACTCGGAGTAAAAGGATTAACGTCTTTATTTTTGTTCGCATCCTCATCACCCGAATTCGACCTTCCTATTAGCGGACTCGTGACTACAATAGAATTGTCTCCCGTATTTCCCGTTCCTTCTACAAATCCAGATTCCCGAACGTCGCTATCTACATTACGGAGTCCTAATCCGCCGAGGCTACTACCGATTCCGTCCATTCCTGCAGCTAATTCTCCCGCTTCCCCATCGTAAACAAACTCCGGACCTTGCTCTCCCGCCATGCTATGGGTCGACTCACATGTGTCCTCGTCCGCCTTCTTGCTTCACAAATCTATCCTCTATAATAAATATAATACATAAAATATATCACAGCAATTTCCAAATTTATAAACCTGAACAACTCTATTTTTTTTTTTTTTTTTTTTTATTATCTTCTTATTCCATCTTTTTTACTGCCAAAACGTTGGGGGCCATTGAAACAACTATAGCTTCCCCTAAGAATTTACTTTGTTTCCTTTTTTTAGCAAAGGCCCCACGTTGGTGACCATTGAAACGCCTCTTGCATATGGTAAAATATAATTATATTCTTTTTTTAAAATTAGCTCCACGTTGTTGCGCCATTGTAATAATTCTTCATTACTTTAATGTAAATTATTCCTTTCTATTTACCAAATGCACCACATCGGGTGTGAATTCTTTTAATAAAAAATTTAGGTTGATGGAATAAGAGGATATTCTTCTTTTTTTTTTAGGTTAGGTTTTATGACTCATGCCCGGGCTTTAACTACGAGGTCATATCGCCTACTACCAGAGCGCTCTTTCGTCACTCTGGTGGACATGAGCCCGACTCTACTGTGGGAGTCCTAAATTTTGCCTACCCTAAATTTTTATTCATCTAGGGTAGGGGTCTTTAACGAGTACCTGACATCGTACAGGCTCGGGACCATCGCTTAAGGTCCCATCCGAAGGACGGCGTGCTTAAGTTTATTTTACCTCCCAGATAAAATAAACTAAGGGCCTCGGTCGAGCTACGAACCCACGACCTTGAGCTCAGAAGTCAAGCACGCTTACCACTGAGCTACCGGCGCCCTCGGTATTTTTTATATAAATAAAAGAACTACATGTAACATGGAAACCACATTTTATTTTTACTTTACTTTCCTTTTTTTTTTTTTTCACTCTTTCTTTTTATCAACAAAAAAAACATAAAAAAATAATGTTACATATGGAATATTCTCCTTTCTGATGGCAATGTTTGCAATTTACAACATACTTATAATTTACAGGAAATGCATTGTTTTCGTTTTTATTTTTTTTTTACTCTGAGCATACATCCGTCGGCAGATGATGATAATTATACAAAATTACATTTCTTTCACTCACATTTTACTGACTCAGTCCTCCAATCCTTTTCCGCTGCTCTTCTCAGTACATCATAGGCTCATCGATTCTTCCATCAATCTGCCCACTTCCAGAACTCCAGACTTCCAACTCCACAAAGAATCTTCACTACTCCAGTCAACTCTCTATCATCCGTTCACTTGCACTCTCCCATAAAAAACAACCGTCCACTTACACTCTCTCTCCAACCACAAAATTCCAACAACCTCTGTTCTCTCTCGCTCCACCACCACACTCCCACTTTTCCTCCCACCCTTCCTGAATCCTCAGTGCTGCCATTTTGATAAACATTTATTTTTTATTATATAAAGTATAACGATTTCTTTTATCGTTATTTGTGACCCCCCTCCCATTCTACACGTTATAGTATATATACATATATTTTTTTTAAATTGTGTATAGCGAATAAAGAGTTTTTTTTTTTTTTATATAATCCGTCTTAAATAACCTTGTTTGTTTGTAATTAATTTTTTTAAACCTCTTTCTCTCTAGATATAATATATATATTTTTTTTTTGAACATGGCGCCGAAAGGAAAGACAGGTAACGAATCTGTTTTAGCGGAACTTATTAACGAATTAGAGGACTTGCATAGTGATATTATGAACACCAAAAAATTAGGACAAGCAGTCGCCACCGACAAAACTCATGTAAAAATATTTAAAGCTCGCCTTTCTAGAATTGATTCCACTTTGAGAAATTGAATTCAATATTTTCGGATGCAAAGCGAATTGCAAATTCTTTGAGCAAAACTGATGAATTACAATTAATATCGCAGTTACGGAGTGTGACCAGAGAGTATTATTATGAAGCGTTATCGTTTGATATTGAGCCAGTTGATACGTCTTTGGGTCAGTCTGTCAGTTCGGGGCTTGAGAGGACCCAGGGTCCTAGATGCAAGTTACCCACCATACAGTTACCCGTCTTTCAAGGGGACTTAGCCACCTGGGCTTCATTTAGAGACACTTATACCTCCTTAATCCACGGTAATAATGAAATATCGGATGTAGAAAAATTTCACTATCTTAAAACCATCGTTAAAGGGGGTAGCTTTACAAACTATCTCATCCATCCCTATAACATCTCAATATTATTCTCAGGCTTGGCAAACAGTCATGCAGAAGTATGATAACAAACGACTGCAGGCTACCCACTTTCTTACAAATATCTTTAACTTTAAGTCTTCATTCAAATCCAATTTATCGTATTTAGAACAATTCTCAAATGTTGTTTTGGAAAGCGCACAAGGGTTTCAAGCGTTGAAACTTGAAGACGAATCAGGTTTTATCATTTTAACGTGCGTCCTGGAATTGTTAGATCAAAAAACTAGGGAAAAGTTTGAAACTGAACATAATAAAATCGATTTACCCACTTTGCAAAATTTAATCGATTTTGTCCATCGACAAAGTGTATTTCTTCAGTCGGAGAACCTAACGTCGGGCGCGCCCTCTGCTTTCGCTCCTCCTTGCAAGTCCAACAAAAGTCTTAAACAAATTTTCATGTCGACTGATGCCTCTGAGAGGTCCCAGTCTCCTTGTTCTTTGTGCAATGAAAAACATCGTTTGTGCAGATGTAATACATTTTTATCCATGAGCCCATCTGAAAGATTTGCTCAAGTAAAACTTTTAAGGCTTTGTTTTAATTGTCTTTCCCCCCATCATAACAGATCTAAGTGTTCATCGTCTGGGTGTCGGAAATGTAACAATCCACATCACTCTTTGCTTCACTTTGCTACAAAGGACACCTCTGTCTCTAGAGATAAACCTGATCCTCAAATAATCCCGCCGGTTAAACAATATCCATCAGCTAAAGGCGCAATTTTATCCTCATCGGTGCGGGGTGAACCTTGTGTCCTTTTAGGTACCGCTGAGACTAGGATCAAAGATTCGAATGGAGATTTTCAAAAAATTCGAATGGTAATAGATAGTGGGGCACAACGGTCTTTTATAACTTCGGCATGTGCCAAGAGGCTTGGCCTAAAACAGTAAGTTAACTCGCAGATGTTGTGCGGATTCACCAATAGCCCAATCCGAGGTGGGAAATTTCAAGTGAATGGTTTATTGACCCCAAAAACATCTTTTCAGCCCCAACTTGAAACCAAAGCTATAGTTATCTCTCAAATTACTTCAAAAATGCCCATGTCTCCTATACCTCGAGAGGTTCTGCATTACTTTGAAAATTATTTCCTTGCGGATTCATCTTTTGTGGACCCGGGTTTGATTTTCTGCTAGGAGCCGATTTGTTCAGTGAGATTTTCGTAGGAGAATCCATGTCTACTCCCACCGGTTATCCCAATGCTCTCAAAACGATCTTTGGTTGGGTTGTGGTAGGCCCCATGGATAACCCCTTCACTACCACCGGTAAGGCGGCAACGCTAATGGTAGTTAACCAAACCCCCACTCTAGACGCTATTTTAGAAAATTTTCGGGAAGTTAAGAATTTTTCCGGAGTTCAGGTCACCAATCCGGACGAAGTTCAATGTATGGAACATTACGTCCACACCCATAGTCGTGATCAAGTGGATCGCTATGTGGTGCGTTTACCTTTTAAACTTTTAGATAACATAACTTTGGGAAATTCTCATCATACCGCACTACATCGATTTCAAAATTTAGAATACCGCCTAAACAAGAGTCCTGATCTCAAAGGTGAGTACTCACAAGTATTCAAAAATTATCTTGAGCTAAATTACATGTCCCCTGCGACCAGCCCAGATAAATATTTCCTACCTCACCATTGTGTTATATAATATAACACAATGGTGAGGTAGGATAGTTATAAAGGATAGCACATCAACTAGGCTACGGTGGTATTTGATGCTTCCGCGCCTACTTTATCTGGGTCTTTCAATGATAAACTTCACTTAGGGCCAAAATTAAATTCAGTCATTGGCGATGTCATTCTCCATTTTAGTAAGTATCCCATCGCTCTGACTACCGATATATGTCAGATGTATTTGCAAATTGTGGTTCACCCAGAGGACAGATCGTATCAACCTGCATTATACCGTTTTGAGTCTACTAAATTGGTGCAAGTGTTTGAACTCAGCCGAGTAACTTTATTCCCATTTATTGACTTAGTGGGTATCCTCAGGGTGGGCGGTCGCCATCCTATTTTGATGCCCTCCAAGGCACATTTTGTAAATTTGTTAGTAGATCTTTACCACCAAACTTACCTTCTTGCCGGCCCGCAGCTGTTACATTCCTTGTTGCAACGGCAATATTGTATCATATCGGGGCGTCATGTTATACGTTTCCGAATTCATATATGCATTAAGTGTTGGAAACTTCGTGCTACGACAGCCACAGCATTCATGGGAGATCTTCCGGCTTCCAGGTTTGAGCCGGTAAGAGTATTTATTAATGTGGGGGCAGATTTTGTAGGCCCTTTTTTAATTAAATCATCCACACTTCGAAAGGCCAGCATACTTGAAGCTTATCTTTCCTTGTTTGTGTGCACGAGCACCAAGGTGGTGCATCTTGAGCTTGTGTCCCAACTTTCCGTTGACGCGTTTTTGTCGTGTTGGATAGATTTGTCGGCCGCCGAGGATTACCATCCAAAATCCTTTCAGAGTCGCGGTGGCAGTTATTGAGTAGGAGCGTCCAGGATGTTTGGAATAGGTGGCGACACGAGTATCTAAATTGTCTTCAGCAACGTGTTAAGTGGCATGCTAAAACTAGAAATTTAGAAATTAATGATTTGGTTTTATTACGGGAACCACATTGTCCGCCGCTTGTTTGGCCTTCCGGGCGGGTAACGCATACATACCCTGGAAAGGACGGGATCGTCAGGGTTGTTAAGGTAAAAACACCGGCGACTTAGACTATTGGACAGTATTTTGAATAGGTGTTCTAAATTATCTACTCGACAAAAACTAAATTGTTATACCTATCTTCTCCGACCTCTCTGGACCTATGGCTTACAAATATATACAGGTACAACCAAGACTTCGAACATCAAAAGAATACAAGTATTCCAATCCAAGACTCTCCGACTGATCACGTAATGCCCACCATACGTTAGCAACAAGACTTCACACCGCGACTTGAACGTCACACCCATAGACACAAGCATTAAACATTTATACATCTACACCAAAATTTATCTACACACCAATCTGGAAGTTCGCAAAATCTTAAGTACAAATTTACCCCACAATCCCCCAAGAAGATTAAAGAGAGTTTGGCATAGAGATCTCCTGGTATGAAGTGATGCCATGAGGGTTCACCGCTGGATGTTTTTCCTCTCAAGCCTTTCATGTCATATTTATTTTTAATATTTTATTTTATTTTTATTATTTTTGTATAGTACATGTCAGCCCAGCCGCTGGTTGTGCCTTTTTTCATATTTGTGGCTTAAGATAAGTAAATACAAAAAAAAAAATTAGTATTTCGTTTGGATTTCTTTTAATTTAATAATGAGATGCCATCTTGTTAACCTAAATTTGCAAAAAAAAAAGTTCAATCTAATCCAAAGGTATTAATTACGCTACATTACAAAAAATTATTTATGTTTATTTTTTTGTGTTTAGTGTCGATTCTTTTCGACATTTTAACGGTTTTTTAATAATTTGTTAATTTACCGCCTTTTCTAATAGGTAGTGGTGTTCCAACTTTCTTGCTATAAAGCTGGATGGCTTCAATATATCGACTTCTGTAACAAACCAACAATATATACCCATAAAAAATCGATGTTTTTCTTAAAATGTTTTACTGTTGTTTCTGAGCGTAGATGCAGTTCTGTGGTTATAAGTAAAGTTGATTGTTGTCTTTTAACGTAAAATGTCATCATCCAGAAATTGCAAATTGCCAGCAGGCAGGTTTTGTTATGTTTGCGGAAGTTACATTGGAACTAAGCAAGTGAAACTTCAACTCGGCTTACCTTACTCCTGACAATTTTACGGAAGCGCTAATCACATATCTCCTCCGCGGCACTTAATTTACCTAACACCTTCTCCATCTGACCTTTCATTTTTTCATCCAACGTGTTAATTTTTTGATTAAAATGCCCTTCCAAGTTTTCTCCTACTCTGTCTATTCGATTTACTAAAATTTTTTTTATCTTTCTGCAAATTCTCCATTTGGTCCTTCAAATCCTCCACCTTTTTATCTAATTTTACTTCCAAGGCTTTAATATCCCCCTTTAAATTTCCCATTTTTTCTTTTAAATCTTTACCCTGCACTCCTACCTTTTTTTTTTTTATAATCATTTGTCCTGCTCTTTTAAACGTCCGATTTCCTCTTTTATACTTCCGAAGGTAACTTCGTAAAAGCAACACGGAGCTATTCCATATTAGAACCGTCAATACTTTTTTTTTCTTTATCCTCATTTACTCCCTCCTCGCTAATGTCAACAGTATTTTGCAATTCCTCACCTGGTATTGTGCCAGGTCTCCGTTTCTATATCTTCCGACACTTCCATATCTTGATGAAACCAGAAAAATGTGTAACTTCAAAACTATAAATTTTACAGGGAAGCATAAAAACTTTATAAAATCTTAAAACTTACCTCAAACATGGTTAAATTATTTTGTATAACAAGTAAACTGTATTAAAAAACGATTATGTACTATAAATTGGCTAAAACTATATTTTTATTATTTTTTTAGTGGAGATACTGTAATAAAATTGCTTGTTGTTCGCGTTTTTAATAAAATATTCTAATTATCTTTACTTTAAAGACGCGGAGATTTTCTCAAAATTGTGTAACTGACTTTTTACTAAAATAAAATATTCATGGGATGCCAGATCGCCTATCTAATAGAACGATACCTAAATTTACTGATTTTAATATATAAATTGGATTTATATTAACCAAAGGCAAAAGTTCGTTCAGCTAAGAAAGTTTCGAAAGACTAATTTGTTAAATCACTATTGACTAGGTTCGAGCATAGGAAACAAACTAATTAAATCTAAAAACTCATATTAAAAAGAATATATTTACAAGAAAAATACTTAAAATTAAAATACATACTATACAATTAGATCTCGGATGGATAATGCTGCATGGATGGGTTTCTCGATGTTTTCCAACGACTTTTTCTTCACAATGGTTCCTCAGTCCGAGAAAAGCTGACTGGCTACTGGGCGGAGATGATAGGGCTGACGAGTGGAAGGACTGAAGACTGACGATTGGGGACTCTCTGAAGACTGACTGGGGACTGACCTCAACTCCGACTGAACTCCAACTGCTGACTCTAGACTGGCCTGAAGATTCTCTGAAACTGACTCCAGACTCCCCTCTCCTCCCTGAAGATCTCGACTCTTCCCCCACCCTTTTGAGCTTGGAGGAAAAGAAGAGGGGATTGCTTCTTTTCCTCCAAGCTCAAAAGGGGAGGTTCTCATTTCCCAACTGCGAGCACTTTATTAGACCTTGTAAAATTCTAGATGGACACTCTGGAGGTTTATATGACCCTAAAAGATGACTTTATGGGTCCATTATCCGGCTATGGTCCCTCTTTACTATCACATCTGTCCCACGTATATATGTATATATAATATGTCCTTGTTTTACTAAAATTGTACGAAGGACAATTTTATTATTATTTAAAACTTTAATACAAAATATTTATAAAACACGCAAACTACTAACTTGTCTTTGAACAACGTATCCATGGAATCTATAATTAACAAAAAAAAAATCAAATTATTATTTTTTGAAACTATTATACATATATTAATTTCAACACAAAATCATTTCGAAAATTAAAAAAAACTACAATAGTATTTGAACAACTTATATTATTATTTTTTTTTTATCCTAGGCATTTTTGGCATTTCAGCCATGCGATGTCTTGCTGCCCAATAGAGTGACGCCTTGTATTTATCGTGGGACATGTTATCCCGGGCTTAGACAATATCAATCAGCGCGGAGCAGGTCGGAAGATGGTCCCCTGTCATTTCCCCATCGTTGCAGAGCGGGCATATCGGTCAATCGGCCACTCCTATCCTTTTCAGATGTTTCTGGAGGCAGTCGTGTCCTGTGAGCATCCTGAAGTTGGCCACCGCCACCCTCCTAGCCATGTCCCCAGCTATCCGACGTTTTTCCTCCAGCAGGACTCCCCATCTCTTGCCAGCAGCTGCGCTTATCTGACGTAGCCAGATTGGAGGGCGTGATAGGCTGTTTCATTTGGGATCCTTCTTTAGCCAACCTATCAGCCTTTTCGTTGCCTGGGATCCCGCAGTGGCTAGGGATCCATTGCAATACTATATTCTTCCCCTTACCAAGGAGCGCACTGATCCTTCGCCTGCAGAGTAACACATTCAGCGAAGTGTGCTCGTCAGCTCCCGGTTTAGTGAGGGACTTAATTGCGGCCTGCGAGTCAATCAGGAGGACAAACTTTTCCTTTTCTGCATTTTTCCTCACTGAATCCCTTTCTTCTTTAAGACTTTGGAGATTTTCATTCCAGAAAGGAGAATACCTCTTTCTCTGTCCCCTTGGTATGCTCTGGTTTGCACAATTAATGATCATTTTCACGAGCCCTCTATATGCTTTATCAACACCTTCTTGCAGCAGGTCTTCTGTAAGGGTGGCATCACTCAAATGTTTATATTTCTCCCAGTTGGCTTTTTTCAGGTTCCATCTAGACATTCGAGGCTCCTTACAGCACTTCGCTTCTAGGAGCAAGTCTACCTTCAATATTTTGTGCCCTGCACCGCCGGGGGCTGAGACGAGAGAATGTTTTACATTTTTTAGGCTTGAATGAGCTAAGACGAGGTCCGGGTGTGATGTCTTCCCGGTGAATGATAAGAAAGTGGGATTTCCCCCTTCATTTTCTACCAGTTCAATGCTGTGAGCGTCAATTAAGTCCTCCACTATCGCACCAACGGCATCTCTGCGCGCATAGCCCCACCTTGGGGAATGGACATTGAAATCTCTGAGAATAATGGTGTTCCTATTCAGGTCAGATGTTAGCCAATGGAGATTTGGCTTATTGGTCGGAGGGTTGTAGATAAATACGACTCGTATGAATTGGCTTCCTTTCCAGATGGTTAGTTCTGCCGCTTCTAATTTGTCCGATTCTGTCATCTCCCTCCTAACTCGCATTTTTGTTACCATTGTGCTCTTCACTGCTAGAATCATGCCAGAAGCTATCTGTCTTGAACGTTTAGGGTAAACATTTGATAACCTGGGATTTGGTAGAACTGCATATTATCGGTTGCGGCTCCTGCTTCTACAATTCCACACGCGTCAGAATCATTCTTAGTAATAATGTGTTTCAGTTCAGTAAACTTGTCAGAGGTTAATCCACCAGCGTTCCAACAGAGAAGTCTGAAGCTGGTTTTGTCATGGCCTTTAAAAAGACCGTTTGCCTTGTTTTGTTTCGGCCTATTTGTTTGCGTCATTGGGCTGCAAGTATTGGCGACAAATGTGGGTCGTTTAGCCGTGAGATCTTGGAGACTTCCAAGAGGCTTCTCCAACGTTTCCAGGGGGCACTACGATGGAAGCGACCTACTCCACCTCCCACAACTTATATTATTATGAAATCTGTAATTAACATAGAAAAAACAACATTATTATTTCTCAAAATAGAATACTGTAATGTATATAGTGGAAATATAAAAGAAACCCAAGAGACTGGGAAGCAGGTATCAAGGATTAGGAAAAGGAATTATTTTTACCTTCATCATTTAGAGTCTTCGGTGCAGTACAGTTCAAGTCTAGAGTCAGTAGAGTTCGGTTGAGAGAGGCTCGGAGGAGTCTCCAGTACAGTTCCATTCGGGGAGTTGACAGTTCAAGTCAAGTCAGTCATGAAGTAGAGTCCATCTTCAGGAATCATGTCGTGAGGTCAGTCGACAGCCCCAGTTCCGCCCGGAAAGTTCAGTACAGTCATGCAGTGAGTTCAGTCCAGTGAGTAAAATCAGTCTTCAAGTTTGAGTCCCCAGTCCATCTTAAGCGAGCAACCCGTCAACATACAGCAGTTATACATTTAGTCAGTCCCCTCCATTATCCATATAAGGTTTAATTTTATATTATGTTTTTAATTTTAAGTTATTTATTTTCTTGTAAATATATCCTTTTAAAATTGAATTTCCTAATTTACAGTTTGTTTCCTATGCTCAAACCTAGTCAGTAATGATTTAAGAACTTAGTTATTCAAAACTTTCTTCGCTGAACGAACTTTTCACCTTTGGTGTATAGAAATCCAATTTATATATTCAAATCAGTAATTTAAGTATCGTTCTAATAAATAGGCGATCTGGCATCCCACAAATATTTTAATTTGATAAAATCAGTTGAACAATTTTGAGAAAATCTCCGCGTCTTGATTTAAAGTAAAGATGAATTCATAAGATATTTTATTAAAAACGCGACAACAAGCCTTCTTGAACCAAGTCCCTCAGGAAACTTTTTTGGCCAATGAGCAAATAAAAGTCGTCACATTGAAGTCCTGAAACGTCACTCCGAAGATTGTGACATTCAAGTCAATCAGGTCCAAGAAGATGCTGACTTGCTCATTGTTAACACCGCCATTTCCAAGGCCAGGGAGCACGAAAATGTCAGGATAATTGGAGAGGACATAGACCTCCTTGTGCTTATGATGAGGGTTATTATGAGGGTTTGTCCAGCCATGCACCAACTTGGTCTTTCTGAAGCCTGGAAGAGGGGGTGCTGCTGATATGCAATATTTGACATCTTTCAAATTAGACCAATCCATATCCAGCCACATCCTTTTCATCCACGAGTTTAGTGGATGTGATACGACATCAGCTATTTTTGGCCTAGGAAATATGAAGCTGAGCAGCATGGTCACCTTTTCGAAAGAACTGAAGGACATCTCTCGACGGTTCCTCAACCCACTCATCAGCCATGATGAGATTGCTGAGGCTGGTGCGCTTATTTTCGCGGCCATCTACACCGGCGACTGCACCAACATAGCTCTGGATGAACTCGCCACTCCACGTTCACATGAGCAATGACCAAGGGAAAAGTGGACCTCGCAAGACTGCCACCTACTTATGATGCTGCACGCCACCACTCATACCGGTGTTTCCATCAAAAACAGACATGGTTGGGTTAACACAATGAACCCGGAAGAGTGAGGATGGGTGCACAGTAATGCGGGTCTAGTGCCACTAAAATCCTCCAGAGACGTGGCTCCCTTGTCTCTACTCAAGACAGTGTCATGCGCTTGCAAGATAGCGTATAGTAGAGCCTGCTCTCTCCGTAAGGCTGGTCTGAAGTGCTCTTCCATATTCAAGCATTGCTGGGGTCAACAATGTGACAACACTTTGCCAGAGGTAGTTGACGATGATGACGACGAAGATCACTTCAACCAGCTATTGGAGCCCTAGGAACAACCAGAGCAGGATGATGAGAGCTTCCTACCACCTCCACAGTTGCCAGTAGAGGAGCCGGGGCCATCCAAACGGCTCAGGAAAAGATACTAGAACTTATGTATTTTTTAAATTACATTCATATGTTTTCTTATTTACTCCTGTGTTTTCGTATTTGTTTTCTTCTCACTGATTCACATTTTTAAATGATTATTTGATGATACTAAAGCAAGAATAACTCTGTAGGATATACACCCGTACTGTACCGGAAGTCGGGAGATTGCCAATTTCGAGAGGTCTACTTCGCCAAATTCAAAAATGTTGGTACTCAGTAGACGCAGAATGTGATGCTCTACAACTTTTATTCCATGAGTTTTTCTCTTAGAATACTCATTCCCAAGTTTTAGACTCATATATAGTACTGTATCTCACTTTTTGACAAAGTTGGAAAAAATCGTCGTTTTTTGACCGTGGTTTTACGACCACGTACCATACAGAATACCACTTTATTGAATTATTAAGTTGTGGTACTCAATCAACGCAGAATTTAATGCTCCTCAATTTGTTACATCGTAACTTTTTCGCTAGGATGCATCTTTTAGGAGTTACAGGCAAAAACTTCAAAAAAGTCCTAAAATTTCGAGGTTTTTTGGCTGCCAAAAGATGTCCCGAGGTCGCCCGTATTAGCATTTTTGTTTTTTACATGTTCGTACCCATATATACAAGTTAAAAAAATAAAAGCTTCTACACCACCTTTTGCAACGTACCCCCCTGTTTCGATCCTCTACTGACTGGCCTATATACCCTTTTTTCGATATTTTCTACTTTATTCGGTACTCTTAAAATTGTACTTAAATTTTGAAAATGCTCTTTTATATCCCTCCCTAAATTTTCAATAGTCTGAGATTGCTCTTTCCTTAAATTTGCCTCTAAATTTCCTAATTTATTTCATATCCCCTCTTAGTTCCGCCACACTCCTCATCATAAATTCCATAAACTGGTCCATTTTATCTGATTTCTCCTCTACTTTCTCTTCCTATAGTCTTTTCGCTTCTCCTCTAGTTAATAGCATGGTTAATAATTAAATATTGTATATAAGAAGAAAAATATCTCAAACGACAAAAAAATATGTAAAAAATAAAATGGTTCAATGTTTTTTTTATATATGTGAACAAAATTTCATATGGTGTATTGCCTCTCTCTCTTCAAAGCAAACCTCAAATCTCCTCACGACCTTATTTTCATGAAGTTAAAAGAACTGCAACTTTAAGCATATTTAATTTTTTTTTTAAAATCTTTTGATGAGTTATTTATTACTTAAAGAATGAAAAAAACCAAGAAATTCTTCTGCACAAGAGGATGCCATAATGCTAGGTTTTCTATTGAATGACCTTTATTTATGTAAGTTAAAATATCCCCATAAGGAGGGTGTCATAATGCTAGGTTTATTTTTGATCTATATAATAAAAATTAAATGAATTTAATCTTCCATATTATGAAATGATTATTGTTACTCTTCAAATTAGTTATTAAGAAGTAATAGAATGAATTTAAATTTAATGGAAGTTAATCTAATTTTATAATTATAAAGAAAAACATTTATTCAAAAGAAATTAAATTATAAATTGACTAGTTGTGTGAAGCTCTTAAAAATAAAACATATGTTATAAATAACTCTGTAAATTACCCAGACTACGTTACAAGCACCAATCTAAAAAAATCAAAATGTCTGCCGATGTTAATTCTGAAAATTAAAATTATTAATTATTATGTCCCGCAAATTGGTACTCATCACAAAGGCGTTGTCCGTAAGGTCCATGAGTTTTGAGAATCTGAGATTTGCTTTTCAAAGAGTTGATGGGGGAATTTAAAAAATTGTTAAACATAATTACAAATTGTTCTACTTTAATAAAAATCTTCGTGGCCATTTTTGAAATTATATATGTACAAAGAATAATCCTACCTTGGTGATGTCACACATGAAACTAAATTTACACTTATTTCTACAATTAACAAAAAATTTGGAGACCATACTCCCTCCACATTATCTCAACCCTTTTTTTAGTCACTTTGCACCCATTTTTAACTGTTCACTCACTACTTTATAACAATTTACAACCAAACTAGAGACCAGACATAGAATGACAATCACCTCCAAAGACCTCTGGGAACTCTCAATTCGGATGTCTTTTGTCTTCCTGCAATTGTTTTTCTTCATAAATATTAAAACTTTTCGACGTTTTCTCTCTTCTCTTCCTTTTCTTCTTTCTTCTTAATTATTCTTTTAATTTTGTTTAATGTTCCTTTTTAATTTTGACATATTTTTCTTGAAAAAGCATACAAACTTTGTGATATACACTTTCGGATCATTTTTGTATTGAACGGGTAGCCCTGAACCAATCCGAGCTCTATGATTCGATGCTTTTTGGAACAGACTTCTTTTCAAAATTTTCAATTGGCTTTATTATTTGATGTTGGCAGTTTTCCTTTTAACTGTGTTGTTTCTTTCTTCTTTTAATGGTTTTCTTCTTTTAAATTTGGTTCATCAAAATTAATAATGTTGCTTAGACATTCGTTGTCATGGCAACCTTTGTTTACATTACATTCTATTATTACAATTGGCATACCCTTGTGCGGGGATTTTGGTAAAATCATTATTATTCCGCAAGAAAGGAAAAACGAGGTTGTTAAACCAAAATTGATTTTTGAAATTTTATTTACATTTTATATAGTTAGATATTTTTTTTTAAATTTTATATAGTTATTAAATTTTTCTGAATTTTTTAATTATGGATAAACAATTAGTTTTTGAGAATATTGAGCAGTTTGAGGAAGCGAGTGTTGAGAGTGATATAGAAAATTTAAATATCCCGGTTTCGACAGGAACTAGGTCACACAAAACGAATGTCGTTAACGAGAGAGAGGAGACCGAAGATTCTAATGCGGACAAAATGTTGAAGGAAATGGGAAATTTACGATGTAGAATGGGTAAGTTAGAAAGTAAAGTGGAGTCTCACATAACTAATTTAGAAACTAAAATAGGGTCAAACCATGAGAAAATAATAAATAGATTTCAACATTTTGAGAAAAAACAGGCTGCCCATATTCAAAATTTAGAGTTAAAATTATTTAGTGATAAGGAGGAAAAAGAAGATAGGATTTCTACTTCAATTATCCACAGTCCGAATGTCAATATGAGTATTGAAGAAGATTTGTTAGTAGAAGAAAAGGAATAAGGAAATAGTTTCGTAGAATGTGAAAGCACCTAGGTTGAAATCGTGAATTGTGATAAGGTTAGATTAGTTGATAACGTCAGGGAGGAAAACTGTCTTCATAAGGAGGAAGGGAATTTTGAAGTTTTGGAGTGATTATCAGGAGACATTAAAAGTGATAGACACATTGTGATAATTAGAAAAACTGTAAGATTTAAAGTGAGAAAGTTTATAATTTTTGGAATAAATGAGAAGTATGAATGTGAAAAGAATTTTACGATGACAAACTATACATCTAATGAAAAAAAAAAAAAAAAAACAGATATGTTGAAAGAGTTTCAGATGACATTACATACAAACTAACTATTTTAGGGGAAAATAAAAGGATTAGGGATAACAATTTTAGGGAAATTATTCGGCGAGGAATTAGGAAAAAGTCGAATATTTTAGTTTTAGGCCTTATAAGTAATACATATGTATTTGGCCAAACTTTATAATAATAATACCATTTAAGAAAACCTGAACAGGTTAAACAGACATGACAGATAGAATTACGAGACGAAATTTAGACAGAATACAACGGATCAATGAAGAGATGGATTAGACAGGCAAATGAAAGTGAGAATAATTTTTTTGTGAGAGTGAAATTTATTAAAGTTTTTTTTTTGAACAATTATTTGGATTTATTTGAATTTTAGATATACTTTTTTCATTTATTGGATTATTTAATTATATGTTGATTGAGGCATTGGAGGTGAAGTGAATAGCCAAGTTAATTTTTTTAGTATTTTTATAGAATTAATTCATTTTAGATTTCGTAAGTTTCTTTTTGGTTGATTTAATGAGAAAATAATTTTATGAATAAAATTTATTGATAATAGTTTGAATTTTGGTATATATTATTTTTGCGTTTATATTATTTGATTATACTGTGATAGTCGGTTGATTAGTATTATTAAGAATTAGATAAGTAGTTTATGAAGTTTGATTTTGTTTATTGACCATTTTAAAATTATTTATGTAAGTTTTGAAGGAGAAATAAGAATGATAAAGTAGTTAAAAGATTTTAGTAAGTGATTTAAGGAATTTATATTTGATTTTTATATATGGGTATTTTTTTTTGATTTGATAAGAAGTAATTGAGAGAAGTTTAGTAGTTTATATATATTATACCAACTCTCCTTCCTGCGTGAGTGCATTTTTACGTAATTAGTAAATATAAAATTATATCGGAAAAATTATTAAAATTGAGTATTTTTTACATCGCGACTTTAATAAAAAACAATACCTGGATAGCCAAATGCACTCCCACGAGAAGGACGGGTACAAGTTCCTAACTGTGGGTTGACATCAGTAATTAACAATAATTAATTATTGCTGTCAACCAGAAGAAGAATGGGAGGGGGGAAATAGAATGGACAACTCAAACCCTAGAACAGTAACATATTTATTTTAGAAGAAAGTATAATATTTATAAAAGAAAAAACAATTGAATATAAATTGGCCATATGTCTGAAGGACTTTCTACCTTAATTACGGGGTACCTCGATACTGATCCCTGGAGGTGGCGATGTGATCATCCTTGATGTACATCCCTCAGACCCCATCTATTCACCTAGTCCTTGTAGGTCTGCCTGGAGGCCACAATAGAATTTAGGTTGTTCACTGAGTTTATGTGCGTCCGAAATCAAAATGTATCTCACTCGCCTGAATGGCCCCAAACATGAACGAACACTGCTCAATTCACATATTCAAACTCACTGTCAAATATAATAGTAACTGTTTATGATGATATTTGATGAATAAGAATACACAACCTTTTCTTTTCTTGATGTATTTATTTATATGTTTACTGTACAATGATTGGAGACCATCTGATTTTGAACTGAATAAATTGAGAGTGGGGTTATTTTTTAAGTGGGGGTAAGCTATGGTGGGGCACGGATTAACTTTATTTAACCTTTAAGTTTTTAACAAGAAATAATAGTTACAATTATGAACATTCCGGCCCCCGTTGAAGGAACTTCAACAATTATTTTGAATGAATGCAATGAATAAATTTACAAAAATAACGATTTGATTTTAAGAACAAATGCAATGAACAAATTCTGATAAGTATGTATGCAATAAAAAATGCCTTTAAACTTGTGTTTCTTGTTGAGGCAATAAGCAAAGTTTAACGACTGGTCGCCGTATGGTTCCTTGCATCGTCTTGACGTCTACTACACGGCTGAGTCCATCTTGTCCTCGATGTAGTTGCGTTACACGTCCCAATCGCCGTGAAGGGGAGATAGTTGCTCGTCTCTAATTAGCACAACTTCACCCAAAAGTTCGCTATTTTGGGTCTCCTTCCATTTATTTCTTGCTTGTAATGTCGATAAATAATTTTTGGACCATATTTTCCAAAAGTCTTGAGTTTTTCTTTGCATTTGTTGCCGTCTTGTATGAAAGTTAATTTTGTTTGTTAAATCTGCTTCAGGTAATGTTAGTAGTGGACCACCTACTAAGAAATGAGCAGGACTTAAATAGGATAGATCGTCCTTTTCTGTAGGGATTGGTAACAAAGGGCGTGAATTAAGGATTGCTTCTATTTGCACTAAGGTGGTATACATTTCTTCGAAAGTGAATTTAGATGTTTTCAAAATTTTGTATAAATGAGTTTTTACTGATTTCACTCCCGCTTCCCACAATCCTCCAAAGTGGGGGGAATTAGGTGGGATGAATTCAAATTCGATGCCTTTGATAGGGCAAAAATCTGTTGATTCTTTTCGATGTTGTTCAGCTTGTAGCAATTTATATAGTTCCTTTAGAGGGCGCCGGTAGCTCAGTGGTAAGCGTGCTTGACTTCTGAGCTCAAGGTTGTGGGTTCGTAGCCCGACCGAGGCCCTCAGTTTAGTTTATCTGGGAGGTAAAATAAACTTAAGCACGCCGTCCTTCGGATGGGACGTTAAGCGATGGTCCCGAGCCTTTACAATATCAGGTACTCGTTAAAGACCCCTACCCTAGATGAATAAACATTTATGGTAGGCAAAATTTAGGACTCCCACAGTAGAGTCGGGCTCATGTCCACCAGAGTGACGAAAGAGCACTCTGGTAGTAGGCGATATGACCTCGTAGTTAAAGCCCGGGCATGAGTCATAAAACCTAACCTAACCTATAGTTCCTTTAACTTATTGTTGGCACCAATGAAATTTGTGCCGTTGTCACAGAAAATTTTGCCACAAAGTCCACGTCTAGATATAAATCGTTTAAAGGCGGCAATAAATGCCACCGTGGTCATATATGATACTAGTTCTAGATGTATCGCTTTTGTAGAGAAGCATACAAATACACATATGTATGCCTTTTTGGTTGGTGCATTTCTTCGTTGCGAAATTTTTCCGTACAATGGTCCCGCATAATCTACTCCTACGGTAGAAAACGGTCTGGATGCTTCAACTCGCTCTTTCGGTAATGGGGCCATTAACTGTTCCTGTCCTTTTGGTTTTGCCTTAAAACAGGTAATGCAACGATTTGTTATGATGTTGCATAGTGATTTACCCCGAAGTGGCCAGTATTTCACTCTGAGCAGTGATAGAAGAAAATTTGAACCTGGATGCAAATAAATGTTGTGATAACATGATGCTATCAAATTTGTGACGTGATGGTTGCTGGGTAGAATTATAGGATGTTTTTGATCATAGGGAATATTAGAATATTGTAGTCTCCCACCAACTCTCAAAACTCCCAAGTTATCCAAAAAGGGACTTAATGATACAATCGAGCTGTGTCGAGGTATCTGTTTTTTTTTCTGTAAGTGCTTTGATTTCTTGAGCAAATATTGAACTTTGCACTGTCTTTATACAATAATTTTCGCTTGCGTTAATTTCTTGCACCTTTAATTCTTGATACTGCCTTTCAAATGCACTAGATCTGCAGTTTTTACGAATCTCAATACAAATGCAAATGTACGTATTAACCGACACCAATTAGAAAATTTATTGAAACATGTTAATTCAACTGGACGACAACTAGCTAGCACATTTACTTGTAATTTGCGCATTTCTTGAGGTTCGACACTTGGAATTATTACTTCTGGCCAGTTGTTGTTTGAATAAGAAAGCCATTTGGGCCCTGTCCACCAAATTGGGTGATGATTGAGGTTGTCCGGTGTACAGCCTCTAGATAGAATATCAGCAGGATTTTCTTGTGACCTTACATGTGACCAATGACAATGTTTAGTGTTTTTGTGTATAATAGAAACTCGGTTTGCCACAAATGTTTTCCATTTGTTAGGCTCTTCTGATATCCATGATAGAACCACTGACGAATCTGTTCACATATATGGAAATTTTAATGTGAAAAATCTGTTGTAATCTGTTATATAATTCTGATAAAAGTACTGCAAAACAAAGTTCCAATCTAGGGAGAGAAATCTGCTTTACAGGAGCCACGCGCGATTTTGATGTAAGTAAATGAACTGATGTTTTTTCTTCTTTGTCGACCGATTTTAAATAAACGCAAGCTCCATATGCTTTCTCCGAAGCATCACAAAATCCATGAAGTTCGTAACTGGTAATTTCTGATAATGTCGATGTATATCTTGATACCTGTATGTTTTTTATTTCTAATAATGTTTCTCGGTATTTGATCCACCTGTTTAAATGTTCATCTGGTATTTCTTGATCCCAATAAAGTTGCAATGCCCATAAATTTTGCCCTCTACTATTATTGGCGATATTAATCCGAAGGGATCGTAGTCTATTTCTGTTAAAATGTCCCGTTTAGTTTTGGGTATCACGTTGTTTAAGTTCAATGTGTATCTAAAGCAGTCTTTTTTAGGGAACCACTTCAAACCTAATGTCTTGACCTGTACATCATTTTTATCTGTAATTGGAATAGCATAATTTGGATCAATCGAGTCTTGAAGTATGTTGTCTATCAATGCAGGGCAATTTGAGCACCATTTCCGAAGCTCAAATCCTGCTGAACCTAACATTTGTATTAATTGAGTCTGTAATTCTTGTAGTTGCTCTTGTTCTTGGCAACCTGTCAACAAGTCGTCGACATAAAAATCATTTAATGTGGCTTTAGAGGCTAATGGATAATTTGTTGCCTCATCTATAGCAATTTGAACGAGGGTTCTTATAGCCAAGAAGGGAGCGCATGTTGTACCGTAAGCTAAGGTTACAATATCGTACTCTTTGCATATGTCATTTGGATTGTTTCTCCATATAATACGTTGATATTTAGTTTGCCTGGGTTCTATTCTAACTTGTCGAAACATCATTTTGATGTCCGCAACAAGTACATATTTGTGCAGTCTAAATCTTAATAATATGTCGTACAGTTCTGGTTGCACGCGTCCGCCTGTGTATAATGTATCATTTAATGATAATCCTGTTGTTGTTTTACTTGACCCATTAAATACGACTCTAAGTTTTGTAGTGATAGCATTTTCTCTAACAACAGGTTGATGAGTAAAGTAGTAATTAGAAGATTCATATCTGCCATCTGTTTTTTCCATCATATGACCTAAATCAATGAATTCCTTCATAAACTCCTTGTACTGTTCATGCAGCTGTGGATTTTTGATCAATTTGGCTTCTAATGAAAAAAAACGTCTTTGTGCCATATGTTTTGACTCGCCTAACTCGTTAATGTTGCTTTTAAATGGCAAGGTAACGATGTATCTGCCATCTTTATTCCTTTTTGTCGTGTTTGAATAATGATTTTCAATTGCCTTGTCTTCTTCAGACCAATTATTGCATTTTGGAACGGGCATGGTATTTTGAGGGACGTTTCTGGACACTACAGTTGTATTTTTTCTCAATATTGCAATTTTAGCTTTTATTTCAAAAAATGTATCTTCAAAATTATTCCAATTTTGTATATTATCAATGCCAATTAGTGAAAGTTTAACATTAATATCCGAAAGTGTTTCCCAATATTCATCCAATTTTTCTGCTCTCTGAATAACTAATTCAATATCTTGTTCTTCTTTATTAAATTGAGTTATGAAATTGTGCATTCTTTCTACGCCATTTAATATTTTCTGTTGTTGTGTTAATAACAACTGCTCTTGATCCGTTTTATTGCTTTTCGAACCCATGAATAATTAATATAAATTATGAAAACAAAATGATATACAAATAGATAAATTTAGGAAATATATTGAAGTTACGAAATAAGTTTGATGGCTACTAACTAACCGTAATGATGATGATGATTCTTGATTCAATTAATGATGATGATTCTTGATTCAATTAATGATGACGATGTTCTTATCCCGCTCGGAGGACCAATGTTTATGATGATATTTGATGAATAAGAATACACACCTTTTCTTTTCTTGATGTATTTATTTATATGTTTACTGTACAATGATTGGTGACCATCTCACTTTGAACTGAATAAATTGAGAGTGGGGTTATTTTTTAAGTGGGGGTAAGCTATGGTGGGGCACGGATTAACTTTATTTAACCTTTAAGTTTTTAACAAGAAATAATAGTTACAATTATGAACAGTAACGAAGTGACCAGTTGATACATGAAGGGAAGAATTGAGCCAAGAGGTTGAGCGAAGAGTGTAAATTCACATACTGAAACTCACTGTCAAAAATATAAAAGGAACGTGGTGACCGGTTGATACATGAGTGAAGAATGTCTTCCAAACTGCTCTCCACCCTCGGTCCCCTTTTTTGGTGGGGATGATCCTGATGTCTCATTGGTCGTCAGTCTCCGCCTACCCCATCTCCAGCCAATCACCGGTGACCACTTGAGAGTTCTGTGATAGCCTGCGGATATTAAGCTGTGAATCCCAGCGGATATTAATTAGAGTTATGTGAAAAACTGATGCCGACAATATAATTACCACACAGGATGCCGACAATTATCCTGGCTTCCTTTTTATTTCCTATCTCTATTGTCCTTTGTTTCTGCTTCCAGCGATTGCGATTTCCTCGCAGCAATCGCTGGTTTCGAGCATGTTCTTCCGAATGCAATTCTCTTTCGTTCAACACCTCACAAGCCATATTTTACTCCTAGCGATCGCGATTCTTTGCAGCATCGCTAGTTCTGAGCATTATATATTGTCTATAAGGTAGGCATGCTACAATATCCCCCGTTCCCGTTAAAATAAAATATGTCGGCTAAATGACCATTGGAAGTCACATATTTTATTAGTTTCACTTAACACTTGCTCGTTCACTGAGCATATACACTTAACCAATATTCATTAAAAGAAAGACTTGCCCAAAGTCATAATAAAATAATTATATATTACAAATACTCAGGTATCGACCTCATTATCATGCGTGACCAAAACATGATTTTAAATTTCCTTTCTATTCGGCATGGCTTGCCTATGCATGCGTGACCAAAGCATGAGTCTACTTTACACTGTACTTCTTGGAGTTAACCCTCTCCATTAGCAAATAACAACGATTCTATTTCTAGCATACATTCATTGACTGGTTAAAACATCCAAAACGGCCCCACGCCTCGACAATGCTTCAACTGAATTCCCATATTCTTAATCCGCTTCAACAAAAATTTGGGTTGACCAGACCCTAACCATATGCCTCCTTAGGCCTTCGACAGGTATTTACCTTCTGCCGGAACGACGACGAAATATAAAATAGAAAAATAAGCCCACTCAAATCCCATCTCAGTTTCATAAACATATGTAAATTCCGGCATCCACATTAATCAAGTAGCGAAACCCTTTCTTCAGTTCAAACAGTCAGTTCATGGCATAAAAATAATTAAACAACTCCCGCCCCTTTAAATGGATTCTACAAGCATCAATGGAGTGGCCCCTTCTCCGTGTGTACGATAATTCAATTTCAATTCTGGGAATCCCCTCCAGTTTCTTATATCTATATCCCCCTTCAGTCATGTATGCTTCGGCTCCTTGCCTTAGTATTCTTAAATAAAATAAATATATTATAAAATTACAGTTACTTTTGACCTACCATGGTCGTCACTATATCATAATAAATAAGGTCCATACCTGAATATATGTAACAAATATATTTACAAGGCTCTCATTGGGTTAACATAGCCCATCATGGTCACTAGATAAAATATGGGTCAATGTGACATTTTCAATAGATACACACGGTCGGATACTAATACAAATATTATTTAAAAATACAAAACAAAACAGACAAATACAATTGGAAGTACATTTACCATACGTGACTACCTACAAATGTGTGTATGCCATCGCCTCGCTGTCAGCCTAGTCAGATCTGCTTTACTAATCAAACTCAAATACATAGGTGAATTCCTATGGATGACCAGTCCATACCTCTTCTACCCCGTCCTACGATTACGTTAAATTAAAATGACACCATAACCTAAATTAACTTATCCCGAACTATCAATATAAAAAGAAAAAGACTTACTAATACTATTAAAAAAATACCCTATTACTAAATATAAACAAAAAAATAAAACTAACTTATTATCTAAACTACCTACTATTTACAAAAAAAAAAATAACTAAATAATAAAACCCGTGTCCCCAATAAATGTGTATGTGTGATTCTTTGTGTGTTGTTGGCCGTTAGTGTAAAATAATAAATAATTCCCAAATAATAAAGAATAGTGTCTGTTTTATGTGTGCGTGACTTTGTCTAACTGTTCCTGGGATAGCTGGGGATGGACACCCATAGAGACGTCACAAATCTCTTCCCTGACTCTAGGGCCGCGATCTCGTCTGCAATAATCGCCCCCCTAACTCGGCTGAAGTAAGATCGTTAATCTCAAAGAGAGCCCTAGCGCTTCTCTAGCCTGCTTGTTTATCTATCCGCTAATGTATGGCTTCTGTAAGATCGTATAAAATATCCTTCCTACAACGTCGCTGCCGAGATGTCCTAAAATAAAAATTTGAGGACTTTCCTTGTCTAAAATCTGTTAAGGTCCTTCCCAGAATAGTAATAGTAATAGCTTGGATAAATCCCTCTTACCGGTGGGTATCCGCAGAGGTTGTACTAACATCTGATCGTCAATTTCTAACGTAGTCTGTTGGTGTCGTACCTCAAAGTTCTGTTTCTGTCTTTCGGCCTGTTTGTCTGTAAATTTGTAAGTCTGTTGTTGTAGTCCCGAAATGTCAGTTATCCTATTGTCTTTGATGAAGTTCACCTGCGGATGTTCTTCACAAGTGGGGTTGCCATTAGTCGGGTAGCGGATTATGTGGTCATTGTCATTCGATATATCTGTTACTTCGTCCTCGTTTCTAAGTAGGACAGAAAACTCCTGCATCAGAGATGATATTCTGACGTCGTCTAGGGAAGTTATGTTTTCTTCATTGCCTGTCAGTCTGTCTGTGATTTCGTCCTCTTTTATGCTTGATGAATTCACCTGGTCTGGGGTAGTCATAGTATTGTCGGGGTATGTTTGTTTGTCGATGGGCTCTTCCTCCTTAGCAGTGATTGGTAAGGATGTTTCTACTATTGAATCTACGTTAATGGGTAACATGATATCATTAAATTTATACTCGTAACCTAGTCCCTGAAGTGGTCTTCTCTTGGTGATAAAAACTGGTTCTAAGCGTCCATTGCCGTGTCTTCCTAAACCGCTACCTTCTTGGTACCCCTGTAGCTTCATCAATGTTAGTCCGTTGTTACAGTCTGTCTTTATCTTTACAGGAGTGGGACATCTATTGTCAACGTTAGTATGTAGGTCGAAGTCCCCTGTCAATCTCGTCATCATCTCTGTACCAAGCAAACTGCGTATGTCCCCCTTGAATTTAAATTTACCTCCCCCCTTAGTTTTAAGTTTGTTCATCCCACTCCTGCTACTTAGTTTTTTATCAAGTGGTCAACAATTGGCTTCAGGTAGTTAGCTAATTCTCCAAGGGATTGCTTTATTTCTTTCATATCAGTATTGACATTATTGTCTGTCACTACCTCCATGTTTCTTACATTAGGTTTTGACTGGTTATCCCTATAATTAGGTGGTCGATTATAATTCTGATTTGAGTCATAGTAATTAAGTGGCCGATCGTAAATTGGATTTGACTCGCGGGAAGGGCCTTGGCTAAATTGATTCCCTCTCTCTTGATTGTAGTGAGAGGTTCCCCGTGCATTCCCAGAATTGTAACGAGGTAGGTCTTGTTTGGGAAAGTTATTGTTTTTCGGAAGACTATCTGGTCGGTACTGTCTTCCCCCGCCTTTCCAAGGACTATCCTTTAATTTACAATCACGTCTAATTATGTTAGTACCTATCCTAATTATTTGCTCATGTAGTCTCTCAATAGAGATTATTCCCTGGATCCTAACTGAATTTTCGACCGTCTCTCCGTAATGTTTGCTTAATAGTTCACATACGTAGCCTTCCGGAATTTTATATGTACTATCCTGGAGTCGTGACACTAATTTTGAAAAATGTTCGCTGGGTGTTTTATCCATATGATCGGCATAGCCTTGGGTATCAAGTTCCCTACGGACTATAACGTCATATTTCTCCCCGCAGAACCTATCTTTGAACGCATTGACGAATTCATCAAAAGAGCGGATACTTCCTGACTTTACAAGGAACCAATCCAGACCCTCGCCCCTTAAATGTGACTTTATAAATTCGTTCAGATTATAAAATTCTCCAATGTGACTATATGCAATTTCTAAATTTGATATGAAATGGTTGGGTAAATCCAACACATTGTTACGGAACGTTACCTTGTTACGTTCGTAATTTTTTATATACGTATTTTGGAAAGTGACGTTACTAGGCTGTTCGCGAGCAAAGGTCTGACCTGTATACCAATCCTTATGTTCTTCAGGGATGGTGAACGTCACTTGGTCATTATGTTTTGGGGTTGAGACCTGATTTTGACCCGAAACAGTATCTATTCTCTTCGAGATATTGGCGAATCTCTTCTCACAATCGGTACGAAAAAGATTTTGGTTCGAATTTATTTCCTCGACCTCCTTATCTAAACGTTGTGTTTCTGACATGATCCTACCTGTCATTTCATGATAACAGACATCTACCATGTCCCTAACTTCAGAAACATGTTTGTCATATCTCCCTTCTAAATTGTCCTGTCTAGTTCTCAATTCTCCGGACTCAGATCGTAGAGAGCCCATATCGCGATTAATGGATTCGATATTATTTGCCATTGCCGAAATTTGTTCCTTTATCTCCGTTTTTAAATCCTTTCCCTGCTGTCCTATCTGTTCCTGCATGGCCTTTCCCTGCTGTCCTATCTGTTCCTGCATGGCCTTTCCCTGTTGTCCTAGTCCCGAAATCTGTTCCTGCATGACCTTAAACATCGCCTCTAGGTCAAATTTAGGCTTTTCTACCGGGGACTCCGGGGGCGTACGGATAGTTTTCCTAGACCGTGTCTGTATCGGCTCTAAGTCCGACTTCCCTTTCCCTTCCATGCTGGTAAACGAAATATATATATATATCTCAAAACAATTAACTCAAAACAAAACAATTAATATTACGGGAGGTCTGGTGCTAACCTAATTTCAGATGGCATCACAATACAACAATAGTTATAATATGTAAAAAAAATGAAAATAAATACTTACTAAACAACGCAGAAAAATTTAAAATGTCAAAAAAATAAAATATCAATATCAATAAATGATGTCATTCACATTCCTTAATCCCACCCATCCTTCTTCAGTTTTGACTTTAAATTACCGACTTTAAGGAAAAATATATCATTTTAGCCCAATAGGCTGGAATCTATGTTAAAAAGCAAAAGAAAAAAAATGTTAATTTAATTAATTAATTAGGGACCAATTAGTGGGGTTCACTAATTATACTAATTAGCATAATTAGTAAACAAATCAAGTCCCTGTTCGGGCGCCAATTATACCAACTCTCCTTCCTGCGTGAGTGCATTTTTACGTAATTAGTAAATATAAAATTATATCGGAAAAATTATTAAAATTGAGTATTTTTTACATCGCGACTTTAATAAAAAACAATACCTGGATAGCCAAATGCACTCCCACGAGAAGGACGGGTACAAGTTCCTAACTGTGGGTTGACATCAGTAATTAACAATAATTAATTATTGCTGTCAACCAGAAGAAGAATGGGACGGGGGAAATAGAATGGACAACTCAAACCCTAGAACAGTAACATATTTATTTTAGAAGAAAGTATAATATTTATAAAAGAAAAAACAATTGAATATAAATTGGCCATATGTCTGAAGGACTTTCTACCTTAATTACGAGGTACCTCGATACTGATCCCTGGAGGTGGCGATGTGATCATCCTTGATGTACATCCCTCAGACACCATCTATTCACCTAGTCCTTGTAGGTCTGCCTGGAGGCCACAATAGAATTTAGGTTGTTCACTGAGTTTATGTGCGTCCGAAATCAAAATGTATCTCACTCGCCTGAATGGCCCCAAACATGAACGAACACTGCTCAATTCACATATTCAAACTCACTCTCAAATATAATAGTAACTGTTTATGATGATATTTGATGAATAAGAATACACAACCTTTTCTTTTCTTGATGTATTTATTTATATGTTTACTGTACAATGATTGGAGACCATCTGATTTTGAACTGAATAAATTGAGAGTGGGGTTATTTTTTAAGTGGGGGTAAGCTATGGTGGGGCACGGATTAACTTTATTTAACCTTTAAGTTTTTAACAAGAAATAATAGTTACAATTATGAACATTCCGGCCCCCGTTGAAGGAACTGAAGGGTAAGGAATGAAAATGCGTAGTAAAGAAGATTTTATAAATATTTTCATCTAAATTTGGTTCATAAGAGAGCAGAGGATAATAAATAATAATTAGAAAAATATATAGGGATTTGTTTGTTTTTTTATATATGTAGGACGTTAGTGAAACTTAGTGAAGAATTAACATGAAGTATTTATGAGAAGTGAGCTATCCAAGAGTAGATAGATGAAGATATTTTATTAAGTATAAGATTGCCTACCCAGAGAAAGGAGGAATCCATCCATACTACGACGATATAAGAAGTGATAATATGTGAAGGGCACAGGGGAAAAACCACGGAAGTCCATTTTTTTTTCAATATTAAACTGGTGCTGCCATCTGTTAGTATTAGAAGTCTACTTTACATTCCACTGTATAAGATTGGGGAAAAAGCACGTTAGTCCCTATAAAACTGACATTATAAAATAGATATCCAGGGGAAAAACAACGGAAGTCCTGGAATACTATGGAAGAACCACGGTAGTCCATGTCGCGCAGGCGCAATACGGTGATGCACATCGCAACCTCAGTCACTGTTTTACTAGTTTATGATTCTGTTTTTTTACTCCTGTTATTTTTAGTTAATTTATTTTTAATAATAAAATTTCATTGTTTAATTTATTATTTAATTAATGAGATTTGTAGAGTTAGCAACCAACTGTCGTTTTTTCATAAAACATATGTTTAGTACAATACATTAAATGTCATATGTTAAATATAAAACACTACATCCTCTCTTCTCTCTCACGAACGTCTTAGCATTGACAGCACTTCACTGGCCTCTTCCTCCCGTGGTTCTGTCCTCTTGACTCCTTCACCTCACATACCCTGTTCTTTTCGCTCCATCTCCCGTAGGCATTAGGTGTTTTCTGTTTCTCCTCAGATCTCTTCCAGCTGACGTGACCACATATGACCGAGGTTGCATTGTTCTCAAACGAATCTCCTCTGGTCTTTCTAAATCGGGAATCCAAACAGGGGCCTTTGACAGCAGAGTTGGCAAAACTCGAGCTCCTTTTCTTTTTTCGAAATGATTCTTATTTCGTAACCACTTTTCATTGCACTTGCACCGGTCCACGCCAACCACCTTCCAAGGCTGGTCAGGTAGGCTTGAAGGCAGTAGAGGTTCCGATCTATTTTACCTGTGCTTATCAGTAATAATAGAGTTAATGTTCAAATTAACAAGTCCTAATTTCTCTGTAGCTTGCCTACTCAGGAGAGGCATTGGTTGTTCTTTCAAAATATAGACATCTTCGAGAATTGTAACATTCTTGAAAGAATTCGGAATCCTCACTAGGCCTAACATGTTCAATTTTGTTTTTCTTGGTCCAAAGAAAATCTTATTGCTACTCTTAACCTTAAGTCCCTAATCTTTGCACAGCTGGCTTCCGTGTCGCATCCGCTCCTGAGTCCATCTTTCGTTTCCAACTGTCGTTTATTCATAAAACATATGTTTAATACAATACATTAAATGTCATATGTTAAATACAAAACACTACAAGATTTACAAGCTTAATTACTATGAATAGTGATTTTAGTGAAAGTGAAAATGAAATCAAGCAAATAAACTCAACATAAAGAAGAAAAAAGCATGGAAGGATGGCTGATGTAATGAAAAAACTCCGAGTTTCAAGCCATGAAACAGGTAAAGACTGCTTGTGCAAAAGGTATAAGTGCTTTGAGAAAATTTCTTGTGCTACTCGAAATAAAATTATTTCTGATTTTAATAAAATGCTAACTACAGATGAGCAAAATAGTTATCTTAGTGGCCTGATAACCTTTATACCAGTACAAAGGCGTCGTTCAAGAAATGTGAATCTTGAACGTCAGATACCTCACAAATCTTCTTACTCTTATCGGGTTACTGTGAAAAATGAAAATGACAATTGCTATACAGACTCTCAAGTTTGTTTGAAGGCTTTTTTATCAATTCATGGTATCAGTGAGAATAGAGTTTGGTATATCTATAACAGTTTAACAAACACGGGGATCAGCCCAAAAGATAAACGTGGTAAGCACAACAACCGGCCTCACAAGATAAATAACGATGTTAAAACTGCTATTTTTAATTTTATAAAGAATTTAAAAGGGAGAAAATCTCATTACTCTCTGCATGATACCGACAAGCTATACCTTCCTGACGAACTGAATGTTGCTAAATTAGTGAGAATGTTTAACATTCAATCGAACTTAAACGTATGTTATGAAACGTTTAGACATATTTTTGAGACTAACTTTAATATTGCATTTGGCTATCCAAGGAAAGATACTTGTAGCACATGTGACTTATTTAATTCACAAGAATCGACCCTTGAAGGTATTATTAAGACTGTTGCTCCTCCTATATTAAGCGTTAAGCAAAAAGAACTGCATCAGTTGAAAGTTCAGAACATGCTTCACCTAAAGAAAGCCCAAAAATTCTAAACTTTGAAAATACGATTTAAGAAAAAATCTCAAGTAAGTGCTCCTGTTGCAGCTATAACTATGGATTTTGAAAAGAACTTGCCAACACCCAATATTACGACAAATGATGTATATTATAGGCGACAATTAAGTTTTTACTCTTTTAACATCCATGCTCTTGGGACAAACGAAGTTTTTTTTTACACGTATGACGAGAGCATTGTAAAGAAAGGATCTGATGACGTCTGCTCAATGTTGGATCATTATATTAGCAACCATGTAAACAGCAACCATATAAACAGAAGTTCGGGAATTCGTAATATTTTGTGACTCATGTGCTGGCCAAAATAAAAATTACACTGTTATACGTTATCTTCATTACCTTGTAACAAAGAAGAAGAGGTTTCATTGTGTTAAGGTATTATTTCCAGTGAGAGGTCATTCATACCTTGAATGGGATAAAGATATGGGGTTAATTGACCAAAAAAGCTACGTAGAAGTTCCATCGGAGTGGAGGGATGTTATTCAAAGTAGCAGAATAAATCCAACACCGTTCAAAGTCGTTGAGTGCACTCAAGATCTGTTTAAATCATGGGGTGATTTTTTGAACCCAATGTATCAAAAAAAATGCCCCTTCCCTACAAGGGAAATACGGTGTTTGAAAATCACTTCCTCGCCAAAAGTAGCGCACAGATCATTTAAATTTACTGATTTTAATATATAAATTGGATTTCTGTAGTCCAAAGGCGAAGGATTCGTCAGCGAAGAGCATTTTGAAAAACCAAATTGTTAAATCATAACTGACCTTGGATGGCATGGGAACAAACTACTGAAAATTTAGCAATTCATTTAGGTTATCAAATCGATAATGTACCAGGGTCGATACAGTATAAATCAATTCATTTATTTCAATAATGTAATAAAATTAAATGATAAGGTAATAATGTGTTAACAATAAATGTAAGCAACTAGAATTGTATACGGAAATATGTAATTGTTATGAATATATAAAAAAAAAAAACAGATGTTTAGTAGTTTAAAGGCTGTAAAAATGGTGGCCAATGAGAGAGTGGAATCCAAAACGATGGAGAAGTGGTCTGTCCCCTCGTGAGGGAGTCGTTTTATCAGTCTTGTTCAGGAGGTCGTGGTTCAGAGTGGTGAGTGCGTAGAGATCTATAATAAGATCTTAAGAAATATGTGTAGTGCAGTGAGTACTGTTGTATGATAAACACTTAGCCGGAGCCCGCTGGTGTTACTTACCACCATGAGGATCAAGAAATAGAGGCATACAGGAGTAGAATATCCAGAGATCATAATTGTGCAACCACCAACTAAGAGAAAAATATGAGAGGAGCACGAGTCTGTAGTTAAGAAGAGTCATCCCATCACATCAACACAAAAATATGAAGATATCACCCTCAACAAATCTCTATCATCAAGACCGGTTATAATTGGGGTAATTTATGTTTGTAAAAAAAAAAATGTGACACCCTTTTAAAAAAAAATAATTTAGTAATAAAAAAAATAAATAAATCTAAAAACAAATTATAATGTACGTCTTATCTTTTATAGTCATTTAGTACCATTCTTTAATTATAATATAGTATTATATTAAAGTAAAATGTAAGCGAGTATAAGTACCGTTACATTAATGTCGCTGCGAACAGGGACTTGAAACATTAAATTTTTATATGGCGCCCGAAAAGAAATAATAAAAAGACCTTATTTGTAATTTTGTAAAAATATTTGTAAAAATTAATTTTAATTCTGTGTAAAAGTTAGCGTCCAAAATGGCCGACTCAGATATTGGTTTAGAACCCGGTTACGTAAATCAAGATGGCGAATTGATAGTAATGGGAGACAATCAAATCGATCGACAAAGTGAAATTTATATCGCGGGGAGAGCTAACAGTACGACTTATGAAGAGTCGGGATTTCACGAAATGGTACAAGACAGTAATAGAACCATTGATAGGTTAATTGATGGGGTGTTTTCGGATAAAAGTTTGGAGGAGGATAAAAAAAAAAAAAAAATCACAGGCAGTAGTAACCTTAAAAGAAAATCCGGGAGTACAGGTAGAAAATGAAAGTCAAATATTAATCATGTTCCAAAAATTAATGGCTGAAAATAAAATAACTAATAATAATATTTCAGAATTTAAACAACAAAATGAAAATAATTTGTCTGAAATAAAACAACAAAATGAAAATAATACTTCCGAATTAAAAAATGAAATTGTACAAACTAAGAAACAAATGATAGAATATAATGAAAAAAACGAAATAGCCATTTTAAATTTAAACCATAAATTCGATGAAATTAACCAACAATATTTAAAAAATAGTGAAGAATTAGTTGCTATAAATTCCCGTGTTGATAATGTCGAGAAAGAAATTGAGAATAAAATAAAAGACTCAAGCCGGGAAATAACAAACCAATTGGATCAAATAAAAGGAGAGGTTAGAGATCAAGTAGATAATATAAAAAAAAATGTAGACACAATTAAAGATGAACAACAAAAAGAATTGCAATTAACAAAAAGTAATTTAGAGGAAAAAATAAATGTTACAAAACAACAACAAGAAAAGTTTATAGCAGAGGTCAGTACTAAATTAAATATAGCAAATAGTTCAGGTCTGAAAGAAAATATAGTTCTTAGTCCATTATTTAGATTGAACTCTTATCGAAAAATCCCTAGGTTCTCAAATGATTCAAGGGATAACCCAGTGGATTTTATCCAAGAATTAGGGGAGTATTTTGAGGGATGCGGAATCATGTCATGGAATGATAAGAGGTTAGCGATTCCAGAGTGTTTTTATGATACGGTCAAGACGTGGTGGCAGACCGAGGCTAATAATAATAATAATTTTTTTTATTGTTCAAAGGGATGACCCCTATACAATTGAGTCAGTGACCATTACTTTTACAATATTGACATTAACATTTTCAAAATTATATATTGGTCAGCTGGACAAAAATGACATACATAATTACAGGAACCTTTAACAAGCTAAATAAATAACATGAATAAATAAAGTATAAATAAAATAAGTACTATACTATGGAAGTTAATAAGAAGTTAGAATAAGTTAATAGTAATATACTATGGAAGATAAATACATTATTCACTAACAATGAATGATCTTAGTTTCAGAGCGCTGATTGTATAATGAAAAATGTTTGAGATATCATTCTTATTATGGGCTAGAAGTAATGTGTGAAAGCTGGATCGGTCTATACTGACACTCTGAGGCAGGAAGTGGCTTCTAATGGGGGAGTAGATCGGACAGGATATTAATAGGTGGTATAAGTCTTCCAATTCGTTTTTGTTGCAGATCGTACAAAATTCTTGGGGATTAAGGGTGTATACATTATTTTTGTAACTGATTTTTATATAGTACTTGCCAGATAGACGGAGTAGTGCCAGTGTTTTGAGATGTGAGAAAGGAGCGTTAAGGTTTAGGTATGGTTGGAATTGATCTGGGTTGTAAATATTGGGATAAAAGGTGTTGAAACGGCAATATAAAAGGTAATTTTTATCTTTATTCTTCAGATGGTTCACAAATGCATCCGAAACCCTGGGCAGGGAGTTTTTTATCTTTACCGGATCCAATATATTTAATAATTCTCCCTCCCCAATTTCATTCAAAATGCTTTTTACTTGGGACACCCAATTGAATCTCGTGGCATTTGGCTTCTGTAAACTTAATTCCCTTAGTTTTATGTAACAAATTTTGGGGTACCTACTGTTATCCATCTCCAGCAACCTAACTATCCATCTTAGCGAGTAGTTCAACAGTTTCCAGGCTATGTGCGTTAAGTTAAACTCAAGTCTTATCATGGAGGATGGGGTACTTCTGGGCAGGGAGAGGAGCCTTTTAAAGAAGTTAAGATGCGCCCTCTCGAGATGATCAGCATACCGGAGACCCCAGACCTGAGCGCAGTACAACAGCCCACTAACTGCTGTTGCATCATTGATTTTGGTTCTTCCCTCTCATGATCTAATCTTGTGTCGATGACTGATCCAACCGCTATGTTGGTTTTTGAGATTGCCAAGTTGGTTGCATTAAGGAATAAACCAGAATTACTAAAGGGGATTCCTAAATATGTGTATTGTGGGACTATTTCTATTTCAGAGTTATTATAAAGTAATTTTTTTATTTTACGGACCTTACCCCTGTGAAATATAATTATTTTGGTTTTGTCAGTGTTGAGTTCCAAAAAATTTTGTTGACAATAGAGGTGCAGTGATTTTAGTTTTCTTTCTACATCCCTGGGAGAGTCGGCTAAAATTACTAGATCATCGGCATAGAGAAGTAGCATGATGTTAGACTGAGGGGAGACCTGTATACCGGGCAGATCTTGGCTCTTATAGTGGTCTATCAAGTCGCTAAGATAAAGGTTGAACAGGAGGGGACTCAACACTTCTCCCTGCAGCACACCCTGCGTGATGTCCACCTCCTCCGTATCCCCGTCACTCGTCCGAACCTTTATAGCCGTGTTCTCATAAATATTCTTAATTATTCTGATGAGTTTAGGACTGTCACCTAAGTAAAAAAGTTTATTCCACAATTTATTGTGGTTGACGGAGTCGAAAGCTTTCCGAAAGTCGACAAAAGCAGCACAAGACAAGTACCTGCCGGCAGCCAGCCTCAGATGTATGAGGGAGGTGAGGGTGAACAGATTGTCGATGCATCCCCGCCCGCTCCGGAACCCTGACTGACTCTCAGGGATCAAACCCAGCGCCTCCGACCACCCCATCAAACGATCATTAACAATTTGGGTGAACATTTTGAGCATACAATTGGCCAGCGCTATAGCTCTATAATTTTCTGGGTGTGATTTGTCACCTTTCTTGTAAAACATAATGCTAATAATTTTACTCCATAATTTGGGCGCTTCCTCCATTTCTAAAATCTTATTAAATAGATGTAGCAAATATATAGTTTTGAGGCAAGTTTTTATAAAATTCGTACTGAACTAGATCAGCCCCTGGGGACTTTCTTTGTTTTAATTTTTCTACAACAGTTGTTAGTTCATCAAGAGTTATGGGAGAGTCGAGAATAGGATTTCCGACCCCGACAAATGACACATTACATATTACTTTAGCCGAATAGAAGATTCTGAAATATTGCTCCCATTCTAAAAGAGATACATTGTTGATAGGATGACTTTTTTTCCTAAATGTATTAATTATTCCCCAAAAAGTTTTACTGTCTGATGCTTGGCTTAATGATTCTATAATTGACGTTTCATAGCTTCGTTTTTTATATTTAATCAGATTTTTGTATTGTTTTTTTGAGGTAATATACTTTTGTTTTAAGCTCGGCATAAAGTTATTAGTTTTACATATTTTGAAATTAAACTTGACTTGTACTTTCGCCCTCCTACAGTCGGTATCGAACCAGGGTCTGTCTGATATGGTACGATTGGGGGACATTAATTTTTTGCCAAGTAGCTGAAGATGTGTTGACACTTCATAAATTGCCTTCAACATATTCTCATAAAGATCATCAGGATTGTCTGACTGAGCGATGCGGCCTACCCGGGGAGAGTATTCAAGCAGATGTGTGAACAGGGGAGCTGTACAGGGATCCCATTTCAAAGTAGGACCTAAATGTTTTACTTTAACCTCTGTCTGCGGTTTTCTGATAGGTAAGTTCAATTGTACCTGTACTGCGAAGTGATCCGAGCCGCTGACATGGGTAGTCACCCTCAGATCGTCCACTAGAGAGAGGTGGGAGGACCGACACCAGACTAAGTCGATGACCGACTGTCCTAACGAACTGACATGGGTGTACTGCCCTGGACAATCGCTCCTAGTTCTCCCGTTCAACACTACTAAAGAAAAACTTTCCATAAAATCGCTCATAATGGCAGACCGAGGCTACTCGTATCAATAATTATGAGCAATTCCGAGAAAAATTTGTATCTAAATATTGGGACGAAAATAGGCAGACCGAGGTGAGAGAAAGATTGTTTCGTGGTCGGTACCAATTAGATGGACAATTAACAATGGACGACTATGCTCGAAAAATATTAAAAAATTGCCAATATTTAGAACCAGAGATCCCAGAATCCTCATTAATTAAGAGTATGATTAACCACTTTCCGGATAGTGTTAAGTGCTCTTTGATTGTGGCTAACATTGTCGATCGTTTTCAGTTATATGAAGTGTTAGCAAAAACCAATATTAATAACAATAACAATAATAAATATGAACAAAAATTTAATCCGTATAATAATCAACAACTAAAACATAATAATAATAACAATAATAAGACCCCATATGCTGGCTCGTATACGTCAAAGAGGTTTGAAGGTGCTAGGGGAGGTTACCAAAATCGCGACAACGGACCATGGCAACGTCGTGATAGGTGGAATCGTGGAGATCGGAATTACCAGCCGGGACCACCCTTTCAAAATAGGGATCGCGACAAACCATCAACAAGTGCGATGATAATAGATCGGTCACCTGAAGTTAGAGATGATAGGGAAGGATCTAATGGGAGTGTTCAAAAAAACGGGTAGAGCCCCAAATATCCGCAAAGAACCTAGAGATATTATATAAAGGGGCAAAGTATAAAAAATTAAAAATAAATAATAAGCAAGTACACGATAGTAATACAAGTGACTATCATACAAAAACTAGGTATAGAAATAAAACAAATAACAACATAAATAAATGTAAAAATAACAAATGTGTAGACAATATAATTAAATATAAGACTAAGACGTATTATAATAGTAACATGTATGATAATACAACTATTAGAAAAAATAAAAATGTAACATATAAGAAAACAGATAATGATAATAATAATAATGTGTGTTATGATAATATAAATAACAATGAAAATAAAACAAATGGTACAGAGAGAGTAGATGATAAAAATAAAACAAGTAACAATGATATAATAGATTATAATAGTAAAACTAGTAATAATGATAGTATGAAGTATAGGCAAATTACTAAACAAATAAATAATGTACATAAAGTTAATGGGAATGACAAGCTATGTAAAAATCCTAGAGACTATTTGTTGAGTGAGGAAAATAATAGCGTCAGAAACGTAGGGAAAACTCCGAAAATACCTATAAAAATAAATAAGTTAACAGTGATAGCACTATTTGATTCTGGCTCACAAATCAGTTGTATTTCTGAGAAATATTTACTTAAACATAAAAATAATATTCAAATTCTTAGCCAATTACAGTTGCCCTCAGCACAAATAACAGGAGCTTTCGGGAGAAAATCAATTGTAAAAACACAAGTTTACCTTGAGATAAAAATCGCTGATGTGTACGTCAAAGTAAATTTTTGGGTAGTTCCTGAATTGATTTATGATGTAATTATGGGTATCGATATTTTATCTAAATTAAATTGTAATATAAATTTTAAAAGTAATACTATTGAGATTGATTATATGAATGTAAAAAATATTGTTTCATTTGGTAAGAATCCTTATGAGGTAAATAGTCGGAATGATGATAACGTATATGATCAACAGGTGAGGGCTGTCGAGGCAGTTTATAAGGTTAGCGAAGATGATATATTTGAACAGATAGAATGTGAAATTCATGATTGTAAAATAAAAAATAAATTAATTAATTTGATTGATAATAATAGTGAAATCTTCTCAGACCAACCATATAGGATAACATCATATGTTCATAAATTGCAAATGATTCCGGGAATAAATAATTTTAAGCCGAGGTCATACCCCGTGCCTATTCATTTGGAAAAAGAGGTAGAATATGAATTATCGGAGATGCAAAAACAAGGAATTATTGCGAAAGGTTTTTCGAACTTTATCAGCCCATTGGTAATTGTAAAAAAAAAACAGGACGTGTAAGGTTATGTTTAGATGCTAGGGAGCTCAACAAACATATTATTCCGCAATATGAGAATCCACCGAGTTTGGAATCAGTCTTTACTACATGTAAAAATTTAAATTTCATGTCAACATTAGATTTGACAAATTCATTTTGGCAAATTCCCTTGGAAAAACAGTCCCAGAAATACACTGCATTTTTATATAAGCAGCAGTGTTATTACTTTTTAGTTACACCATGCGGACCTAAAACTAGTTGCGCAAGTCTAATTAGAGCATTAAATCCGTTATTTCAAGGTACGAGCGAGTTTTGTCAATTGTTTGTGGACGATATTTTGGAGGAACACTTAGAACATTTAAGAATTGTATTTAATATTTTAAAAAATAACAGGAGAACAGCTGTGATATTGATATAGTAAACATAATTTTTTTTGTGCTCTTCAATATTTTTGTTAAAAAAGTATATTCTGTTAAATTTGTTTAAAATCTTATCTTATTTTTGGTTTGAGTTGTTTTGTTTTGTTTTGTTTAAGAACTTTTTCATAATGCAAGTCAAAACATCGTAAGCTAGGTGATTTTTATTTATTTATTATTATTATTTTTTTTTTATTTTTTTATTTTTTTTATTATTATTTTCTTCTATTTCATTTAATGGCAACCATTGAGGAAAAGAAAGAAGTCAACAATGCTGTGCCAGTAATCACACCGTGGCAAAAAGCATTTTCCAGAAAGAGGTCCGCTATAGAAAATAGAGACCCAAGGAAAATCGCTCGTCCTGCAAACACCATTCCTGTAAGTAACCCTTACACTCCATTAGCAACAAAAGATGACAACATGGAGACAGTAAAGAAAACTTTCGAGAAACCTCCTCCTATTTTCATTAAAGATGAAGTGACCAGTTGCAAGCACTTCATTGAAGAATTAATTAAAACTTCTGGGCCCGATTCCTCCATATTGAAAGCCACGACAAGAGGGATTACCTTATATCCCACGAAGCCCGAACACTATAGGGCATTCATCCATCTTCTCGATAACCATAAAGTTGAGTATCACACTTATCAACTGAAGTCGGAAAAGGTGCCGAGGGTGGTAGTTCGTGGCCTTCATCCTTCGCCCGACAAGGAGGAGATCATCGCAGCCTTCAGTGAGAAGGGTTATCAGGTGAAAGGAGTCATGAATGTCTACAAGAAATCATGGCTCCAACAAGACCCCAGTGTGCCCGACTCCGCTCCAATCAATGTCCCCCTCCCACTATTTTTTATCGACATAGAACCGAAGACATTTAACGAAAATATCTTTGATATTAAATCTTTACTGTACTGCAAAGTGACAGTAGAGGAACCCTATAGAACAAGGTCTATAGTCCAGTGCAAAAGATGTCAGTCGTACGGACACACCCAATCATTTTGCAGACTGCGCCATAAGTGCGTGCGGTGCGGTCAGGACCATGTCTCTGGTACATACCAGAAACCAAGAACCACTGCAGCCACATGTGCCAACTGCAAGGGCTCTCACCCTGCCAACTACAGGGGGTGCATTGTCTACCAAGAACTTCGAAATCGACGGACAATTTCTTCTACTCCAGTAGACAACAAGAGGTTTACGCCGCCGATGAATTCAACAGCTTTTCCCGTCATGCCTCAAAGGACTCAACCAACTCCGACGACTCATCCTGCAGCGACTGGGCGGCCACATGTCAGTGCCTTCCGTCCACCACCCGCTACAGAAAGGAAATCTAGCTACGCAGATTCCCTTCGACGTCAGAGAACTTCTGGACTGGACGGATCCGATCCTCCGTCAGGGGGCATGGGAGAGGAAGGGTCCCAGTGGTCACCTCCTAATAATGGTATCCCTCCACATTTTAATAACTTTTTATCAAGCCTACAAACTATCGTCCAGCCCCTTGTCACCCTCCTTTCACAGTTATCACAAATGACACAACTCTTCACACAGTATGCACACTAATTCACTCACCATTGGTTCCTTGTCAGTTCTTCTGTGGAATGCGAACGGACTTATACAACATAAAAACGAACTGGACATACTTCTACATGACAGACGGATTAACGTTGCCCTAATCTCTGAAACCCACCTGACGTCCAAATCAAAATTGTCTTTCCGGAACTATACTATACATCGAGCTGATCATCCTGACGACACTAGTCACGGCGGGGCAGCTGTTGTCATAAAGTCCTCACTCACACACTACCCACTTCCGAACGTAACCACACCTCACATCCAGGCAGCAGCTATCACTCTACATACACGACACAAAAAGATTAACCTTGTTGCCGTTTATTGCCCTCCGAGGTTCGCCATAGCTCCTGCTACATTTTCAGCATTTTTCAGGAAATGGGGATCCTGTTTCATTGCCGATGGAGACTACAATGCTAAACACCAGCAATGGGGCTCGCGGCTCTGTACACCGAGGGGAAGGAGTCTCAATACTACAATCAACAATGACAACTTACAAACCACTTCACCGAGTACACCAACATACTGGCCAACTTCAAGACGCAAATTACCAGACCTACTTGACTTTTTTGTACACAAAGGTTTAAGAGGTATGCCATCATCTGTCAGCACCACGACCGACCTCTCTTCGGATCATTCACCGGTGTTTTTAAACGTCTGGGCGGAGCCATCTCAAAAGGAGAGTAAACCGACGCTAACTCCAGGACTGATGGACTGGGAGTTATTCAGGGAAACCTTAAACGCTAAGCTCTCTGTACCATATTCCCTAAAGACAGAGGAGGAGCTAGAGCAGGCAGTGGAGTAGTGTTCAGGAAGCTTCATCATTTCCCTCAAAGCTGGCTTACAGGCAAGATCTACCGGCTTACCCAGAGTACATTCGCAGATTGATCAGGGAAAAGCGGAGAGCACGGCAGATATGGCAATCCTCCAGACTACCGACTGACAAACAGATATACAATCGACTGAATAACAAACTGAAGACGGAAATTAAACTATTTCGAAAAGCTAAATTTGATACTTACTTCTCCAACTTGAATGCTGAAAATGGCAGTCTCTGGCGAAAAACTCGTCGGGTGCTGCGTCAACCAGCAACGTCAGTACCTCTGCGATATGACAATGACTCATGGGCCATAACAGACGAGGAGAAAGCAGAGCACTTCGCCTCCCATCTCACACAAACCTTCACACCTCATCCAGACATGCATGATTTAACACATGAAACACATGTCTCACAAACACTACATATCCCATTACCCCTTTCACTCCCTCCCAAATCATTCACACCTTCTGAAGTCGCATTTGAAATTCAACACCTCCCCAAAAAGAAGTCCCCAGGGTATGACCTCATTACGGCTGAAGTTCTCAAGGAATTACCTCGGAAAGCTGTCGTGTTCCTGACAACCCTGTTTAACTGCATACTACGCACAACACGCTTTCCAATTCAATGGAAACTCTCACACATTCTTATGATACTAAAATCAAAGAAGCCAGAACACTCTCCTTCCTCCTACCGACCTATCAGTCTTCTTCCTCTATGTTCTAAACTCTTCGAAAAATTACTATACAAAAGGCTCATAACTATTCTTTCCAGTCAGCAAACACTTCCTCATCATCAGTTTGGCTTCCGCTCAGAACACTCCACAATACACCAGTTACACAGGGTTGTGGATTACGTGGCGTCTGCCCTAGAAAGAAAGTTTTATGCAACGGGGGCGTTCCTTGATGTAAGTCAGGCTTTTGACCGAGTTTGGCACGCGGGACTTCTTTATAAATTGAGACCGTTGCTTCCTCACACATATTATTTAATCATTCATTCATATCTAACAAACAGATACTTCGCCGTCCGTCAGGGCTCTGCTATCTCCTCAATAAGACCCAAATTGGCGGGTGTACCGCAGGGTTCTGTCTTAGCTCCTTTATTATATACAATATACACATCTGACATGCCCACCTCCATCCACACAATGACAGCTACATACGCCGATGACACCGCCATCTTAGCTGCTGCTGACCTTCACATACACGCCTCATTTACACTACAACACCATCTCACACAAATTGAAAACTGGTGCAACACATGGAAAATCAAACTAAATACAGAAAAATCACAGCACATCACATTTATACTTCGACGAGAAACATGCCCCCCCGTTTTCATCTACGACAAGCCTCTCCCTCAAACTAATACAGTACGATACCTAGGACTGACATTGGATCGAAGACTGACATGGAATCCTCACACACGTCTCACACGAAACACGCTGAACCGTCGACTCAAAATACTCTACGGACTTCTAAATAGACGATCAAAATTAGACATGACACAAAAACGGAACTGTTATACTTACTTACTTAGACCATTATGGACATACGGATCACAGATATACGGTTCAGCAAAAACATCCAACATCAAACGAATTCAGGCATTTCAGTCAAAAACCCTCAGACTGATAACACAATGCCCCCCATACATAAACAACAGAACACTTCATAACGATCTTATGATACACACAGTACCCGACACAATACAAACTATTTACATACGTTTTTTTAGAAAACTTTACACACATACAAATCCAGAAATACGTACTTTATCTTCACAACACTTACCACAAAACCCCCCACGAAGGTTGAAGAGGAGGTGGAACCGCGACTTACTGCCACCTTAATTCCTATTCGTTCTTAATATTTTTATTTTTTTTTTATTCTTTTACATTATTTTCCTTCACTTTTATCATCTCTCTTACCCATTCCATCAAAGTTGTCTTTCAATTCCTGTTTATTTGTTTATTTATTTTTTTTAATTATTATTATTATTATTTTTTTTTTATTTCATTTTTTTTTTCCCTTGTCCTTATAATTAATATAAATTTTCGTCCCGAGGACCTACCACTGGGTGGCCTTCCTCTCACATGCCATTCACGCCAACGTCTCCATACCTACCAACATAGATGCTGGTTGTTGCCCCCTAGCAACAGTTGCATCTTTATGAATAAAAGCCAAAAAAAAAAAAAAATAACAACATAACAACTAATTTAATGAAGGCTAAATTTTTTTGTAACAAGTTAAAATATTTAGGTCATATTATTTCGGCAGAGGGAATTGCTATGTGTCCTGATAAGATCGAAAGTATAAAAAATTATCGACGACCGAGGAATGTCAAAGAATTAAAAGGATTCTTGGGACTCATAGGATTTTATAGGCGATTTATTAAGGAAATAGCTAACACAACGCAGCCATTAAACGAAATTTTAAGTAAAAAAAGTAAATGGAGGTGGACTCCTGAAGCTGAAGCCGCTTTTGAAGCCGCAAAAAAATTATTTATTCATAAAATTATTTTGCATATCCCTGACCCGGAATTAACTTATGTCGTGCAAACGGACGGAAGTGGTATGGCAATCGGAGGTCATTTATATCAAATAAATAAAAGTAAAGAAATGTTTCCTATAAGTTTTGCAGCAAGAGTTCTCTCGAAATGTGAACAGAATTATAACACATCTGAGATTGAACTGTTGGCCATAGTTTATGCTCTGCAGAAATTCCGGTATTACTTATTGGGAAAACAATTTATTATCCGTACTGATCACCATTCGTTAGTGCATATTCAAGAGTGTCGATTGACTTCATCGCGGTTGTCCCGTTGGATACTGCTAATCCAAGAGTATGATTTTATTATTCAGTATTGTCCAGGTAAAGATAACGTTGTAGCCGATTCATTGAGTCGATTTGCGATTCCGGAGGAAGTAGTTATCTCGGATCGAATTGAGATGGCACCGTTAGTTGGAGGAATTACTAATAATGATATTATGGAATTATGTAAAAATATAGGTCAACTTCAGCTTGAGGATAAGGATCTAAAAAAACGGATTGATGAGGCCCAGCGGGGAAGCAAAAAATATAAATTAGAGAACAACGTATTATTTAAATTTCATAATGTTATCTGGAAGGTCTGTTTAGATGCGAAAACTGTATTAAAAATAATTGAATTCACGCATAACAAATATGTCCACGTAGGGATTCGGAAAACGTATGCTGTGATTTGTTCGGATTTCTATTATCATGGGTTACTTAAATTAATAAAAAAATTTGTGAATAAATGCATGGTTTGCAAACAAACAAAATATACAAATTTACAACCATCAGAAGGACTCCATTATATGCAAACCGATAGGCCAAACCAATGTTTATCTTTAGATTTTTTGGGTCCACTACCAGTTACGAAGAATGGTAATAAATATATTTTAACATGTCTTGACATGTTTTCCAAATTTGTAAAAATATATCCCATACCTAGGGCAAATGCTACTAATGTGATAAAAAATATTTTTAACGATTATATTCCCAATTATGGCAAGCCAGAAAGGATTCTGACGGACAATGGTACGCAATTTATATCGAAAAAATGGATAGATACCCTAAGTAAGAACGGTATAAAACCAGTTAGGACTGCTATCAGAAATCCACAGGCAAATCCAGTTGAGCGTAGTAACGGGTTAATCTTAAAATTTTTCCGCGTTTTATTAGAAAAGAAACATGATACGTGGGATAAGGAAATAAAAAAAATAGAAACGTGTTTAAATGAAGTCGAGCATGAAACGACAGGATTTACCCCATATGAATTAATGTTTAATAAAAGACCTGAACGGATATGGTATAAATGGATTAAAGGGGAATTTGGAATCCAAGATAGTGATTTTCAAACCCAAGAATTTAAAATAATATTAGCTCAAGAACGATCTAAAAATAAAAGAATGAAACAAAATGACAGAAATAATTGTAAAAAAAGAATTTCTGAACCACTGGGTGTAGGGACTCGGGTATTGATACGAACTTTGCGTGTGTCGGATAAAAAAAATAAAATATTCGCTAAATTTCTGAAATTATATGAAGGGCCTTACCAAATTGAAACAAATTATAATAATGGGTCTTACTTGGTGACAGACTTATCTGCTAAGAAAAAAATTAAAGGGGTGTACAATATTAAAGATATAAAAGTGTGTGATGGTGTATAATGAATGGACTAGTAAACAGTTCGACATATGTAAAGATGTACTCTATGTATTTTTATTTATATGTATTTTTTTATATGCTATTTTCTTGAATTTTGTAGTGGTTATATTGTCGTATGAGAGATATAACAATGATATAAATTTTGGTTATTTACAATAATTAATAATGTTGATAAGGGGATAATTAAATAAAATTATATGTAAATAATGTGTAGTGTACTCTGCATTCTGAACAGACAATTTGTAATTTTATATGTTTTTAAATAAAAACATAATTATTTATTGGAATATTATATTTATGGTGGTTGTTCTTCTTTTTATGGGAAATTTTATATAAGGGTTAGTCTCGAGGTGAACTATTTATAGATATTTATGCATGCGTTTCTCTTTTTATGGTATTGTTGATAAAAATAAAAATATTTATAAAAATAAAAAAAAAAATAATAATAAAAATAGTTTAAAGGGTTTGTTGATGTGGTTTTAAAACGTAGCCATCAGCAATTTGGGAAATGTTGATCTAAGGAAAATTGTGACCTTACGTAGGCGAGTAAAATTCACCCATAAATGGTTTTTGAGAGCGATAATCGCTAGTAGTCTCAGAATAATAAGTGATGAAATTAGAACATCCACATGGATGAATAGAATACAAACGTCATAAAATTTCAATCATAACCTTGTAAGTAATTCTGTGTAAATAAATTTAAAAAAAATAATAATAATAAAAATATGAGCATAATCGGTAGAGATATAACAGGAATATTTTTATGAAAAATATGGTCTTGTAAAAACATCATAGCAAAATTAGTACAGTAAATCAATAGGGAAAGTAAGTCGAGATAGCGTAAATAAAAGTAGTAAAAAATAAAGGAATAAAATAACCATAATAAAAGGAATTGAAAATATAAATAATTATCTGAGTTATGTCTAATTGTGATAGTGATGTTATTAATAAATGGAATATTAAAGAAAAAATATTATTAATGAAGGAAGTAAATAAGAAAAAGAGGAAATATAAGTGGTAGGATGGAGTGTGGTGTAATTTTAATTAAAATGAAGGAATAATGTATGAATATTAAAAATTTAGTGGCATAGCCGACAGTGTAAGAGAATTTGTGTGAGTATATTTTTTTGAAGTAGGTAAAAATCCAAAGAGATTGGGATGGTTAAAAATTAATACCAAGGAAGATTATCTATTTATTTTTAGATTATATTTAGGATTGTGGGTAAATTGTATGGCAAATAATGATTAGTGTTGGAATTTTGAATGTAGAATTTGCGTATGGAGGATAGAGTAGTGGTAGATAGAAGAAATGAGAAGGATAAAGTAATATATTCCAAGAAAATAAAGTAATATAAGAAAGTAAATCTAATATAACAATATGGTAAGACGTAAACAAAATAATTAAATTAGATTTGTTACCTAATTGTTGTGTAATATTATTAAAGAGAGTTACCTTAAAGAATGTATTCCATAATAGATAAAGACAATCACATATAAATTAATTTTTTAGCTTGAAGCACATTACGATTAGAATTTTATGTAACACTTAGTAATATTTTTATCAGTAAATACAACATAAATTTGAAATATCCAGTATAGGTTTGTTGAGGTATGTGTGGATGTAATAAAAGAAGCTGGACTCCTAGGATATCTAAAAAAAAAAAATATATAATAAACAAAAATTTGTGTGTAATTAATTAATAATAGTTAGTGAAAGTGAAATATAGCAAACATCCGAATATAGGAATAAATTACCATCTGTGTAGAACAAAATGTCTACCTCCGAAATATGTAGAATGCGATAGTTGCAATAATGATATGGTTTATCTGAGCCAAGAGAAGTTTCACGCTAAAAAAAAAAATATATATATGTTATAAATAATATGTGAAATCAGTTGGTCATATAGGGTTTGAATCAAAAGAAATAAAAATATATAAACCGCGTGGATATGAAACTGGAATGAGTGTAACTTACTTGAATAGATGATTTGATTAGCGAAGTATTTGTATTCTGAAAAGATGGATGTAGTAGATACCTATGGATATGTCTATTGAAGAAGATATCGTGGTTAGTTGAATCACTGACTTTCGGATTAATAGAAACTGGGTCACCATGCTATCTTGAGTCGACAATTTGTACATGTAACCATAAGCTTATGAAATAGTTTGGTACTAAACACTAATGTAAGAAAATGAATGATATATTTTGATATTTAGCAGAGGTCAATGTAATGATCCATATTGTTCATTACATGAATATTTAATAAATGAAAAATAATGTACTTAGTTGCAATCATTGTATGAGACCTAAGGAAGGTTACTGGAGGTTATCAAATCGATAATGTACCAGGGTCGATACAGTATAAAAATATATCAATTCATTTATTTCAATAATGTAATAAAATTAAATGATAAGGTAATAATGTGTTAACAATAAATGTAAGCAACTAGAATTGTATACGGAAATATGTAATTGTTATGAATATAAAAAAACAAAAAACAGATGTTTAGTAGTTTAAAGGCTGTAAAAATTGTGGCCAATGAGAGAGCGGAATCCAAAACGATGGAGAAGTGGTCTGTCCCCTCGTGAGGGAGTCGTTTTATCAGTCTTGTTCAGGAGGTCGTGGTTCAGAGTGGTGAGTGCGTAGAGATCTATAATAAGATCTTAAGAAATATGTGTAGTGCAGTGAGTACTGTTGTATGATAAACACTTAGCCGGAGCCCGCTGGTGTTACTTACCACCATGAGGATCAAGAAATAGAGGCATACAGGAGTAGAATATCCAGAGATCATAATTGTGCAACCATCAACTAAGAGAAAAATATGAGAGGAGCACGAGTCTGTAGTTAAGAAGAGTCATCCCATCACATCAACACCAAAATATGAAGATATCACCCTCAACAAATCTCAATCATCAAGACCGGTTATAATTGGGGTAATTTATGTTTGTAAAAAAAAAAAATGTGACTAACCCTTTTAAAAAAAAATAATTTTAGTAATAAAAAAAATAAATAAATCTAAAAACAAATTATAATGTACGTCTTATCTTTTATAGTCATTTAGTACCATTCTTTAATTATAGTGTAGTATTATATTAAAGTAAAATGTAAGCGAGTATAATTACCGTTACAATATAGTCAAAATATAAAAGAAACCCAAGAGGCTGGGAAGCAGGTATCAAGGATTAGGTAAAGGGATTCTTTTTACCTTCATTAGTTACCTGTCTAAAATAAGCTGACAGGGTGCTATTAAAGAGGGACCATAGCCGGATAATGGACCCATAAAACCTTCTTTTAGAATCATATACATTTCCAGCTAAATTTTACAAGTAAAATAAAATGATCGCCTGTGTGAAAGAAGAACTTTAGCCGTCTATAGGAGGGGAAAAAGAGGGGATGGCAATAAGTCGTGGGGGAGAATCGATATATTCAGGCGGAAGGGAGCTTGAGGAGAGTGGAAGTTCAAGTCAGGAGTCTTCGGTGCAGTACAGTTCAAGTCTAGAGTCAGCAGAGTTCGGTTGAGAGAGGCTCGGAGTACAGCAGTGAGTTCAGTCCAGTGAGTAAAATCAGTCTTCAAGTTTGAGTCCCCAGTCCATCTTAAGCGAGCAACCCGTCAACATACAGCAGTTATACATTTAGTCAGTCCCCTTCATTATCCATATAAGGTTTAATTTTATATTATGTTTTTAATTTTAAGTTATTTATTTTCTTGTAAATATATCCTTTTAAAAATGAGTTTCTAAATTTCAGTAGTTTGTTTCCTATGCTCAAACCTAGTCAGTAATGATTTAAGAACTTAGTTATTCAAAACTTTCTTCGCTGAACGAACTTTTCACCTTTGGTGTATAGAAATCCAATTTATATATTCAAATCAGTAATTTAAGTATCGTTCTAATAAATAGGCGATCTGGCATCCCACAAATATTTTAATTTATTCAATAATGTGTCAGGAGCATATAGTTGATAATAGGTTTTATATTGAAGCAGCTTTTACTTTCTTATTCCCATTTTTTATTTTTATTAATAAATTTCTTTTGTTACATGGTCAAACGTTTCGGGTTATTTCTTCCCATCATCAGTGACTAAAAATATTAAATTAACAAGCATAATAGAAAATGTGCATCATGAATTAACAATTTAAAATTTAAAATTAACATTATAACAATCTTTGTTTTTTAATTTTTTTAATTAAAAAAGTAATGCTAAACCAACCTTGAGTATCCTGTTTTTAGGCTAAACTTGATAAAAGACCCTTTTTTTTGTTAAAGGGTAACAATATTAAATATTTTTTGTGATAAAACATAGCATTGGTAGTGCCAAGCTCTAATCACTAAACACTTTAAAAAACTTGATAATTATTATTTTTTAAATATTTGTTTTATTTATTTTTTGTCTTGGACATATATCTGTGATATTATAGTATCTATTAATAAAAATGTGGTATATTTATATATTGGAATAAATTAAATATTCATTTTAACTTTTTATTTTATCCTAGTGTCAATCGATATATGTTGTTATTTAATCGATTTATCATCAATCGTCTATTCATTCATTCATTCACAATGGCGCGACAACCCACTAATGAGTCAAGGCCTCCTCCAACAGTGTCCGCCAGTTATCCCTGTTTTGTGCAGCTGCACTCCAGTGTCGGATTCCAAGCAGGCTCCTCGCATCATTCGCCACACCATCCTGCCACCTCAGCTTCGGCCTCCCGACGCATCTTGTTCCGTAAAGCCGGTCCGACATCGTCTTCCTCGGGATCTCATGTTCGCCCATCCTTGCCACATGTCCGGCCCACCTGAGTCTTCCCAGCCTGATGACCTTCACAACGTCTGGTTCCTGGGTGAGGTAATAGACTTCTTGGTTCGTGCGTCGTCTCCAGTCTTCTCCATCGCGTATTGGGCCATATATTCGGCGGAGGATCTTTCTTTCGAAGACCAGAAGATGTTGTTCATCTGACTTGGAGATAGTCCAAGCCTCGGACCCGTATGTTAGGATGGGGCGGATCAACGTTTTATAAAGCCTGAACTTTGTTTTTCTTTTTCTTGAAAGGAGGCGACTTCTTATATGATGCCTCAGGCCGAAGAAGCTCCTGTTCGCTGCCACTGTTCTTCGCTTTACCTCGGCTGACATGTCGTTGTTCACGTTTACCTGAGAGCCGAGGTATACAAACTCTTGCACTTTCTCGAAGAAGTAAGGGCCAATGGTGACTTGCTCCGGTGGCTCGACCTCCTGCTCTGAAACCAAGTATTTGGTCTTGGCTTCGTTGATGACAAGCCCCAACCTCCTCGCCGGTGCCTCCAAGGCCAGAAATGCCTCTTTGACGTCTCGAAATGACCTACCTACGATGTCAATGTCATATGCTAGCAGCTGTAAAGTCCTGTTGAAAATGGTCCCGTTCGTCTGTATGCCTGATTTCCTTACTGCTTTCTCCAGGACGAGATTGAAGAGTAAGCATGCTAAGGAATCACCCTGCCTCACTCCCTTACTCGATTCAAACTCCTCAGAGAACTCTCCCTGGATCCGGACCGTACATTGCACGCTTGCCATCGTCAGCTTTGAAAGACGGATCAGCTTTCTCGGGATGTTGAAATCTTCCATAGCCCTGAACAGCTGCAGCCTGTCGACATTATCATAAGCAGCCTTAAAATCCATGAAGAGATGGCAGGTCTGGATCTGGTACTCTTTACCTTTCTCAAGGATCTGTCTTAGGGAGAATATCTGATCTGTGGTCGATTTACCCCGTCGAAAGCCACACTGGTAAGGACCTAGCTCCCGTTCTGCATAGGGAAGCAGTCTCTGGAAGAGTATGTTGGACAGGACTTTATAGGCGCATGGGAGCAGGGAAATTCCTCTATAATTGCCACATTCGAGCTGGTTGCCTTTCTTTAGTATGGGGCAAATCACGGTCTTGTACCATGACTTCTCCCGTCCATATATCTATTATGAGGTTCATCATAATCTTCTTCAACTCGCTTCCACCATACCTAAATAACTCCGAAGACAGACCGTCATATCCTGGTGCCTTGTTGTTCTTTAACCTCTCCATAGCCTCGGTTATTTCAAGCTCATCGGGTGGCTCAAGCTCATCCTCTGCTGATCGTGGAATCACAAGATCCTCCATGGCTTCTCTTCTCTGACCACCGTTAAGGAGTTCGTCAAAATGCCGCCTCCATCTTTGAAGGACCTGATTCTTTTCGTTCAGCAAAGTCCCGTTTTCGTCCTTACAAGCCCTCGATCTTGGCTTGAACGGCTTTCTCCCTTTATTCACCTTCTGGTAGAATTTTCTATTTTCATCTACCGTTCTCAGCCTCTCGAGTTCTTCCAGCTCCTGGTTTTCCCATTGCCGCTTCTTTCTACGATGGAGGTGCTTCTCGTCCCTTCTCCTCTGACGATACTCTTCTCTAGCTCTACGCGTACGCCTCTGCAGCATGGCTCTATACGCTTCGTTCTTGACATCTGTGACAGTTTTGCAATCATCATCGAACCAAGGGGCTCGGGTCTCTCTCTCTTGTGGTCCTAGCGTTTCCTCCGCAGTCTGTCCAATGGCCTGACAGTACTTGGTCCATCTCTGGTCCAGGCAGCAGCCATCTGGAATTTCCACTGCTCGTAATTTCTCTTCCAAGTTCGCCACATATCTTGTGTGCGATTCTTCTTCTTTGAGTTTAGAAACGTTATATCTTTTAACTCTTTCTCCCCGTTCGTTCTTAATTAGAGATTATTATATATTATAATTATATTATATATTATTATAATTATATATTGGAATAAATTAAATATTCATTTAACTTTTTATTTTATCCTAGTGTCAATCGATGTATGTTGTTATTTAATCGATTTATCATCAATCGTCTATAATTGTTTTTATTCAATGTTATTTATAATGTCTGCATAATAATTTCCTATTTTACCTATGTCAGTCTTCTAATTGACAGTGTTGTTTATGAATTTATTGATATATACCATTTCAATGGATTTTCTGTTCATTGTATTGTTCGATATATTTCAAATTTGGACGTTATTAAAATCGAAAATGTGTCCATTTACCAAACTATGGTTTGCTAGTGCTGTTTTATTAGCATTTTTTGGTTTTTTACAATCTGCTATGTGTTGATGGATTCTGTTTTAATCTTTTTTTGGTTTCTCCTATACATTTCTTATCACAATCCTTACAATTTATTTGATAAATGACCCCTGTCTTGTCTAATGTATCAATGTTCTCTTTCATATTAGACATGTGTGTTTATTTTATGCTCATTGTATAATCCTAACTTAATATTTTTATGATCATAGTCATGAAAAGTTTTTTTTAATTTTATTTGTAAGTCCCGGTATGTATTTTAATTTAAATTGTTTTATATTTTTTTTAGTATTGTCTATTAGTATCGGGTTATTTGTTTTAGTATTGTTACATTCGTTATGAACTTTTTTGTTATGGGTTTTGGTTTCTTATCAACGTCGTTTATGTAAGTATACCATAATTTGTTTATTAAGTTCTCCGGGTAAGAATTTTCCAAAAGTATTTCATAAATTTTTGTTTTGATATCTTTGATGTATATATCATCGGTGATTCTAATGCCTCTATTTATTAGGTTTTTCGCTGTATTTATGATTTGATATTTTGGATGGTTACTGGTAAAATTTAACAGTTTATTACTCGAATTGTCCTTCTTAGTCCATTTAGTGGTTATATTATTGTTTTTATTCATATTGATTTTCATATCTAGGAATCTTAAATTACCTTCTTTTGCTATTTCTACTGTAAATTTTAATCTTTTAGTATAGTTGTTAAATTTTTCTAATATTGTGAGATATTCATCTTTAGGGGCTATAATTAATAAATCGTCTATATATTTTTTAATGAGAGTAGGTCTTTTATTAATTTTGTTTAACTGTTCATTTAGAAAATTGTTTAGTACAATTCCACTTAAATTTACTGACAAAGATCCTCCCATAGGTAAGCCATGTATTTGCTTATAAAACATATTTTTATATTTGAAGTAACAATTTTGTATACATAAATTTATTCCTTCTATGAATAATTTTTTATCTTTTATTGGTGTAAAATCTACTATTTTATTCCATTTATTTTCAATCTCTTTTATGCATAAATTTGTGGGTATATTCGTAAATAAACTTTGAACATCTAAACTAACTAAATCATAATTAGTGTTTTCTTCCAATATAAGGTCAATTGAATTTTTAGTGTCATAATCATTATCATTATTAAGTGTGTCTAAAGCTTTATTTAAACATTTGGATAATTGATTTGTCGGTCCTAGAATATTATTGACTATCGGTCTTAGTTTTTTGTCAGCTTTATGTAACTTAATTAATCCATGGATTCGGGGATCAGCGTAGTTATGGGCTGCTAATTTGAGTTTAGTCTTTTTGTTAATGAATTTTGCTTTTTCAAGTTTTTCTAAATATTTATTTATATTTTCTGCTAATTTTGGTCCAGGATCATATCGGACTGTTTTATACGAGTTTTTATCATTAAGGATATTGTTAATTTTATTATTATAGTCTTCTGTTAACATGATTGCTATTTTTTTCGTTTTATCAGACTTAATTAAACATATATGTTTATTAATTTGTAAAAAGGTCTTTAAATCTTTTAAATCATTATTAATAATAACATTGAGTGGGGATGTTTTTTGTTTAGGTTTATTGATGTAATTACTAATAACATTACAAATTTGATTTCTGGTGCTATTAATGTGGTTATCTGAACTATCAGTGAATGTGAAAATGAATTCAAGGTCAGCAATTAGTTTAATTAAAGCATTACCTATTTGTTTTGAATTATTAAGATCAAGACAAAAGTTATCACCCAAGGAAAGGAAATTAATTATGTTTTTTGGTATTATGTGATTAGTAAGGTTTTCTACCCGATCTCTAAGATAAAGATTGTTATATTTATTAATAGTTTCTACCACATTATTAGAGAATGGGTTGACGTTTGTAATTTTGTGTGAATGTTTTACATTAATCGCTTTTATAGATGTGATATTTTCTAATTCCTTTTTTGTGGTTGGAATAATTTTAGGTAGTTTGATTTTATTAACTAGTGTGTCTAATTTTCTAAATATTTTATTGTTAATATTATTTATCCTGTTTTGATATAATAATTTATTGTATTTTTGTGTGATAATTTGTGTTTGTTTTTTAAAATCTGTGTTAAAAGAAATTAATATGTCATTTATTAACCTTTTAATTTTAGAAATCACCCAAAGTGTTTGTTTCATTTCAGGTCTTAACAATTTATTATTTCTATTCATAAAGAAATTAGTTTGGTTATTATTAATGAGAAATTCATTATAAAAGTTATTATCTAGTTTTTGAAGGTGGTTTAAAACCTAATAAATAGAGACATTAGAATCACCGATGATATATACATCAAAGATATCAAAACAAAAATTTATGAAATACTTTTGGAAAATTCTTACCCGAAGAACTTAATAAACAAATTATGGTATACTTACATAAACGACGTTGATAAGAAACCAAAACCCGATATTATTAAAACCAATTTAAATTACAATAAAGATACAACCAAAAATAACGACACAAACAATAAAAATAAAAACCTAAAACAAAAACAAATCACTGAATTTTTAACAAATAACAAAAAAGATCACAACGCATGTAACAATACTAAAACAAATAACCCGATACTAATAGACAATACTAAGAAAAATATAAAACAATTTAAATTAAAATACATACCGGGACTTACAAATAAAATTAAAAAAACTTTTCATGACTATGATCATAAAAATATTAAGTTAGGGTTATACAATGAGCATAAAATAAACACACATGTCTAATATGAAAGACAACATCGATACATTAGACAAGACAGGGGTCATTTATCAAATAAATTGTAAGGATTGTGATAAGAAATGTATGGGAGAAACCAAAAAAAGATTAAAACATAGAATCCATCAACACATTGCAGATTGTAAAAAACCAAAAAATGCTAATAAAACAGCACTAGCAAACCATAGTTTGGTAAATGGACACATTTTCGATTTTAATAACGTCCAAATTTTAAATATATCGAACAATACAATGAACAGAAAATACATTGAAATGGTATATATCAATAAATTCATAAACAACACTGTCAATTATAAGACTGACACAGGTAAAATAGGAAATTATTATGCAGACATTATAAATAACATTGAATAAAAACAATTATAGACGATTGATGATAAATCGATTAAATAACAACATACATCGATTGACACTAGGATAAAATAAAAAGTTAAAATTAATATTTAATTTATTCCAATATATAAATATACCACATTTTTATTAATAGATACTATAATATCACAGATATATGTCCAAGACAAAAAATAAATATTTAAAAAATAATAATTATCAAGTTTTTTAGAGTGTTTAGTGATTAGAGCTCTGCACTACCAATGCGATGTTTTATCACAAAAAATATTTAATATTATTACCCTTTAACAAAAAAAAGAGTCTTTTATCAAGTTTAGCCTAAAAACAGGATACTCAAGGTTGGTTTAGCATTACTTTTTTAAGTAAAAAAATTAAAAAACAAAGATTGTTATAATGTTAATTTCAAATTTTAAATTGTTAATTCATGATGCACATTTTCTATTATGCTTGTTAATTTAATATTTTTAGTCACTGATGATGGGAAGAAATAACCCGAAACGTTTGACCATGTAACAAAAGAAATTTATTAATAAAAATAAAAAATGGGAGTAAGAAAGTAAAAGCTGGTTCAATATAAAACCTATTTTAATTTAGTAAAATCAGTTGAACAATTTTGAGAAAATCTCCGCGTCTAGATTTAAAGTAAAGATAAATTCATAAGATATTTTATTGAAAACGCGATAACAAACCTTCTATTATTACCAATTTCAATAAAAAATCTTCAATATCTTACAATATTCATCTTAAGAATGCTAAAACCAAATCTCATAAAACCAAATCTTAAATTTTCTTAAGCAAAAACATAATATCCACTAATTTTCTTTAAAATATGAATAACCGATTCAATTAATTTCCCTTTAACATTTAAATGTCAAAAAAAAAAAAAAAAAAAAAATTGGTCGACTTTAAATTCTTATCTTATACAAAAAACAAAGTTTACATTTCATTTTACCTTATTATCAATCAAAAAAATTCTCCATGTTACTAATGTTATAATGAAATTCACAGGGGTTTCCTTCTAAATTCAAATCTACCATTCTGTGGTTTCTATTTATAAATATTTCACCCTCTAATCTCCATCTCGAGCAATCTTAAAAAAATACAATTTTACTTATTTTTTCATTAATTCAATATTTCCCTACTTATCCGTATCTATTTCTTATCATTTATGTGACGTTACTTATGTCTTTACCTGTTCCCTAACTATTCTTTATTTCTCCCTATTTCCTTATTATCTTCTTACTCATATACAACAAATATAATTCTGAACTTCTTATTTCGAGATAAATAAATTCGACGTAATATTCAGATTCATCCATTCTCTCTGGTGGGTAATCTCATCATAAATAAAATACTCAGCTATGTACTCTTAAACAAATAGCCCATTTCCCCATAATAACAATTCTCCGTATAAATTTTTCGCAGTTTTACTAACGTCACTTAATAAAAAAACAAATCCCTGTATATATTTATATTTATAATTTACTATCCCCTGCTCTCTTATGAACCCTATCTGGTTGAAAATATGTATTTATAAAATCTTCTTTACTCTTTTCTTTCATTTCTTACGCTATTTAAAAAAAATCGTATATTTCTATTCTAAAATGACTATACCAACTTCCTATCACTTCTCAAAAAAAAATATCCTAACAAAAAAAGTTTCAATTATAAATTCCTATTTTAAAATAATTCAAATACCTTTCCTTCAATCATTTTTCATAAACAATATATTGTATAAACCAATAACTCTCCTTAATTACTTTCTACTTATTATCAATTCTAAAAAAAAAAAATACTTATATAAACCACTAAAATTCTCTCAAATACTTTTTATCAATTCTCAAAAAAAAATACCCTTATAGAAAAACAATTAAATATAAATTCTTATTCTAAAATAAATTAAACAAACTTCTCATCAAATTTAAAAAAAAATATCCTTATCAAAAAATCAAATATACATTCATACTCTAAATTAATTCAAATTACTTTCGTCCAATCAATTTGTTTTTTAAAAACAGTATCTCATATAAACCAATAACTCTCCTTAATTAATTTCTCCTTATCAATTAAAAAAATGTATACTACTCCCAAACACTATCACCTTATAATTAGATAATATAAAGCAAAAATAATATATCAAAATTCAAATAAGAGGAGTTATTTATCTGTTCAAACTATTTCTATTACTAACTATTATCAATGAATTTCATTTAAAAAATAATATATTCTCCCATTCAAAAAAAACTCACGAAATCTAAAATGAGTTAAGTTTATATTAAAAAAAATAAATACTAAAAAATTAACTGGCTAATAGCTTCGCTTTAAAAAAATATGGAATTTTTATCATCAACTTACGCGATTTACTTTATAATTTTTTTTTTCATTAAAACATCGAAAACTAATAAAAATATTTACAATATCTGTAATAATTCATTTCAATCATTCAATTACAATAATAATTAGAGGATAATATATGTAAAATAGAGGATCATCAATATATAATTAAATAACCCAATAAATGAAAAAATTCAAATAAATCCAATTGTTCAAAAAAAAAACATTCAAAAATTCCTTCTCAAAAAAATGTTCACTTTCATTCGACTATCTAATCCATCTCTTAATTTATCCGTAGTTCCTGTCTAAATCTCGTCTCGTAATTCTGTCTGTCGTTTCTGTTTAACCTGTTCAGGTTTCCTTAAATGGTGTTATTACTATAAAGTTTGGCCAATATACATATGTATTACATATAAGCCTAAAATTAAAATATTCAACTTTTTTCTAATTCCTCGCCGAATAATTTCCCTAAAATTGTTATCCCTAATCCTTTTATTTTCCCCTAGAATAGTTTGTATGTAATGTCATGTGAAACTCCTTCAACAAATCTGTTTTTTTTTGTCCATTAGGTCTATAGTTTGTCATCGTAAAATTCTTTTCACATTCATACTTCTCATTTATTCCAAAAATTATAAACTTTTTCACTTTAAAACTAATTATCAAAATGTTTCTATCACTTTTAATGTCTTCTGAAAATGACTCTAAAACTTCGAAATTCCCTTCCTCCTTATTAATAAAGTTTTTCTCCCTGACGTTATCAATTAATCTAACCTTATCACAATTCATGATTTCAACCTCGGTGCTTTCACATTCTACGAAACTATTTCCTAATTCTTTTTCTTCTACCAACAAATCTTCTTCAATACTCATATTGACATTCGGACTGTGGATAATTGAAGTAGGAATCCTATCTTCTTTTTCCTTCTTATCACTAAATAATTCTAAATTTTGACAATGGGTAACCTGTTTTTCATTATTTTCTCATGGTTTGACCCTAATTTAGTTTCTAAATTAGATTTTTGTGACTCCACTTTACTATCTAAATTAGCTATTTCTAAAGAAATTTCTTTTTTTATATTTCCCATTTCCTTCAACAATTCCTTAAACATTTCTCCCGTATTTAAAACTTCGGTGTTTCCTCTCGTTAACGACATTCGTTTTGTTTGACCTAGTCCCTGCTGAAACCGGGATATTTAAATTTTCTATATTACTCCCAACACTCCCTTCCTCACTCTGCTCATTATAAACTTTTCAAAAAGTATCCGTTTATCCATAATAAAATAAATTTCCAAAAATAAGTTTGTTCCCAAGCTCTCCAAGTCAATTTTGATTTAACAACCTCGCTTTCCTTTCTTGCTGCATACATTTACTCTACAAAATCCCCGCACAAGGATATGCCAATTGCAATAAAATTGCTTGTTCGCGTTTTTAATAAAATATTCTAATTATCTTTACTTTAAAGACGCGGAGATTTTATCAAAATTGTGTAACTGACTTTTTACTAAAATAAAATATTCATGGGATGCCAGATCGCCTATCTAGTAGAACAATACTTACATTTACTGATTTTATTATATAAATTGGATTTATATTAACCAAAGGCGAAAGTTCGTTCAGCTAAGAAAGTTTCGAAAGACTTAATTGTTAAATCACTATTGACTAGGTTTGAGTATAGAAAACAAACTAATAAAATCTAAAAACTCATATTAAAAGAATATATTTACAAGAAAAATACTTAAAATTAAAATACATACTATTCAGTTAGATCTCGGATGGATAATGCTGTATGGATGGGTTTCTCGATGTTTTCCAACGACTTCTTCTTCACAATGGTTCCTCAGTCCGAGAAAAGTTGACTTGCTACTGGGCGGAGATGATAGGGCTGACGAGTCGAAGGACGAATAGTGAACTACGGACTAAGGACTGACTGAAGACTGACGACTGACTGGGGACTGACCTCTACTCCTACTGTAGACTCATTTAACTCTCTGAAGACTGACTGAGGACTGATCTCAACTCCGACTGCTGACTCTAGACTGACCTGAAGACTCTCTGAAACTGACCCCAGACTCCCCTCTCCTCCCTGAAGATCTCGACTCTTCCCCCACTACTTTGCAATCCCCTCTTCTTTTCCTCCAAGCTCAAAAGGGGAGGTTCTCATTTCCCAACGGCGAGCACTTTATTGGACCTTGTCAAATTCTAGATGGACACTCTGGAGGTTTATTAGCCACTAGTATTATTCACCAATAAGTCCCGGTCGTAAAGTTCGGGATCTAACGTGATTGTGGCGTGCGCTGTATGGCATGTTGCGCCGTCTTGTTGAAACCACAGATCTTCCACATTAATGCCATTCAATCGGGGAAAGAAAAAGTTAGTAATCATGGCTCTATAGCGGTCTTCATTGACTCTAACGTTCTGACTGGCATAATTTTTCAAGAAATATGGACCAATGATTCCACCAGCCCAAAACAGTGACTTTTGTGTATGTAACAGCGTCTCAACAATGGCTTGGGGATTTTCTTCACTCCAAATGCGGCAATTTAGCTTGTTGACGTAGCCATTCAACCAAAAATGAGCCTCATCGCTGAACAAAATTTTTTGGTGAAAAAGAAGATCAAGAGCAATTTCGTTTTCGGCCTATTCATCGAACATAATCTCGTAAACCAAGACCTTTCCGCAAAATCTCAGACAGCTCTAATTGCTGTCTTTTTTGACGTCCCTGCCAGCTGGTCGGGGGAGGACCTCTCTAGGAGGCTCCAAACTGTGAACCCACTGTACAAGGGGATCACCCCAGTTTACAGGAAAGGCCCCCCAAAGGGCGGCCCGATTACAAACTGGGTAGCAGAAGCCCCGTCTGGCGTGCGGAGAGAGCTCGTCTCTGCAGACCATCACACTAGGTGAGTGGTATCCATGTAGAGTCAGGGACTGTTTGGATGTCACACGGTGCAATAAGTGCCAAGGCTTCGGTCACATCGCCAAATACTGCAAGGCGAAGGAGAGGTGCGCGTGGTGCTCAGTGGAGAACCACAGCGACACCGCGTGCCCGAACAGAAAAACTAAGCCGCTGAAATGTTGCAATTGCAGCACAGGAAAGTTCGCCGCAAATCACAGTGCAAACAGTGATACTTGCCCGACATATATCCGGGCGATAGAGGCCCTGGTCGCTCTCACGGACTATGGCCGGTAGGCAGCGGGACGGTCTTCATGTGTGGCAACACAACATGAATAGGCGCATAGTCATGGCTGCGGAAGTACGGCACATGGTATCCCAGGAGAACATCCAGATTCTTGCTCTCCAGGAGCCGTATTGCGTTAGAGGCTCCGTGGCTGGCCTAGGCACCGGCCACAGGATTATGGTGGGGGCGAGGTGACTGACCCCCAGGTGGACGTGATGGCACTCCACCATCTGTCCACCAGCCATATGGTAGTGGCCTGTGTCAGGCATGCAAACGTGAGCTGCTATGTCATCAGCGGGTACATTCCGCCTTCTGAGGACATAGAACGACAATTAGGCCACTTGGATCATATACGTGATGAACTCGAGGGGGGCAATGTGATCATCTTGGCGGATGTTAACTCCTGGTCAGTCGCCTGGGGATCGGCTCGCACCAATCGCCGGGGTGGCAGGTTACTGGATGTGATAGCCCGCCATGATCTTCGCATTGTCAACGACCCGGACTCCCCGCCCACATTTCGTGGTGCAATGGGACAATCCCATATAGATGTCACACTTGTGTCCGGCGGACTAGGCCAGGCCGTGGGAGGATGGCGTGTCAGAGAAGTCACATCTAGCGACCATTGCGTCATAGATGTTCAGCTCTTTGACCCGGGTCTTCCAGCGGTCAGGCCTAGAGACCCGCGCTTTGCTACACGCAAGGCCATCTCGGACGCCTTTGTGACCGCCGTTGCTACCTACTCCTGTGACGAGGATTGGGAAGGCCTCGGGAGCTTTGACCCTGTTGACCAGATCGAGGAGGGAGTTGCACAACTCGGTAGTATATTACTCCGAGCTGCCGACGAAACCATCCCCAGGAAGGTAAACAGGCTCAAAAAGGTTCCCTGGTGGAGTGAGGAGCTTACCCTCGCTAAGAGAGTTGTATACCGCGCCAGGCGTAGATACCAACGGTGCGGGAACCCGCTTCTGAAGGTGTTAAGAGACCGACAACTGAATAATGCCTATAACCGAAGCATCGCCACTGCGAAGAAGGTAAGTTGGAGGAATTTCATAGAGGAGGAGAGTGTCAGAAACCCGTGGGGGATCCCTTAACGGGTCGCCACCGGGAGGCTGAGGCCGGTCGCCCCGGTGGCCTCCATCAGGGACGGGGACGTTTACGCCTTGTCCCTGGAGGAGGCAGGAAGGATGTACCTGGGGGTGGCCTTTCCGGCGGACGACCCGATGGAGGATACCCCCGCCCAGGTATAAGAGATTATAAGAGAGACTGCCCGTGCCCTGCCGGATACAGAGGACGCCCCGGACTGGGATGAATTAGATCTAAGCTTGGCGGTAGGGAGGCAGAGGAATGGCGCCGCCCCTGGGATAGATCTCATAGACGCCGCCATGATCAAGAAGGCATTCCCGGCCATAAAGGCGGATCTCCTTCATCTGGTCAACTCCTGCCTAAGGACATACCACTTTCCGAGTGCTTGGAAACAGGCACTTGTGTGCGATCGACAGATGGCCGTACAACCTTCACCTATTTCCCAGACGTCCAGACGCGCCTTGACTCTCCATGGGTACAACCAGACCATTGGACGTCACAGATGCTATCAGGTCACGGCGACTTCAGCGCCAAGCTCTTCTTCTTTAAGAAGAAGAACAGCCCTGCCTGCTCGTGTGGCGGCGTCGAGGCTGCGGAACACGTAGTTCTCGAATGCCCGCTATACGACGTGCCCAGGGCGGCGCTGATTCGCCAGACAGGATCGTACCTGGGACTGGACCTGCCGGGACTGATGACAGAGGCTGGCTACCTGGCTTTTGTTCGGTTCGTCTCCTCCTGGCGGAGCATCAAGAAAGCCTACTAACCCGGTGCCGGGGGCCCCATCGACCACCGACAGGCGTGCGGCGGCTGCCCCTGGCTCCGGGACACAGGCAGAACAGAACCCCCGAGAAGATCCCGAGATCACTCGGCGTAAAGAGCCGGGAGAACATAGGGTGATGTGACCGACCCCCCTAAGGGGTCAGGAGCACCCGAAGAAAAAAAAAGAAAAAAAGCTCTAATTGCTGTGCACGATGGCGAATCGACTCGTTCGGGTCCTCAACACACGCTCTATAGCAGCATCGGGTTCTTCAGTTCGCGCTGAACGACGTCTCTGCGGATGCGTATAATCAATTAGAGTATGCTTGGTGCGAAAACGATTCATGGTTATTCGAATTAATTGCTCGGGTGGACGATTATGTCTACCGAAAAATGGACGTATCGCACAGTAAGTTCCGCGAACTGAACCACGATTTTCGAAATAAATTTGCACAATTAGCAAGCGTTATTCTGGCGTAAGTCTATTCATGGTGAAATGGCAAACCAAACTGAGCACAAATGACATTCGGGATGCCCGATATGACCACTGTATTACAGTTTAATCCCTGTTGGAAAAACAAACCTCTAAAAAAATCACCCTTTATAATCAAAAGAATACAAAATCAATTGTGAGAGAAGATGTAAACTGTGTTCATGTTCAACCTTTTAAAAACAGGTTTTCAAAGGTTGGTAACTCATTCGCATGGAGAGGGGAGAACGAGGTGGGGGTTCGAAGGTGAATATTTATGATTTTATTTATATCTCCAAATAAATTAGCAACGATGTTACCATACAATAATATCAAATTAATACATTTTATATCTGAGTTGATATTACTAGTGGCACCACAGTCTAGTATGTCTTGTGACCTTTACATTTTTTTTTTTTTTCTTTTACTAAAATAGCATACCGAGCCAAATCAAATGTACAATTGTACGGCTATATATATATATATATATATATTGTAACAATTCTAATGTATGATAAAATATTATTCCTTTTTTAATAAATGCCCCACGTTGGGCGCCATTGTAACATTTCTTATGTATGAGAAAATATAATCTCTTTTTAAAATTTCCCGTTGGATGGGGATTATTTTAATAAAAATTTAGATTGATGGAAGAAGAGAATATCCTTTTATTTTTTTCTATTATTATAAAAATTTTCAAAAAAAAGGTTAGTCACATACATGAATTTTTTTTACACACATAAAAAAATTACCCTAATAAAATAGGCCTGCATGTTGCATTGAGATGATGAACGATGCTTCCGTTTTGTACCATTTATGAGATTGGATGGCTGGTCGACTTCAAACTTTTTCTTTTTAATTTGTTGTAGTCAGTTACCTCTGAAATAGCCATTGGTGATTTCTTCATGATCTGCCTCTTGGTGTCTCTACCGTTTCATCTTCATGATGACGAGATACACATCCTTGATTTTACTATATGTCCTCAGACAATCAAACTCACTTCACTGCACAATTTTTACATAACCCTCCACAGACACCCTCTCACACCTCACTCTGAACACCGACACACGCCTCTGCCCACTCACTTCTCTCGGACCCCAAAAAACTCCATTTTTTTTACTTGAGCTATGCTCCCTCATTGGTCAAAATTAGCACAGCCTTTAAATTCCAATTACCCAACAATCAAAAGATAAAGAACTTAGGATAATTAAGGAAATAGCCAAAAACAATAAATAAAATTGAAAAGAAGGTCAAAAATCATAATTTTAGGAACAAACTGCCCAAATTAAAAACACAAAATAAAGTTTATAATAGATGGGTCAGCTTAACTTACCGCGGAAAAATTTCAGAAAAAATAGGTAAATAGTTGAAAAAAGAAGGTTTCAATATCGGCTTTAAAACTATCATACCCATAAGCCAGTGTCTAGAGAAAGGTAGGGACAAAACCGATATTGAGAATAAAAGCGGAGTTTATAGTCTAGAGTGTGCGACGTGCAGTCAATTATTCATTGGACAGACAGGACGTCGTTTTAAGGAAATAATTAAAGAACAGACGGCCGAAATAAAGAACCGAGGAAACCGTTCTACATTCGCGACCCACATAATTGACAATAGCCACACTTTCGACCCATCTACAGGCATCAAATATCTCCATTATTGCTCAGAAATCAGGCTACTTGATAGTTTAGAACAATTAGAAATAAATAAAGCTACCAAAAAGAACATTTGTATGAATGACCAAATTTATTTCAACTATACCCCTTTGTTAACACCCTGAACCAGTTCCGTTTCCATGTTTGTATTATCTGTTATTAATGTTTGGTTCCACATATATGTTTCATGTTATCTAAATCTTAATATTATTATTAATTTTATTTCTATTTTTATTATTTATTTGTATTTTTACTTATTTATTTGTTATTTTTCCAGGTATTAGTCTAATGATATTGTTTTATGTAAATTTAGAACTAACTTTTGTTAGGAAATATTTCATGAGATAGCTTACGGTACAGCCGGGGGACTCCCAAGTTTTAATAGCACCCTTTCACCTGAGATGTATTTGAAGGGGCGCTCTCTGCAAACTAGCTTAGTTCATAACAAGACCTGACGATGGTGTAAGGCCGAAACCGGTAGTTATACATATATTGATACAATTTGTTTATCTTTCTCAATTTTATACTTTTTTTTGATGTCCCACGTTGGGTGTGAATTCTTTTAATCAAAAATTGGATTCATGAAATAAGAGGATATATTTTTTTTTTTATTGAAATAATATAACTAGATGTAACATTGAAACTTCGTTTTATTTTTACTTTACTTTTATTTAATCTTTCTTAAAATAAAAATAATGTTACATATTGGACAATCGCCTTACTTATGGTAATGTTTGCAATTCACAACATATTTATAATTTACAGGAAATGCATTTCCTGTTTTTTTTTTATTACTATTTTCTATATTTTATTCATTTATAATTTTTTTTTAATTTACTCTGAGCATACATACGTCCAATCCTTTTTTCACTTGCCTTCCTTCCTGACTTCCTCCAGCCAACTTTCCGTCAACCTTCCTCCTTCACTTCTATCTCCAACCACTTGATAGCAACGTTCCTCCTTCACACTCTCCCTCTAACCACAACCGTTCTGCCTTTCTATCTCTAACCACACTCCTACAACCTCCGTTCTCTCTCGCTCCACACCCACACTCTCCTCTTCCCCCACCCTTCCTGAATCCTCAGTTCTGCCACTTTGATAAACTTTTTTTTATTATATCAAGAATAACAATTTATTTTATGGTTATTTGTGACCCCCCCCCCCCCCCCCCCCCCTCCCCCTTTCTACACGTTACATATCCTTTTCCTTATATAAAAAGAAATCTGTTATTCTTTTACATTCCGACTCATACAAATATTTTAAATCTTATCGCACATTCTTTACAATAATAAAGTATGTAAACAAAAAAAATTTTTTTTTTTTTTATATCACAATTTCCTATTTCCAACAACATTAAATACTACATTCAATAAACCCTCTAACCCATATATTAAACAATATAACATATAAAATTTCATATAAACCTCTTTATCTTCATAATAATCAGGTAACTAGAAAACACATTTTTTTTTCTTTTTTACTATTAAAACAACACATATTTTCAAATAAATAATCCACAGCTAATAAATAATTTTTTTTCAATAAAATGTAACAACATGCATAGAAAAACAAATTCAGTTTTATAGATTGAAAGAAAAATATATGCTGAAACTAGGCTTATATGACCCAGACAAGCCGACCCACACATATACATGGAGCAAGGTCTCTCAAGAAAAAAATTTGCAATAACAAGGACAGACAAGCCACATAATATCGTATGTCTTTAACATAAACACTCGACAAGAAAGCTCGAAGACCGCAGTTTAAATGCCTGGTTTCTCCCCTCTCCACAGCTGTACCTTTTAGTCAGGTCCCAACCTCTCATGCTGCCTTACCGACACATAATCTATCTGACACCATTTCCGATATCTTCCCAGGTAACATATTGTAATATAGGTCAGCAGTGCTTCTCTAATTCTGTAAGACCGGCCTCTAATCCTCTCGGACACAACACCACGTTCCTTCAAACAGATAACTTTCGATTGTTTTTTTTTTTTTTGATTAATTTAATTATTTTTATTTACCACATGCATTAAAGTCATACAAGACACATCATTTTTTATTGGCCACCACGTACCCCTGATTCTCTAATTACTAAGTGGTCTAATCTACAGTCCTCATATCACTTATGTTGTAGGTCCCTTTAATTTTGTTATTATTTATGTTGCGTAACAATATGATCCATTGTCATAACATTTTAAAATCTCATACGGCCCTTCGTACACCGACATGAATTTAGCAAAGATTTTATTTTTTTTACCAGATACCCTTAGCGATTTTATTAGAACACGTCGTTCTGTCAAAAGCTATTGGACTGGATTTTTTTTTTATTTTTTTTTTTACTTGGAACCACAGCAAGTTCCTACTTAAGAACACCGGGCACCTTAGATAGTATGCGCCTTGCAACTCCGTGCAACCAGCTATTAAGTTCTTAGGACCGCTGGGCAACACAGATAGTATGTAGTTAGGAACGCAGGGCACCGCAGCTAGTATGTGCCTTGCAACAGCGGATGCCCTAGGTATTTTGTGCTTAAGAACGCTGGTGAGAGCTATTATTTACCGTGCAACGATGCACTTTCAAGGTAATACATGCTTAGGAAACCCACCCTATTAAAATTAGGGCTATTTCCCATCTTTAAGAAAGCTCCATGTGAGATTCATTCAGCATTAATGGACCCCCGCCCCTCCCGTCCAAAAGGATCACAGCCAATTTTTAAATATTGCTTTTGAAACTACTATTTTGGTATATGCTTGCCCCCCCCCCCCCCCCCCCCCATACCCCCCTCCCGTTGACAACTTTGAGACGTCACATATCCTTTTTTTGTTTTTGTCTTTTAAGAATACTACATGTGAAATACCATGACAATCCGGCCATTCGTTAATGAGCTACAACTATTTTACGCTAAGGCCTACCCCCAAAACCCCCCTCCCTTTCAAAATGTTGAGATGCCACACACCCTATTTTTTAATTCGGGCTTTAAGAATACTACACGTGAAATTCCATGACAATCCGATCATCTGTTAATGACCTATCAGTATCTTTATATTTACGCCTACCCCCATAACTCCCCTCCCTTTTATGACGTCACACACTTTATTTTTCAATTTGACTTTCAAGAATTCGACATGTGAAATTCCATGACATACCGATCATCCGTTAAAGACCTATCACTATCTTTATATGTAGGCCTACCCCCACAACCCCCCCTCCCATTCAAAATTTTGAGATGTCACATACCGTATTTTTCAATTTGGCCTTTAAGAATACTACATGTCAAATTTCGTGACAATCCGAACAACCGTTAATGAGCTAGGACTATATTTATACCTAGGCCCCCCCATAACCCCCCCTCCTGTTCAAAATTTTGAGATGTCACGTAGCGTATTTTTCAATTTGGCCTTTAAGCATACTACATGTCAAATTCCATGACATTCCGAACATCCGTTAAAGATCTATCACTATCTTTATATGTAGGCCTACCCCCACAACCCCCCCTCCCGTTCAAAATTTTGACATGTCACGTACCGTATTTTTCAATTTGGCCTTTAAGAATACTACATGTGAAATTCCATGACAATCGGATCATCCGTTAAAGACTTATCACTATCTTTATATTAGGCCTAGCCCCCCCCCCCCCCCTCCCTTTCAAATTTTGAGACTTCACACATCCTTTTTTTAAATTTGGCTTTTTAGAATACTACATGTGAAATTCAATGACAATCCGACTATTAGGTAATGAGTTACCGGTATCTTTATACTAAGGCCTACCTCCACAACCCCCCCTCCCGTAAAAATTTAGCCAATCATTTTATTATATAGATGTAGATATGTAAAAACTGAATAAAACGAAACAGTAAGTAAATGACAAAGATGACAACCAAAGATAAATCGAGGAACTTGCCAGAAGCGAAGATTTAAAAACAATCAAGAAAATAAAACGCACTAAAAACTGATAACACACACTAAAAACTGAATAAAACGAAACAGTAAGAGTTGTAATTACGTTTTATTCAGCCAAGAAAATAACATGCACTAAAAACTGAATAAAACGAAACGGTAAGTAAATGATTTTAGGGTGTCTGAGATCGATTCACTTGATCGATTCATTGTTCACATCGATTATTAAGACCCCCAAACATCGATTCTTCGATTAATCTATCTCAGATCGCCATCCCTAGAATTAACAGCTAAAAACTCTTCATAAGAACCTTCCTCGGACTTCAACGAATATTTGAAAAAAAAAATTAGCCGAATCGGTCCAGCCGTTCTCGAGTTTTGCGCTTAGCAAAATTTAGCACTCATTTTATTATATAGATGAGACCCTACCGTTAATTTCATTTTCGTTTTTATTTTGTTGTTCAGCCTTTCTATTTGCTTTTCATGTTTGTTTTTCGTATTTTTCTTAGCCAAAAACAAATGAAAATTATACCTTTCGGAATCTACATTGATCTCCTTTCCGGTCAAACCCATCCATTTCATCCAAATACGAGTTGGTTTGGTTTCAAACATAAGTTCATGTGGAGAGAACCGTGTCGTCTCACTAACCACTTCATTAATACATGTTTTGATTTTATGAGTTAGATTATCCCAACAATCATGTTTATTTTTTATTAGTACCCTATAAAACTTTAATATCGTGCCGTGTGTTCTTTCGACTGGATTCGCTTGTGAATAGAGGTTTTGCTTAAGATAATATTAGTTTATAAGTTTTTTGAACGTATTCATCCACTTAAACGAACAGAATTGGGTTCCGTTATCCGATAGAATTCTTTTCGGCTTATCCACGGTCGGGATATATTGATTTACGATAGAATTAATGGCATACTTCGTATTAGCTTTTGGTATCGGGTATATTTTGACATATTTTGTAAAAATATCCAGACAGGTTAAAATGTATCTGTTATTGTTTTGGGTTTCCGGTAAAGGGCCAAGAAAAATCTACCGATAGACATGCCAACGGCTTCTCCACTTCGACACAATAAGTTCCCTCGGATAGTCGACAGTTTAAATATTTGGTTTTTTTGCATAAAAGACATGACATTACATAATTTTTTACTAACGTCAACAATCCTGGAATACAGAAATCTGCATTTAGTACATCATATGTTTTTCTTACCCCAATGTGAGCGTATTTATTATGCGTAAATTCTATTAACTTTTCCGCCAACTCTTTATTTATGCATATTTTCCAACTTGCATTATGGTATGTAAATACTATACATGGTATGTAAATACTATACCCCCACACACGTTACAAATATATCTTTAGTGGAATAGACAATATTTCAAAAATAAGTTTGTTTTATTTATTCATTACAAGATTCCACAATATGTCCGCGTTCCTGAACTTAGAAGTTATTCAAATATTTGGTTTTTTTGCAAGTAATACACGACATAACATATTTTTTACTAGTGCTGATAACCCTGGATTTCGTAGGATTTTCTTATTCCTACATGTGCGTATTTCTCGTGCGTGAATTCAATTAATTTATTTACCAATTCTTTTGTTATACATAGTTTCCATATTGCGTTATAATATTTCATCACAATTCCAACCTTTAATGTATAATTTTTATTATTGTCTTTTGTCCGAGTTATGAATTCTTTTAACTCGTTATCTTCTCGTTGTATTTTTGCTAAATTTCAAAGTATATTCGCCATATCACCATTTGAAGTACTGAGAATGTTTGCTGCTATCTGTACTTGTTTTTCCCGATCATTTATCACCGGTATTGCAAATCTACTAAGAGCATCTGCGACTATAATGAGTTTTACCGGGCAGTAAACAATTTCGAAGTCAAATTCTTGGATTAATAAAATCCATCTTGATAATCTCTAAGTAGTCAATTTACATTCGTTTTACATTGGTTAAAGCGTGGTGGTCTGTTTTTATGACAAATCTACGCCATAATAAATAATCACGGAATTTTTTTAGAGCAAAAATTATTGCAAATAATTCGATTTCGGTAGTGTTCTTTTCACACTTCGACAATACTCTTGCAGCAAAATTAATAGGGTATAAATTATTACTTTGATCACATTGATACAAATGCGCACCAATCGCCACTCCACTACCATTTGTCTGAACGATGTACTTCAAATTTGGATTAGGAATGTGCAAAATTATTTCGGTAATGAACAATTTTTTCGCGGCCTCAAACGCCTCTTCAGATTTATATTCCCACTTCCATTTAATTTTTTTAGTGAGCAGATTCGTCAACGGTAAGGTTACTTCTGCTATGTTTTTTATAAATCGGCGATAGAATCCTATTAGTCCAAGGTAAGCCTTGTGTTCGGAAATATTTTTAGGACGACGATAATCCTTTGTACTTTGAATTTTTTCGGGGCACATACCTTTTTCTGATATAATATGTTCTAAATACTTCAATTCAGAAACAAAGAAATTTGCCTTAGGCAAGTTATATTGTTTTTTCTGCAATGTTAAATACTTTTGTAGCGTTGTTAGCCGAATTATTGACAATCACCAATTTTATCGTATATATTTTTATTTTACACAGTCAAGAACGCTCTTTTTCAGATCACCTTTTTAGATCACACAACGATATATATATTTTTAATTATCACATTTTAAAAATATATATATTAAAATATAAAATAACTTCCCATTTTTCTTTTTTACTACTACAAATGGTGATATAAAGTTTGAAAAACCCTTCGTAATTATATTATTCTTTATCATATTTTTTAACTCAAGCTCCACTTCCTTCTCCAGATGAAAAGGGATCGGATAAGATCTGGGTTTAAAATTATTAGTACCAGGAATCAGTTTTATATTATGTGTGTAAGTTGTAATCAATCCCGGTTTGGCCGAAAATATATTTTAAAATTTTTCAATTGATACATGTAATTTTTTTTTATTCTCGGGCTCTATCAGTTCACATTCCCATTCTTGGTTCTTGTAATTATTAACTTTATTTACCTCATTACTATGCACTTTACTCTTTACATTATTTTCATTTTTTATATAACTTAATTTAGCACCGTTTTTGTTTTCGTCTACCGCTTCGGATATCGGGGTTCTTTTCGTAATTCCTTGATAATCGATACTCCTAACGTTTTGTCTAAGGTCGATAATAATATTTAATTTTTTTAGACTGTCCATTCCAAAAATCTCGATTCCTGATCACAAAAATTGACATGCTTTGGTCCCGAACTCATTATCTCGCTAGTTCGTCTGTTCTTTCCTGTCGTTAATCCCAAAAGATCGCTTTCAACTACATTGTCTGTACTTTGGTCCCTTATGTCGTCATGAGTCAACTTAACAACTTGTTTCTCCGCCATCTTTTCCACAAAGCTAATATATTCAAATAATATACAGATTACAAAATATTAAATTATTTTTTTATTATTTTTTTTTCTCTTTACCTTTCCTCTCCTCTGTACAAACTCAATTTTATTGCCAAGAAGTTGGGCGCCAATTAAATGGTATTTGGTTTACTATGGAATGAATTAAAAAAAAAAAAACTATGGAGCAGTTCCATATTTGGAATACAAGTATGCCCTTCATGTAAAATGAATACTCTATTTTGTCAAATATATTGAAATGGTATTTGTTTTTGCTAATGGAATGGATTTAAAAAAACTCGGAAGTCCAAAAATTAATGAAATTTCAACCATTCGTACAAAAAGTATTTTTACCTGCGACTAGTAGTCCTCTCGAGCTGTGGCAAGATGTTCGGTTTTTATCGAGTATATTGTACAGCGAAGAAACAGGAAAGAACAAAAAATAATCATTCATATAAGTACACTTTTTACTTAACTTTCTTTCTTATATTACTTTATTATTTCCAGATTCAAAAAAAAAAATGACACAAGTTATAACAAATATATTAAAAAGTTGCGAGGTACTTTACTAATGACATGTATATTCAAGATTACAATATTATTTTTATTAATTAAATCATATAGTTTGAATTTAATGATTTTAGACCTTAAGGAATTTATATGGAATTTCTAGTAAGTCGCATGAGCTCAGGGAAAAAATGGTACTTTCTTACTTGTTGAGTTGGGGTGGATGATGTCTTCACCGTCCTCAGATATTCATTTTTTTTTTTGCCATTGGCCATGTTCATCCTCTTCAATCCATAGTCCACTCAGATCGAGCCTAAGCAATACACTTCTTGCATATTCGCCGCTGTAGAAGGGAGGGAAATTTGAGGGTAATACTGCTCTACTAATTATAATGGAAAAATAAAAAAATGTGTGAACTGTTTTTACAGCATACAGGTTTTTTGCTACGCCTGTGATTGGGGACCCTCGATTGTTCAACCAAGACTGAAGATCTCTCATCTCGCTCCTCGCTCCCCCCTCTTATATTGCCTCCTTGATTACTGTTCTGATAAATATTAAATATATATATATTTTTTTTTCTTTTTATCATGTGTCAATTACACAGATGCCACAATATATATCAACATTTTAGAATATAAAAATTTCTCAGAGAATAAAGTTTGAATATATATTGGAAGATGATTAGGTATTCATAATTGTTGCTGGGGTTTCAGAGGGGTTTATATAGTATGTTTTTTCCCTCTATTTGACATTTAAAACCCGTACAAGTTTTTTTAGAAAATAGGTTGGTACAAATTTCTGTTTCAGAGGGTGAGATTTCATCATTTTTGATTGTGTAAAAAATAAAGTCAACAGTCGATTACAAATTTATATTTTCAAAAATACTTCAACATAGGCGCTTTAACAGATTCAGATATAGCCAAATATATCCTACCACTACCCAAATGTCCTGGCAAGACTTGAGTCTGTTTGGGTAAAGCCGGACCATTGGACGTCCCAGATACTATGGAAAGAAAGGACATTCCGAACTGCTCGTGAGAGTCTGCAGAACACGTAGTTCTCGAAAGCCCGTCGTACCTGGGACTGAACTTCGGAAGCTGATGAGTGAGGCTGATTGCCCAGAGTTCAGTCGATTCGTCGCCTCCAGGCGGATGGTAAAGAAGGCAGTATTACATGGTTCCGCTGGGTGCTATAACATGGCCCACCTGCGATCATCCTCCGCGCAACCAAAGCAGCCTTGAAATATAAATGTCCTGGTCCTGAGCCCTCTCGGGAAACGGCGATGAGGTAGGTTAGAGGACCCAACCGATCGCTCCGGCGAGTGGCGGGGTCCTACAACCGGCCGTAGCACCATAAATAAATACAATTTAAATCAGATCTATTTCCCCTCTATGAGGCCGAAGGGTGGTGTAACCCCGCAGGGGTCTGGAACATCCGAAAAAAAAAGGAACATGCCAAAAATGTTTCAGGCATGTTCTTTATTTTTTTCAGTATGTACTCACAGAAGGTTTGGCAAAACGAAAAGTGCATATTAGCATAAATTGTCTACACCAGGACACTCATCTTTTTTCATTTTTTTTTTTTTATAGTATATTGTAATATTTTGCAATGGTTGTTTGGTGTTTAGGTTGGGACGAACATTCTTACGGATACCATGGGGATGATGGACATTCGTTCTGTTCCTCAGGAACGGGCCTTCCCTATGGGCCCACTTTCACGACTGGTGATACCATTGGATGCGGATATAATTTGATTGATAACACTTGCTTTTATACAATAAATGGACACAATCTTGGGATAGCTTTCACAGATTTACCTGTATGTTTGGATTTTGTTTTCTAACTATTCATTTTTATTGTTGAAAGAGTTGTTTTATTTTAATTGTATTTGTTTAGAGTAATTTGTACCCAACAGTGGGGCTGCAAACTCCTGGCGGGATTGTTGAAGCCAACTTCGGACAGACTTCCTTCCTGTTTGATATTGAGGATGTGATGAAGGAACTGAGGACTAAAACAAAACATAGAATCGAAAATTTCCCCATCCCAGACAGTTATGGTGAACTTCAGACAATACATAACAGGTATATATCTTCTTTTATCTTTTTGGGTATAGATTGTCTTTTTTTATGTAATGGGGTAAAAGTGTTAATAGTGTCATGTTACATACTAATGTTAATTATTATGAAATTGGGTTTTTAAAAGTTTTACGACCTAAGGAGCATAATTTGACTATTTCTGAAAAATATTCTTGTGTAAGTATGTGTGTATATATGTCGTTCTTCATATCACTGAAATTAATGAATCGATTTAAATCAAAATTGGAGCATTCTACTATGATGTGAACATCTACTGGGCCAGCAGTTCTCAAGCACTGTAGGGCAATCACCGATGCACATCTATCTAACTGGTTTGTTTCAAAGCTTTAATTGCTAAAAAAATTTATAATATCACGAACAAAAAGGTCACCCATAAATGTTTAGATCAGAATTATAAGAAAAATTTGTTCCTCTTAGGATCATCCGTTCAAAACCAGAAATTTTCATTCCGGAACGTTCTGCTCGGGAACTAGAATAAAAAAAAACGTTTTTCTGGAACGGTGTTTCACTTTCTAGAAATAGGTGAGTGGAATTGTGTAGATAGAATTGAAATGCGAGCAGAAGAAAGACCACGGAAGGAGTTCAATGTGACTCAGCTGGAGAATGATATAGAGGGGCTGAGTAAGACTGGGGTTGACAAGGTCAGGCAGAAGGAGTATATTTGGTGATGAAAAAAGTAATCCTACAGATTGGATTAAAAAGAATTGTGGAAAGTAGAGTTACGGAAAAGGAATAATTATCGAGTCCCACAAAATTATAGCTCTAATGAAGCAGAATTTTAGGGTTAGTGTCGCATTGAGTAAGTATCTCAGTTGAGTTACTGAGAAGTGGAATCAGATTTTATTTGTTGTTCATTTCTATTTTTCGAAGTCGCGAGGCATGAGGGGAGGAAATACTGAGAGCATAATAGGCCAGTCAACGGAGGGCTAAAATGTCCAAAATCTAATGCGTGCTAATGAATGAATTTTGATGAAACCTTGTTTGTAATGAGGTCAATAGTAGGTATTTCTAAAAAAAAAAATATTACGAGTAGGAAATGATTGGAAGCGGTAGAAAGCACCCCTTTTTTCTGCGCTTCCGTAACTTGTAGAGTTAGATCAAAAATGAAAAAAAGGGAAATATTTACCTTTTTCGGCCCAAAATAAGATGTTTTTACTAGTTTGAATTTTTCTGAAAAATGCAGTTTTTTTCGAGATAGGCCACTCGAAAATTCTTGAATGTGGGACAGGAAAAATGTAAAAGGTTAAGAAAAAATCTGAAAAAGTTCAGGTGAATGTATCATCGAAATACAAGTTTTGTTTTTATTTGCAACTTTTATCTAAAGTGAATTTTTCGTAAATTTTCCGGAAAAACATGAAATCCACCCTTTTTTTTTAATATGTAGCGCTTTAAAAATATGTAATTGAAAATTTTGAAAAAATTCAGACGTATGCATTGCAAACATTTTTTGTTTCTTGCAATTTTTTTGTAACTTGCTAATTTTCCGAGTTACAGACAGCTTTTCACGATAAAAAATGTATACATTTTTGGCTAAAAAAACAAAGTTTCCGGAAAACTTTTTTTTACATTTTCAGAAAAATAATTATATTGAATTTTTAAAAACGGTTTGACTATACAGGTTTGATATTTTTGTATATTAATATATATTGTATGGATTTTCATGTATTTTTTAATGTGCAAAAAATTTAGTACATTTTTTATCGTGAAAAGCTATCTGTAACTCGGAAAATTAGCAAGCTGCAAAAAAATTGAAAGAAACAAAAAATGTTTAGAAGGCGTTAGTGCAGACGTCTGAATTCTTTCAAATTTTTCAATTACTTATTTTTAAAACGCCTACATATTCAAAAAAGGGGTGGTTTTTCATGTTTTTCCGGAAAATATCCGAAAAACGCACTTTAGATAAAAGTTGCAAAAAAAAACTTGTATTTTGATGATATATTTGCCTGAATTTTTTCTGGTTTTTCCTAAATTTCACGTTTTTCCTCCCCCATTTTTAAGAATTTTCGAGTGGCCATATCTCGAAAAATATGCATTTTTCAGAAAAATTCACGAGAATAAAAACATCTTATTTTGGGCCAAAAAGGTAAATATTTCATTTTTTTTTTCATTTTAGGCCTAATTCTACAAGTTACGGGACCCCTGATAAAAGGGGTGTTACTATTTACGCCATTACAAACGCATTGCAAAGGATTTCGTCAAAATTCATTCATTAGCACGCAATTCGGAGGTGAAACCCCTGGATTAAAGTTGTTTTCTCCCTCTAACCCGAACAATTAAAAATCTGTAAAATACATCAATTTTCTCATAGGGAAAACGTTGTCTTTATTTGAAGATAGTTTCGAAACAAATCAGAACAATAGTTTTGTGGAGAAGTTCATTTTAACGTTTCCATCATAGACTTATTTTTCACTTTAATATTTAAGTTGGTCTGAGTTCAAGTCGTGAGCTCTGTTTCTATGTTGATGTAGGTTTTCGTATCTTGCGAATTGCATATCAAATGATGAGAATCTTAACTTATGGATCCCTTTAATGCTTTCCGAAGCCGTTCGTGTAATTCATTTGTTTTTTAACCAATTAATTTACTTTCTGTTTAATCCTTGTTTATATCAACTGTAGTAGACACAACAAGTTGAAAGTTCTGAGAGAGCCCCTCCGTCCCACCGCCCACCCCTCTTTGACACCTGCCGACCTAGCCACTTGAGGCTTACAATAAGTTTTAAAATATGTGACAAACAAATTTAGAAAGTGCCTAATTCCTTCTTGTAACGATATTATGAAGGAATGTGTATTTTATTATATGCAGCTTGTAACATAACTTTAAAAGTTTTGCAGCCCGTTAATCATCTTCCAACAGGGTATCGTGGAGGGGCATCTGCGAGTGGCTCTTCCTCACTTTTCTCGTTTTCACTCTCCCCTCTTCTTTTCTCCCATCTCTCAGAGTGTTTAACTTGCGGCTATATTATATTTATTAAGTAAAATTTTGTAGGTTGGTCTCTTCATACTTGATGCACCATGGTTATAGTGCCACCACTGAAGCTTTCGCCGCTAGCACTGGTCAAGATTTAAGTGAAGGGATAGCTTCTACCAAAAATCGACAGAGTAATAACATATTTTTTATTATTTTTTAAAATAGTATTATCAGTGTTGAGTACAAAGCAATGTTTAAATTCATGTTTCTAAAAGATTTTATTTTCTGGCAAGGAAGTGCGACATTAGTAACTTAATCCTTGTCTTAATTTCTGAATAATTTTTTAAAATTATTGTCTACTTCACAACATATAAATTATATGGGAGTATTTTCGGCGTTGCTACCCATCTTCAACCACGACAAAAACAGCAAAAAAAAATATAAATTATATTTGAAAATGGTAAAACAGGAAACCCAAAATTGTTTGTTTAGTGTGGGTGGCTTACATTTAGTTTTCAGTTTCCCACTAGGAAGAATTAAATGTATATATTTAGCAGGTTAGCAACTTCAAGTCGGTTATTAACTAACATGAAGTGGGTTAGTAATGTTGGCTGTCCAGTTAGTTATGCTGTGGCTGTTATGTAGCTTTCATACAACTCCGTTCAAAAACTTCAGGTGCCATATGGCTTTTGTTCGAACCAGGATAATAGTTCTTCAACGGCGGACCCCTTAGCATAAGTTTATGAGAATTTGTTCAACCGTAGTAAAGAGCTTAGCACTTATTTTGTGCTCCACCCTCCCTCCTCATGCCATATGGTTTAGGTTGAGCTTATAAGGTGTGATGTATAAAAAATACACACATTCAATTATTAATATTATAAAAATTAATTAAATTTATTTATATAAAAAAAAAAAAAGAATCAACTTAATTGGTGCATGATAATATGAATGCATTTTGTTTTAAAACAACCCACGAATAAAAAACAAAACACGACCACCAGCTGTTATGAATTAGAACACCCCGAACTGTTCGTGCGTTGGTATCGAGACTGCAGAACATGTGGTCCTCGAATGTCCGCTGTACGACCAAGCTAGGGTGGAGTTGATTCATGGGACAATATCGAATTTGGGACTGGATCTACGGCAGATGGTGACGGAAACAAACTACCCGATGTTCTGCCGATTCGTCGGCTCCTGGCGAGTGCAGAAACAGGCAATGTAAGATAGTAACCCCTTGATCCTAGAGCTTTAACTGAACGTAGACTGGGTGATGTTGCTGCAACGCAAGGCGCACCCTCTTTTAAAACCAAAAAAATAATAAGTACTCTAGATCGTGTGTTTGCGCCGGCAAATAATTTTCTTTTCATTTACATTTAATATGTATATTGTTTTGTTTTCATTATGTAAACTCGAGATGAGTGTTTTTATTTATATAAAAAATGACCCCACCCCACTGGGAGCCTTCTCTAATCATAGGAGAGGATTACCTATGATAAGCCCAGTGGGGTGAGTATTCCATCTACTCCTGGCCAGTGAGGTGTGCATCCTACCCTGCACACACGCTACTTTCATCCAGTAAGGTCCATGCACCTTTACGCCGCCACTACCACGACTGTGGCCTGTCTCTACATCGAGACCCTCACAACATTTGCTGAGGATTTTGGACGAAACTGTGAGCTCACGGGGGCCCCCCACCGGTATTTATTATAGTCTATTATTGGCCAATAATTACTAGAACACTTGTGCATTATAAGTTTTTATTTTATGTCATTTTTTCATGAACACTCTAGGATTATTTATATTATTTCATTTATGTTTCTTAAAATACAAATATATTGTCTTTTTAATTTAATTTGCTTTTCTTTTATTTATTATTTTTGAATTATGGGACCGGACACTTAAGCTCCTCCCAGGTTCAACATTTTGGTGACCCCGACGTGATCATTTTCACACATATCTATGTATGTAAGAAACATTTCTTTTTTTTTCTTTAGTTATTCAAATTTAAAATTTTTTGTTTACAAAATTCTTATTTTTGGTTTTGTTATTTCTCTGAAAGTAAAATGTTACATTTATTTACGTAAATAAGGCCTTACATATCGCCATATGTTAATTCATATGTATTTACGTACAATTTATCCAAGAGGTCAGGTTCTTCTTAAGGATTATTTTCTAGCTTAAGGTAATCTGCGGACTGCAAACAGCCTCTGGTCCTCCAGGTTGGAGGTTGGGTCGTTAGGCTTACAACCTACCTTCTGTAAAAAAAAACCCATCGTAGAGAAGCCGTCAAAATTCTCACCAAGATGAATACAGCGTCGACTAGAAATATCCCCATAGGGGCCCATTCGGATACGGGGGGGGGGCCCCAGTCAGCGCTTGTCTATCAGCGGAGAGGAGGAAATAGTGATGTAAAGACTAACCGAATAAATTTAGCAACGTGGAATGTGCGAAGTTTGTTCCAGCCTGGTGCTAGCAGAGTCCTGGAAAGTGAGCTAATTAAGTACCAAATAGATGTGATAGCCCTGCAAGAAATAAGATGGAGAGAAAGCAAGCTTGTTAGCCTAAAGGACTTCATTCTGATTAATAGCGGTGATAGGCAGAATCAGGTAGGCACAGGATTCATGGTAAGGAAATCTATGAGGCATATGATCTTAAAGTATGAGTTAATAAGCCCGCGGATGTGCTTGCTGAGGTTAAAAGGAAGGTTTTCCAACATATCACTTTTAAGTGTCCATGCACCTCCAGAAAATAGTGATGAAGAGGAGAAGGACAATTTCTATGGGATGCTAGAGAGTTGGTATGACTCGCTACCTAGACACGACGTGAAAATTGTCTTAGGCGATATGAATGCCAAAGTGGGTAAAGAAACAGCCTTCATGCCTACCATTGGAAGACACAGCAAGCATTCCGAGACTAGCAGGAATGGGCTCAGACTTGTGGATTTCGCTATGACAAGGAACATGCGCGTAGCCAGTACCTGTTTTCCACATAAAGAAATTCACAAGGAAACATGGGTCTCACCAGATGGATCGGTGAAAAATCAAATAGATCACGTGGTAATTGATGCAAGACATGCTTCATTTATAGAAGATGTCAGGAGCTACAGAGGTGCCGACTGTGATTCCGACCATTTCTTGTTAAATATTAAGCTTCGACAGAAACTGGCCCGGAAACCCAGGGGTGCTGGAGAACGAACCGTCTCCTATGACGTGGAAAAGCTGAAAGTGGATACAGTCAAGCAAAGATTAAGGGAACGTGCCCAACAAAAACTGGAAGAAGCCCACCCGGATGAAGAGGTTGTAGACATAGAAAACAGATGGAGGAGACTGAGAGATGCTATAACCGTAGCTTCAGAGGATGTATTGGGCAGACGAAGGAGGGTTGCCCGTGAAGAATGGGTTGACCAAGAATGTGTCTTAGCCATTCAAGAAAGGAGTGATGCTAGAAGAAAGGTCATAGAAAGGTACACGAGAAGCTCAGCAGAGGAGTTCAGAGTCAAGAGAAGAGCTGCGAAGACCGTGTGTAGAAGGAAGAAGCGAGAACACGAGAAAAGAAGATTTGAAAAACTTCAAGAAGATTATGAAGGAGGACGGATTCGGTCTTTTTACAAAGGCATCAACCAAATAAAAGCAGGCTTTAAACCCAGGGTTGAGTGTTGCAAAGATGAACAAGGAAATCTGCTGTGTGATGAGAAGAATGTTGCCGAGAGATGGACTAGGCACTTCCAGCAGATTTATAATGGAAATGAGGACACTACAGCTAACCCAAACTCTAACTTCAGGATAGACAACGATGAGACAGCAGACGAAGAGGAAATCCCGCCTGAAAAGGAAGAGATTAGAGAAATAATCTATAAGCTTAAAAACAACAAGGCCCCTGGCGTGGATGGTATCCCTTCTGAACTGTGGAAACATGGCGGTGATGCTATCCTGGATGAACTATACCGGCTGATATATGACGTTTGGATGGAAGAAAGAATGCCGGAGGAGTGGTCAGTGGCTGCAGTTTGCCCCATCCACAAGAAGGGAGACGTCCTCAACTGTGATAACCACAGAGGCATTGCCTTGTTATGTACAGCGTATAAAGTTCTTGCGACAGCAATAAATGAAAGAATGAAGCGACATGCAGAAAGACTCCTTGGGGAGTACCAGTGTGGCTTTAGGGCTGGCAGATCAACGGTGGACAACGTGTTTTCCTTAAGGCAGATGCTCGAGAAAAGCAATGAATATAACGTCCGTCTTCACCACTTATTCATTGATTTTAAACAGGCCTATGACCGGGTAAAGAGAGATGAGCTGCTGAATGACCTGATAAGGCTGGGAATTCCAGGGAAGTTAGTTAGACTGGTAAGAATGACTCTGGGGGGCTCAAAGTGTCGGGTGAAGCTGCAAAATAAGACATATGAACAGTTTGAGGTGAGCAATGGACTGAGACAGGGAGACCCAATCTCACCTGTTCTGTTCAACCTGACTCAAGAAAGAGCTGTGAGGGCCATCCGGACAAATCCGGGAGGAACTATCTATAACCGCCTGACGCAGCATATGGGGTATGCTGATGACATGGTGGTCACAGCACGCACAATAGCAGCATTGGCCGGGGCTCTACAGGAATTCGGAGGAGAAGCAGAGAAACGTGGTCTTCATTTGAATGTAGATAAGACCGTGTACATGAAGACCTCACGGAACCCTCTGCAAGACGCTCCTGAGGTGATTTCCATCAATGAGCACCAATTCCCAGTAGTCAAGGAATTCAAATATCTCGGGGCTCTCATCACAGAAGATAATGACGTTAGCCAGGAAATAAGAGCACGCATTGCTGCAGGGAACAGATGTCTATTTGCGGTCCAAAGAATACTCAAGTTCCGCACATTAACGTGGAGGGCCAAGCTAATTGTCTATAAAACCATTGTCCGTCCAATTGTAACTTACACTGGTGAAACTTGGGCGTTGACAAAAGAAAATGAAGAGACTCTGCTATTGTGGGAACGCAAAGTACTCAGAAAGATTGATGGACCTGTTTCCGAGAACGGCAGATGGCGTATCCGGAAGAACAGAGAATTGAGAGACCTCTACGGGGATTCCGACCTGGTATCCGTGATCAAGCAGGCGAGATTACGTTGGTTGGGCCACGTAGAGAGAATGGAAGGAGGAAGACTCCCTAAACAAGCCCTCTTCGGTATGCCAGGCGGTGCCAGGAGAAGAGGAAGACCGAGACTCCGTTGGCTGGACGACGTCGAGGCGGACCTCCGAGTGTTGGGCATCAGAGGATGGAGGGAGAAGGTTTTGGATCAAGACGAATGGAGGAGGATTGTGACGGAGGCCCGGGTTCTTTCAGGACCGTAGCGCCACAGGAAGAAGAAGAAGAAGAAAGAAGGTAATCCTTTACCTTATATTTACATATTCTTAGTCTATTTATTTGTATTCTCTTTTTCCTTAATATATTTGTACACATAGGTATATATTATTGTTTATTATTCAAGATGTATTCTGAAAGTGACATACCTGAAGCAAATATTCAACTCACAATGTTGAAAGGGAAACTTTCTAACAGTTCCAAAGAAGTCAAGTCTTTACGGAACAAGCCAGGCTTGCAAAGACCGATTTTAGTCAAATGTCTTTGTTCAAAGCCATGTACACTACATTGGACCAAAAGTATAAGGACTTTAATAATTACTGGGAGGAAGTGCAAGAAATATATGTTAGACTGAACAGGGCATCTGAGTTTCCTTCTGCTAACGATACGAATGTTCAAAATAATGTTAAGAGATATTTCTTTGAAGCCACTTCAATTTATTTAGAAATGCTTAGTGAACAGCCCAATCCAAGACTTGAAGAAACTTCTAATCGGACAGTATTTAATGAAAGCCGAATTGTTAGAGCACAACTGCCTCAAATAAATCTTCCCCGTTTTAGCGGTGATTTGTGTAGTTGGCCTAAATTTCGAGATATTTTCACTTCATTGGTTCATAACGATGGAAATATTTTCCTAATTGAGAAATTTCATTTTTTGACTTCATCATTGAGTGGTGAAGCAGCCACGGTAGTGAATCAATTTCATCTTACCGAGTCAAATTATGAGTTTGCCTGGAAAGCCCTCAAAGAGACGTATGAGAATGATCGATTGTTAGCCTCAACCTATTTAAATAAAATTATGGATTTCAAATCGCATCAAGGCAAACCCACTTTACAGTCTTTACAATCCTTCTTAATAGAAGTTGTTGACAATATTACTTCAAACATGTGAATATCCCTAATGAAATTGATTTCATTTTGTGTCATCTAGCTTTGAGATCCCTAGATCCTGTTACCCGGCAGCAGTTTGAGATTGCTAACATCCACACAAGCATTCCATCTCTTGAGTCCTTAACTACATTTGTAAGACAACGTTGTCGGGCCTTGAAAATGACTGCTGAAAATTCTGAACATAGAATTAATTCATCCACTACAGATGCTGGTCGTCCTGGACGATCTATTTCTCTACATCCGAAGCCTGTTCTATTTTCAAATAAATCAACAGGTAAGGTTTCCTATATGAAAAGTAATCATTCTACTCAGAGAAACCCTGCAAAGCAGTTAACTCCAGAACAATGTTTTGTTTGCAAGGAATTTCATTTTCTTTTCATTTGTCCTACAGTTCTACAGTCTACACCAGATCAGAGGCAAACGCTTTTCGCTGGTTGGAAGGGATGTAGGAATTGTTTGAAGTCGGATCATTCAGCTTCGGCTTGTCCTTCGAAATGGTCGTGTCGAGTATGTCAGGGTAGACATCATACCCTTCTACATACCTTCAATAAGTCTGGACCATCAGGGATTCAGAACTCCATGTCTGTCATGCCAAAGGAAGTTCAGTCTTCAAGTTACTCTTTTGCAGCGCTTAATAGTACAACAGTTGAGGAAACCCAGGTTCTTCTAGGGTCAGCAGTTGCTCTGATTAGAAGTGTTAGTGGTCAATACATTCCTATCAGAATGGTTGTGGATTCTGGGAGCCATTACTCCTTTATTACTGAAAGGGTCTCTCGGCAACTACTTTCCGGCTTGAGGTTTTCAGTAAACCGATTTCCGGGCTAGATCAAAGTCTTCTGGAGAATCTGAAAGGCGTCATTAACTGTACGGTGAGACCTTCACAGGACTCCACACCTGAGTTACATACTAAGGCAATAGTAGTACCAAGCATAACAAGCCTTTTACTTACGAAACGTCTTCCCATTTATCTTTGTCAGCAGTATTCCTCTTATCCACTTGCAGACACTACCTTCTGTCAACCAGGGAATGTTGATTTTTTACTTGGTGCCGATCTTTTTGCCAAAATTATCACTGGGAATCCCATCATTGTACATGACAAGCAGTCTTATTTATTACCTTCCATATTTGGTTATATTGTTATAGGGACATTTTTTGACCTAACCAAGGAAACCAAATTAAATGCGTTTTTTGTAAATGACTCAGATAATTTACATAACCAACTCTCCAAATTTTGGGAATTGGAAGAGGTCCAAATCAAGAACCATATGGACCCAGAGAATGAGTTGTGTGAGAAACATTTTCAAGACACCCATTATAGATTGGATAATGGCCGCTACGTTGTGTCACTGCCTTTTAAACCTACTGCTACCGTATTAGCTGAATCAAGACCGGCTGCTTTAAGTCGACTTAGGAACATTGAATCCAAATTATACCGCAACCCTTCACTGCGCTGCGAGTATCACAACTTTCTGCAAGAATATCTTGACTTACATCACATGACTTTGGCTCGAACTCCTGGGAAGTACATTATTCCTCATCATGGTGTTTTGAAAACCAGCAGTATCTCTACAAAGCTGAGGGTGGTTTTTGATGGGTTTAGTCAAACTCGTACTGGGTCATTAAACTCATGACAGGGCCTAAACTACAAAAGGATATTTGCGACATTCTGTTAAATTTTCGCATCTTCCCTGTAGCCTTCACTGCAGATATAGTAAAAATGTACCGTCAAATATTGGTATCTTATATTGATCGGGAATTTCAGCATATTCTTTGGCGTTTTGATATTTCGAGTGCTGTAGAAGAATACGAACTTTCTACTGTTACATATGGTCTTAGTTGTAGTCCTTTCTTGGCATTGCGGGTACTCCAGCAGTTGGCTACCGATGAAGGTGACGATTACCCGTTAGCTGCTCATAAGATAGCCAACGACATGTATGTCGATTATTTGGTGTCAGGAGCTTATACCCTACAGGAAGCCCTTGACTGTCAACTCCAACTTCGGTCGTTGTTTGCAAAAGGGCAATTTCAGCTAAGCAAGTGGTCCTCCTATCGCAAGGAACTATTTTATGCAGTAAAGGAAACTTCCACTGAACCGTTCATCATTTTCTCGAACGATGAAGCGACGATTAAAATTTTGGGTATGCTTTGGGACCCTGAATTAGATGCCTTTTCTTATATAGTCAATATGCCATTACCCATTGAAGTGACCAAAAGAAAAATTCTGTCCGCTATAGCGAGAATTTATGACCCATTGGGATATTTAGCACCGACAATATTCTTTGCCAAGTGTATACTCCAAGATATTTGGAAGGCCCAAGTTAGCTGGGATGACGAAGTTCCCTGCTCCATATCTCAACAGTGACTTACTTTCGCTCAGAATCTTTCATCCATAACTGCACTTAAAATACCTAGACACCTTGGCACGGATCGTCGTCATCTTGATTGCTGCGTTGTCAGTTTTTCGGATGCCAGCGAAAAAGGTTTTGCTGCAGCATTTTACCTCAAAGTTTTTGATAGCTTGAAATCGTCTTCAACATTTCTGTTAAAAGCTAAAACAAAATTAGCACCTTTGAAACAGCTTACCATTCCAAAATTGGAATTATGTGGAGCTTTACTTTTAGGGAAACTGTATCAGTCTGTTACACCTTCTCTTAAGTTATTAAGTATTCACGGCGTTTCGTTGTACACGGATTCAACGGTGATATAGGGATGGTTGAACACACCCACCTCTTTGTTGAAAACGTTCGTGGCAAACAGGGTTAGTCAGATTCAGGAATTGACTCCAAACTGTTCTTGGAAGCGTGTAGATTCCAATAATAATCCTGCTGACTGCGCCTCCAGAGGTCTCAATCCCATTCAACTTATCACATATGAATTATGGTGGCATGGCCCAACATGGCTTAAAGATGATATTTCTGCTTGACCTACCTCGAGAGTGAGTGTTTGCAGCGATCTACCGGAGATGAAGAAACCATCCCCAGCTGTGTTGAATGCTACGGATGCACAACACTATCTCCTGGATTGGATGTCCCGATTTTCTTCATACGAAAAGTTAGTTAATTCTGTAGTGTATATCCGCCGCTTTCTATCAAGATTTCGTAGAAAAGATGTTAGATTGCCGGGTCCGATAACTGCTACAGAATTTCGAAATGCATCGGTATGATGCGTACAAGTTGTACAGAAATATTATTTTCCAGATCTTCAACCAGATCAGCCGATCAAAAGTAAAAGTCTACTCTTCTTAAATCCGTATTTCGACTCCTCTGGAGTTATCAGGGTGGGCGGAAGGATCCACAACGCTCATGTCTCCGAAGAAGTCAAACATCCAATTTTATTGCTTAACAAAGGTGCCTACACCACGCTTCTAGTGGACTTCTATCACCGAACATATCTTCATCCAGGACCTAGCTTGCTTCATGCCTTGCTTCGTCGTCGTTATTGGATCTTGTCTTCAAGAAGAGTGATTAGAAGTAGGACTTTTAAATGTGCACGTTGTTATAAGTTAAATGCCAAACCTATCATACCGTCAATGGGTTCCCTACCCAAGTCTAGGTTTAAGGATGTACGTGCCTTTCTTCATGTGGGTGTGGACTACGCAGGTCCATTTATCATTCGGGAGTCACTGAGAAGGAAGGCCGCCACAAGTAAATGCTATTTGAGTCTTTTTGTCTGTCTTTCCACTCGAGCAGTTCACCTCGAACTTGTCTCGTCGTTGAGCACCGAAGCCTTTTTAGCTATGTTAGACCGCTTCGTCGCAAGAAGAGGTTTACCCGAACACATCTTTTCCGATTGCGGTACCAACTTCATTGGAACTAATCGACATTTGAAGGATTTGGTTCACTTTTTGCGTGAAGTTCATACGCAGTCAACAGTCACTGAGCACCAAAAGAAATCAAATGGTCCTTCAGTCCTCCTCATACTCCCCACTTTGGTGGCCTCTGGGAGGCAGGCGTCAAATCTATTAAAAGTCTGCTTCAAAAGGTCCTCAATCTAACTCCTTTCACTTTTGAGGAGTTATCGACTATTTTTTGCGGGATTGAAGCCACATTAAACTCCCGCCATTTATGTCCGTTATCAGAGTCGTTGGACGACTTTGACTACCTTACACCAGGACACTTTCTCATTGGTGAGAGCCCAATCGCAGTTCCTGAGCCTTCTTTGTACGATCCATCAGGTTAATCACTACTGGAAGAGATGGCGGCGAGAATACCTCCTCACTCTGCAACAACGAGTCAAATGGCACAAGGAGCAACCCAACTTAAAAACTCAGACAACACCTTACCAGGACAGTGGCCTATGGCCAGGATCATCGCTACACATGCAGGCGCTGATGGAGTTGTAAGGGTAGTTACCATCAAGACATCCAAAGGCTCTACCTTTAAAAGAGGAATAGTAAAGCTTATTTCTCTTTCTCCTATTCTTACGGATCCTCATTCCTCTTGATTTACATTATTCAATTTTTGTATTGTTTTTTTTATTTTATTTTTGTATTTTTGACAGGGGATTCATATTTTTATTATTCTATTTTTTGTGGTCAAAAAATGGTGGGCGGTTCGTTTGCGCCGGCAAATAATTTTCTTTTCATTTACATTTAATAGGAATATTGTTTTGTTTTCATTATGTAAACTCGAGATGAGTGTTTTTATTTATATAAAAAATGACCCCACCTCACTGGGAGCCTTCTCTAATCATAGGAGAGGATTACCTACGATAAGCCCAGTGGGGTCAGTATTCCATCTACTCCTGGCCAGTGAGGTGTGCACCCTACCCTGCACACACGCTACTTTCATCCAGTAAGGTCCATGCACCTTTACGCCGCCACTACCACGACTGTGGCCTGTCTCTACATCGAGACCCTCACAACATTTGCTGAGGATTTTGGACGAAACTGTGAGCTCACGGGGGCCCCCCACCGGTATTTATTATAGTCTATTATTGGCCAATAATTACTAGAACACTTGTGCATTATAAGTTTTTATTTTATGTCATTTTTTCATGAACACTCTAGGATTATTTATATTATTTCATTTATGTTTCTTCCATACAAATATATTGTCTTTTTAATTTAATTTGCTTTTCTTTTATTTATTATTTTTGAATTATGGGACCGGACACTTAAGCTCCTCCCAGGTTCAACACCGTGCTATAAGAAGCGAAACTGCAGTCTTGTAACTTTTGACTAATATAATGAAAAATATAGGCAAGCAGTTTTACATGCAAGAGAAGAATACATGTAAAAGTACTTCTCTTTCAGAATGTGGTTCTTATAAAAGAAAAAAAAAACAAAGTCTGCGATCAGCACATAACGATTGAATTACCCTTTTTTGTTGTTTAATTATATGATATAATACTGGCAACATCTGATTTATTCATTTTTAGGCATGAAAGAATACTCGTATATCTGAGGTTCAAGAAACAAATTAGATTTAATCTAATATGTATATATAAATGAGAGTGAGAGCGTCGGTAGCTCAGTGGTATAGGTGCTTCTTTACTGAGTTCAAAAAAAAAACTTAGGCATGCCATAATGCTGTCTATTTAAATAAAACATATTTTATTGACGGTTTTGATGGATATGAATCAATTGTCGTCATAAAATTCGATTATTTATCCCTTATTGTTTGCCCGCACCTCAGCAAATACCAAGCAAGACTTCCTCCTGAAACTGATGAAGACCTGGTCTGTCTCTGGGGTTGTATCGCATCGACCCCCGGGGCAACAGGCTACTGGAGCTGATGGCCCGCCATGACTTGTGGTCAATGACCCATTTTCACCATCTACATTCCACGATCCCCAAGGACAATCACGCCAGTGTCGATTGGGCTATACCCGGCTATGGGCAGTTGGTGGGTCCGAGAGGTCACATCAACAACCACGGCATACTAGACATTTTACTCTTTGATAACCGCCTCCCTGTCGGGGTCTACAGAGAGAAGTTCTTACCTAATTACTGAAATATCATTATTATTTTGATATCAGGAGCTTGGATACGCTAATGGCTTAGAATTATTAGTAGCACGTTTGAAAATTTTCAATTTTCATTTATGAAAAAAATAATCTAGGGGAGTAGGCGAGGAGGTCGAGTGACGTCATAGGGGAGGGTCTTCCCTTTCTAAGGATTCTTTTGCTCATTGGACTTCACTGAAACATACATTCCCTATTACTATCTACTATTATATATAAGAAAATATTATCGAAAACAATAATAGTATAATCAATTGTTAGTAGGATAAGTTGATAATAACGATATAAATAGAGATGCAGTTTTTGTGTTAAGCCTCTCCACTAAACCCCCTTTTCTTCTCGGCCGATGGGGCTGAAAATAAATAGGTGTCTTTGTTAAAGGGTACTGGTTGCATATACATATACAATTTCATGTCGATACATTCATTCTGGCATTTATCGTGCTTATTTATTTTCAGCCACATCGGCCAAAGGGGAAGGGGGGTTTCGGGGGAGGTTTAACTCAAAATCACGAATAACTGCCGCTGTAATGAATGTATTGACGAGAAAGTTTATATACGAATTGAAAGCCCTCTAAGGGCAATGCATGAGTTTAGGGAGTCATAACACAAGAGCTCTATTAACTGCCATTGTATTGATTGTATTGACATGAAATTGATCAATTCGTGCGGGGGAGTAAATACGATTCATCGACTTTATTTTCTTTTAGTTGACGCCTCTCACTCAGTTTATTGATTAGCATCTGAACCTCATTCTTTTCGCCTATATTGAACTTATCCAAGTTTGAGAGACAAATAAATAGTAAACTAAATAAAACACTGATAACAATTATTATAATCCTATTTTTTATTGTGATGAAGATGTACAAAAATACAATTTGATATTTTTGATTTGTTTTTTTAATATTTTTAGAAATTCTGAAACTCGTATTGGCTGGCAGAATGGGAGAAGCTATTGATTTAACGATGCGATTGTACCCAGGTCTTCTAAAGAACAGACCCAATTTGATGTTGATGCTCAAATGTCAGCAGTTTATCGAAATGATGAACGGGGGTGATATCGAATACAGTAATAGACATACTGTCCAAACCTCCATCACTGAACCCTATTGGTAATCCTTTTTCCTTATTCTCTTAGCTATTAGTGATTGGAACTTTGTGAGCGCTCCAGCTCAGAAACGAAAATTTGAGATAAAAATATCATTTATCCCGCTTAGATCTGATTATATTTTGGCCAAAATCGATTGAAAATTAAGATAATTTTATTTCGGATCCTAAGAAAATGTTATTATATTAATGGTCAAACCAAAAGTCTCTTCAAATAAAACTTGTAGAGAAAAGTGAAAGGCACATTTTATATGAAATACATTTTTTCTTAATTCGCCCGGTTCGTGACACATTTTGTATAGGTTTGCTTGTTTCATTTGGAAACGCTTAGACTTACGAAAAAATTGTCTCTAACGAAAACGGTTCCTCATGAAGTATCTAACCATCGAAATGTACTCAGATTTGAAATTGGACCAATACAAAAGTTAAAGCTCTTTAAAGTGTTGAAGCCTTCCAAAGAATTTACAATATGATGCTTTGTTTCAATTGTAATGCGCATCAACAAATTTAAAAATATTTTGGTATTATTTTTGAAGATAAATTAATGTTCAGAGGGTGCCGATAGCTCAGAGGTAGCGTGCTTGCCAACTAAACTCCAGTTCGCGGGTTCGAAACCTAGCCGAGGCGTTTCAGTTCTGTATCTGGGAGATGAAATACCTTCAGCACTTCGGATGGGACGTTAAGCAATGGTCCCGAGCCGGGACTATGTCAGGTACTCGTTAAAGACTCCTATCCTAAGAGAATAAAAATTTAGGAGTCCCATAGTTGAGTCGGGCTCGTGTTCACCAGAGCGACAAAAGAGTAGTAGATGGATGGTAGGTAGTTGAAGCATGAATCAGAATAACTAACCAATTAGTCATAGAAATAAAATACGTTATCTTCCAATTTCATTTTACTTGAGAGGGCATACTTGTTGTCCAAATATGGAACTACTTCTTAGTAAAACCATCAAATTCAGATAACTATTTTGAAAAGACCTAAGGAAATAAGTCAGCTCCACACAATATATTAGCACTTTATTTACGTTTTCGGGTTTTCCCTTATCTGAAGAACAATTTACATAATTAGCTATATGTGATAATAAGATGTTGTAGGACGAGATTTCTCACGAAATAAAAGACGTTGTCTTCCCGATGTTTTATTTTTGACCAGAACCGGTTTTCAAAGCTACAGCGTCATCATCAGTGGCACATCCACTAGCGTAGTGCTGGCAATTGTTTAGGGGGGATGTGCCATTGATAATCACGCTGTTGCGTTGAAAACCGGTTGTGGTCAAAAATAAAACATCTTTTATTTCTATGAGAAATTCGTCCCACAATATCACATATAATTAGCTGTAAATTGTTCTTCAAATGATTGTTCTTCAGAGAACGGAAATAAAATGATAATTTATTGTATGAAGCTGACTTATTTTCATAGGTCTTTTCAAAATGTCTGAATTTGATGGCCATGGTTTTACAAGTACTAACATTCCTTCCGTCAAGATAGTTTTTGTTTTTATTTTTTTATCAGCATGATTCGCATGTTTATTACGCTTGACTCTAACATTTCGGCTTGCCAAAAACAGATTATAGTTATGCAAATCCGATTTAATCTGATTGTTATCCTCCTTTAATCCTAACCACTTCGTTCAAATCCGTGTTGGTTTTTTCTTTAACATCAATTCGTATGGGGAAATATTTGTAGTTTCATTTACTACCTCATTGATATATATTTAAATTTTATTAATTAATTCATCCCAACAATCATGTTTTTGCTTAATCAATACCCTGTAAAATTTTAATGTAGTTCCGTGAGTTCTTTCTACAGGGTTTGCCTGAGGATGCCTTATAGAGGTTCTATTTAATTTAATATTATTCTTTTTTAATGTGGTGATCCATTTGGCGGAATGAAATTGGGTTCCATTATCTGTCAAAATTTGCTCAGGTTTGCCTATGGTTGGAATATACTGGTTGAATAGAACATCAACCACGTGTTTCGCATCTGCCTTGGGGATCGGATACATTTTTACATATTCAGTGAATACATTCACACATATTAAGATGTATTTGTTATTGTTTTTTGTTACCGGTAGTGGACCTAGGAATCTATCGATAAACAAGACAATGGTCTCTCTACCTCCACGGAATGTAATCCTCTGACAACCGAACATTCAAATATTTAAATAAAACCAAACGTATTTTTGAAATATTGTCTATTCCGCTAAATATATATATATATATATTTCATATATATATATATATATATATATATATATATATATATATATATTTAGCGGAATAGACAATATTTCATATATATATATATATATATATATTCATATTCCACTAAAGATATATATATATATATATATATATATATATATATATATATATATATATATCTTTAGTGGAATATATATATATATATACTGAGACAGCTAATTATTCATTGAATTGATTAGTTTCCTACTTTAATTTAAATCTAAAAAACAGGGGTGGCATCCTTTTTCTTATTTAGAGTGCTTTGGTGAAAATAAAGGAAAATGATAACTACATTTTTAAATCACAATTTATTATAAGTTATATATTTTTATTTTCTTTTTTTGTAAATGATTAAAAAAAAAAGGTTAATGGGTTAGTGAACAAAATATTTTTTTTACAATAGATTAAATCAACCTCCTATAAGTTAACTTAGACAAAAAAAATTTACTCTTGGCAAATGACAACAAACTATATGGTTATAAATATGGATTATAAAATTTCTGGCAACTCACGGCATCCGATATCCTCTTTTGTATCTTTCCTTCCTCGTCACTTTCTTCTCAGCCTTTTCTTCCTTCCATATATAAAATTTAACCTTCTCAGGACTTTTCTTTCTTCTTCTTCTACGACAATCCTTCATATAAATGTGCTATCTTCCATCTTCTCGGGGATACTCTCCGCAGGACCTTCTTCCTCGCTCTTCTTAAACATACACCCTCCTTCTACGCTCTTCCAAAACACACGGTACCTCCTCCAAGTTCCTCCAAAAACAGACTACACCTCCTCCAAGATGCTCTAAATCACACCACACCTCCTCCAAGATCCTACAAAACCCTACTACCACGAGTCGGCTTCTTCTGCCCTTTTCGCCATCTTTTCCTCCACCAAATGACATCAGGTTTGTCTTTTCTTTTACAGTTAATCAAATTTTTTTTCTTACTTTTAATTTCTTTTGCCAATATGTACATTTTTATTTATTTGTATTTACTATTTTTTTCTACTATTTTTATAAAGAATAACAATTTCCTTTATTCTTTGTGACCCCCCCATTCTAAACGTCACATATCCCTTTCCTATATACAAAAGAAATCTGTTATTCTTTACAGCCCTATGCATACAAATACTTTGAACCTTTTTACACATATTTTACAATAACAAAGTATGTAAACATTTTTTTTTTTTTTTTTTTTTATTTCATACCATGCAATAAATCCTATAGTAATAAATAATATACAATAAAAATTTCATGCTAAATAGACATACTAGAAGTTCACATAATGATATTTTTCTGTTTTTTTTTTTTTTTTTATTCTTATAAATTTTTTTTTTTTTCTTATAATTTATTTTTTATTTTTATTTTTTTATTTATATGTATCACATCTTGCAATGAACCCTATAATAATAAATAAAATACAATAAAAATGTCATGTTAACTAGACAGACATACTACAAACAAGTTCACATAATGATAATTATTATTATTTTTTTTTTTTTTACAACATGACACAAGATTTCAATAAATTCTCTCTACATCACAAATTCACAAAATCTCAAGAATCGAATTATATTACAATTTTTTAGCTAGATATCGGTCATTAGGTCAGACCTATATTCATTGTTTATATGGGTCAAACTATCATAATCCTATTTGAAGTGTGTACTACCTCTCTGTCCCACAGGATCCCGTTAGTTGCAATTCATCTCTCCACTAGAATCTATCTTCCATTAATATGTTGGTATTTAGTGATATCCGTTTTATAAGTGATATACGTTCGTTACCAAACTACCAATTCGGATTATATTATATTTTGATTGACATATTTCAACTGTTTCGACTACTCAACTTAAGACTTTTAACACTTTATTTCCAAGGTGAGAAACACACAATGAAACTATTATTTGATACTACTTAAACAAAACAATTTATTCGTTAGCTGATTACTATTACTTTAAAATTTTATTTTACTTTATTATGATTTAAGAAAAATACATTAAAAAAAAAAACACAAACCATAGCCATAAGTTCATTTAAAAATCCAATTACACAAGTTCCTTATCATAGAATAATCCATTTGGTTTTTATTTACAGAAAAATATATATTTTTTTAAATTTCTTATGATTTTTGATTCTTTTTAATTTTGGAATACCTTCTACACAATTTAATAGCAGTGCGACTTTAAATTTATGACGATATTGCTTTGCCGATTTAATTGTTTTAGCTTGTTTACAAATTTTTCGAGCTCTATTTTTCGAAATCCGATCTTCCCATGATTTGATTTTAACATCCAACTATATTTTATTTTATCATTAATTTTTCTAAATTTGGCCTTATCACAATTTAATTTGAAAATCGGGCTACATTTTCTTTTAAAAATCATCTTTTGATAATTAATTTTTTTAAATTTGAAATTTAAGGTAGGCCTATTTTTAGTTTTATTATTTTTTTTGATAACTTGGCAAATTTTGGAATTTTCCGCATTGAGTTACATCTCCAAGGGGCGATTCCTAGTCCCGTTTCAAAAAAACTTATCTTGGCCCCCTCATCCATTTTTTCTTTAATTTCATCGACTTTTTTATTATTACTATTATAACCCTCTTTGATAATCTTAAGTTCGTTGTTAACTTCATCGATCCTACTTGACATCGCGCCTTCTTTTTTTTCTGTGTTTATTTTTTCGTCTGTTATATAATTCATTAAGTCGACTCTGCTTCTTTCTATCTGTGCGTTATTATTTAATTTATTATCTAGTACCAATTGTTGCACATTCTTTATTTCTTTATCTAATTGTATCGTATTATTTTTATTTATTTGTATGTCAGTTTTTAGTCCCCTTTCCATATCTTCTAGTTTATTTTTTTGGTCTTTTAGTTTAGTTTCAAAACCCTCTAGCCTATACTCAACTGATTCTATAATTTCTTTCTTATTAATTTCTAGTTTATTATTTATTTGTTCAAATTTATTATTTATTTGTTCAAAATTTCGTCTGCATAAATGCCATCATTTGTTCAAAATGCGCGGGCATATCTTGAACTTCGTTTATTTCAGTATTTTCTACGTCAACCGAACGTTTCCGTCGAATAAATGGAGTTGACACTTCTGGACTACTCTCAAAATTCCCCGTCCTTTCCACAAATCCCGACTCGTGTTCATTCAAATCTCCATGTTTTGGCCCCGAACCCATGATTTCACTTGTCCGTCTGTCCGTTCCTGTCTCTAATTCCCTCTCACCTATTTCGAATACACGTCTTGTACTTTGCCCTCTGATATTCTCATGAGATACCTTATTTTCCTGCTCGTCGGCCATTTTCTTTTCACAATGCTACTTATTCAACAAAAAAAAAAAAAAAATTACAAGATATTACAGATCAAAAAATATTCTTAATTCTAATCAAATTAAAATGTACTGAACTACATTAAACATAGAAATCTATATATTTTCACTTTAATTGTTAGATTTCCCTTTATTCGCACACTCTAATTGGCCACTTAGTTGGGCGCCAATGAGATAGCTAATTATTCATTGAATTGATTAGTTTCCTACTTTAATTTATAAATCTAAAAAACAGGGGTTTGCATCCTTTTTCTTATTTAGAGTGCTTTGGTGAAAATAAAGGAAAATGATAACTATATTTTTAAATCACAATTTATTATAAGTTATATATTTTTATTTTCTTTTTTTGTAAATGATTAAAAAAAAAAAGGTTAATGGGTTAGTGAACAAAATAATTTTTTTACAATAGATTAAATCAACCTCCTATAAGTTAACTTAGACAAAAAAAATGTACTCTTGGCAAATGACAACAAACTATATGGTTATAAATATGGATTATAAAATTTCTGGCAACTCACGGCATCCGATATCCTCTTTTGTATCTTTCCTTCCTCGTCACTTTCTTCTCAGCCTTTTCTTCCTTCCATATATAAAATTTAACCTTCTCGGGACTTTTCTTTCTTCTTCTTCTACGACAATCCTTCATATAAATGTGCTATCTTCCATCTTCTCGGCGATACTCTCCGCAGGACCTTCTTAAACATACACCCTCCTTCTACGCTCTTCCAAAACACACGATACCTCCTCCAAGTTCCTCCAAAAACAGACTACACCTCCTCCAAGATGCTCTAAATCACACCACACCTCCTCCAAGATCCTACAAAACCCTACTACCACGAGTCGGCTTCTTCTGCCCTTCTCGCCGTCTTTTCCCCCACCAAATGACATCAGGTTTGTCTTTTCTTTTACAGTTAATCAAATTTTTTTTCTTACTTTTAATTTCTTTTGCCAATATGTACATTTTTATTTACTTGTATTTACTATTTTTTTCTACTATTTTTATAAAGAATAACAATTTCTTTTATTCTTTGTGACCCCCCCATTCTACACGTCACAATATATATATATATATATATATATATATATATATATAATGTTGGAATGCTGGATGGGCAGGTGATACACTATAGACCGTTTTTCTCCTAAAAGAAATATTTATTTATTTAACAAAATTTTAAACATTAGTTTTACAGATAATACAATAATACAATAGTTTTACATATAATACAATGATTTTCTTACCTAAAAAGAAAATCTGTTTTTATAGTCTTTGAATCCTAATTTTAACAAAACAGCTATAACCTATAGCTATAATCTTACTGTCACTCCACTAACCTTATTCGAAATACAATGCTACCTATATTAAAAACAAAAATGAATTCATTCATTTTTACATCTTCCCCCCTTGGAAAGGCAAGAGCTTGCTAATATGAACAAAGTTAGCCTGAGATCACAACTGACCTCATAAATAGTTGACGATAATTGGCTTAAAATTTCAAACGGCCCTTTTCGGATAGGATCTAATTTGTTTCTGTTGAGACGATTACCCATTTCTACATAAACCGAATCCCCGACTTGAAAATTGTATTATTTTTTCTTTCGATCAATTCTAAATTTGTTGATGGCGTGATCTCTCTGAGAATTTTTCAATGCCTGTATTCTGTCCTGTACCAAATCAAGTGGTTGACAAAGGGTTGGAGGTATTATTGAAGACTGCTTTCCCGTAAGTAAATACAGTGGAGAGAACTTTGTCACACTGTAGGTCGTATGGTTGTATTCATCAGTACATTCCATAGCAAGGCCGGTCCATGGACGTCGTGGATGTTCGCTGATCTTACAACGGATACGATTGACTAGCGTCTGGTTAAGTCGTTCATTCAAGCCATTTGAGAAAGGGCAATCCACCGCTGTGAAAATTAATGTAATACCATAATCACGTAGGAAAGTTTTAAATTCGTTTGAATTAATGCCGGCGTATTGATCAGCAAGAAGAATTTTCACCCTATTCTTCTCAAAAATAGGGCGTAGAAAATGAATGAGGTCTTTAGCTTGCTGACCTTTAGAAGGACAGGTATATGCAAACCTAGTAAAGTGATCAGCTAAAAGATGAAGGTAACGTTTAGGGGAACGGTTCCCTGCAAAACCTCCAATAGTATCAAGTGACATTTTTCATATGGCTCCTTCGCTGGACCTAATTGGGATAAATGCCCAATGTCACGACGTCTTCTGGATTTGTTTTTGTTACAAGTATGACACTGATTACAGAATGCCCTTATATGTTCATCCATCTGTTTAAAATAATAAAAAGGCCGTATTTTGGCTGACATATGACCGATGCCAATGTGACCATAATGAGCATGAAGTTTTTAAATTAATTCCAAACCAAAATTCTTGGAGACAAAAATACGTTCCCTGTTTCCTAGCTTTTTATAAATAATTTCATGCATCAGCTTCTTGATTTGTTTTTCCGGGTGAATATGTTATGGTGAAATCAAACTGGGACAGGTAATACACTAAGTCTCCAAGCTCTTCATCCGTTCGAGCTTTTACTTTTAGATTTTCTAATGGTCTATGATCTGAAACTACCTGAAACTTGTGTCCTATTAACCAATGTTGCCAATAACGTAACGCCTCCTTTATTGCAAGACACTCCAGATAAATTGCTTTTTTCTTTGCTTGGGATGGAGTGAATTTCTTTGAGAAGTAAGCCACTGGGTGTAACTCACCATCATCTTGGATCTGTTTCAAAACTGCCCCCACTCCCAGGGCACTTGCATCACTAAAAAGAAATGTTCTCCTCTGTGGATCGAAAATTGACAAAATCGGACTCTGGCATAGGTACTCTTTTATTCTAGTGAACGTTGTATCGCATTCAGTTGTCCATCGAAACTCTGTATTATTACGTAGAAGGTTGTGAATGGGTTCAAGCATCCTTGTATGATCTGGAATATATTTATGATAAAAATGTATTTCCCCTAAAAACTGACTAATGTGTTTCTTGTTTTGTGGTCTGGGAAAATTTTTGATGGATTTCAAGTTATCATGATGTGGTCTGACTGAATTATAAGCAAGGACGTGACCTAAGTAGTTCACTGAGGACTGAGCGAAATCACATTTTGACAATTTGAACCGGAATCCTTCTAATTTGATTGCATGAAGCAATTTATTTATGTGGCATAGGTGCTGATCAAAATCTGAAGAAAATATCAAGATGTCATCGATATAATTAATACAAAAATCCTGGAGTCGATGACGTCGAATAGTGGTAGCTAGTATTCGTTGAAAGATTGCAGGTGAAATTCTTAAACCGAAAGGCAGTTTCTTCCACTGGTAATGGCCAGACTGTGTAACAAAGGCCGTCTTATGGCGATCTTTTGGCCTTACTGGTATAGACCAGAAAGCGGAATTAATATCAAAAACCGAGTACCACTTACAGTTTCGTGTCTTTACTATGATGTCCTCTATTCTTGGGAACGGTTGCGATTCCGGTACTAAAATTTTATTCAGTTCACGAAAATCAATACATAGTCTCGTCCGTCTACCTTCTTCTTTTTTGTATGCCAATGTTACTGGTGCTGCGAAAGGTGAGTCAGATTCTTCTATCAACCCTGCGGCTCTCTATTTCATGGTCATCAGGAATTGAGCATCTATAAGGTTTTTTTGAAATGTATTTATGTTCTAAGAGTTTAATGTGAGCCTCTTGATTGTCTACTTGCCCAACATCATATTTATGTTTTGCAAATACAGATAAGTTTTCATGTAATATATCAAAAATTTGTCTTCTTTTATCGTGGTCTAAATGTTTCAATTTGTCGAAATATACAGAAGTGTCCTTAGCGAAGTAATTTAACTGAACCATATTATTATCTTTTTCTATAGAAGTATCATTCAATTGTTCGATATGTTCTATATTATTATCGTTTACCCGCTGGAGAATATGTAAGTGATCATCTTGCAGTAAACGGAATTTCTGAATAGCATCTAATCCCAATAACACATCATATGAAAAATTATCATTCTTAATCATATGTACGTCTAATTCGTGTTGAATTTTATGAATCCTCTTAGGTAATTTTATTTTATTATAGCTTTTTTGCACACCACTAATTGTTTTAAATGTTTGTTCATTTTTCCACATCTTGTCTTTAACCTCGTCTATAATCTTTGAATTTATTAATGTTATATTAGATCCACTGTCATAAATGCCCGTAACTTTATTGTTATTGATTGTAACAGTTAATCTAATTAGTGGTGTGTAATCTAGTTTTTTTGCTCTTCTTGCGCATTAACCGCAACTTCCCCTATCTCCGTTACGTTTACCCGTCTCTCATCCGTACTACGTCCCTTGTATCTACAATATTCAACTGGATGGAAACGATCAGTGTAACCACGTGACTCACAGATAGTACATGCTCGTTTATCTATAGATTTCTGAATTCGACTCTCAGTAAGACGAGTTTCAGTCTTATTGGGAGCGCTTGAAAATCTTCCACCAACTTTCTTGTCTCTAGGATAGGCTTGTGCATATCTACGCAGCTGATTCATAAGTAGTTCAGTTGTACTCACTTCCTCTTTGTCTAGGCGGTCCTGAATGTGAAATGGAAGACCGACTACTATATGATTTATACGTGATTTATCCGACATCGAAGGTTCTGTTTCTAACAATAGTCTTTCTTTTTTCAATGCATAATCTAGTAGTGAACCACTAATGCATTTGAAAGTATAAGCTAAGTATACTGAACGCCAACTTTTATCACTATAAGTTTGTAAAAACGAATCACGCCAGTCCATCCATTTCCCTTCCAATTTCAGTTTACACATGGTTGAAGTGTACCATTCTATTGCATTTTGCTCCAAAAATAGGCGCAAAACTTGTATTTTATGTTCATCAGTGGTGACTTCATGTCTAGCACATTCTTTTTCAAAAATATTTATCCACTCGTTAGCATTCTCTTTTCCCTGAAAATTGTGTAATATAAACTGTTTTTGAACGTGAGATAAATTCAAACTTTTATTTTCTTTAGCATCTAGTCTTGCCGTTAACTTATCAATTAAGTTTATCAATTCTGCTTGATTGTCTGTAGTTCTAACTGATGAACCTTGGTTTAGGACCGGTGTTTGGTTCTCGACTAATTCCTCAAGATAATCATTTTTAAAAACAAAGTTTTGATCCTCATCCAAATATAAAGGAACTGTCGCGGGGGGCAACGTAACAGTGATATTCCGGTACTGACCATTCTTTGTTAAAGCTTTGCATGCATTTTTTACTATACCAATACTAAACAGTTCCTTGTGATTTTGTGCACTTTGATATTCGAATGGGAAACCGTATGTAACATTGTCTGAAATTAATCGAATTGTCGTTGCTCTAATTACCTCTGAATTCTTCTCTTCACCCAATTCCAAATGGATTCGTACCTGAGCTGACTGCATCTTCAAGGTGACAAAAAACCGATTTATAATGTTGGAATGCTGGATGGGCAGGTGATAAACTATAGACCGTTTTTCTCCTAAAAAGAAATATTTATTTATTTAACAAAATTTTAAACATTAGTTTTACAGATAATACAATAGTTTTACAGATAATACAATAATACAATAGTTTTACATATAATACAATGATTTTCTCACGTAAAAAGAAAATAGGTTTTTATAGTCTTTGAATCCTAATTTTAACAAAACAGCTATAACCTATAGCTATAATCTTACTGTCACTCCACTAACCTTATTCGAAATACAATGCTACCTATATTAAAAACAAAAATGAATTAATTCATTTTTACAAATATATTTGGGTGGTCCTTAAATATGCCATTTCGCGATTTTGAAACGTGCGCAACCTAGAAAATTTCTTCAACCTGAAACAAAATTTTTGGCCCTAAAAAAAATTAAAAATACCATTAAAAAACCCGTGCCCCACAAGGGTTGAAATTTTAATGGAATTTAACATAGGATTCAACGACTATTGCTTTCGCGCATGCTTAGCTCCATAGGTTTTCATTAGTATTCTTAAAACTTATGGTATTTAGAGGTTTTCGAGGTCGCTGAAGATGCCGTTGTCAAAAAGTCGATTTTGACAGTTTACAGCTGTCAAAACGCTGTCAACAAGGCTCCAATTTTCAAAAAAGTCGTATAAGAACGCTTTTTATATGTTTTCGCGGTCACAGAGCTCAAATTTCGGGTCGAAATTCAATTTCAACACATCCCAGTTTTAAATAGAGTTGTAAGAGAAATTTTGAAATAATTTCATTTAAATCATGCCTTGGGGTAGTTTTTAAAGGCACATAATGCAAATATCACATAGTAATTTAATTTAAAGAAATAATATTTATTACAACAAATCATGTTGAAACATTATCCCTTTGTTCGAATAAGAACGATCGAACAAAAAAAAAGTAAATATTGATTAAGACTTATCATCGTTCGTTGGGATTTCCAAAATACCAAAACTTCTTCTATGACTGCATGAATACTTGATTCTAAACTAACTTTCCGAATCCGCGTGTGAAAAAAAAGAACTTTCAACACTTGTAGTTTGCTTGGTAGTTTATTGCCTCTAATTTGGACGTCAATATCAGATAAATATTTTGTCGTTAAGTTGGGAGCTCCATGCTCGACCAGTATGATACACGCTTATGACTTGGAGGTTAACTGATCGCATAGTGTAAACTTACTGCAAGTACTTGATCGACACTAGCGCCAAGTAGCGATTAACGCAACTAAGTTCAATTAATGAAGGCGGTAAATTTAAAACTTCATTTTCACATAAACAACCATAAAATTCTAATAATAATAAAATTTTTGTTGACATCAACGTTGACAGCTGTGAGTGTTGAAATTGAATTTCGACCATAAATTTGAACTCAGTGACCGCGAAAACATATAAAAAGCGTTCTTATACGGCTTTTTTGAAAATTGGAGCCTTGTTGACAGGGTTTTGACAGCTGTAAACTGTCAAAATCGACTTTTTGACAACGGCATCTTATTCAGCGACCTCGAAAACCTCTAAATACCATAAGTTTTAAGAATACCAATGAAAACCTATTGAGCTAAGCATGCGCGAAAGCAATATTCGTTGAATTCCTTAAATTCCATTAAAATTTCAACCCTTTTGGGGCACGGGTTTTTTAATGGTATTTTTAATTTTTTTAGGGCCAAAAATTTTGTTTCGGGTTGAAGAAATTTTCTAGGGTGCGCACGTTTCAAAATCGCGAAATGGCATATTTAAGGACCACCCTAATATATATATGTAACTACCGGTTAGGCCTTACACCATCGTCAGGTCTAGTTATGAACTAAGTTAGTTTGCAGAAAGCGACCCTTCAAATACATCTCATGTGAAAGAGTGCTATTAAAACTTCGGAGTCCCCCGGCTGTACCGTTAGCTATGTCATGAAATATTTCCTAACAAAACTTAGTTCTAAATTTACATAAAACAATATCATTAGACTAATACGTGGAAAAATAACAAATAAATGAGTAAAAATACAAATAAGTAATAAAAATAGAAATAAAATTAATAATAATATTAAGATTTAGATAACATGAAACATATATGTGGAACCAAATAGTAATAACAGATAAGACGAACATATATGTGGAAACAGAACTGGTTAACGAAGGGGAATAGTTGAAATAAATTTGGTCATTCATACAAATGTTTTTTTTGGTAGCTTTATTTATTTCTAATTCTAAGCTATCAAGTAGCCTGCTTTTTGAGCAATAGTGGAGATATTTGATGCCTGTAGATGGGTCGAAAGTGTGGCTATTGTCAATTATGTGGGTCGCGAATGTAGAACGGTTTCCTCGGTTCTTTATTTCGGCCTTGTGTTCTTTAATTCTTTCCTTAAAACGAGATCCTATCTGTCCAGTGCATAATTGACTGCACGTCGCTCACTCTAGACCATGTATGGGCAACCGTTGACATGTCGCGGGCCAAACTTTAGTGTGCAAATACGTTCGCGGGCCGCGTAGATGGTTCAAAATAAAATACTGTTGGACTTTAAAGTAGTGTTCATAATTTTTAGCGATAGATATCAGACATAAAATAATAAGACAATGTTATTATAATACAATTTATTAAAATAACAAAATGAAATGAAAAAAAATAGGTACATTATTATAATTAAATCGTGAAATTTGGAATTATTACAAACTACGAAAGTTAAGTAGCGACACCGAAATCAATGAGACACTTGAGCTTGAATTTGGGATACTAATCCATTGATGTTTGGATTAATTCCACTGATACAAAGACGTAAAGAATTTTCCAAATTATCTTCAGTGAGCCTTGTAAGATGTTTTGATTTAATAACTTTCAACATTGAAAAGAACTGTTCGGATTTATAAGTACTGCTAAACGCACAAATCAATCTCCTTGCGAATTTTCTAAGCTGCGGAAAATGGTCTTCTTCGAGGTATTTTTTGTATAACGCACAACTCCACGTCTTCAAATTTAGATTTTAGGAGTGAGTTTTATTGAATCTCGATCAACTCCATTTGCAAGTTTATTGGAGCATTTTGTACATTACTTTTTGTTGGATTAGCAAATAAATTGAAACAGTCTTCCATGTTTTTGAAATCGCCAAGTCTGTTTGAAAATTGCTCCGACAGTAAGTTGAGTTCTTCAGCATAAGCAATATTTTCATGCGCAGAGAGCGTGGTGAAATGGTAACTGTTACCAGACAGCATCTGTGCTTCCCACAAGCGGATTTTGTTCTGAAACGCTTTCAAATGGCTGTACAAATCATTTACTAACTGTCCTTGTTTTTGAAGTTTCAAATTTAAATCATTCAAATAGCATGTAAGGTCAACCAGAAATGCTAAGTCACATATCCATTTTGGGTCACTCAATTCAGATAGTGGTTTATCTTTTATTTGCATAAAATCTGCTATCTCATTTCTAAGCTCGTAAAACCGTTTCAGCATTTTCCCTTTGCTTAGCCATCTGACTTCACAATGATATGTTACGTCGTCATATTCGGCGGATATTTCATCCAAAAACGCCTTGAACTGACGATGGTTAAGCCCTTGGGATCGAATAAAATTCATGGTTTTTACTACCACATTCATAACATTCTGGAGTCGAATGGACTTAGAACACAAGTTCTGTTGGTGGATAATGCAATGAAGGACTATCAAATCATCTTTTTGCACATTTAATTCAATTGCTTTTTCATTCAAAAAGCTGATGAAACCTTTACGTAAGCCGACCATAGAAGGTGCACCATTTGTGCATACTCCAACTAATTTTGACCATATAGTGGTTCCTTTTAGCGGCTGTAAAGCAAGCAATTCCTCAGTAACAGTGAACTCTTTATCAACACCTCGAATAAATATAGACAGTTGAGCTGTGTCAGACAAATCGGTGCTCTCGTCTAATGCTATGGAAAATGATTTAAAACCAGCCATACGGTCAGTCAATGTTGTTTTTTTATCATTAGCCATCATTTTTATACGTCGGACAACAGTTCGTGTTGACAAACTAATTTTTTCAAATTCATTTTTCTTTTCAGGACACAAAACACTGCAAACTTCTAACATACACTCCTTGATAAATTCTCCTTCGGCAAATGGTTTTAATGACTTTGCCAATTTTGAACTAACTATAAAACTAGCTTTCATAACATTATCAAGTTGTGTTTTTTGTTTATGAAACATTTCCTGCTGATTTTCCAAATTTGCTGTAAGCTTCTGGATTTCCATCTACTTTCCGTTTCTTTCCACCAGACATCATTTTCGTGTACTTTTCGTTCGATAAACTTAATAACAAAATATAATTAGTAAGCACTCAAGATGCACACAAAGTCACAAAGCAAATTGACGGCACGAGCAGTTCGCTGGGATATCGCTTGTCGAAGTTATCACCAACAAACTTCAAAAACAAGGACTGTTAGTAAATGATTTGTACAGCCATTTGAAAGCGTTTCAGAACAAAATTCGCTTGTGGGAAGCACAGATGCTGTCTGGTAACAGTTACCATTTCACCACGCTCTCTGCGCAAGAAAATATTGCTTATGCTCAATATGCTGAAGAACTCAAGTTACTGTCGGAGCAATTTTCGAACAGATTTGGCGATTTCAAAAACATGGAAGACTGTTCAATTTATTTGCTAATCCAACAAAAGGTAATGTACAAAATGCTCCAATAAACTTGCAAATGAAGTTGATCGAGATTCAAGAAAACTCACTCCTAAAATCTAAATTTGAAGACGTGGAGTTGTGCGATTTCTACAAAAAATACCTCGAAGAAGACCATTTTCCGCAGCTTAGAAAATTCGCAAGAAGATTGATTTGTGCGTTTGGCAGTACTTATAAATGCTGTGATAACGTACCTTGGGGTGCGGATCGCACGAGGCCTGAAAGTGACGCCCCACGTTGTTGCCATTAAAGAAAAGACGATAGCCACTTTCAACGCCCTGAGTCGCCTAGCCCGCGCGACGTGGGGCCTCGACTATTCCGCGTGTAGGACCATCTACACAGGGGTATTCGTGGCTGTAGCAAGGTACGCTGCTGCTGGTTGGTGGCATCGCCCCACGAATCAGCAGCGTACGATTCTGACGCAAGCCCAGAGAGCAGCCCTTTTAAGAGTTACAAGGGCTTATCGTACTGTCTCTACGGCTGCGCTACAGGTACTAGCGGGAGCCGCCCCCATTGACTTGATCTTGGATGGGGCTGTCGCTTCGTATTTCTATAGACGCAACATGCCCTTAGGAGCAGATATTGATGAGCCCTTACGTCTAGCCCTGGAAGAAGAGATGCGCGGACAGTCCAGACCAGTGCGCTGCAAGGACATCGTCCAAAATTGGATTGTGGAAAAATGGCAACAACGTTGGTCACGATGCCCGGATGGCCGAACGACGTACGCATACTTCCCGGACGTCCGGGTACGCCTTGACTCAACATGGGTACAGCCTAATCACTGGACGTCTCAAATATTATCAGGTCATGGTGATTTCAATTCCAAGCAGTTCTTCTTTCACAGGAAGAACATCCCGAACTGTTCGTGCGGCGGTATCGAGACTGCAGAACATGTGGTCCTCGAATGTCCGTTGTAGGACCAAGCTAGGGTGGAGTTGATTCATGGGACAAGATCATATTTGGGACTGGATCTACGGCAGATGGTGACGGAAACTGATTACCCGATGTTCTGCCGATTCGTCGGCTCCTGGCGGGAGCAGAAATAGGCAATGTAATGATCCCGAGCTTTGCCTAAAAGTGGACTGGGTGATGTTGCTGCAACGCAAGGCGCACCCTCTTTTAAAACCAACTAAAAAAAAAAAAAAGTACTTATAAATGCGAACAGTTCTTTTCAATGATGAAAGTTAATAAATCAAAACATCGTGCAAGGCTCACTGATAGTCCAGTCCGTAGATACATTGTACCTTACAAAAGGTGCGGTACAAGATTTTTTTTTTGATTTTTGTATGTTGGTACCAAGATGTAAAAAACCGAATTTGCTAACAAAACCGACCTCGGGACAACTTTTGGTAGCCGAAAATCCACGAAATTTTACGACTTTTTCAGTTTTTTTCGAAATATCTCAGAAACGATCGACTTTTAGCGACTCTTTTATCATTTAATATTTTAAAGAGGATTAAATTATCTACAATTTGCATTCCCACAACTTGTTTGTAGAATGAATAGTGAATGTGCTACAGCTTCCCAAACATTGACAATTTCAATCTATTCATGTTCCCCAACCCCCTCCTCCGCCTCCTTCCCCCTCTCTTGCCTCCGCTCCCCTGACCATCACACTCACTTCTCTCCTGACTATTGCAGTTCTAGTGATAATTATTAAACTTCACAATACATTCAATCCTCATGATTTACCGACAAAGAAGCAATATTTGAATGAACAAAAACATTGGGGTGATAGGTTATAAGCAACAACTCTAGATATCAGTGTATAAAAGGTATAATGTTAATAAAAAATAAGTAAAGTAAATAACATGAAATGGTGAATAGAACAAATCAGTAGTAATTATTCACCATTCATCAGTGATAAATCAGTAAATAAAATAGTTAAAATGATTGTTATGAATAACAACGAAATTGAACATGCTGGTTTCATATTAAAAATTGGCACTTTGAAAATAACAATTATGTGAACATTTTGGTAGGTAATAGTACATAGGAGAGAAACATAAAAATTGTTTTTTTTATTTGCCTTTTTTGCCTTATGGTCGATGCATATTAGCCATCAAATTGGTTTGAAATATCATTAGTCCCATTATCTTCTTCGAATACGTTTCAAAGGCCCAGGTTCTTCTTCACGTTCTATGTTTGGAGGTAGAAATACGCTTTCGTCATCAAGGCCTTCGTTTGATGGAGGCTCCAAAAGCTGTTGGAACAGATCCTCGTCATTTTTGCTTTCATCGAAAGACGAAATTGTTACAGAATTTTCGCACATCATGCCACTGCAGTGCTTACAAATGCTGGTGGATTTCAACCCTGCCTTGCAACAAGAGCCAGCCTCTTGTGCACCCTATTTTGCAAGAGCACGACACACTGTTAAGAAGAGACTCAGGTGCTGGATCTCTTGTTTTTTGAATAGGCATCAGACCTTCCCTGCTGCTCGCCCAACCCCACTCCTTTGGGTTGATGTAGTTACCCCACCAACTTTGGATTTCATGAAAGCACCGGTAGGAATGGTAACGTGCAGCATTGCTAGTAGGTGGTAGTCGTGCGATATTTATTTGTCTGTTGTGCACTGATTTTGCGAACAAGTTAAATCGCAAAGTGTCCAAGGATTGGTTGGGGTGATGTCGCCTGTGTATAAGGTGTTCAGAATCAGCTCTCCAGCTTCAGCTATGTCGTCATGACTGCTTTTTGGATCCATAAATACTTCCTTCAGTTCAGGAGATTTGTCGACAATGTTATATTTCCTTGAGAAAGATGGCCGATGTGGTATCACATCCACTAAATGCGTGGACGAACAGGATACTAGCTGGGTCGAACCTATATGACTTAGTCGAGTAGAACACATCTTCAGCACTCCCTTTCCCAGGCTTGAGGAAGAACAAGTTGCTGTATGTCTGTCCTAACCCTGTCAGCAGCACTAGAAGATCGATATTCTCCCCAATTATGACCACATTTTCATGTTCCTTGGGTCTTTGAAATGGCAGTGTTGACGATTAGAAAGTCAGCATCCTCTTGAGCCTGCTTGACTTCAATGTCACACTCTTCAAAATCTGTTTTAAGCAGTTCTTTCAGACGACTCTTGTTCTGGTCATTTGCCAAAAACTTTTCTTGAGCAACTTGATCATGCTTCTCTCGAAGATTACTTCAGGGGAACGATGTATCTTCATGCGCCTCAATCTCTCAGATCTCTTGGTATATCAATCTCTTTGTGCAGGATATTATATATATCAAATACAACCGGGATCCGGGAATGTCGTTCCAGTAAAGACAAAGGCAAATAGGTGATAAATCATTATAAATAATTGTTCACTTATTGTGTTAGAAAACAGTTATAACAATATTTATTTTAGTAAAGACAACCGGTTGCATTTTTAACAAATTGGATATTAAATATAATTGTCCTTCTATCATATAAAAGAGTTCGCTGAATTTAATTGTTTTGAATTTTAGATATGGTTTATTTACTTTATTTTCAGGCATTTACTTTAGAATTATTTAACTTTTAATTTATAGTTTTTTTAGTTTATAATGGTACGGTTGATAAAAACATGCTACTCATCCATTGTTGAGAATTCATGAGGATAGGGCTGACTTCTCGTACAAAGTGGTCTCTCCTAGCCCTCGTGGTTGTAAATCGCCATGCGTTCCATCCCATCATATCTCGTGCATCGTAGTCCTTTCAGCCATTCATATAGTGGATTTAAACCATATATGCTGCTGTGGTTTGGAGGATGTGATCAGGGTCTCTACAGAATTACTGTAACGTGTAAAATACGTTTAAAGGTGAATCTGCTGTACAGCAGGCTGGATCCAGCACATCCAGGAGTCCAGCTCGACGTTCGATCAAAGACTGATGATTTGAGGTTCGACTACTCGTTCGTTTCTTCACAGAGCCATACCATTTTTCGAAATGATTAATATTTATTAATACTTTACTATTTTATAGGCCTGTTTTAGTTATTAAATAACTATATTATAATAAATAATAAAGAATCAAATTTTGATTCTTTATTATTTATTATTATAATATAATAAATCATTACATTATCATTCTGGTTATATCACAAAAACTTAATAATTTATCATCTCAGCTTCCAAGATTTGTAATATGTCCCTCACTCCCATTAACCAGTCTCTCGTGGGTGTGGGGCCATCGATCTGGTCAGAAGAAGACCTAAAGTGTTGAGTACATCGGCGACACATCTGGAACCTCGGATCCGCACGCCAATTATCGGGTAGCTTGTCCCACAGGTGCTCAATAGCATAGTCGTACAGATGTAGGGCCAGGCCTTATATCTGGCTCCAAATTCCAGATATAAGTTTGAGAAAGTTTCTTTAAAGCTGCATCCATTTTAGCACTGGTCAAACCAATAAAATGAAGGGATGTGTCTCTTATGGTACATGTGTGGGCAGACCGTCTGACTTATATCACATTTCAGGTTACAGTAGACACATATCGCATTATCATTTAAGTGTTTCACAAACCCACGGAAAGCCAGCACTTTATTAGTAGATTTACGAAAGGTTTTTTCACTAACCTTTTCATTGTACAAATCAGTCTCGGATGGGTGTGAACAAGTGTAGGATGTCCCACCATGGAAATTACAAGTATTCTCGTGTGGGGGTAATTTTTTCAAATTCGGACAACCATAGTCGTGTAGGTCATAAACTGGTTTTCGAGCAATATTTTCAAGGAACGTACACTTCTCCAGTCCTTCCGCCCAGATGAATTTGGATGATGCAGTAGCTGTACACAAGAAGTCTTCAAGACTTGTATATTCCGTATCTCCATTCCACCAAGGAATATTATGAATATGTTTCTTAACCCATTGATTTACACGAGTAGTTTTCAAAGATTCGTCAGCATTCTGAGGTGGGAGGAAAAACCAGTGAAGTGATGTACTGAGTGTGAGAACTGTCAGCTCCTTGACAATGAATACACCGTCCCCACAATCGCGATCTGCTGATGATCCATGTTTGCGGGTGGTTAGAAAACTAATGACGAATCCACAGCAAATGACTTGTCTTTTTATAGCTTCCTCACAAGGCCGGTAAGAGGATTCATTTCATTCAATTTATCGTGTATTACGAGACAGTATGCTCGAGTATTCGGAGGAAATGGCTTAGTCGCATGAAGGTCCAGTCAACAGTGGCAATCTTCAAAGTGTCTTGCTGTCGTGATACATCAAGAACTATAATAGGGCCCACCTCACTAAAGCCCTTTCTTGAGAGTAGTGATTCACCATAATTCTTACCATAATAGCTCATTTGAAATCTTTGATACATACCGTAAAGGAAAGCATATCGACCTTTATCAAAATCAAGGTTTAAATCATCATATGGAAACGTTTCACTGATTAGATACAATTTAATATTGGACAAGTTACAGGCATGAAATTGGCTCGAATCCTTCACCTTGTTGTCAACTCTATCTGTCTGAAAGACTACAATTATGTATCGAGATTTTTCCAGTGATGAACCTGTCTTGACACCCCATGTATTTTGTGTGTTTTCTGGTAGGGCGGGGAACTCTGACAATTCCCATGATCGGAAAGGAATTGTCAACGTCTGATCTCGGTCTAAAATCCGTAATAGCCGTAATCTTTGTACATCGGATACTTTTATATGCGGGACTCTCCAGTTCACTTTGGCCAAAGTTGAACAGAGTTGAACCTTGTCTTCTAAAATTGAATTTGCGTCACTCTTTGACCTAATTAGAATAAGCTCGTGTTTTGAGTGAATAATACCTTCTTAAAAACATCTAGAAATCCGAGGAGAGTGTTGAGGGGGAGACATACATTAAAATGCCCGTCTTTGTCTATTGAAATAGCACCATCTTTCTAGGGCATCATCCAACCTGCATTACCTAATCCGCTGACTTGGCTAGGTGTTAAAGATACGTACCCTTTCAAAGTACTCACAATCCCCGGATTGCGGACTTTATCAATTTCCACACCATTCAATTCATAGTGGATTTCATCAAACATAAATGCAAAGCCATTATTTTCCAACTTTGCAGTTAATGTAGTTATTTTTTTATCAGGTCCCTCCTTTTGAATAGATCCTTTCAAATAGAGATAACTTGCACATGGTAATATGTACAAATCCTGCTGGTGAATGGGTATGCGAATCTCTTCAGAGTTCTTCAAATTTGCAGTATTAAAGAGATTACATGTGTGAAACTGCAGCTCTGTAATGCTATCATCAAAACGGACTTCTTCTGTGATGTCTAGAATGTCGTTCATTATCGTTTCGTTTCATTTTCAAACCTAATCTTTTCAAAAATCGAATATTAGCCGGAGTCAATTGCTTCATGTACGGTCTCGTACTAATGGGACGAGGATGATGTCCCAAACTTATATATCGAGGTCTATAGTCAATCATTTTTCTTTATATGAATGTGAATGGTTATAGTTTCGTTTCTAAAGTTGATTGGGTGACCGTCTTGGTCGACTAGTCGTAATATAATGTTGTCTAGGGATTTGGTATTAACTCCTAAATATACATGGGTGATGGTGTCTCTACAATTTTGTACCCTGCCTCGACCGTTGGATAAAATGCATACAATGTGTGAACTGGTTTTCCATTTCGATATGCACCAAAAACTATATTGCATTCAATACCAATTGTATTTACTTTCACCATTTTTACAATCCCCGGTGAGGTATGATGCCCATCTCCAGGATGTAGGATACGCTTTGTTTCATCTATACTGTCATCCCACCCCAATAAAGGTCCAATGGAATTTTTCTTACTCATGTATTAAAAAATACCGTTTTTGTACATCTCAATTCGGTTTTTATTGTATTATTATTGGCTCGGATTATAACATGATCACCTTTTCTCCTGAATGTCATATGTTCTTGTAAATATTCTGCGAGCGCTTCCAACTCATGCGTCCCCATAATTTTTTCATCACCATAATAGAACAAGTCATTCTCCCCCTCAATAATGTTAGGTATTGAATTATATGTGGTAAAACCTAAAAGTCCAATCGAATACTCTCCATCTGATAGGTCTATTGCAGGAAAAATGTCTGCACTTAAAATGTTCTCTGCGCCCGAAAGGGTAAAGCTGTAAGACATGACTGCATGTTGCACTGCCCCTTGTTTTCATTATAAAGGAATTGGATGCATAAATGTCCGCAATATGGAGTGTTCAAATTCTGATATCGATTGCGATTGTATTCGATTGTACACCCTTTTAAATATCTGATTATTTCATTAGGAGAAGTAAATTTCCAAAGAAATCGACATACTTGACTTTATTTCTACGTTTGACATAGCAAACCCAATGTGACCCGGGTTCATTGGCTCTATTAAGGTTCACAATGTCGGATTCATATTTTTTTGGTTTCTCTGGTAAAGTGTCTCTCATGAATACTCTTCTGAAATGACATAGGTTTTTGGCATATTTTGCCAGGTTCAGATTTGTAAGAGCTCTATCGGGTAGTCAAATTTGAGTTTTTCTTTTTCGGCCGTATCCTTTTCTGTATGGCCTCAAATATTATCCTTGACCAATCTTCTGACCTTCCATGGTTCTATTATGTCTCTTCATTTCTTCCAATTTTGCCCTTGCATTCTGAATATCAGATACGGTTTTGATACCTCCAGCTTAACTACCGAAAGCGGACATACCTGCAAATAATGGTACGAGAAAGGGTAATACTCCACCGGTTTTAGGCAATGGGGGCACTCTTGGTATCTTGGTAGTTTTCCATTTTTGTAAATATCGTTTAGCCTTTTTCAATGCAATAACTGAGGCTTTATCAATGGGTAAATGATGGCGTACTCGTGTAGCTTTTATAAGTTTGCCAAATGAACCACCCCGTAGCCCCGAACCCATTTTGACTTTGGCTTTCTTTGCGTTAGTTACAACCGAATAGCTAACAACAATATATTCTGCCGAGTTAGTTGCCATTCTCGAGGCTTTAAAGTACTTAGAGAAGTTACCTTTCACTAGAGTGGTTATCTTTTCCGACAGTCAAAGTTGTATTAGAAAACTTAGCAATATTAAAATTGGAGTTCACTTAAATAATTTCGAGTTGGACCTCCTATGGACTTTAAACAACATACAAGAGTCATGCAAAGTTATAGTGTTCTGTTGGATAAAGGCTCATATAGGAATAAAATATAACGAAGTGGTTGATGGTTTTGCTAAACAAGCGTTATCAGAAGGGACCCCCTTACCAGTCCGGTTACCCAAAGAGGATATTAGTGGACAAATTAAAAGGAACTGTCGGTCCATTTGGCAAGAGATGTATACCAGTAGTGACAAAGGAAGTTGGTATAAGAGGATGAACCCGAGAGTGGGCTCAGAATCCTGGTACAGGGAGGCCTGTCTCCCCAAGTCTGTATGTACTGTTATCAATAGATTGAGGGTGAACCACGGGATCTGTGGGACGTATCTCTTTAGGATAGGCAAGGCAGACAGCCCATTGTGCCGGGTGTGTCGGGTGGAGGAGAACCTGGAGCACATTGTACTTACCAGCACCAAATATCATACCCAGAGAGAACTTATGTTCACTGAACTGTATAAGCTAACCCAAGCCCCCTTTAGCTATCCCCAGCTTTTAATAACCCGCAACATTTTTATTTACCAATCCATTTACAGATTTATAATGCAAATTCAAAATCAGCCCCAGATTCCTTAGCTATATATTGAACCAATGTAAGCTCTGACTGGGGGGCGGGTTCCGGTATGGGGCCTGGGCTTGGGGTTGCTGGCTTGGCTGGTGGACTGTGGGGGGCACTGGTCTATAGACCCAGGAGTTCCGAAGGTCTGGACGGCCGGCACTACATGCAGACCTTCCTTCAGGAGCCTCCACTCCAGTCACTGGTCGGCGCTATGTATATTGTTTTGGGTGATGTGGTCCGGCGGTGCCTCCGGCTGTCCCCCGGCTTGGCTGGGGCCGCTTGCTTGGGCCCTCCGTCTGGGCTCCTCTCTCCAGTATCCCGTCTTTAGCAGATTATCTTTTATAGTGTAGTTTTAAGAAGAGCAATGGCTAGTGTGGTGTCTGCCGAGGCCAAAAAGGGAAAAAAAAAAAAATATATATATATATACAGCTGCTTCTACCCAAGATCATTTGCCGAGCTGCATTTGGAGTCTCAGCCTTTACAACTGAAAGTTGTTAATCTTCTTCCTAACGACAATAAAAATGTGGAATACATGACGAGTCTGTTACCAGCAAGGCCCCTGATAATTGTTTGCGGAGCTAGTGGATCGGGGAAAACCAATTTGGTCATTAGCCTTCTCCACAATGAAAATGGTCTTCGTTTTGAAAATGTTTACATTTACTCTCGATCTTTATCACAGAGGAAATACAATTTTTGAAAGAGGTTATGGATACGATTCCTGAAATTGGATATTACACATTCTATGACTCGGAAACTATGATACAATTGGAAGATGCAAAACCTCAATCCGTCTTTGTATTTGATGACGTTAGCCTTGATAACCACAATATAATCAGAAAATATTTTAGCATGGGACGGCGTAAGTCTATATACCCTTTTATATATATATATATATATTTATATTTGGCAAACATATGCGCACATACCCAAACATTTAATTAGAGACAATGCCAACTTTTTAATACTTTTTCGTCAAGATCTTTTAAATTTAAAACATATTTATCAAGATCACGTCAGCTCGGGTATGTAAGTTCACCCATGTAAGATGATTTGTTTGAAAAAATGTGTGCTCTATGTTGGGACGACGACCCATATGGGTTCTTTGTCCTTGATAAAACCCGGGAGGTGGACAGGGGGAGGTACCGGAAGGGTTTTGACACATTTTTATTAATGTAGTAAATAGGCTTCTCTCCTCAGTTTAAAATGAAACGTTCAATAGTACGCGATATTATAGAGACCTCTAAAGGTTTAAGGAAAAAAATCAAATCTATCAAGAGAGGATCTCTAGAGACCCAGGAATCACTGGAAAAAACATTCGAATCTGTTACTAAACCTCTTTAAGAATTAAGTGAAACTCTGAAAAGAGATAAAGTTTCCCCGTCAATGGCAGAAATTAAGGGCGTGAAGCAGACTCATCTCCCCACCTCGATTGCACCGAAATAAGAGAAATCAGGAATATATGCAGAGGAAACACTTTTACCCACTACCATTATACCAACAAATGAACGTTTGGGAAAAGAAAAATTCAGCTTTACACTCCGACATTCACTGCTACTCCTGATGACGAAGAGACTGAGCAACCTTTTGAGGAAGTATTTGAAAGTTCATCATCACCCCGTACACCTATAGAAGAGGCACAAGGTTTGTCGCAAACATCGGCTGGTAAGGAGGAAGTTGAGCAGCTGTTAGAACATAGCAACATAGGACCTTATTTGCATCCATATATAAAAAAGTTTCTGAGTGGTCAAACAAGAGATTTGGACGATCTCTATGGATTTCGCTTTCTCCCAAGCGGGGGATTAACATTGGGTGATACTAGCGTACAGGTGGACCATAATGATAAAACAGTCAATGACCAATTTTATGAGGGAACGCCAGGGCTCTATCAACTTTTGTTTTTAAAAGAACCAAAGACTTACACGAATGAGGATTTAGATAAATATAAGGAACTGCTGACGATTTCAAATGCTCATAAGCGACAGTTTAGTGAAGTGAAGGGCCTGAGCGGCAATATAGGTTCAAAGTATAAAACTATTATCTCGAAACTCTTTCCACCTACAGCCGCCGCCGCTAGACACTATCAAACACGTCAGACTAAACAATCACTATTTTCTGGCACGGGGTTATGGATGACTTACAGCAGACCTCTATATGAGCGTTGGGATGATCCGAATGAATTATGTGAGCGTCAAGCCTTGTTAATCGCCAGCCAGGACGCAGGAGGAGGACCTCATTCAAATGAAATTGCATCCATTTTGGAAGAATTGAATGAAGCCGACATTATACATTAATAATGACGGGCCATGATGAATTACACCCCCAAGAGATCTAATGAAGAACTACAATATTCATCATTATTCAAGTACTCGGGTAAAAAAGCTAGCATTGTTGAGCTTTTTAACCGCACCTTAAAAGGACAAATGTGGAAACATGTTTACCCTGAATGGAAATCATAAATTTGTCGACCTGCTGCCTGTTTTGCTTTCAAGATATAATAATACATCGCATAGAACAATACGTACCACCCCATCAAAAGTTGTTGAGAATAAGGATTTACAGAATGAGCTTCTTGTGACAGTTTATACTGCTCCAGCTGCCACTACTAAGCCTAAATTCAAAATAGGGGATTATGTACGGGTATCTAAATTGCGCAATGCATTTTCAAAAGCTTACCTAGCTCAGTTTTCACCCGAAATATTTAGAATCGTCAAGGTGCGTCTTACCAACCCACCCACATACCTTTTTCAAGATGTGAATAATAAGGAAGATATACAAGGTGGATTATATGAACAAGAGCTGCAGCATGTCCATGATCATGAAGTCTATCTTATTGAAAAAGTCCTCCGAAGAAAAGGCAAAAACTTGTATGTGAAATGGATGGGATTTCCCGAAAAAACCTTGTCATTAGGGAAGTATCATCGGCAGTTTGTACTTCGGAGAAGTATTGCCGGTGATTCCCGGAATATTTGTATTTTCTTTGAATCGATGTATTTCGCACTCTGGGACTCCAGGATTGAAAAAGTTGTCCGAGATTATAAAGCCCTTTCTATAGGCTGCCACCCAATTTAGATTTCTCAGACAGATACTATTCTAGTATCTCTGCGTGGGCAATCTAACCTCCTCGATGTTCTAAAGGTATTGTATGTGGGCAGCTCACTTCCTGGATAGACACCCGGGATTTGCGGGATTGAGGTTCCACATATTCGGTAGAGATATGATCATAGAGCAAACATTTCTGAAGATTGGAGTATACGTAGATTCATTAAGGAAATAGGAAGATTAAGTCCTTCATGAAGAACTTTTTATCGGTAATGTGTACGACTAGATAACATGGTAGTTAATATACACATATTTTAGTTATTTATTTTAGTAAGTAAATAATAAATATATAAATGAATATAAAATTCCTAATATTAATAAATACATTATATCCATATGTGATAGTAAGATGTTGTGGGACGAGATTTCTCAAAGAAATAAAAGATGTTGTCTTCCCACTGTTTTATTTTACACCATGTTCAGAATCAGGTCGGTGAGGGAGTGAGTGCAGAAAAAAAAAAAAAATGTGTGTTAGAAAGTGAAAACCGGTGGTCTGAAGACAAAGTACACGGAGGGGAAGTGTCCCGGGATGTTGAACGTTAAGCAAAGATGAGAGGTCGAGGATAAGACGAAGAAAGAAAAAAATGATATAATCGAAAGCACCAACTCCAGAAGTCAGAAAAGGACGTGGGAGTGATACCTACAACTCATCGCACAAATTACCACCAATTCATCATCAGATCATCAGCCGGAAAAAAAAAAAGAAGTCATTCAAGCTTTTTAAATGTGGTAAATTTCATGTATGTAAAAATGTAACTAACCCTTTTGAATTTTTATTAAAAAAAAAAGAAAAAAAAAAAAAGGAATTTTAAATCAAATAAATTAATTATAAATGTAACACCTTATTATGTGATCTTTTATTACTTTTAACCATATAATCTCATGGTATAGTTTTTTTTTTAAATTAAATAAGATAAGGAACGTTACAATATATGTTTATACCAATATAAAACAAATAATTTTTATTTCATTATATTTATATTGTTTTTTAAACCAACTCCTCTAAAACTATATTTTAATTAATTTTTACATTTTAAATCTCATATAATCTTTTTGGTTAAAATACCAGCCACTGCCTCCTACACTTCTCCCCTTCCAGTGATGTAGTTCACGTCAGTTCAAGGAAAGCAGTGTGAAGAATAACTAAACACTTGTGCTAGGAATCGTTTGGAGAAGTGTTCTACCCTTCCACTCCGCGTTATCACTCCCTTGTCCTTTTCGTTGTCCTGAGATGTCAACAGTCGAGGATTTACAGCAACAGGTGGGTGAGCAGTGATAATGGTTGTCCTTGTCATTAGGGGAGTCTCATCCGCAGTTTGTGCTGTTTGATCCGCAGCCAAGAGATAAGCAGGCTTCAGTCTGTCGATTGAGATTTTGCAGTCTTTTGCTTTGATAACGACAGTAAAATATTTGTCATATTTCGTTTTAATTGGGGAAGGACCTTCGTATGCAGCCTCTAGCGGTTTCTTCATCCTGTCCACCCTCACAAATACATGAGTACAATGTGACAGATCCTTGTGATCGAAAACATTTTGTTGAGTTTGCTGTCTGACAGGGACAGGTTGCAATTTCCTCATGGTGTCTTGCCGATTGGAGACAAAGGCATCAAGGGTGTCCCGCTGGTTAGAGACCGGAACACCTAAAAATTCACCAGGGACTTTTATCGATTTTCCATAAGTCATTTGTGCAATCGACACCTACGTTTCCGGATTGAATACTGCATGGATAGCTAAAAGTATAGTAGGCAATTTGAGCGAATTGTGTGCTTTTAAAGCGGTCTTTAAAGTCCAGTGGAAACTTTCTATTTACCCATTGGGTTGTGGGTGGTAAGGCGCAGTCCGTTTCAATATAACACCTCACAATTGGCTTAAATTTTTGAAAAGTGTCGAATCAAATTGTACGGCACTCCGAATCGACATATCCAATGTTCATATACTGCTTTTGCCACAGTTGCTGCAGTTATATCCACTAACGGTATTGCTTCTGTAATAACATAGTACAAAAGGTCCAAACAACAACTGACTTTATTTTCCAAATATTTGTCGAACACATGTTAACACAAGTATATTGTATTTTATATAATATAGAAAAACATATTATTTTAATATTAACTAATTTACAACATCTTCCCCCTCGGTCATCTGAGCCTGGAGGCTGGTGCCGTGATCCAGCCGAAGCTGGTCCGCATGTTTTCGAAGCCGGGCCTCCTGCACCTCCACCAGGTAGGACGACACGCCAGTCTTCTTCAACACCTTCCCCCGTCTGTACCCTTTTCCTGACGGATTCAAGACCCATACTCTGTCTCCCTTTTCAAACGTTCGAACATGAGCCTTTCGGTCATGGTAGAGTTTCTGCTTCACCAGAGCCTCCTCTACATTCGTTGACACATCCGGTTTCAACAGATCCAGCTCTGTCCTTAATCGTCTTCCGAGTAGTAACTCAGACGGCGTTCTGCCGGTTGTCTTCTGAAGCGAGTTGCGGTACGAAAACAAGAAATCTAGCAGCCCCTGATGTAAATCCATCCCGGCTTTGCGAGATGCGGTAAAGCGCTCTTTAAAAGTCCTGACCGCCCGTTCACAAAGACCATTAGTTTTAGGATGGTAAGGCGTCGATCTCACATGCGTAACTCCTCGTTCCTTGCAAAACCTCCGGAATTCATGTGAACTGAACTGGGGACCATTGTCAGATACGATGATTTTCGGAAGACCAAAACGAGTGAATATTTCTGACAATACGCCTATTGTTTTTGATGTTGTCGTTGATCCCATGGGCACTATCTCCATCCATTTGGACATAGCATCAATTACTACGAACCAATACTTTCCTTGAAACGGTCCCGCAAAATCAACATGAATCCTACTCCATGGTTCCGCAGGGACTGACCAAGAGTAGAGGGGTACCTCAGGTTCTTTCGTTCGTCCTTCTTGGCAGGCACGACACGTTCAATATCCACGTTGATGCGAGGCCACCATACATGCCATCTTGCCATTGCCCGCATAGCAGATATGCCAGGGTGCCCACTGTGAAGCATGTTAAGTAAGGTTTCCCTGTAGTAGGATGGTACAATAATCCTGCCCATCCAAAGCAAAATATTTTCTTCAAACGAAATTTCTGTACGTTTTTCATAAAATGTAAACAATTGGGATGGTACATCGGCCTTACGTTCAGGCCATCCCCTCGTTACATAGTCCATAACCCGCATGAGCACAGGGTCCTTTCTTGATTGCAGACTTAAGCTTTTCTTCGAAATGGGCAGTTCATCGACTTTCAACTGCAACAGATGACCCCGCTTAGCCGATCCGATGTTTTCTTCACTTGAACATTCACTTGTTGCTAAAGGAAGTCGAGATAATGCATCTGCCGGCGCATTCCTCAATCCACTGTTATAGACTATCTCGTAGTCATATGCACCCAGTATTAGAGCCCATCGAGTAAGACGGTTCGCTGCTAGCTTAGGCACTTCTTGATGCTCCCCAAATAGTCGAATTAAGGGTTTGTGATCTGTTCTGAGATGAAAATGTCGGCCAAAGAGATATTGGTGAAAATTTTTAACGGCAAAAATAATACCTAGGGCTTCCTTATCTAAAGCGCTGTATCTTTTTTCGGCGGCCTTTAACGATCTAGAGGCGAAAGCAATTGGTCTTTCACTGTTATCTAGGTACCTGTGAAACAATACGGCCCCCAAACCCGTGTCACTTGCATCTGTACATACTATAAGTGGCAGATTTTCGTCATAATGGGCTAGGGTCGGAGAGCTCGTGAGGGCTTGCTTAATCTCCTCTACAATTTTCTCGTCCTCCTGTGACCATTTCCATCTGATCCCCTTCTTGAGCAGGCGATGAAGTGGTGCACATTTGCCTTGAAGACTCGGCACAAATCTGCTATAATAGTTGATAGAGCCCAGGAGGGAGCGGAGTTCCTTAACATTGGAAGGCGACGGCATCCTTCGTATAGCCTCAATGTTGTCCTTGGTCGGATGAATGCCATGTTCATCGATCACATGCCCCAAATATCTAACCGAGTCCTGAAACCATTTACATTTGCTGGTTTGCGTCCTGATTCCCGCTTTACTTAACCTCGTCAGTACTTCCCTCACTCTACTAAGGTGAACCTCGTGATTCTTCCCAGTGATGATTATATCATCAAGGTAGCATGCTGCTCCTTCCACTTCTGCCAAGATACCGTCCATCGTGCGCTGGAATAAAGCTGGAGCAAATTTTATTCCGAATGGCAAACGTCTATATCTAAAATAGCCTTTGTGAGTGGCTATTACGACAAATTTTTGTGATTTTTCGTCCACCTCCATTTGCAAGTAGGCATCTCGAAGATCGATCACAGTAAACTGTTTACCCCCTCTCAATTTAGCTATGAGGTGTTCAAACAGTGGTAATGGATACGGGTCATCGTAGATATACTTATTTATACTAACCTTAAAATCTGCACATATCCGCACCGCTCCGCTGGGCTTAATCGTCACTACGATTGGTGAAGCCCATTCGATAGGTGTTGCGCTCGGATCGACCGGTTCAATAACCCCTTCATTTACCAGTCTGCTAAGCTCAGCCTCCACAGCAAATTTCAGGGCGAACGGAACAGGTCTCGCCCGGTATACTACAGGTTTACTGTTGTCACGCATCTGAATTACAGCTTTCTGCCCTGCTATTGTACCTAAAGATGATGTGAAAAGATTCGAAAATTCTTTTATAAGTCCTGTAATGACGTTGTCCTCTGGTTTGTCCGAAGCTTTCTTTTGTACCATACAAACCTGCGCCCCAGGCGGCAACTTGAGGCCGAACGCCAATCAAGGCCGAATAATGGAATATCAGTTTTTTCAATTTCACTCAATGTTCAGCTGCTTACTTTTACCAAAAGCACTAACCTTAACCTTCGATTCTCCGAGAGTTTTCACAGACAGGCCCGTGTAGGCCAGCAGGTTGGGGCTGCTTGACAGTTTGGGAGATCCTATGTCCCTCCAGACTTTTGTCCCTATTATGGACCTTGACGCACCCGGATCATATAACATTCTCATGGGAACCCCGGCTACTCGAACGTTGAGCATCACCTTGGAGTATCCCGGACTTGTAGACATTACGTTGTCCACGTTGGAATACTCAGAAACGGAAATGTTGTCACCGTCCGACTGACTGTGACGGCCTGAATTGACATTATGAACGTTTGAGTTCTCAACAATGATGGCATTGCATATGGCCCGACAAACTTTCGAAAAATGATTTAGCTTGTCGCATGCATAGCATTTTTGATTATGCGCTGGACAACTAATTCCTCTTTTATGCAACTTCCCCCCACATTTCAAACAGTGGGTACCTCTGACGAGCTTTAATACCCTTCTCTTCTTCTTTGGGCGCTCAATCGGCCCCGACTTCTCCACCCGGCACACTTCGGTGTTCGAATGCCGGTGGATAAACGAACTTAGTTGTCTCTGTTGGATTTGGACGCTCTCCAAGAGCAATGCAGATGATTCTACTTTCGAGAATGTCGCGTCACCTGATCCGTGAAGTCTCAACAGTTCGTGCTGCCATATTTCGTCATTCGCCCCGACCAAGAGTTGGTCGCGCAGGCGCTCCTCCAATGACGCTCCGAAATGGCACTCCCCAGCGATTGCTCTAAGGCAACTTATATATTCTCTTAGCGGTTCCCCCTCATTCCGGAACCGTTGGGTGAATCGTACCCTTGCAGTCAAAGGTGCGGTGGCCCTGCAATAGTAGCGATCTAACACCTCTACGAGTGCCCCAAAGTTTTGATTGGTTACCTGGTTTGGGTGGAAGTGGTCTACCAACATCTTGAACGGCCCAGGTCCCATCCTGGACAGCAGCAGGTCCCTCTGTAGCCCCGGGTCAGTCACTCTGCTGGTCCTCACGGCTATCTGAAACCTCTGCCTGTAGTACGTCCACTCTTCACCGGCATTCCCATCAAACTGTGGCACTCTGAACGGTTGCTGCCCAAACTCCGCATAGGCGGCTTCCGAAAAACCATTATTGGTTTTTTTCGTTTTTGGCATTATTATTTTTTAATTTTTTTTAACCTCGATCGCCAATGTAATAACATAGTACAAAAGGTCCAAACAACAACTGACTTTATTTTCCAAATATTTGTCGAACACATGTTAACACAAGTATATTGTATTTTATATAATATAGAAAAACATATTATTTTAATATTAACTAATATACAACAGTTTCCACCCAATTAGTGAACCGATCGATAGCTGTTAAAACGTATGTACAATTATTCGAAGGTGGTAACGCTCCAACTAACTCAATATGAATTGCTGCAAAGCGATCGTCCGGTTCGTTAAAAGTTCCAAAAGGTGTTGATGAATGTCGTATGACTTTGTTCTTTTGACACGCATTGCATGTTTTTGTCCATTGGCGGACATCTTTATTCAAATGTGGCCAGATGAAACGAGATGTCATTTCTTTCACTGAAGAATACATACCTGGGTGTTGCATGTTGTGGATTTGACGAAAAACCGTTTTCCGAAATTGGTAAGGAATAAAAGGTCTTTCATTAGATGTCGAAACATCACACCAAATTTCATTATCACTAGAAAGTCTATGCAGTTTGAAAGAATGAGACGTAGACGTGGTTTTCAGTGTCTGCAGTTCACTATCTTGTTTCTGAGCATTTGCTATTTAATCCCAATCCAGAACATAAACAGATTCGATTCTTGAAAGTGCATCTGAGACTAAGTTTGATTTCGTACTGATGTGGCGGATATCTGTTGAGAATTCAGATATGAACTGAAGTTGCCTGAGTTGTAGTGGAGACGCTTTGTTGTTTTTTTGTTTGAATGCATATAATAAGGGTCGATGATCTGTGTAAATAACGAAGTCACGCCCTTTCAAGAAATATTTAAAATGTTTTATGGAGAGGTAAGCACCTAGAAGTACTCTATCAGGCGCGCTGGGCGTTATTCTATTTTTTTTAGTAGAACGCGATTGGTTTCCAACAATCTTTTTCAAACTGTTGTATAATACTACCGATAGCGAAATCATAGGCGTGTGTTACTAACGCTAACGGGTATTTCGAATCCGAGTAGGTTAAAATTGTCATTTGTGCTAAATCTGTTTTACATTTTTCAAATTTCACTATTGCTTTTGGGGTCCACTCAATGTGTCTCTTGTCCTTTTTTCTGGCTCCTTTTGAATAGTCATGTAAGATCGCCTTTGTATCAGCTGCATTTGGAATATGTCGCTGATAAAAATTTACTAATCCGAGAAATGTTCTTCAATCGTGTACATTCAAGGGCAATTTGTAATCTAAGATTTCTCTCACTTTCTCTGGAAGCGGTTGAATCCCTTTTTCACTTATTCGGTATCCCAAAAACTCTCTTTCAAACTGTTGTATAATACTACGCCGAAACAAGATTTTGAGACGTTGAAACATAAGCCGAATTTATTTAATCGCTCGAAAATAATCTTAATGTGTGTGTTGTGTTGCGCTTCGGAGTCTGATGCGACCAAACAGTCATATAAGTAAGGAAAAATCCAAACCTGCAAATACTTCGTTTATAAAACGTAGAAAAGTGCTTGGCGCATTTCGCAAACCGAATGGCATAACATTTTTTTTTTTTTTTTTTTTTTTTTTTTTTTTTTTTTTTTTCTTCTTTTCTTGGCCTTAGCTTTTCACCATAGCCAGTCTATGTAGTATTAAATTTAGACTCTTGCATTCACCGACCCTAAAAACTTCACAATACTACCATATATCTCAGTATTGTTTGATGCCAATAATGTGGTGTAGCAAAAAGGCTGTGTTACCAATTTCTCTGCAGTGGATAACATTGTTAATCGTTCTATTTGGTACTTGTTGCAACTCATAATAATGTGCTCCAGAGTCTCGACCTCGTCACAATGCCTACACTTGGAGGTTTCGGTCAGACCTATTCTGTGAAGATACCATAGGTCTGACCGAAACCTCCAAGTGTAGGCACTTAGACAAATAGATATAATCAGGAATGGCGACAGATGAGTCGACCTTATGATCGACCACCTGGGCGGCCGACAATGGAAAACTCGGATCAATTAAGGACTACATGGATTACATAACATTAAACTCAAACATGCCAAAAGGTGTCGCTTGAATCCCTTTTTCACTTATTCGGTATCCCAAAAACTCTCTTTCAAACTGTTGTATAATACTACCGATAGCAAAAAAAATGATTATGGCGGTTTTGCATAGGGATTTGAAAGTAGGCTTTGAAAAGGTCAATCTTAGAAAATATAATTTTATCTTTCAAAATGTTTTCAAAATCAACTAAATCGTTTGCATGATTGATATTCGGGTACCTATCAGGGACAGTCAGATTGAGTCGGCGATAATCGCCACATGGTCTTAGAGTACCATCCTTCTTTGTCGTTAGATGAAGAGGGCTATACCACTTTGATTTTGAAGGTCGAATTATTCCATGATTCAACATGAACTGAAATTCCTCCTTTGCAATTTTCAGTCTGTTCGGATCTAACTGACGTGGACGATAGGGAACTGGTAGGTCTTTCGTTTCTATACAAGACATCGTGTTTTACGTTCACCGGAAACAAATAAGGTTTAGTTATATTCGGATATAAGTTTAAAGTTCCGAAAACGTTTGAGCCTTTGAGAGAGTACTAATAATATCGTCTGTATAGATATCAGAAACAGTGCCGATTGTATACAATTTCGTGGTATTATCAAGGCTTTTTTGTTTACATTCCACACTCAAATTAAAATAATGTAAAAAATCTGCACCCAGTATACCTTTAGATATTTTAACTTCGATAAAGGTCCATTGGAACTCCCTGCGAAGTATAAAGTTGATTGTCAAGGTTCTAACGCCGTGAGTAGGGATTTCCATATCGTTCGCTGCAAACAATTTAAAATCTGTTGGGAGTTTAGAAACTTTCTTACAAGGAATGATGAGCCTATGTCGACAAGAATTGCTACTTACTGCCCTTTGTCGTTTCCCTGCGTTTTTCTCAGGCGTACATTTCTCAGGCAAACATTTTTTTTCCAAAACGAAAGTGGTAAAAACAATACTTGCCATTTCTGATGTAGCAACCTCGGCCATTTCTGATGTAGCGACCTCGCTACGGGATCTGCGGTTTCACCGATCGACTCGGAGCTTGGAAATTTCCTTTTTCGAGTAGCTGAATTCGGTGTTGCAATTCACCAACCTCAGGAACCTGGGTATTTGGTTTCTGTGAGACCGATGATACCTGTTTGGAACTCATTTCATTCAATCTTATCGCCAATTTTCGCTAATTTGTCAATATTTTCCTCCGAAATAACTAAAATGCTTTTAATATGAGTCGGAAGTTTATCAAGCCACAGGGTTTTTAACATCATAGCTGAGACATTCTGACCTGAAAAACTTTTCATTTTACGGAGTAGTTGGCTGGGCTTTAAATATCCGAGGTCCAATTCGTTTGCCGTACTTCGCTCTCATTAAACACGTTGAGGAGACGTTCCTTCGCCTTTGAATATTTATTTTCGTCAGTCGACGAAATTAAATCATAGATGTTTTCAACCGTGCGTAAATCAAGTTGCGCAATCAGGTAGTTGAACATTGGTTCCTGCGTGATCCTGGCCAATCGAAATTGCGCTTCGGTCTGGCAGAACCAGATATCCGTCTTTTCCGCCCAAAAAGGGGGTAATGTGAAGCTGACCACATCGACCGAAGATCGTGCCCAGGGTTGAACGTCTAAAAAGGTTATATTACCTTATCACCACTGTAATCTCCCCCTGTGGTTATCCTCGTCAGGTTATGTTACCTTATCACCACTGTAACCTTCCCGTGTGGCTATCCGTGTCAGGTTATAATAATAATTCTTATGTTTTTAGTTAATATCGATATAGGTCGTGGGTGTTGGTGGTGGAGGGACATGGGCGTTGCTGGGCGGTGGAGGGAGAGACGGGTGATGGTGGAAGGTGGAGGGACGTGGTGGTGGGAGATAGAGGGATCTGTGACAACCTTTGACCCCTCCCCAGCTCCAAATCACCCACCATCGTACATCCCCAGCTCAATAAGTGTCAGCTCTCTCTCTAAACCTCAATAAGGTTCCAATCTCCCTCTAAACCTCAATAAGTTTCCACTCTCCCTCCTAACCTCGATAAGTTTCCGCTCTCCCTCTAAACCTTAATAAGTTTCCGCTCTCCCTATAAACCTCAATAAGTTTCTGCTCTCTCTCTCTAAACATCAACAAGTTTACGCTCTCCCTCTAAACATCAATAAGTTTCCACTCTTTCTCTAAACCTTGATAAGTTTCCGCTCTCCCTCTAAACCTCAATAAGTTTCCGCTCTCCCTCTAAACCCTACTTTAAATTTTTGACCTTGAAATGGTTTTCGCATGCATTAGACCTGTGCAAACATGTCGAGACCTATTGTTGCAGGCATACTTCACCATCATATACACAAACAAAGAATACAAATGAAGACTACAGGGGAAAAAGGGGAAGGTCACTTTTTAAGAAAAAATGAGTTAGAGTTGGCAACAACTTCCACGGTAAGTCTACTTTCATTAAACAAGTGAAAATAAGGGGAGAAGATGATGGGTGCTAAGATAAAGCAGATCACCTTCGAAAAATTACCGCGCAAGAAGGGGGAAGCTCTGTGCTACCAGACAAAAAGGGGGACTAGCGGTCGCAGAGCGTCCTTGATATCTCACACATCTTCGCCACATCAAAGAGAAGAGAAGTAAAAAGAAACCCACAAGAAAAATAAAGTAATAACAGCACTGTTAAAAACATTTTTTGTTCACAGCCTCGTTCCCATTTTATTCTGGAGTTCCCCCTTCTTCCTCAGTTTTTTTGCGACATTCCCCCTTCTTCCCCAGTATTTTTTGGAAATTTTGTGTTTTTTATTAAATAAACTGATTATTTAGAGTGATTTATTGCACATAATTTCCCACATTTATGTATATCACAAATGATGAGTAATTGAACTTGAGGGATTAAAGTATACATACATAGGGGAAGGAAAATGGGTCAAACTTTAAAATTCGAATTACCAAAAATCATAATTTACCACATTCCCCCTTTTTCCCCTGTAGTCTTCAAATTTTAGGATATTGGGACAAGTACAAAAAATACACTTAATTTTTTTTAGCATGGATTTTTATTTAGTCTAATTTACATAGATTTTTGTATTGTATTTCAAATTATATTTTCAATGTTTTCTTGATTCTTCCATCGTTCGTAGTGCGTTTTCATATCCGTCGACTAAGCCTTCCAGCCCCACATGGTGTTTCCTTGAGCCCCAAACCTTCTTGTTTTTCTTCGGAGATCGGTCTAGTGTCTTTCTAGTCACGTGGTCATTCTGAATAGGTTCTTGTTTTTTTGTTTTGTAAAACATTCTTTATATACTGAAACAGAACTAATTTTCACTAGAGCACATTTCCGAACGCTCCTCATCCCAAAATGTTTTTAAAGTCATCCTTAAAGAGCGTTCATTCTTCTTCACTTCGAACAACCCTCCAACGGCGTAGTCCCAAAAAACTGAGGACCCCCTCCCAATTTTTATTCCATGATTTAATCTTAAATCCCCACGACAATTAACACATCCAATGTGCTATCCCATCTCAATACCCCCGCTCTCCCTCCGAATCACTACTCTCTATCTTCAGTATAGCGGCGTAGCCAATCCATCTCAATTTTCTCACTTATACTCCCCAATTATCCCATCTCATTCTCCCTTTAAACCTTTTATTCAGTCATACATCCAAGCAATTCAATTTTCTTTACATCTCATCATAGTCCACTACCCTTAGCCATCATGCTTCGCCCCTGATCAACACCTGCAACCTCTCTAGATCGTCTGACATTTTGATCATAACCCGGTCTACCCATACTTAAGCCTACATTCTACGTCCATTAACCTCTCCATTTAATCAGTCATACTTACCCACCTCAAATCACCTTCAATGCAGATACCAGTAGATAGTGTTTCTTCTTCGTTCTGGCGCAGGAAGTGACGTCATCCAGTGTGGCGCAAGATGGCGGCCGACCTAGTACAGGACCTAATTTTTAATTGCATGTATTTTTATTTAGTCTCATTTACATAGATTTTTGTATTGTTTTTCATATTATATTTTCAATGTTTTCTTGATTCTCTTATTTCATCGTTCGTAGTGCGTTTTCATATCTGTCGAATAAGCCTTCCAGCCCCACATGGTGTTTCCTTGCGCTCCAACTCCCAAACCTTCTTGTTTTTCTTCTAGTCAAGTGGTCATCATGAATGTGTTCTTGTTTTTTGTTTTGTAAAACATTCTTATACTGAAACAGAACTAAATTTCACTAGAGCACATCTCCTCATCCCAAAATGTTTTAAAAGTCATCCTTAAAGAGCGCTCATTCTTCTTCACCTCGAACAACCCTCCAACGGCGTAGTCCCCAAAAAACTGAGGACACCCTCCCAATTTTTATTTCATGATTTAATCTTACATCTCCACTACAAAATAACACGCGGTAGTGAGGTGGGATAGAAGTGGTTTGAATCAGAAAGAAATGTTGACGGGGGCAGTAGTCCACACTTGTAGGACTCTGACTTGATATGATGTTGGGGAAGTAGAAGTGGACAGCAGAATATTGGGATGCATTGGCCGTTGTCAGAATTGTGCGGGGATTTGAGAAGGTTGGGAGAGCAATTACAGTAAAGGACGGTTGGTGGAAGGAGAAAGAAATTGTTTTGGCCACTATAAACGAGGATTGGAATACAGTAGAGATGCTGGTCAAGCGAGTGCTGGAGATGAGAAGTAGCCTAGGTACACAAAAAGCAGCATGTAACATAACGAAAGTTAAATATATTGCATTTCATCGTTAGCCTAAGAATGTATCCATGAGACCCCTGGAAAGGTACATCTAGATCTAAAGATTACTCCGCGCATATGGGGGCGGGTCTGTATGAGTAAAAGGTTTTAGAAGTAGAGAGCAGAAAATTGGTTAGGACAACTAGAGAAAAAATTAGACAATTGATGTGGGGAAGTAGAAGTGAGTCATAGAAAATAGGAGAAAGACCTGAGGATTAGGTGTGGGTTGAAAAGTTTCTGCCGGATTGGAAGAAGTACAATTAGTCTGAGGAAGTAGAACTATAATTAAAGAAAGACCTGAGGATAAGGTGTGGGTTGCAAAGTCTCTGCCGGATTGGAAGAAGTACAATTGGTCTGAGGACGTGTATCTATAATTAAAGATTATGTTTTAGAATAATTGATGTGGGTATGTGCATTGAAGGTGATTTGAGGTGGGTAAGTATGACTGATTCAGAGGGAGAGGCTAATGGACGTAGATTGTAGGTTTATGTACGGGTAGACCGGGTTATGATGAAAATGTCAGACGATCTAGAGAGGTTGTAGGAGTTGAACAGGGGCGAAGCATGATGGTGGTAAGGCTAAGAGTAGTGGACTATGGTGAAATCTAAAGAAAATTGCTTGGATGTATGTCCGAGTAAAAGGTTTAAAGGGAGAATGAGGTGGGGTACTTGAAAAGTATAACTGAGAAAATTGAGATGGATTGGCTACGCCGCTATACTGAAGATAGAGAGTAGTGATTCGGAGGGAGAGCGGGGGTATTGAGATGGGATAGCACATTGGATGTGTTAATTGTCGTGGGGATGTAAAATTAAATCATGAAAAAAAATTGGGAGGGGGTCCTCAGGTTTTTTGGGACTAGGCCGTTGGAGGGTTGTTCGAGGTGAAGATGAATGAGCGCTCTTTAAGGATGACTTTTAAAACATTTTGGGATGAGGAGCGTTCGGAAATGTGCTCTAATGAAATTTAGTTCGGTTTCAGTATATAAAGAATGTTTTACAAAACAAAAAACAAGAACACATTCATGATGACCACTTGACTAGAAAGACATTGGACCGTTCTCCGAAGAAAAACAAGAAGGTTTGGGAGTTGGAGCTCAAGGAAACACCATGTGGGGCTGGAAGGCTTATTCGACAGATATGAAGACGCACTACGAACGATGGAATAAGAGAATCAAGAAAACATTGAAAATATAATATGAAATACAATACAAAAATCTATGTAAATGAGACTAAATAAAAATACATGCTATTAATAATTAAGTGTATTTTTTGTAGTTGTCCCAATGTCCTAAAATTTGTATTCTTTGTGTATATGATGTTGAAGTATGCCTGCAACAATAGGTATCGACATGTTTGAACATGTATATGCATGCAAAAACCATTTCAAGGTCAAGGATGTCATCAGATTGGAGAAATCGTAAAATTACTAATAATCGATAGGAATAATTGATAATTGTTAATATCTGAAAATGTATGACGAGATTTATATACCTAGATTTTAGCTCCCTTGAACAACCATGTCACGATAGACGAGGGGCTAGCAAGCCAGACTCCTAAACGGAAGGTGGTGTGCTTGGGGGCGCTAGTGGGCTAATTAAAAAAAATTTAGGGGCATAGGCGAGGGGTGGGATACAAATTTAAAGTAGGGTTTAGAGGGAGAGCGGAAACATATCGAGGGTTAAAGGGAGGGCGGAAACTTATTGATGTTTAGAGGGAGAGCGGAAACTTATGGATATGGGGAAGTAAATTGGTAGTGATTCAGAGGGCAAAAATAACCATGTCACGATAGACGAGGGTTTAGCAAGTCAGCCTCTCAAGGCAAAGAAGGGAGGTTCGACTCTCCTAAGGTCGATATTTTTTTTCTAAAGAAGTCGACCCTAGCTACATAATTAAAAATTAATTGCAATTCTGGAATCTTGGAAGAGCTAGTGGGCTAATTAAAAAACATTTAGGGGCATTGGCGAGGGGTGGGATAAAAATTTAAAGTAGGGTTTAGAGGGAGAGCGGAAACTTATTGAGGTTTACAGGGAGAGTAGAAACTTACATATTTGGTTGAGTGGGAGCTCGGAAAATTTAAGGGCATAGGAGGAGGGGAGAGGTGCCGCTGCACTGAAAAAGAATACTAACCCAGTTGCTCTTTAGCCCTGTGCTGAAGGTAACTTATCTCCCCTTCTCCCGCTTTCTTTGTTTTTCGTTCATTATAATTTCTCTGATATTACTTGACATATTTTGGAATGCAAAATTGTAAATATATGTGATCTTATTGACAAGAAAAAGAAAAACACTTTTACGTTCACCATAAAGAGATGAGAGAAATTTTTATTTTGAAATATGTTTACATTATTTTTGTAACCTATCACATTCTATTATATTTATAAATAATACACAATTGTTATTATTATTTTTGGCGACAATTAAAATAGACAAATGATGAACACTAAAAAGAAATGAAACAAGAATTGTTAGAAAAATTGTATGTAGCAATCATTATTCTGTAGAAGGTTTTTATTTAGCAGTACCTACCTCTTTTTTTTTAGTTGCATAAGCGTGTCCCACCTGTCTCTATGAAACTGTTCGCTTTACGTCATTGGTCACAAAATTTACTGATGGCAAAAATGTAAATAAGGGAAAAAAGATTCATTTGGATTTGAAGCCCTCTCCCCCCCCCCCCCCCCCCTCCCCTCGAGAATAACGCTGCCTACGCCAATGGATAAGACCAATTTTTATTGATGTTGGGGTTTGAGATAAGGAGCTTAAAAGTTTAGACCCTAAGAGGTAGGTAGTAGTAAACAAACTTGCTCTTTTCAACAACCTCAACCACGTGTAGTGAAGTGCTTGGGAAGGGAATTTTTCTGATTACTGTGTGTTTAATTTCAACTTTAAACAATATAAAATCTCAGTTTTAGAGCAGCGCTAAAATCGAACGGGTTCCACACTGAGATGGTCTCGCGACAAGGAGTTATAGTTAGTTAACTTTAAGACACGCCCGAGCTTTAACTACTAGGTCATTTCGCTCATTCTCTGAGCGCTCTCATGTACATCAAAATTCCAATTAATCAATTTGTACTAGTTTGAGGAGCTCTCTTGTCGTTAAGCAGGCATAAACGATCAAGCAACAAAATCGGGAATTGTGTAACATAACACTAGCACATAATCAACTCTAAACCTACGTTCAACAAATTTCCGATTAATCAGTTTGTTCCAGATTGAGAGTTCTATTATCGTTGTGTTAGCAGGTGCCCATTGCCTATAACCGCTAAATCCTACTAAACGGATCAAGAACAAAATCGCAAATTGATCCCCAATTTAGCACATGAACAACACTAAATCTTGCCTCTATCATAATTCCGATTATTCAAATTTTTCTTGCACATGACCATCTATGACTGCGAATTCCTGCTTCGGTTCGAGCATCAAAATAAGAAGTGAAACAACAAATTAGCATATAATTCGCACTAAATCATGCGTTTCAAAAAATTGTTAATTTAAAAAATGTTTTCAGTATGGGGCTAGCTTAATGTTAAAACTAGCCCCCACCTAAGATTGTAAAACCTGCTAAACGGTTGGAGCAACAAAATTGGGGACAGAGCAACAAACTTGCACATAATTAGTATTGAATCATGGGATGTGTCAGATTGCCTTCCATTTCTGATTTGGCGTTGGTTGGAGCTAGTTAGCAGCTTAGTGCACGTACCTACTACGAGTACCTGTCATTGTACACTTCACATCCGAAATATGGCGAGCTCATGGTTTTTTGACCTTTCAAATAAAAAAACTGAGGGCCTCGGCCGGGTTTCGAATCCGCGATCTTGAGCTCAGAAGGCTAGACCGCTACCTCTGAGCTACCGGCACCCTTCACTCTTTTGCTTGATGTGATTATGATTTACTCAATTGTATTTACAAGGATAGTTCTTATAAAAAGACTTAATTTTCTTTTGATTAACTTTTATCTTACTATATATTTTCATTCTTTTTAAAAATCTTGTTGACTTGAACTGCAGTGGCTTACAAAACGAATATATAGCCGGTGAAAAGAAGATGACCGATTTAGGTAATATTTAAAAATACTTCTGGCTTATACAAGCTGATTAGCTTAATTAATAATAATTGATTTTAATTATTTAGGATGCGGAATGGAAAAACATTGTGAAGAAAGTCGGCCGCCTACAGAAATAATTTTAGATTTTGGACGTGAATTACGTACCTACAGTCAACAAATATTTTCTGAATACGGAACTCATGAAATGAACAAAAAAATGCTACAGGTATGAATTATATCAAACTATCTATAATTCCCGGTGTTACATTGGGAGAACACTAATCTCTCATTAACCGAGGCCTCTCTCAAGCTCAAAGTTAGTAACTCTAACCAGTGTACAAACAAGGGTCTTTTTAAGATAGTAGTCTAACCATACGACTATCAACAGCTCTTCTCAAAATTGTTATCCAGTTGCTTTGAATTCTCTACAACAAAGATGAACGACAAACTACATACCTCCCCCCATTAGTTCTTTTCATGGTAGCTGCGTCGTATCTCAGCAGTTATCATAATCTGGAGATTTGCGTAATGGGAGTTGTTTTATTATCAGTTCGACTTCATTGGGACTGAATGCCTTTGGTGGGGGTTAGCTGAAGAGGGGTGGTGAATTGTGTCAGTACTCGGCCTGTATGTTGGTCGCTTCAGTGTTCCTAAATACGTACTAGCTGTGGTGCCCAACGTTCCTAACTACATACTAGCTGTGGTGCCTAGCGGTCCTAAGAACTTACTAGCTTTTTTTTTTTTTTTTTTTTTCGGGTATACCGGCCCCTGCAGGGGTTTCAACGACACCCGTCCGTCGCATAGGGGGGGATTTAGGTCATATTTTAGGTTTTTAAATAATTTATTTGCTGCTTCTGCCGGCTGTAGGACCCCGCCAATCGCCGGAGCGATCGGTTGGGTCCTCCAACCTTCCTTATCGGCGTTTCCCGAGAGAACTTGGGACCAGGCACTTATGTTCTTGGCTGCATTGCGCCGAGGATGGTCGCAGGTGGGCCGTGTTACCAGCAACCAGCGGTCATCCCCGGAACCATGTTAAACTGATTTTACTCTCTGCCAGTTTACTCATCAGCTTCCGCGGGTTTAGCCCCAGGTACGATCCTGTCCGGCGTGTTGATTCGTACAGCGGGCATTCGAGAACTACGTGTTCTGTAGTCTCGACGCCGCCGCACGAGCAGTTCGGGCTATCCTTCTTGAAAAAGAAGAGCTTGGAGTTGAAATCCTCGTGATCCGATAGTAACTCGGACGTCCAGTGGTCCGGCTTTACCCAAACCGATTCAAGTCTTGCCCGGACGTTTGGATAAGTAAGCCAAGATCGTTCGGCCGTCTGATGATTGTGACCATCGCTGCTGCTATTTATTTACTATCCACTCTTGGACTATGTCCTTGCAACGCTCTGGTCTGGACTGACCGTGTAGTTCCTCCTCCAGGGCTAGTCGCAAAGGCTCGTCGGTGTCCGCTCTAAGAACTTACTAGCTGTGATACTATGCCGTGACTGGACTTAACTCCAACCCGGGATGGTACAATTTTGCTGGATATACTCAACGGGACCCAGAGTTCTCCTCCCGAACCCTGTACATCCTTGCCGGGAATAATTTCGCAGGATATATGTTTAAAAATTAAAAAACAAAACAAATAACTAGTTCCACTTTTATGTTGATTGATTACACAAAATATATCTATAAAAAGCACACTATGCTCCTTTCTAGGTTGTCAATCGATAATAGATTTTTTTATTTTCTTGCAAACTAAAGAGAGGGGGAGATTTTCATCTCTACACACCACAACGGTACAATTTCCCTCTACTAGAATGAAAATCTCCCCCGAGCGTCTCACGTATAAAATGACTTGTATCTCGATGGATGCCACAAACCTTTGTATTTGCCCTCTTCATCTTCGAGCTTGCAAACGCCGGCGCGACTCACGTGGATGATCTTGAAAGGACCTTCGTACTTGGGAAGCAGCTTAGCACAAACGGCATCTGGCTTTGACGATTCGTGTGCGATGATGATGGATTCTACATGAAGTGGCTATATTCATGATGCATGAACCTTGGGGCATCCATATCTATTAAGGATGGTGTTCCTGAATTTTTCTGCGAAGTAGCCTTCCTGAAAGTTCTACCCAGCGGGAGAAGACTTCTTGTAGTACAAGCAGATAAGTGGATCCCTGAGAGCTCCTTGGATAGGGAACCATTAAATCAAAGCGGATTCCCATGAGGATTGCACGTATCGATGCTGCATCCATCCGCGATTAGGCTGATTATTGGCCTTCACCTTCTGACAAGCCTCGCAAGTATGGACGTAAGGTAAAACATCTTCATACATCCCAGGCCAGTAATATTGCCTTGCAATTCTCCAATGCGTTTCCATTGGAAACTCCAATTACATGATAATCCGACCATTAGTTAATGAGCTACTGGTATCTTTATATTTAAGCCTAGCCTCACAACCCTCCCTACCGTTCAAAATTTTAGGACGTTCAATACGCTATCTTTCTATTTGGCTTCTAAGAATACTACATGTGAAATTCCATGACAATCCGACCATTAGTTAATGAGCTACCGGTATCTCTATATTTAGGCTTACCCTCACAACCCCCATTCCCGTCCAAAATTGGCTACCGGTATCTTCATATTTAAGGCTACCCCCACAACTCTCCCTTCCGTTCAAAATTCAATTGACTTTTAAGAAAACTACATGTTATATCTCATGATAATCCGACCATTAGTTATTGAGCTACCGGTATCTTTATATTTAGACCTACGGCCACAACCCTCCTCCCGTTCGAAATATTTGGACGCCACACACCCTATTTTCTATTTGGCTTCTAAGAATACTACATGTGAAATTCCATGGCAATCCGGCCATTTGTTGACAAGCTACTGGTATATTTATATTTAGGCCTACCCCGCAACCCTATTTCCCATTCAAAATTTTGGGACGTCACACACCCTATTTTTCTGTTTGTCTTTTAAGAATACAACATATGAAATTCCATGGCAATCCGATCATCCATTAATGAGCTGGAAATATCTTCAGATTTTGGCCTATCCTCACCCCCCCCCCCCCCTCTCGTTAACAATATTGTGACGTCACACATCTTTTTTTACTTATTGGTCTTCAAGAATACTACATTATAAAAAATCCTTGATCACCCGGTATTGACCTATCACTATCTTCATATTTAGGCCTACCCCCACAACTCCATCTCCCGTTCACAATTTTGGGACGTCACATACCTGATTTTTCTATTTGGCCTTCAAGAATACTACATGTGAAATTTCATGACAATCCGACCATTAGTTAATGAGCTACCGGTATTTTCACATTTAGGCCTAACCTCACAACCCTCCTTCTTTTCAACATTTTTGGGCGCCACACATTCTTTTTTTCAATTCGTTTTTAAGAATACTACATGTGAAATTCTATGACAATCAGATCATCCGTTAATGACCCATCACTATTCTTATTTTTATTCTTAATACCTCCCTTCAGTTCACAATTTTTTACGTCACACACCCTATTTTTCTATTTGGCTTTTAAGAAATCTACATGGTATATTTCATGACAAACCGACCATTAGGTAATGAGCTACCGGTATCTCTATATTTAGGTCTACCCCCACAACGCCCATCCCGGTCAAATTTTTGGGACGTCACATACCCTATTTTCGATTTGGCTTCTAGAATACTACATGTGAAATTCCATGACAATCCGACCATTAGTTGATGAGCTACCGGTATCTTTATATTTAGGCCTAGTAGGTAGTTCGGAACGCTGGACTCCACAGCTAGTATATGCCTTGCAACGGTGGACCCCACAGCTAGTATGTTTTTGGGAGTGCTGGACACCACAGCTGATATGTGCCTTGCAACGGCGGACCCCACAGCAAGTACGTAGTTAGGGACGGTGGGCATCACAGCTAGTATGTGCCTTGCAAAGGCGGACCCCACATCTAGTATGTAGTTAGGAACGCTGGGCACTAAAGCTTGTGCCCCCTCAGCTAGTACATAGTTACTACTACTACTTGTGAAATTTCATGAGAATCCGATTACCCTTTAATCAGTCAGCATTATTTTTATGCTTAGCCCCCTCCCACCGTTCAAATTTTTCAGATGTCACATAGTTTATTTTTCTATTTCCCTTTCAAAAATACTAAATTAGAAATTCCGACAATGAGTTATCACTATTTTTATGCGTAGCTCTTCTTGCGACCCTCCCTCCCGTTCGAAATTTTGGGACGCCACATAGCCTGTTATTCAAAAGATGCTACATGTGTAGTTTCATGAAAATCCAGCCGTTTGGGCGTGATACTCAAACAAACAAACACACAAACCCCGTTTCAGCTTTATTAATATAGATTAGTACACTGTACTTTATACTCTTGTTATTTATCACTACATAATATTTGTAAATTATAAGTAAACAACTAATATTCCATAAAGGATATTATTTATTAATTTAATGAATAATTAACGGGAAAAATTAATAACCTGAACGAATTTCTTGGAAAAATGAACATATTAAATAATTAATAGTATTGTAAGATTTGCGAATTTTTTTATAATTAAAATGACAATGAATTATAATTATTATAAAATATTATAATTTAATAGTACTAAAAAAATGCTTTAAAAAATAATGTTATCGAAAATGATGATCATAAGCCACAAAGCTCCAAATCTTTTCTAAATTGTATTTCATAAGCTTGATAATACTCATCGCTTGAAATAGTAAAACATAAAGTAACAAGAAAACCGAAATCATTTATATTGAGATCAATATTCTCTCATGGTTTCCTATATAAAATACATTTTCAATTTTAGCAAATTGTGAGAAAATATCTTCTCTTACGATCATTAGGCATCCAGGTGAATATGATATGTTTTCCATATTAAGAAGATACTTTTTCAAAGTGAGTGGTGTTCTAGTTCGCTTTTCGTTTGTTGTAACTGCTCTCTACATAGAGTTTTTTTGTTACACGTTGTCATTGCATTGGCTTTAGAAGTTTTATTCTTTGCTTCAAATCTCATCGTCTACGAAGTGGATCAATTTTTTTCATTATACGACAGTAGTGTAGCATTAAATGATGCTTAGGTTTTAAGCTATTTCCACATAATTGTTTATACAATGTATGGTGTGCTAGTATTAATTCTTCTAATTCATTGAACGAATAATCGTCTCAATAATTATCGAAACAAGGAAAAAATTTTACGAAGTGAAATAAATAGCTTCCAGTGTTCATTTTTTAACTTCACAGCATATAGGAAAGTTATAGTAATGGGTCCGAAAGTTGAAATCAAAATTTTCATCATGTTTTTATGTTTCAAGGGTCATTTTTACACTATTTTTGGAAAGAAGAGTGTGTGAGTACGTATGAAAATGAAATGAAACCTATGTATGTATGTACGTGGTCAATTTTTCCTGCACGATATCTTGCTATTGAAAAGTGATATCGACTCAGCTTTGGTGTCAGTCGAAGCGTATCAACGTATATATGATCTGAAAGTATTTTTTCTCAAATTCCATCCATCCGTTTCTTTGTTGGAACAAAAAGACTGCCAAAAAAGTGGATTTTACTTTTTTTTTTTTATGAAGAATATAAAACGTATCTGTAGGGATCAAGAAGTTAAACCCCGAAAATAGACCCGCAAAATCCACAGGCAACCGCAGCCATGGATGCTTGGGGTACTCCCATGGATGAATTCTAACCTTCATTGGGTTATTCCTCATAATATGAAGACAGAGCGAAAGGTTGTGAGAAATTATCTTGTCATCCCTCACAACCTTTCGCCCTGCCTTCAATACTTTTGTCCAGCCCGGGCCACCATACATATGACGAACGCTCCAGCTCTTTCATCCTTTTTTCTCCCACATGTCCGGAATGTCGTCCAAAATTTCTTTACGAAACTTCTTCGCTATAATTACTCTCCTTCCCCATAATAAGATACCCTCTTCGCTTGTCAACTCACTCTTCTTCGAAACATATGGCACTGCTCTACTGCGCATATCTAGGTATGCCTAGCAATAAGCAGCGTGATAAAGTTACAGAAATCGAGCGTGACGTTGCGGGGGGTCGCTGCAATGCAATACAGCTCACTTCTAAGTATGTATAAAAACAGAAGCAACGATTTATTTGTTACAAAACACTACACTAAAAACAAAAATATTGCACAAAAGAAACATATTTTGTAGAATTGTGATGAATCTCGTGGGCCGTAAAATTATTCAAGGGCCCTTAAGCGATAATTGGGTTGCAAAACGACATCCTCGGACGGTTTTCGGCCGATATTTATCTCGCGATGCGGGCTTTTAGTTTCCTCTACAAATTTTTGATCAGATCAAAAATATAAGAAAACAATGAAATACATACTTCTACAACTTTTATATAAAGAGATTTCCGATGTCATAAATATAAGCGGTATCTTGTAAAATGTATGATAGGCTCCGAAGTGGTCTCAATTGTTAATTTTGCTCAACATCTAAACAGATCGAAATTACAGGTTATGTTTAGTTTTAGGTTTTATGACTCATGCTCGGGCTTTAACTACGAGGTCATATCGCCTACTACCAGAGCGCTCTTTCATCACTCTGGTTGACATGAGCCCGACTCTATTGTGGGAGTCCTAAATTTTGCCTACCCCAAATTTTTTATTCACCTAAGGAGGGGTCTTTAACGAGTACCTGACTTCGTACAGGCTCGGGACCATCGCTTAAGACCGATCCTTATAATTAATTCCTTCTAAACCTTCGAAATCTTTATTTGCCTATTTTTCTTTGGTTCTACCTTCCTTTTTTTTGCTCCTTCGTGTGTCCTTTGATTTCTAAATTTGAGGCTATATTTCAACTTAAATGTAAGTTTTCGCTCTCCCTCTAAACCTTCAGTCTTTTTATTTGATGGACCTTTAACTTTCGTTTTTACTTTTTTGAGGCTACACCACGCCTCATACGTATGTTTCCGGACCATCGCTTCTCAATATTATCTTTATACGGGAGACCGGGATAACAAATGTTATTGTGGGTCTTCTGTTTTCTCCCAGCCCCTGAGAATAAATTCCAGAACCCTTGAAAGCTCTGTGTCATTTCTAACGGCCTGGCGTACCAACCTTTTAGTGATTACGCCATACTCTTCTAATTTGGTAATAGTAATACAACTGCCAGTTTTCTCGTCTTCTTCTTGATCTCATTATTTTTCTTCTTTCTCATTATCTACGGGAAGTCTAGATAAAGCATCAACGTTCCCATGGAGATGGCTCTTCCTACGTACTACCTCATAGCGGTGTGCTCCCAGCAATACCGCCATCGCTGTAGATGGTCCGCCGCTGTCGACGGTATACATCTTTTTGGATCAAAAATTCAGATCAGAGTTTTATTATCTGTTATTATTTTAAATTTTCTTCCTCTGAGATAATGGTCGAATTTTTTCACTCTCCCCTCTAGAGCTAAAGCTTCCTGGTCAATCTGCGCATACCGCTGTTCACTAGCAGTTTTAAAGCATATACATATGCTATTAACAATAATTATTATATATGGATATTAGACATAACAGTCACTGCGAGAATTCCGAGATATATTGTAAAGTTCCATATTGACCAGTACACTAGTTGAGTAAAAGACAATAAGTGCAAATGAAATGGTATAAATACTCCAAGTCGAGATATCTCGAATAGGAGGTTATAAAAGGTTATCACAGATTGATACTGTACTACAATCGATTCATGGTAAAATAAAATAAAAATATTTCATTTGTTAAATGTAAATTAATGTAACAATATAGTTTAAGTCATGCATGCAATATTGTGCACATTAGTTTAAGTCATTAAAATTTTATGAGTAAGAAAAAGAATGATATCAAAAATAAAATTAAGTAATAGAAAAAACATATGTTTTGCTGTAGTCCAGGCAGTGCGAATTTACCCAATAGAAATGAGTGTGCGAAAAAACATGGCGATGATATAGTCCCACGCGGAAGCAAGTCTGTCGTGTGTGATCCCTGTTCAGAGATAGAGTGGTGAGGGTTAGTGCAGTGAAAAGTATAAAAGTATGTGAGCTAGTGAAAGAACCGGTTGTTTAAAGGCAGAAGACACGGAGGGGAAGTGTTTCGGGACGTTGAACGCCAGAAAAGATGAGAGGTCAAGTTTAATGGGAAGAAAGAAAAAATGATCTAATACAACGCACAAATCCCAGAAGTCAGAAGAGGACATAAAAAGTGATACCTGCAATCCATCGCACAACTTACCAGCATTTTGTCATCACATTCATCAACGGAAAAAGAAGAAAAAACAGTATTCAAGGTTTTTAAATGTCGTAAAAATTCATGTATGTAAAAAATTTGTAACTAACCTTTTTTTATTTTTTTTATAAAAAAAAATGTAAGCTAACGTGCGTTACATAAAATGTCGCAACGAACAGAAACTGAAAATTAAAAAATTGTGGCGCCCGAAAGTAAAAAAAATGTTTTTTTTTAATTTAAAAGTTATATTTGTAAAAAAAAAAATTGTATAAGAATGAATGGTAATTGGTAAAAATTGTTATAGTGTATTGTTTTGAATTTCATATTTCATTGTCGTAGTTGTAGAAATTTTAAATTAATTTCATAATATCATTGTAAAAGATAGCGGCTTAAATGGCGGAGCATAACGTAGAGGGTTCGGGAATCGCAACTCATATCAAAGATGGCGAAAAAGAAAGTATAACTTCTAATAGTAACAATAATCAAATATTACTTATGCTTCAACAATTCTGTGCTGTTTGGGTAAAGGGGTATATGTCAATTTTTCGTGAAAATGGGTAACACCTATCTAAAGCAAGTCATAACTTGCTTTAGATAGGTGATCTCTATGTTGGGGTAAAGAGAAATAAGTCAGAATCTTATGACATCATTGAAAAAAAAGGTAGTGAAAAGGGGGACAACTGAGAAACATGGGAGTTCTCTGAAACAGAAAAACTGACATATACCCCTTTACTCCAACACCACTGAATTAATGGCCCAATATGCAAAAATAGATCAAAAACTTGAACAAACTAATAATAACTTGGCGGAACGTAAAAAACAAAAAGAAAATATAGAGCAAAAATTAGAAAAAAAATAACATTGAAATTTTTGAAAAAGGGTTAAAGAAGGCAATTTGGCAACAAAATAATAATACATGAAATAATAGTGGAGACAAAAACAGATCTTATTGAAGTTGAAAATAAATGCAAAAATAAATCAAAAATGGATGAGGAAAAGAAATTAAAAATAATAGGTGATACTCAGAAAAATGAATTAGAAATAAATAATAAATGTGAACAATTAAATAATAAGATAGAAGGTGCGGTAGAGGCTGTTGAGAGTAGATTAAAAAGAAATATGAGTGAGTCTAGACAAGGAAATGGGGATATAAAGCAAAATAGAAAAACAAAGAAGATGTTAGAGACATTTAAATGTTTTAACATGAAAATAACAAGTGATAGTATTGTGAAAAGATATAATAATAAAGAGACAAAAATATTATCTTATAATAAAAACCTAAACATAAAAAAACATAAGATGAATAAAAGTAAAAATTCTAGAAAAATTGGATATCAGAAATTAAATTTTAATAAATGTGTAAATACACATAACAATAACAATCGAAAAAAAACTAAGTTCAGAAGTAATAATAACAAAAATAATTTTAAAAATTCAAAAGCAATGTATTTAGAGTACAAAAAGGAACAAATAAATAGAAAAATAATTATAAACAATAGTAACAAATTTGGAAAAATAGATAATAGAAAACTAAATAACAAATATAAAATAAAAAAAATAAAAGTGATCTAACTGATCGAAAGTTTGTGTTAGATAGAAAATTTGCTTGTCTTGGATTATATTGTAAATAGAACTCTAATGAATAATTGAAAATTGAATTGTGACTCAAGTAAAAGTATTGAACATGGAACATATTGATATGTCAACAAAGTTTATGTCAAGCAGTAACTGATAAATAGATAAGTGATCTGACAGCTAGTAGAGTGGTTGATGATAACAATGAATGAACTGAGTTGTAAACAATGATATTATGTATTTATTGTATGTATTTTTTATAAGATGTATATTGTTTTATTGAAATTTATATTGAATATGTTATATTATGAGAGATATAACAATTATAATTAAAGGTATAAGAATAATTAACAATATTTATAGTGGTTGTGCTCTGACTAATAAAAATAAAATAATAATAAAAAAAATAGGTGTAAGAATTAAATAAAATTATATTAAAGAATGTTAGTGTACTAACAAATTTCATATTTTTAAATGTTTTTTGAATAAAAAAACATAATTATTTATTAATAATATTATATTTAAATGGTGTTTGTTGTAATGAAATGGGGAAGTTTTATATAAAGGGTTATTATGTGTATAAGATAGCTATTTTTATGATATTTTTTGCATGCGTATTAATTGGTGTAGGGTGTTTAAAAAAAAAATAAATAAAATAAACGATAAAGATAACAAAAAAATATATAATAATCAATACAATAAACTATTGTATTTTAAGAGTTTGTTTTAAAGCTAGCATTCAAAAATTTCGGCAATTTTGAAATAGGAAGTTCGGCGATCCTACGCTATGCGAGCTATATTCACCCATAACAGGTTTTGGGGAGCAAACTATTGTTATTAATTATAATAAAACTATATAGTCTCAGAATTAATAAAAAAAAATATAGTATATGGATAAATAAACAATAATGTATCATAAAAAATTGGAATATAACTCTGAACGTAATTCTGTATAAACTAATTTTTAAAAAAATTTAATCATAATATGGAGGGATGTAACAGGAATATTTTATAGAAAATATAGTCTTGAATACATCATAGCAAAATTGTACAAAAAAAATAATCGGGAAAGTACCTAAGTCCAAATAACGTGAATAAAACTAGTTAAAAAAAAAAAAAAAAAAATTTCACCGGTATAAAATAAAAATAAAAAGGTAAATAATTTGTTCGAGTTATGTCTGGTTGTTATAATAATAATGGAAGTCAACAAATAAAAAATAAATGAATATAAAATGAATAGAGAAAAGTAAATATGATGCTGTAAATGGAGTATTAGATAAATAAAAAATAGAATGAAGGGAACAAATAAAATAAGATAAAAATCAGAAGGTTAGAGTGAGTTGTATTTTAAATAAAATGATGGAATAATGAATGAATATAACAATTTTTAGGCTTAGCCTATAGAGAAGAAAATTTGATTGTGAATATTTTTATGATAGTGGGCGAAGATCCAAAGAGGTCAGGATGGTTAAAAAATGCCAGGGAGATTATTTATTAAATTGTATATTATATTTATGGTTGTTGGTAAATTGTATGAAAAATATTGATTATTGTTGGAATTTTAAATGCGATGATATAGTCCCACGCGGAAGAAAGTTTGTCGTGTGTGATCCCTGTTCAGAGATAGAGTGGTGAGGCGTTAGTGCAGTGAAAAGTATAAAAGTATGTGAGCTAGTGAAAGAACCGGTTGTTTGAAGGCAGAAGACACGGAGGGGAAGTGTTTCGGGACGTTGAACGCCAGAAAAGATGAGAGGTCAAGTTTAATATGAAGAAAGAAAAAATGATCTAATACAACGCACAAATCCCAGAAGTCAGAAGAGGACATAAGAAGTGATCCATCGCACAACTTACCAGCATTTTGTCATCACATTCATCAACGGAAAAAAGAAGAAAAAACAGTATTCAAGGTTTTTAAATGTCGTAAAAACGCATGTGTGTAAAAAATTTGTAACTAACCTTTTTTTTAATTTTTTCATGAAAAAAATTTTTTTTTAATCAGATAAATTAAATAAAATGTAATTTTTTTATTGATTTTTAACCAGGTTATTTCATAGTATAATTAATTAATTTAAAATTTAAACTTGGAGAAGGATCGTTACATAAAATGTTTTCCCGAACAGGGACTATTAAAATGTAAGCTAACGTGCGTTACAATATACGCCAAAGCTCCACAGGATATGGGCAGTAGGGTGGGTCGAAAAAATAGATTTTTTTTTTCCGAACCGCTATAGTGCGGAAAAGTTGCCTCCGTTAATAGGAAGAAAAATGACGTAAACATTTTTAAAATCTGTTGACATCTTCCGTTCGCGCATCGTACTTGAAATTTATGAAAATAGTTAAAATTGAACACTGTGCATATAATTTTTTATGTAATTTAATTTTTATGGAACAAGAACGTTCTAAGGTGATTATATGCACAGTGAAACTTGCAAAAATGTTGTAAATTCCCGTTTTTCAAACACATTGTGCGACCGGAAAACATTTAATTATTAATGATGTTTTAATTTATTTAAGTTTATTGAATCGTAAAATAAGCATAAAAACTAAAGGTGTCGATCGAAGAATTTTAAGTAATATTAAAAAAATGTCGAAAAATGTTTAATTTTGTCTATTTCCATAAATTTCAAGTAAAATGCGCGAACGGAAGATGCCAACCAATTTTAAAAAATTTTACGTCGTTTTTCTTCCTATTAAGGGAGGCAACTTTTCCGCACTATAGCGGTTCGGAAAGAAAAAAATATATTTATCCCTAATGGGCAGGACAGGGTTATTGAGACATCGATAGAGACGATGGATAACCGACCTATCAGACAGTCATTCCGGCGAAACCCTTTCCAGCGGCGGGAGGAGGTAGACCAGTTGATCAAGGATATGCATGGGCAGGGAATGATAGAGCCGTCGACGTCTCTTTGGTCGAGTTCTATCGTGCTGGTGAGAAAAATAGATGGGAGCACGAAGTAAAAGGATAAGTACCCCTACCGAAAATCGACGACATCCTTGACCATTTGTCGGGGGCTAGGTACTTCTCTTCGCTAGATCTGGCTGTGGAGTTCTGGCAGGTGAAAATGGAGGGGCAGGACCATGCACCGTATTTATCAGTAGTTTGACTGAATATATATTGTAACGGTAGTTATACTCGCTTACATTTAAATTTTTAATTTATTTTAAAATCCCTGTTTTCGGGCGCCATTTATGTAACGGTCGTTACCTCTCCGATGTAATTTCTCATATACTTTAGCGCCATTATTTATAATAGTACTTGTACGGATAAAAGAAAATATAAGTTACAATCAAATTAGAGAGCAAGACCCTTACACCATTGAAAGAAATAAAAAAATGTCATAACTTATAAATTTTTATTTATTTAAAAAAATGTTTTGAAATTGAAAAAAATATTTTTATAGCTGGGGTTAGTAAAATTCACATAGATACAACAATATAAAAATACATAATTAATGATAAAAATTCGACCTGCATGCAATCAACCGCTCCAACAGTGGTTCCCAGTGTCCTTTCGTCTCATGCGGTGACTCGTGTTAGACATCGGTTTGTTCAATCATCCTTTGGTGGATACCGCTTGGTCCAACTTCTCCTGTTTCCTCACACGTTGCTGTCCCTGTCTTTCTTCATCAACCAATTTACTCTGCTTCCAACCTCTGTCCAACTGCTCCACTCATCATCTCACTCCTATCACTTGGTTGTGATCTTGACATCTTATAAAAAAAACTCACTACTTCAGGACTACAGACATCTCTCTCTCTCTCTCTGAACATCGACTGACATCTTTTTTTTTCTGCCTCTCATTGGTTAATAAATCATAATTATGTTTTTATAACCTTTTTTTTTTACATAACATTTTTTATCGTTATTCCATATCACTACAATAATATTTCTTGTAATTACCATAATAAAACAATTTAATTTCCCTACATTATATTTTTTTTTAATTACTTATATAATTATAATAGATAACCTGGACAAAACCTCTGCATTCCTTTATATCATTGTCTGGGTTGCTAGGGCGTGGCCCACTGATTATTGTACCTGAGTACTGTTTTTCTTTTCTTTAACTTATGTAAGGTTATATAGAACATTACATTGCATTCATCTCACTAATAAAAAAAAATACAATACATTTTTTTTTTTATATACTATTACATTTTACATTATTTGCCACGGATTTACATATGTGTTTTTGATTACATTTTCTGATAAGTAAGCGTCCCTATCTACACTCAAAAATGGCGACATGGTTCGCATAGCGTGTGTTCGATATGCATCTAACGACCTAAGTTCAATAGATTTTATTACTTGGACGTAACCCATATAAATCTTCAGCATTCATTTACATCCAATACATCTAATCAACTTAGAACATAAATAACTCGTTAAGGAAATCGCATCGTTCTACTTACCAGGTAACTCACAATTGCTATTTTTCATTACGTGGTATATTTTCGTAACTCCTATATAATTACTAATCATCTTATTTTAAATATATTTTTTTTTCTTTTTAGTTTGGATTTACTTTCTACTCAAATCATCTGCATAACCCAAGGCTTCGTTGGACAATAATTCGTTGTTCACCTCAACTTTATATTTTGTGTCAACTATATTTATGCTTTCATTTAAATTGATTCAGTGCAACACAGTTTCTTAATTTTTTTTTTTTTTCGTTTGATACCATAGTTTTTTTTTTTTATGTTATTATTTACTTCAAGATTTGTGCCAAGTTTTCTAACACAGAACTGTTATCAGAGTTTTATAAGGTTATATCAAATGTTTATATATTTTTTTTTTTTCGTTTGATATTCTTTAAAAAGATAAATTTACAATACATTTTTTTTTCTTTTTTAATATTAAGTGTGGAAATCAACTCAATCATTATGTTCACGTTTGATTTACTTACGTAACTTATTATTTTTATTTCAAAAATAGGAATATTATATATATATATATATTTTTTAAACACTTTACTTATTCGTTTCTTCTATCTATCAAATATTATTATTATTTATTTTTTTTCGGCAATTCCATTAATATAAAAAAAAAAACGCATGCGACAAAATATATCTTAAAATAGTTTATATCCATATTAACCCTTATATAAAATTTCCCATAACAACATCCACCATTAAATATAATATTTTAATAAATAAATAGGTATGTTTTTTAGTCTAAAAAAACATTAAAAATATCAAAATTTTCTGTTCAGAAAGACGGAGTCCATCAAACCTTATTTAGCTACATGATACTTTAATTATAATTTTATTCACATAAATATATTATTATTTTTTTTTTATTCTTTAAGTCAGAACACAATCCCTTACAATATTATTAATTATTGTAAATAACTAAATTTATATCATTGTTATATCTCTCATACGACAATATAACCACTATAAAATTCAAGAAAATAGCATACATCATAAAAAAAATACATATCATAAATAAAAACACATACAGTAAATATTTATATTTGTTGAACTATTTACAACTCAGTTGCATTCATTACTCATTATCACATATCAACAGCTGTCTTATCCCTTATCTATTTTTTTTTTTTTTGTACAACCATCCTATTTATTATTAATCATTCTTAAATGTTTACTTATGATTGTTATATCTCTCATATTATAGCATATTCAACAAAAAAATTCAATAAAAACAATACACACCAGAAAAAATACATGCAATCAATATGGACATTTATTGGACTGTTTACAAATATCAGCCCTTTATCAGTAAAGCCTCTAAACAGCTCTCTTATTAGTTTATCAGTTCGTCTCCTCAACCTAGACTTGGTTGACATATCATGTTAATTACGCTCCATATTTTTATTTTAATTGTTTAACTTTAGTTTTATTTATTCTTTACTTTCAATTATTTATTAATTAGACACTATTTACATATCAAGTGACAACTTCTTTGATTACATTTATATTTGTTTATCTTTATCAACTCAAATTTTTACACGCAAACTATTCTTGACAGACACAAAATTGTGATATCAAATCTTTCAGGTACATCCTTTATTAATTGTATTCTATCATTATTTATTCTTTTGACATAATCATCACTGACACTATTAAAGTTTCTTACGTTCAATACCTTTATTTTATTTATTTTTAATTTAATTTCAATTATTCATTAAAGTTCCATTTACAATATAATCCAAGACAAGCAATTTTCAAATACAAAATTTCCATCGGTTAAATACTTATTTTATTTCTTTCTCTTATATTTATAATTTAGTTTGTCGATTATCTTTTCTCCGATATTTGTGACTATTGTTTAAACTTATCTTTTTCTTTATTTGTTTATTTCTTTGACTCAGATATTTTGTTTTCGAATTTTTCAAATTATTTTTGTTATGATTATTTTTGAACTTAAGTTTTTTACAATTGTTATAATTATGTTTATTTACACATTTATTACACTTTAAGTTTCTATCTCCGATTTTTCTTTTAGTTTTATTTATCTTATGTTTTTTTAAGTTAGTGAATTTTTTATTATATAATTTCCTTGTTTCTTTATTTTTATTATGATTCGGTCTTTTCACCACAATACCATTTATTCTTAATATGTTTTTAATAAATTTAACTTTGTCTAGTTTCTTATTTATTTTTATTTTATTTCTTATTTCATCTCCCTTCCTACATTCTCTCTTATTTGTTTTGAATTTCTTTTTAGTTAAATTTACCTCATTTTTCTGAGTATTTTCTACTATTAATGTATTTTCACAATTATTCTGACTACCTTCAACGTTCATTTTACTCTCTACTATAATCTCATCCGTGTTATTATTTTGTTTGTCAGTTTCCTTTATTTTTTTATTTTCGTTTGTACTACTTTTTATCATTTGATCCATTTTATTTGTTATCTTTTCCGTTTCTACTATTCGTTTATTACCAAATTCCACGATGTTTTTATTCATTTGGTCAATGTTATTTTTTAATTCAGAAGTACTTTTTTCGATATTATTATTAGTTATTTCATTTTGTTGCTTATTCTCAGCCATTAATTTTTGAAGCATATTAGTTATTTGATTTTTATTATTATCTTCAAACATTTGGTCAATTAGATTAATTACTTTTTTACTAGCTGCTAATTTTTTATTATAATATTCCTGCCTCTGTTTGTCTATCTGGGCACTTTCACTATTTGTTTGTGCAATTTCATTATTCATTAATTTTATTTTAATTTCGAATTCATTTATAACTGATTCTACGTAATTTTTTACTTCATAAATACTCATTCCATTTCTTTTTATTATTTGCTGCACTGAATTAATGATATCATTATTATTTAAACAATTTGTGCCACCATCTTTGATTTGGGTTGCGACTTCAGAACCATTATTAAAGTCGGCCATTTTTGATGCTAACTTTTTTTTTTTTACAGAAATTATGAAATTAATTTGAAAAATTTTTTACAATGAAGATATTATTATATTTTACACAAAATTAACAGTTTTCGGGCGCCAATAAATTTAATTTTTTAATTTCAGTCCCTGGTCGCGACGACATTTACATAAAATTCACATAGATACAACAATATAAAAATACATAATTAATGATAAAAATTCGACCTGCATGCAATCAACCGCTCCAACAGTGGTTCCCAGTGTCCTTTCGTCTCATGCTGTGACTCTTGTTAGACATCGGTTTGTTCAATCATCCTTTGGTGGATACCGCATGATCCAACTTCTCCTGTTTCCTCACACGTTGCTGTCCCTGTCTTTCTTCATCAACCAATTTACTCTGCTTACAACCTCTGTCCAACTGCTCCACTCATCATCTCACTCCTATCACTTGGTTGTATCACTCATCTTATAAAAAAAACTCACTACTTCAGGACTATAGACATCTCCTCTCCACATTCGACATATATCGCCTCTCTCTCTCTCTCTCTGAACATCGACTGACATCTTTTTTTTTCTGCCTCTCATTGGTTAATAAATCATAATTATGTTTTTATAACCTTTTTTTTTACATAAAATTTTTTATCGTTATTCCATATCACTACAATAATATTTCTTGTAATTACCATAATAAAACAATTTAATTTCCCTACATTATATTTTTTTTTTTATTATTTATAAAATTACAATAGATAACCTGGACAAAACCTCTGCATTCCTTTATATCATTGTCTGGGTTGCTATGGCGTGGCCCACTGATTATTGTATCTGAGTACTCTTTTTCTTTTCTTTAACTTATGTAAGGTTATATAGAATATTACAATATATGTATAATAGGGTGAAGTGAAAAAAATGAATTTTTGATTTTCGGAAACGGGTACCTTTCAATTACTGTGTATGAGGCTTAGTAACAATTCTGTAAAATATTTCATTTTTACGACTTCATCTTGAGTCTGCGCATTTGACTTAAAGTTTTGAAATTTTTGAATAATTTTAGATTTTTCAAAAAAAATTTTAAAGTATTGGAAATGAAAAAATTGATGACGGGTGGTTATTAAATGGCAGAACAAGGCCTAAAATATACAAAGAATTTTTTTAAACCATTTTAGATTATGGTTTCAGTCTGCGCATTACGCCCAATGTTCATCAAATTTCCGATATTTTCAACATTTTTATAACTCAATATTTCCTCTCAATCAAAACTTTGTCTTATTCCTTTTGTTATTACTACCTCGCATTGTGCAATGCACAATGCGAGGCAAATAAATAAAATTTATGATGATTCATTCATCACATTGATGACACAGGAAAATACAAAGGTGTAATTAGCAAACTGGAAGAAAAACTTGGTAGACCTCTGCAGTGGGTCATTTGCCAATTGCATTCGAATGAACTTCCTTTGCGGCATTTATTGCAAAAGCTAGATGAACCTACTGGTGGACCGAAAGGATTCGTTGGGCCTGTTGGTCGAAACTAAACAACATGTCATACTTTGAAATCAGTTCAGTTTGAGCCCATAGTTTGTCATTGATGATTTGAGTACTGACCAACAGTATCTTTATGATATGTGCAAGGTAGTTTCGACTGGGAAAATATCCCAAGAATTAGAAAACAGAAGTCCAGGAAAGCTTTCCCACGCCAGATGGTTGACTACAGCAAACAGAATCTTAAGACTGTATGTAGCTACTACTACTCCAACTCGACTATAAAGAGTTGCACTTATCTCTCTGGGGAAAATCAGAAAATTGTATTCGAATCCATTCAAAACAATGCAGACTGAAACCTGTAACTTCCACATCATGCCAAGAAATAATATCGATGTATTCTGCTGCTCCAAAATCTATTTTTGGGATCTGAAACATTCTCACTTGTTTGCTGGTTTGTTTTCTAGATAGAGCGTGGATAATACGTCTTAAAGCCAGTTTCTTTATATGCTCTCTCTTATCAACCAACATGGATAACAGGATTCGAATTCAATTTTCTGATTTTCCCCAGAGAGATAAGTGCAACTCTTTATAATCTCCCACAAGTTCGTAGCTCCATTAGTAACTTTTGGATTGCACTTGATCCTGAACCAGCCAGGAGCATACACTTTTACGAAAAAGTTGCGAGCTCTTTTAAAGTTTGAGTTGGAGTAGTAGTAGCTACATACAGTCTTAAGATTCTGTTTGCTGTAGTCAACCATCTGGCGTGGGAAAGCTTTCCTGGACTTCTGTTTTCTAATTCTTGGGATATTTTCCCAGTCGAAACTACCTTGCACATATCATAAAGATACTGTTGGTCAGTACTCAAATCATTTTTATTGCCACGATCGATCTGATCAATGACAAACTATGGGCTCAAACTGAACTGATTTCAAAGTATGACATGTTGTTTAGTTTCGACCAACAGGCCCAACGAATCCTTTCGGTCCACCAGTAGGTCCATCTAGCTTTTGCAATAAATGCCGCAAAGGAAGTTCATTCGAATGCAATTGGCAAATGACCCACTTCAGAGGTCTACCAAGTTTTTCTTCCAGTTTGCTAATTACACCTTTGTATTTTCCTGTGTCATCAATGTGATGAATGAATCATCATAAATTTTATTTATTTGCCTCGCATTGTGCATTGCACAATGCGAGGTAGTAATAACAAAAGGAATAAGACAAAGTTTTGATGACACTTTAAGTAAATATTGAGTTATAAAAATGTTGAAAATATCGGAAATTTCGGGAAATTTGATGAACTTTGGGCGTAATGCGCAGACTGAAACCATAATCTAAAATGGTTTAAAAAAATTCTTTGTATATTTTAGGCCTTGTTCTGCCATTTAATAACCACCCGTCATCAATTTTTTCATTTCCAATACTTTAAAAATTTTTTTTGAAAAATCTAAAATTATTCAAAAATTTCAAAACTTTAAGTCAAATGCGCAGACTCAAGATGACGTCGTAAAAATGAAATATTTTACAGAATTGTTACTAAGCCTCATACACAGTAATTGAAAGGTACCCGTTTCCGAAAATCAAAAATTCATTTTTTTCACTCCACCCTAATGTATAATCTTTTCAGTCGAACTACTGGGTTGGCAGTATTGGGATTTAAAGCTCAAGATTTTCAAGCTCAATTTCAATATATATATATATATATTGTAACAGTTGGTTATTTATGGTACTTTGATAATCGATTTTGATAAGTATAATTTTAATTGGTCTCACTGTAGCCATATTGAACTTGATTTACAGATAATTATTTTTTTTTATAAATACCTCTACTTTAAACTTACATTTAACAACTTCTAAGTTCAGGAACGCGGACGTATTGTGGTATTTGTAATAAATAAAACAAACTATTTTTTGAAATATTGTCTATTCCACTAAAGATATTTATAAAAATACAACTACCGGTTTCGGCCTCACACCATCGTCAGGTCTAGTTATGAAATGAGGCCGAAAACGATATCTTTAGTGGAATAGACAATATTTCAAAAAATAAGTTTTACAAAAATCAATTTTATTTGTAAGCCATTTGTAACAGTTGGTTATCTCTTTTGTTTATCTCTTATGCTGTTATTCTTAGGGGACGTATGTCCCAGAATAAAAATTGTTTTTTCATTTCATTTAGGGAACCTTTGAAAATTGATTTTGATAGCAATAATTTTATATCTATTATATTTTTTTTCATTATAAAAAATGTATAATTTAAATAACAAGGGAGACATTATTTACTTGTAGATGGGTTGTATTGAGCCTCAGATTGGTGATGGTCTATGCGGGACATAACTTCATAGCTCATAATGCAGTATTTCTTTGCTGAACGGGCAACTTTATTCTTTCTTCTCGTCCTATGTTGCTGCTACCATATAAAAGTTAAACAAATTGCACAGATGGGAACAAGATTTTTTTTTTCTCATTTAAGGTACCCCTAATTTCAGACCGTTACGATATGTACCTATATTAAGACGTTTTAATATTCGTCTGTTTCGCTATTTTCGATTTTCAATTTTTTTTTTTTTTTTCACATGAGATGCCTTTTATTACAGTCTATAGGGGGTCGCATTCTAAAACCGCTTGCAACGAAAAATGTAACACTAATATTGCTTATATCTTTGCAACCTTACTACCCGCGCGCCTCACTTTGGTATCGTTGTGAAGACGAAACAAGCCTCGATTTACTCGATCATGCATGTGTCGCATGCGCAACCGGAGCTATATTTAGTCGTTTATAGAGACGTAGCTTGGCAGTGATTTTGTCGATCCGAGCGATTCATCACACAACCTATTTTTATACACGTGTATTTATAAAAGCCAATTTGAAAACCTGGGGGACCTCTTTCGCACGTTAAATACTAGTACGGCCACCACTTACTAACTTTCTTGTTCGCCGTTGCAACGCACATACTTGCTGGGTTGCTAAGAGTTGCTCAGCACATGCCCCATACTAGTTGGGGTCCGCTGTTGCTTCGCAATTATTAGCTACGACCACTGCTCGACCTTAAATTGGTTTTCATACCAAAACAATAAATATGACTTTTTCCGGGATTTGAAGGGCTATATGCCTAATTCCATGTGAATAATTGAAAATTGCAACGTCATGAATGTACTGTCGAAGAAATGCTTGGAAATCGCATGAGAGATATTATGGGAAAATTCAAAGTTCCCCATTCAACGCCGGGTAATACTGCTAGTATGAAATATAATTTTGTAAATAAAAAAAATATGTCATTATTCTTAAGTTTACATAAAATAACATTTACTTGCAAAAACTTAAAACTAATTTTTAATAATAGTACTAAAAAAATATAAACAATTACATTCACATAATAATAAAAGGATACTCTATAATATAACGTATGTAGATTTATCATTAGTGTTTGAATACAGAGAAATAATAAAACAATATATGAAACTTAATTGTGAAGAGCCTGATTTTTCACACAACCAACTACTCAAGTTTTGTTTCTATTTGTACAGTTTAATAAGGGATAGGTCTATTTCACGAAACTATTTCCATTTCAGTTATTGATGTAAATTCTACACCTGTTTACTCCAATTGAGATTTAAAATGTTTGTATTTAATACTTTCATTTCCAGGATGCTTTTAGTTTATTGGCCTATTCAAATCCACGGAGTAGCCCTGTTGGTTGGCTGTTGGATCCTCTACAAAGAGAAACAGTTTGTGCCGAATTAAACTCAGCAATATTAGGTAAGAAAACATTTTTTGTTTTGACTTGTTTGTGTGAAAAGGAACTCACCCAAGCCGATAAGAGTACTTTTTCTCTTGTTTATAGAAATAAAAACCTCTTGGTCTAAATGGTTCTTCAAATAACTAACATAAATTATCATGCAAGCTCTAAAACTGGTTTTGGACTGCTGTCGGTTTAAATATCTCTAAAAACCCTAAACCTCACTCAAACCGTATGCTAAGGCCCTTAGGTACTCAGATGTTATTATGGGATAATCCTGAGAATGCTCGCATAATCCTAAACGAATCTGCCAGTCGTTATTTGTTCAATCATTAAAAAATTAAGAAACATTTACTTTTCTTCAAAAATATTGTCTATTTAACAAAATCATCTATCTATATTAATAAAGCTGAAACGAGGTTTGTTTGTTTGTGGGTTTGTTCCAACATCATGCTCAAACCACTGAACGGATTTTCATGAAACTTCAGTTGTGGCATCCTAAGCAATATTGAAAAATAGGCTAAGTGGCGTCCCAAGTGAGGGGGGCTAAGCATAAAAATAGGTCTAACTCATCAACGGATAATCGGATTGTAATGAAAATTAACATGTAGTATTCTTAATAAAAGCCAAACTGAAAAATAGGGCATGTGACGTCTCAAAATTCTTAACGGAAGGGGGGACTAGGAGGGAAGGCTGGACATAAAAATATTCTACCTCATCAAGGGATTATCGGATTGTCATGAAATTTAGAAAAAGCAAAATTTAAAAAAAATAGGCTACGTGACATATGTATATTCGCATCACAATTAAAAATCTATGTACAGACTAAATCCAATTAAATGAATAAATAATTCTGATATTATTACTGTTGATATTTATATCATGCTAGGAAGTTAGCCATGTGGACCTCACACACATCCGAGAACCTGCTTGTTTTCAATGTTTTTTGGTTTTCTGAATCGAATGAAACTATTTTCGAACATGTAGAACCAACAGTTTACAAGATATAATCAGTTTCAAGCCATAATCAATAGTGATGTAAAATATTTACACACATTAACATTATCATCATATTGTAAAATCAATTATTAATATTTGTATAAAAAAAAAACAGCTATTAGGAGTGATGTAACTTAATTAATGAATAAATATACAAAGATGGATTAGTCCCATTTTGTTTTAAAACGAAATGTGAACAAGCAAGGAATGGAAAACAAAATACATCAGCTCTTCGTGGAAGTGGATAGTCTATAGTGTAGTGTAATGGATTTGCGACTGCATCTAAATATAAATGTATTTTTTAAAAAGTAAAGTCAATAATACATATAGACAATAATGGAGAAATAAATCCTAAATTTTGGAGGCAGGTAACAGCTATAAAAGAAAGGACCCCTTTTCACCTTCATAAATTTACCTGATGGAGAGTAAAATTACCAGCATGACAGAAGGGTACCAGCTTAGAGCCCAAGCCCTCTTCTAGGGTCATATAAACCTCCAGAGTGCATATCTGGGCTCACATAAATTTACCTCGAGTGTCAACCTATCCACTCTTCAATGGATAAAGTTCCCCCTTTGAAGTCTGCTCCCGGATCTCCGGCAGGGAGTATCGCAAAGTAGTGGGGGAAGTGCAGACCTCAAATTAAGAGTTCCAAGTGAGGAGTCGAAGACAAGCAGTTACAGTCTAGATCCAAGAGTCAGAGGGTTCACTTCCTGGAGTTCTAGTTGAGAGGGGGAAGTGGCCAGTCTCTGATCCACCACTTGAAGTCGGCAGTTCTGATCCAGTAACCCTCGAGGGAAGCTCCAGCCCTCATCCAACCCCAGAAGTTCAGGAGGAACTCAGCCGCTAGTCTGTTCTTCCACCCTCAAACCCTCCCAGAGCCGTCCAGCGCTCACCATCCGATTAGCCTCCAACCCCAGCATCCATACACCATTATCAATAAGGTTATTATGTTTTTAATTTTAAGTTATTTATTTTGTTGTAAATATATTAATTTCAATATGACTTGCTAGATTTTTTTTGTTTGCTTCCCTTACTTATCCTAGTCAATATTGATTTAAGAATTTGGTTTTTCAAAACTCTTTTCGCTGACGAATCCTTCGCCTTTGGTTCCAATTTATATATATTTAAAATCAGTAAATTTAAATGATCGTTCTATTACATAATTTTAAATAAGTAAAGACAAAGCATTTTTGAGAAAATCTCCGCAGTTTAGATTAAATGTAAATTCAAATATAATTTTTTTGCATTAAAACCGCGACGCGCACCTCTTAAAATATTACAATTTGACATCCTCCTTGTGGGGATATTTTAAATCAGTAGTGGCCCGGCTTAACATAATAATAGGCAAATTCTATTATTCTAATATTCTCTTAAACTAGGTACTTACACATTGCAGTCTGTGGTCCAGTTTGGTCCATAAAATACAACGGGCTAGAAACACTATAATTGAATTACATATATTGCCTGGCCAGGCCATACAGAAAGAACAGGGTTAGACTGCTCGGTTATCTTTACAGAAGTATAAAGTTAGAAAACGCATCAAACACATAAACGCTGTTTCTCACAATAGAAACCACATTTGATAACTAAACGAAGTATAAACGCTTGTACTTCTGTACACAATGAGTAGCCGCCAATAACTATAATACAGAACGGGATGTAAAGCCGTACTGTACCCACGACAGTTAGAGTAGTACTACACTATACTCACACAAACTTGAGTCTAACACGCGAGAATGGCCTGGGTCAAGCTCACATGTTGACGCCGGGGCCGAAACTGCACTCTGGTCTCAGGACCAAGTTGGTCCAGAGGGAGGGGGTAATATTCAGGGATTATCACTCCCTGACCATAACAAATGTAGGCCCAAACATACACCCATCAAAAATTTGAACTAATTTTTCAAACGTGAGTTATGCGAGCCTTACACATAGTGAACAAACTACACAATAGAGTGATATCGCAAACATAAACGAATCACTATAGAATCACAAATCACAAAATAATTAAAGAAACTTACTTAACTAAGAAAAAAATCAAATAAACTTCTAAGAATTATCCTAGAACACAAAAAAATTAAAGAAACTTATTCAACTAAGAAAAAATCAAATAAACTTCTATGAATTACAGCTCTCTCGCAAACTAAGAGGGGATGAGGGAAATGATTGAGAAGGAAGTAAGGAACCACACTACGTTCTTCACTTCAGAGGGGGCTATCACTGAAGACTTCGCGCTGGGGAAGCCCTCGTAATGGGAACACAACACTCTATGGAGAGCGAGAGAGCACTAACGAAACTTAAACTGACACCTTGACCAGCTTAGATACTGGTCGCGTGTATTCTACAAACAACAAAGCTTGGTTGCCAATCACATTTGTAAGATGTGACTTAGCAAAACGAATATTTGCCTCCCAAATACCGCCAACGTTAGGAGTGTTGGAAATGCCAAGTAACTGAGCGCTTGGACATAGCTGACGGTAGGACGTCAGCTGAGAACAATGTTTTGTAAGCTTCACGTAGGATTCTATCGGCTCCCACAAAATTGCGACCTTCATCGGAATAAACATCTGAGCACAGACCTCTACGACTTGTAAATCGGTCAAATGCTGCAAGAAACGCTTCCGAGGAAAGAGCAGACACTAGTTCAAGATGAACTGCTTTAACAGATAGACACACGAAGATACACAGGTAAGCTTTGAACTGCTTAGAGTTCCTGCGCAGAGATTCCTTAACAAGGAATGGTCCAGCTAAATCTACACCACTATGTAGAAATGGGCGAGAGTAACTAACTCGAGGCACAGGCAAATTGCCCATTAGAGGAACAACAGGGCGAGCATTGCACTTGCGACATACATTGCACATACGCAAAACACTACGTATGGCGGAACGAGAGGATATAATCCAAAACTTGGAACGAAGTAAATAATTGAGCGTATTAGCTCCAACATGTAAAAACAAATTATGATAATGTTGTATGAGAAGTTCCGTAACAACGCTTGATTTGGGTAAAATCATTGGGTGTTGAGCATAGAAACTAAGATCAGAATTTTGAAGTCTTCCACCCACTAGTAAAAGACCTTGGGGATCAAGAACTGGAGTCAGCGATTTGAGCTGAGCAGAGCTTTCTTTTCCTTTTCTAATAGCTATAGTCATCTTAACTAACGCTAAAGTAGATTGGTGTAACTCTCCAAGAGATAATTGGCTAACCACCTTCGGAGATAATCTCAGATTTCGCATGTATCTTAACCAATAAGCTATAGAACGCTGAAGCTTGGGAAAGTTCGAACATGTTGCTAGTTGATCTTCTATGTCAAACGAAACGTCTTGTGTAGACGCCACAAGAGTGCTAACTCTTAACTCAGGAACTTCACTAATATTAACTTCTCGAGAATTAGGCCACTCACCTATGGATGAAGTGAGCCAGATGGGACCATGAAGCCAAAGAGGATCCTGTAGAAACTGAGCAGGTAAACATCCTTTAGAGGCGACATCGGCTGGATTATCTTGAGAAGAAACATGGTTCCAATTCAGTGTAACAGGTGAACTGAGAATGGAAACAACACGATGACACACGAACGTCTGTAACTTATGTGGCTCTGTTCTGAGCCAACTCAACACAACGGAGGAGTCCGTAAATGTTAACACATTGGAAATAATCACTGAAGCACACAGAGCTTCATGAACGTGGTTCACTAACTTCATAAGGTGTACTGCACCTAGAAGTTCTAAACGAGGTATAGTAACTGGTTTAACTGGCGCAACTTTAGTTTTGGCCATCAGAAGGTGTGAACTTCCACTTTCGCTTAAATTTTGGCTGCGTAAATACACAACTGCAGCATAACCTTTCTCACTGGCGTCACAAAATCCAATGAGACTGCACTCTACAGAATCAGGGGGGAAGAATGATTCTTGGAACACGAAACTGCGAAACTAGTTTGAGAGAAGTGACAAACGTTTGCCATTCACTACATTCCTGCTCAGGCAAGAGGGTATCCCAGTCTAGACCTAAACGCCACAATTTCTGAAGAAATTGCTTAGCCCAGACTGTAACAGGACCGATCCCACTAGGCGGATCTAAAACACGAGCTATATTAGAGAGAACTGCTCTCTTCTTATTAGCTGTTGGTGACAGATTAACTGTATAACAAAACTCATCAAACTGAGAAATTTTCACAAATTTCCCTTTAACAGAATTAAGACGCATAGATGCACTATTGAAAGAGAAACCTAATTTTGAACTTTCATCAGCTTTCACAAGTAGTGGTACTACATAACTACCTGATTCTTCACGGTAATGAAGATTGGTAAACATTTCTTCAGCTAGCACTTCTTCGGGACTCAAAGACACACTACTGGCTGAAGGAATTTCCTCTAACTCCCAGAACTGCTGGATGAGTTTATTAACTTCACAATTTAACTTAACACTTACAGTAGATGTAAGTGTTTGAACTGGTCTGTTGGTTTCAACACTTTGGGTGCCACACTGACCCATTAACACATAACCAAAAACTGAATTCCACGCTGTAGGAACACCAGGAGGAAACGTTATTTTTTCTCCAGTTATAATTGAACTAAATAACTCAGCGCCTATAAGAACATGAATATCACTAGGTATATAAAACTTGGGATCGGCTAACTTTGAATGGTTAAAGTTATCACAAACCGAAGGGGAAAGATTCACAGAAGGTTGCAGATTTGTTATCTTAGGAATAACAAAGGCTTGCGTACACAAACTTGACTTTGATTTCTCAGGGTGTATCAACAAATTAACAACACCTGAAGGAGATTGGGACGGCATGTCACCAATACCAGAACACGTAACATTCGCACGCTGCTTCTTCAAACCGAGGATTTGAACACATGAAGCAGTAATATAACTAGCTTGGCTTCCAGGATCTATAAGTGCCCTAAGATGATGAACTCTGCCTCCTTTTCCACGAACACAAATAACAGCAGTTCCCAGAAGAACTGTAAAAGACAGAACTGGAGACAGTATTTGTCACTTGAGCTGAACATGAACTCAATTGAGTAACATCAGAGGGACCTTTGAATGGTTCTTGTGACACTGTACGAACCTGATTATCACGAGAACGATCTATAGGAGATGCTATTCGTGAAAACTTCTTGAAACACAATAAAGAATGATGTTTTAATTTGCAATTATAACAACGGCCGCGAGATGGGCATAATTTCACTTTGTGATTTGGAGATAAGCAATTAAAACAACAGTTCTTACTTTTAACAAAACTATTTCTCTGAAACGAACTAAGAGATTTGAATTCAGGACAAACAAATATCCTGTGTTGTTTATTACAATATAAACAAGTAGTAAGAGAACTTATAACACCAGTACGAGAACTGATAAGGCTTACCTTATGATAAGAACTTACCTTATTTTTGGAGAATTTACCTTAGGCTCAGTGCAAGGTTTGACTTTAGTTTCACCCATAGCCTTTCTAGGCAAGTTGCTGGGTAATCCAATTCGGAAATAATTCATGACAAATGTTTTATCGTTTTAATACCTTCAGTTATGTCTCAATATGACTATCCTAGGTTTTCCTCCTCCGCCGAGGTGAGCGTCGGCTCCTAGGTTGCGAAATGTGACCTGAAATAGGGTGTTTTTGCGTTTTTTTAAAAGATTTCTTGAAAACAACCCAATAAATCAAGAAAGTTATTATTATAAAAGTTGTAGAGCGTTAAATTCTGCGTAAAATGAGTACCAATTTGATATATTTTGTTTAAGTTAAAAGTGCACGAGCTCTTATCAAAATTGCACTAATTTGTCAACTTACCATACTTTTTTTTTTTCATCCAAAAATAATGCAGAAATGGGGTAAGAATAAGTAATATTTATTTTAAATTATAATATGTGCCTACATAAATATATAATTATATAATACGTTAATAATAATAGGGATATAATGCAAAAACCCTTTCTAGAATGGGAATCAAATCGGTATATTATGCTTAATTAAATGACAACGACGACATAAGAAAATATTTCAATTAATTCATTGATTCAATCGTGCATGTTTTGAAGGAAACGTTGGTCCGCTTTCCATTTCTTCACCTTCATTCGGGTCGTCTACTTCTTCACTCAACAGGATCATCTCATTGAGGTCATCGTCGTCTCCAGTAGAAATATCTTCTACATCTGCTTCGATGGGAGCATTCGCATTTTGCACAAATTGTTGAGCATTTTATTCCTGCTTTTCTGCAAATACAAGCCGCTTTACACTCTTTGGCGCATTTGTAGTATATAGTTGTCAAAAGTGACCGTGGAGCAGGTTGTTTGGTGGTGGGAACAGGAGCCAGGCCATACTTGGTAGTTTGCCAACCCCAGTCCACAGGATTCATGCAGTTACCTAACCACATTTGCACTTGCAGGTAGACCCTAAAGCAGTGGTGGCGGGCTGCTTCCAGCGTTGGAGGTAGGGAAGCCAAATTGAAGTTGGTTTTCACAAGAGATTTTGCAAATAGCTGGAATCATAAATTATTCAATGTATCATCACTTTTACCTCCGTTTAGTGCTATCAAGAATGGTGTAGAGTAGGGGTTTGAGGATGTTATCCACCCCATGAAGCCATTGGCTCCTTTCCATTTCCCAAGGATCCACATGAAATCAGCTGGCAGAATGTTTACACTAAAGCAATTTTCCCTGAGGTCCTCAACCATGATGTCCCCAAAAGATGACGCAGATTTTTGAAATGTAACCAATGGGACAGCACCAAACTTTCCCACAGTGGCTCTTGGAACAACACCCACTCTTTTAATAATGGCATCTCTTGAAGAAGTAGAAGTTGAAGGTGTAATGGACTGAGTTCCCTCCATTGCATGAGAAGAATTAGAGCCATCTATGGTGTCTACATTAACATCGGCATTGTCAGCCACAAACTGCGAAAATGTGTCAGGAAGAACAGTTCTCTGGGTGGGGGTGGTTTATACAAGATACCTCGAACATCCTGGACTTCTTCGTAGGAGCAGCTGAGGTGTTAAGCGGGAGCTTACTTCTCCCCACTTGTCACCTGTGCCATCAGCTACTCCTACGATGTTGTTCTTGAAGTTAATTGTCGTCACAATACTCACAATCTCACGTTTTCCGTGAGGTTTTCTTTTTTGTTTGGTGATGAATCTTCAGACGCATCCTCAGCACAAAAAAAAACTTTAGTTTTGAAATCGAAAATTGTTCTACTTGATTGCGCCACCTTTCGTGCTTCACTCCCACCTGCTTTGATGGCTGTAGTCACACTTTTTCTCTAGCAACATGCATTTTTAGTCTCAAATTTTTGAAAAATAAAATGCTTTTCATCACCTCTTTTCTTGCTGCACTCAATTAATGTCTTAATTCCTCTAGTTTTGACGGTCACTGTCTCACCCTCCGATAACGACTCTTCACATACTACACACATGCCTGCCATATTGTTTACACCGGAACAAATTATGATAACAATATACACATCAAGAAACCATGAAAACAGGAAAAATCACTTTAGCCAGAAACCGTGTCGATCACTGAAGGAGAGAGTGAGAGGGGAAGCTGGACCTTCCACACAGGGCAGGAGGTCCCTCATTCCCATTCTAGAAAGGTTTCTTGCATTATATCCCTATTATTAATAATTTATTATATAATTATATATTTATGTAGGTATTTACGTGGGTTCGTAGCCCGACCGAGGCCCTTAGTTTATTTTATCTGGGAGGTAAAATAAACTTATGCACGCCGTCCTTCGGATGGGACGTTAAGCGATGGTCCCGAGCCTGTACGATGTCAGGTACTCGTTAAAGACCCCTACCCTAGATGAATAAAAATTTAGGGTAGGCAAAATTTAGGACTTCCACAGTAGAGTCGGGCTCATGTCCACCAGAGTGACGAAAGAGCGCTCTGGTAGTAGGCGATATGACCTCGTAGTTAAAGCTCGGGCATGAGTCATAAAACCTAACCTAACCTATTTATGTAGGCACCTATTATAAATAAATATTACTTATTCTTAACCCAGTTCTATGATGAAGGAGAGAGTGGGAGGGGAAGCTGGACCTTCCACACAGGACAGGAGGTTCCTCATTCCCATTCTAGAAAGGTTTCTGGCATCCTATCCCTATTATTAATAATTTATTATATAATTATATATTTATGTAGACACCTATTATAATTTAAACTAAATATTACTTTTTCTTACCCCATTTCTGCATTATTTTTGGAAGAAAAAAAAAAAGTATGGCAAGTTGACAAATTAGTGCAATTTTGATAAGAGCTCGTACAGTTTTAACTTAAACAAAATATATCAAATTGGTACTCATTTTACGCAAACTTTAACGCTCTACAACTTTTATAATAATAACTTTCTTGATTTATTGGGTTGTTTTCAAGAAATCTTTAAAAAAACCGCAATAACACCCTATTTCAGGTCACATTTCGCAACCTAGGAGCCGACGCTCACCTCGGCGGAGGAGGAAAACCTAGGATAGTCATATTGGGACATAACTGAAGAGATTAAAACGATAAAACATTTGCCATGAATTATTTCCGAACTACCTTACTTTTTCCTCCCCAGCAACTGGCCTATTCTATGGTTCTTCACGAACTCTACCAATTTTTCCAGTGTAGGAAACTCGACTTTGCTGTTCTCCAACAAGAATTGTTTTTTGCTATCTGGATCTAGAACCTTGAAAGCTATATAAAACAAGAGAAACTTACTGACATTAGGAATAGACAAAAGTCGCAAGAAATCTGTCCAGGTTATCCGGTGAATTGGTATAAAAGCTAGGAAAACTCAACATCTGTTCCAGTATTTCTATGGCTATCGCACGATTTGAGTCATAGTGTTCCAATAAAGCTGTCCATGCAATGGAGTAATTGGAATCTGAAATACTGAGATGCTTTATAAGAGATAAAGCCTTACCTTTCAGACAACTTTTGAGGTAATTAAACTTCATAGAAGGGGATAAACGTTCATTTTGATGAACAATTGAAATGTAAAGATCCTTAAATGCACACCATTTAAGACAATCTCCTGTAAACTCAGGGAGACTTATTGTAGGTAAAGGGTTGTTCACATAAAAGTTTTTTGAATCAACAACACAAATGTTTTCTTCACAATTTGAAAAAATCGATTCGTAGTAACGTTTTACCTTATAAAACATTAGATTTACACTCAGTTGCATATCTGTCATCTCTTGCGGTATTGGTACGTCAGATATAGCGAAACATTCCACTATTTTAGAATAGGTATCGGAAAATTCTTGATAACTTGATTCCAAGTTAGGAATCATTACTTTAAACACAAATTTTAAACTGTTATCAAGTTTTACACTTTCTATAAACGAATGAATTTGCACAATATTTTGTAAAATAGTATCATTTTTGAGCTTTAAAATATTGAAACTCTTCAATGTTTTCATAATGAATACTAATTTAAGCACGTAAGAAAAATTATAAACACAAGAGAAAACTAATTATAACACGAAAGAGAAATTTATAAACACGTAAGAACTAATTATAAGCACATAAGAAAAACTAATTGCAATCATGTAATAGAAAACAATTATAAGACACATATGAAACTAATAATTAGTTTAAAAACTAAATTTACAATTGATTGTAAATTCAAACACATTTGATGATTAATCAACACGAGAGATAGATAACGAGTAGCAGGTTACACATCAAGTTACTGAGAGCACGTATCTAGTAACTGTGATTAGAATGAAAATGTTACTCCAGTAACAACTTTGGAGTATCAGTTTTTTTCATGCACGGATCATGTCGGCCAGACAAGCACGTTTAAGAAATTATTAAAAGAACAGAACTTTGCCAAATTCGGATCAAAACATTTAATCCGGCCCGGAGGACCAACCTAAACCAACTTAACATAAATTGAGGCAAATTTTATTATTCTAATATTCTCTTAAACTAGGTACTTACAGATTGCAGTCTGTGGTCCAGTCTGGTCCATAAAATACAACGGGCTAGAAACACTATAATCGAATTACATATATTGCCTGGCCAGGCCATATAGAAAGAACAGGGTTAGACTGCTCGAAGTTATCTTTACAGAAGTATAAAGTTAGAAAACGCATCAAACACATAAACGCTGTTTCTCACAATAGAAACCACATTTGATAACTAAACGAAGTATAAACGATTGTACTTCTGAACACAATGAGTAGCCGCCAATAACTATAATACAGAACGGGATGTAAAGCCGTACTGTACCCACGACAGTTAGAGTAGTACTACACTAGACTCACACAAATTTGAGTCTAACATGCGAGAATGGCCTGGGTCAAGCTCACACGTTGACGCCGGGGCCGAAACTGCACTCTGGTCTCAGGACCAAGATGGTCCAGAGGGAGGGGGTAATATTCAGGGATTATCACTCCCTGACCATAACAAATGTAGGCCTAAACAAGTAGAGTCAACTATAAAATATTACAATTTGATATGCCCTTGGTAAAATCATTATTATTCAGCAAGAGAGGAAAAGCGAAATTTTTTAACCAAAATTGACTTGGAAAGCTGGGAACAAACTTAATTTTTGATATTATATATTAATTAATTTTTGAAATTTCATTTACAATTTTATTGTTGGTTAAATTTTAGTAATTTTTTTTTGAATCCTTTAAAATATGGATAAACAAAGAGAGGAGACCGAAGTTTTAAATATGGAAAAAATGGTAGAAAAAATATTGATGGGAATGGAGTCACTAATGGATAATTTAAGAAAAGATTTATGTAGTGAAATGAGAAATTTGGGAAGTGAAATTAGAGCTTATGGGGAAACAATAAGCGGGGGATTGGATAGACTTGATACGAAAATGGAAAATAAGACCAAAAATATGTTTGAAAGTGACAATAGGATAGAGCAGACAGAGGTCCTAAGTAATGTAGAAAATATAGAAAATAAAAGTAAAGAGGAACAAATTCCAATTATAGAAATAGAAAAAGAACCTAGTGTAGAAATTTTAGTAGAGGAAGAAAAAATAATAAAAGTTTTAGGGGTTAAAGTGAAGGAGAATAAAATAATTTCCGAAATAGATTCTAGAAGTAGTTTAGAAAGTCATAAAACATATTTAGAAATAGGAAAGAAAGTTCCGAATCGAAGGAAAATAGTGAGGAAATTTCTATCAATGGAGGAAATAATTATGAATAAGCATTTAAGAAAAGTTAATTTAGAAATAAGTGAATGTGCGTGTGTAAATGTTTTAATGAAGGCATGGAAAAATGACGATACTAACATTTTACATGAGACAGTGAACAATTTAGAAAGAATTTTTATAGAAACAAACGGACAAACTGAACAGAAAAGTTTAAAGATAAAAGGGAATGTAGGTGAAACAATGACAGACAGACTACAACGAATTATAGTAAATAAGGAGCAAGGGATTTTCAAAGACATCGTACATCGGGGTATCCGAAAAAAGGAAATTAATTTTAGGCTTTGTAATAATAAAATTGTATTAGCTAAATTTTACAGTAAATATCTTTTTATGAAACTCGAATGAGTTACAGACATTACAGACAAACTTACGAAAACAAAATTTAAACAGAAAATTATGAAGATTTAGACAGAAAACAACAAAAGACTACGTATAAATGGGATTAAATGGTCGAATGAAAGCGAGACTTTTGTTTTGTGTGAGTAAAATTGATAAATGTTAATTTTTTTTAAAAACTGGATTCAATTGAATTTTATAGATAATTATTTTTTTTGTTTATTGGAATATTTAATTATATAGATCGATTGAGGCCTCGGAAGTAAACTAAATAGCAAGTTAATTTTTTTTACTATTTTTTTTTTGATATAGAATTGATTAATTTCGGAAGTTTTTTTTTTGGAAGATGTTTGTATGAATGAGGTTTATTAATAATATGTTGAACAGATGAGAAGAGTTAATTGAATTTTGATAGATAGTATTTTTACGTTTTTATTATTTAACTAGCAGTAATACCCGGCGTTGCCCGGCGAACTTCGACTTTTCTCGTAATATCTTCTATAAGGCTATTTAGTTCTTCAACAGTACATTCATGATATTATAATTTTCAATTATTCATATGAAATAAGGTTTATAGTCGTTCAACGTCAGACACCCCAGCTAGTAAGTTTTTAGGACCCCTGGGCACCACAGCTAGTATGCGTCCTTCAACGGCAGAAACCACTGCTAGTGAATACTTAGCATCGCTGGACGTCCTAGCCAGTGCGTACTTAAGAACGCTTGTGACCACAGCTAGCATGTGCCTTGCAACGGCGGACCCCACAGCTAGTACGTAGTTAGGAACGCTGGGCATCACAGCTAGTATGAGTTTTCAAAGGCGGATCCCACAGCTAGTAGATAGTTAGGAACGCTGGGCACCACAGCTAGTACGTAGTTAGGAACGCTAGGCATCACAGCTAGTATTTGGCTTGCAACGGCGGACCCCACAGCTAGTACGTAGGTAGGAACACTGGGCAACACAGCTAGTATGTGGCTTGCAACGGCGGACCCCACAGCTAGTACATAGTTAGGAACGCTGAGCACCACAGCTTGTATGTGGCTTGCAACGGCGGACCCCACAGCTAGTACTTAGTTAGGAACGCTTGGCATCGCAGCTAGTACGTAATTAGGAACGCTGGGCACCACAGCTAGTATTCGCCTTGTAACGGCGGACCCCACAGCTAGTACTTAATTAGGAACGCTGGGCCCACGGCTAGTATGTGCCTTGCACCCGCGGTCCCGACAGCTAGTACGCAGTTAGGAACGCTAGGCATCACAGCTAGTATTTGGCTTGCAACGGCGGACCCCACAGCTAGTACGTAGGTAGGAACACTGGGCACCACAGCTAGTATTTGGCTTGCAACGGCGGACCCCACAGCTAGTACGCAGTTAGAAACGCTAGGCACCACGGCTAGTATGTGCTTGCAACGGCGGACCCCACAGCTAATAGGTAGTTGGGAATGCTGGGCATCACAGCTAGTATGTGTTTTGCAGCGGCGGACCCCACAGCTAGTACGTAGTTAGAAACGCTCAGCATCACAGCTAGTAAGTGCCTTGCAACAGCGGACCCCACAGCTAGTACGAAGTTAGGAACGCTGAGCACCATAGCTAGTATGTGCCTTGCAACAGCGGACCCAACAGCTAGTACGAAGTTAGGAACGCTGAGCACCACATCTAGTATGTGCCTTGCAACAGCGGACCCCACAGCTAGTACTTAGTTAGGAATGCTTGGCATCGCAGCTAGTATGTAATTAGGAACGCTGGGCATCACAGATAGTATACGCCTTGCAACGGCGGACCCCACAGCTAGTACGTAATTAGGAACGCTAGGCCGACGGCTAGTATGTGCCTTGCACCAGCGGTCCCCACAGCTGGTACGCAGTTAGGAACGCTGGGCACCACAGCTAGTATACGCCTTGCAACGGCGGACCCCACAGCTAGTACGCAGTTGGAAACGCTAGGCACCACGGCTAGTATGTGCTTGCAACGGCGGACCCCACAGCTAATAGGTAGTTGGGAATGCTGGGCATCACAGCTAGTATGTGCCTTGCGACGGCGGACCCCACAGCTAGTACGTAGTTAGACCCACTGGGCATCACAGCTAGTATGTGTTTTGCAGCGGCGGACCCCACAGCTAGTACGTAGTTAGAAACGCTCAGCATCACAGCTAGTAAGTGCCTTGCAACTGCGGACCCCACAGCTAGTACGAAGTTAGGAACGCTGAGCACCATAGCTAGTATGTGCCTTGCAACACCGGACCCCACAGCTAGTACGAAGTTAGGAACGCTGAGCACCACATCTAGTATGTGCCTTGCAACAGCGGACCCCACAGCTAGTACGAAGTTAGGAACGCTGAGCACCACATCTAGTATGTGCCTTGCAACAGCGGACCCCACAGCTAGTACGAAGTTCGGAACACTGGGCATCACAGATAGTAAATGTCTTGCAACAGTGAACCCCAAGCGAATACACAGTTACTACTACTACATGTGAAATTCATGACAATCCGATTGCCCTTTAATCATTCAGCATTATTTTTATGCTTAGCCCCCCCACTCCCAAATTTTTAAGATGTCACATAGTGTATTTTTCTATTTGGTCATCAAGAATACTACATGTGAAATTCCATGACAATCCAGTTAATGACCTATCACTATCTTCAAATTTAGGCCTACCCCCATAACCCCCCTCCCGTTCACAATTTTTTGATGTCAAACACCCTATTTTTCTATTTGGCCTTTATGAATACTACATGTGAAATTTCGTGACAATCCGATCATCCGTTAATGACTTATCACTATACTTATACTTAGGCCCCCATCAATCCATCCTCCCGTTCAAAATTTTGTGACTTATACACCTTATATTTCTATTTGGCTTTTAAGAATACTACATGTGAAATTCCATGACAATACGACCAACCGTTAATGAGCTACCACTATATTTATTCTTGCCCCCCCCCCCCCCCTACAACCCCCCCTCCCGTTCAAAACTTTGGGTCGCCACACACCTTTTTTTTTTACTACATGTGAAACTTCGTGACAATGCGACCACCCGTTAATGAGCTAGCTCTATATTTATACTTAGGCCCCCCCCCCCCCACAACCTCCCCTCCCGTTCAAAACTTTGGGACGCCACACACCTTATTTTTTTATTTGGCCTTCAGGAATACTTCATGGGAAATTTCGTGACAATACGATCAACCGTTAATGAGCTAGCTCTATATTTATACTTAGCCCCTCCCCCCCACCACCCCCCCCTCCCGTACAAAATTTTGAGCCGTCACACCGCCTATTTTTCTATTTGGCCTTCAGGAATACTACATGTGAAATTTCATGACAATCTGACCAACCGTTAATGAGCCAGCTCTATATTTATACTTAGCCCCCCCCCCCTCAACCCTCCCTCCCGTTCAAAACTTTGGGTCGCCACAAACCTTTTTTTTTATTTGGTCTTCAGGAATACTACATGTGAAACTTCGTGACAATGCGACCAACCGTTAATGAGCTAGCTCTATAGTTATACTTAGGCCCCCCCACAACCCCCCCTCCCGTTCAAAACTTTGGGACGCCACACACCTTATTTTTCTATTTGGCCTTCAGGAATACTACATGGGAAATGTCGTGACAATACGATCAACCGTTAATGAGCTAGCTCTATATTTATACTTAGGCCCCCCCACAACCCCCCCCCCCCCCCACCCGTTCAAAACTTTGGGACGCCACACACCTTATTTTTCTATTTGGCCTTCAGGAATACTACATGGGAAATGTCGCGACAATACGATCAACCGTTAATGAGCTAGCTCTATATTTATACTTAGCCCCCCCCCCCTCAACCCCCCCTCCCATTTAAAATTTTGGGACGCCACACACAATATTTTTCAATTTGGCCTTTAAGAATACTACATGTGAAATTTCATGACAATCTGATCATCCGTTAAAGATCTATCACTATCTTTATATTTAGGCCTACGCCCACAACCCCCCCCTCCCATTTAAAATTTTGGGACGCCACACACAATATTTATCAATTTGGCCTAGAGAATACTACATGTGAAATTTCGTGACAATCCGACCAACCGTTAATGAGGTAGGACTATTTATATACTTAGGCCCCCCTTACAACCCCCCCTACCGTTCAAAATTTTGGGACGCCACATAGCCTATTATTCAATCGGGCTCAAAAGAATGCTACATGTGAAGTTTCATGAAGATCCGTCCAGCCGTTTGGGCGTGATGCTGGAACAAACATACAAACAAACCCCGTTTCAGCTTTATTTATATTAAGGTTTGAAAAGTAGTTAGGAAATTCGTTTATTTTGTTTATTGACCATTTTGAATTATTTAAGTGAGGTTAATAGTAGGATAATTTTTTTTAGTATTTTTTTTAGGATCGAAATAATTCATTTTAAATTTCGGAAATTAATTTTTTATGAGAGAAGGTATATTTTTATATATAGGATTTATTGAAGATATTTTGAAGTTGTGTATAGTTATTTTGCGTTTTTTAATATTTAGTTATAGGGTGATGGATGGTTACTTAGTATTATTAAGAATTATGAGAAATATTTATGAAGTTCGTTTAATTTTGTTTATTGACCAGTTTGAATTATTTATATAGATTTTGAAGAAGTAAGAAAGTTTTTTTTTTAGTAAGTGATTGATATTAATTTTTTTATGAGAGAAGGTATATTTTTATATATAGGATTTATTGATGATATTTTGAAGTTGTGTATAGTTATTTTGCGTTTTTTAATATTTAGTTATAGGGTGATGGATGGTTACTTAGTATTATTAAGAATTATGAGAAATATTTATGAAGTTCGTTTAATTTTGTTTATTGACCAGTTTGAATTATTTATATAGATTTTAAGAAGTAAGAAAGTTTTTTTTTTATTAATTGATTGATATATTTGATTTTTTTTATGGGTATTATTTTTTTTAATTAAAAGAAATATTTGAGAGAATTTTTGTGGTTTATATAAGTATATTTTTTTAAAAATTAATTAGTCAGTAAGAAAAGTTAGTGGTTAAAATAAGAAGATTTTTTAAAATGATAAAAGGAGAAAATAATGAAGAAGTGTTATTGGTCGAGACACAATATTGTTTTTAAGAATTTAATGGGAAGAAAGGAATTTAAAATTTTAAAATACGAAATTATATTTGGAATTTTTTTTAACTAGAAGTTTTTGTTTTATTGATAGGAAGATGCTTGTGGTCGTTTTTTTTTGTGAAGTCATTTAGGATAGGAAAATGACAGTTTTAAATAGGGTAAGGTATGAAAGAAAGGAATAAAATGCGCAGTATAAAAGATGTTATAAATAATTTTATCCAGGATTGATTCATAAAAGAGCAAAGAATAATTAAAAAGATATATAGGGATGTTTTTTTTTGTTTGTATGTGACGTTAGTAAAACTTCGCGGAGAATTAATATGGAGAAAAGTTATTATGTGAAAATGGGCTATTTGTTTAAGAGTATATAGCTGAGAATTTTATTTATGATGAGATTACCTACCAGAGAGAAAGGAGGAATCCATCAATACTGCGACGATATAATTATGAGATTGCCTACCCAGAGAAAGGAGGAATCTATCTGTACTACGAAGATATAAGAATTAACAGTACCTGCTAGAGGTATATGAGATATTTTTTTGAGTATAAGAAATTAGTTGAGATTATATTTTTTTTGATGTTTAAGAGAAATGAAGGATAGGTAGGGAATGGGTGAAGACCTAAGTAGCGTCACATATATATAATAAGAAACATGTAATTAAAAAGGGGGGATATATTGAATAAATAAGAAAATAAGATGAATTTTTTTGATTGCTCGAATGTAGATGATAGGATGAAATATTTATAAAATGAGAACATAGAAGGAAAGTTTTGAATTTAGAAGGATCGAACGATCTATTATTTAAAATGCCGACCACTAATGAGAAACAATTGAGTGATAAAATGGAAAAATTCATAGAATTAATGACCAAGCAAATAGAAAATTTAAATAGCAACATGGATAGGAAATTAGAAAATTTAACTAGCAAAATGGAAAATGGATAGGAACCGGGCCGAACAAAATCTACATGTGGAATATTTAAGTAGGAACATAAACAATTTCGGAAAACATTTGAGTATATTCAATAAAAAAGTAGGAGAAAGTATAATCAAAAGAAATAATAATGGGATAGAGAAGACGGAGGTCCTAAATGAAGTAGAGAATATTGAAAATAAGAGTATAGAGGAACAGTTTGAAAATTTACAAGTAGAAAAAGAAAAAGAAATTAGCTCAGAAATTTTAGTAGAGGAAGAAAAATTAGTAAAATATTTAAATGTAGAAGTGAAGGGAGTTAGAATAGTTTCTGAAATTAATTATAGAAATAATTTAGAAAATAACAAGATATATTCAGCAGTTGAAATTTCCTATTCGGATAAATATAGCAAGAAAATTTCTTTGCAAGTAAGAAATCATAATGAATAATCATTTAGGGCAATTGACACAGCAGGCGATTTCAAAAACATGGAAGACTGTTTCAATTTATTTGCTAACCCAACAAAAAGTAATGTACAAAATGCTCCAATAAACTTGCAAATGGAGTTGACCGAGATTCAAGAAAACTCATTCCTAAAATCTAAATTTGAAGACGTGGAGTTGTGCAATTTCTACAAAAAATACCTCGAAGAAGACCATTTTCCGCAGCTTGGAAAATTCGCAAGAAGATGGATTTGTGCGTTTGGCAGTACTTATAAATGCGAACAGTTCTTTTCAATGATGAAAGTTAATAAATCAAAACATCGTACAAGGCTCACTGAAGATAATTTGGAAAATTCTTTACGTCTTTGTATCAGTGGAATTAATCCAAACATCAATGGATTAGTTTCCCAAATTCAAGCTCAAGTGTCTCATTGATTTCGGTGTCGCTACTTAACTTTCGTAGTTAAGTAGTTATTCCAAATTTCACGATTTAATTATAATATTGTACCTATTTTTTTTCATTTCATTTTGTTATTTTAATAAATTGTATTATAATAACATTGTCTTATTATTTCGTGTCTGATATCTATCGCTAAAAAATTATGAACACTACTTTAAAATCCGACGTTATTTTATTTTGAACCATCTATGCGGCCCGCGAACGTATTTGCACACTAAAGTTTGGCCCGCAACATGTCAAAGGTTGCTCATACATGCTTTAGGGGGTTAAGCAATTGGTCAGTCGTGAGTTGGAGTTGGTCAGTGGGGAGTGAGGATTGGTGCCGGAAGGAGGAAGATCATGGTTGAGGTCTCCGGCTTGGTCAAATCGTGCTACTGGGGTTGGAGCCTGACAGCGGAAGACAGTTGAGGTCTCTGGGTTGGTCCCCATATCGGTGAGTTTGATTTGTATTTTGAACCTTTCCTAACTGGCATTGTGTTGTTTTGTGTAGCCAATAGTTTATGCTCCGAATACCCATTTATATTTATTTATATGTGTTGAAAGTTAGTTAGAATTATTAGTTAAGTATTGTTAGGTTGTTAGTAACCGGTAAGAGGCTCCTAATTATATTTTATATTCTAAAGACTTGGCTCATTTTTATTATTCCTTGTCTCTCCTTTGAATCTTCCATAGACTAAGGGAACCTTGAGAGCGGTTCGGCGATTTACAGATATTTGATTTTTTTTTTCATAAGGATACTTTTTGAATTGAGAAGAAGTTTTTAAAATAATTTTAGAATAGGGATTTATACTAGATTTTTTTTTATAAGAAATTTTTGTTTTGATCAGATAGGAGGATGTTCACTCAGCGAGTTTAGGATAAGAATATATATGCATTTTTTTAGGATATAATTAGGTTAATTTTTTTTTTTTAGTTGTAGAATTTATATAGTGAAACCGTGGGAATGTGAGGAGAAGTATGAATGAAATAGCTTAGTTAAAAAGCTGATAGAGGCATGTTGATCTCTGGAGAATTTGACGCCCTCCTTTCAGTCAGTCTAAATCAGCAGACAGGAACCCGCCTGGGCTTCCTTGGGGTCCGCGAACTCCCTGTAGTCGAGTCAGGGGATGTGCCCGGAAAGAACTGATCACTTGGGGTCGGGGAGGAGGAGCGTGGGTCACCTCCCTTCTTTGACTTCAGGGATCATCTGGAAGGAGCTTTCCACCCAGGGGTCAAGGAGGAGTGTAGCTAACTCCATGGGCAATCCAAACCCTATCTTCCTATGGAACACTTGGACAAAACTTACATTATTATTGGGGATTTATGATTTTATGCTACATTATGCGGCCAACACAACCTCAAGAAACAAAACACTTTACACTACTCAATTTACACAATACATGAGATGGGATATTTTATTATTATTTTGCATTTTTTAATGATTTCCTATATATATAGTGTAAATATGGTATTTAGTTTTAGATGAATGAATGATGACATGAAAGGTTGAGAGTGAATGATCGCGAAATATGACATATAGGAACATTTTGTTTAGAAATAATTAATATATTATGAGCTGTTCTTTTAAGCTAGATAGTAGAACTCCTCTAATGCAGCATCCTATGATCCGGCACGCCCTGAAATCCGGCATTGGTTTTGGTTGGGATGGGGGGAGGTTGGCACTCGGTCTAGCACGGAAATTTTCGGTATCACAACGTTGGTTGCACAATTTGACTGTACTTTGTCTAGTGAAAACTTGTTGTTTTAAGTGCGTGACTCTCCTTTCAAAGTCATTTTTCGTTTTTTGAAAGAACTGGTATAATTTTTACGTAGCACAAAAGTCACATAGCCATGGGACCGAAAAGGAAACACGTAAGTCTGAACCTTATTTACAAAATCAGAAATCCTTGAAAAACTGGAAACATGGGGAAGCAGGCATTTAATTATGAACGAATATGATGGTATTCCATCAGCTACATTAGCTGGCAGCGATGAAAAAGAGACTAAAGGTTTCAAGAAGAATAAGGATAGACTAACTGTCCTTCTTTGCTCAAATGCCTCAGGTGACCATAAACTGAAACCTTTCGTGATCGGTAAATCACAGAAGCCAAGAGTTTTCAAGGGCTTCACTAATTTTCCAGTAATTTATTGCGCACAGTCTAATGCTTGGATGGATACAGAATTTTTTAAAGATTGGTTCTTTCGTCAATTTGTACCAGATTTGAAAAATAATTTTGCTAAGCTTGGGATGCCAGAACACAGCAAGGCCATTATGGTACTGGACAATTGCAGAGTGCACCATGAAAAGCCAGTGTGTTGAAATCTGGAAACATATTTGTGACTTATCTGTCACCCAACGTTACCTCACTGCTCCAACCTATGGATCAGGGAGTAATTCAAAACTTCAAGTCACATTACAGACGGAGTTTTGTGCAAAATCTACTGAGAAAATTGCGGTGTGAAAGAGTTGCAAACAAAATAATGTTAAAGATGCCATCTTATCTACAGCTCTAGCCTGGACAAGTGTAAAACAGGAAACTCTCCAAAAATCCTGGCGTAAACTTTGGCCAGATGTGATCCCTGAAACTGAGGCATGTGATAAGGCAACACCAGCAAGTGAACTCATGCACATGATCAGAGACTTACCAATAGAAAATCCTATTAGGAACCTTGCCGATGAAGAAATTGCTGATTGGGTGGAGGTGGATGAAGAAGAGCCAACTGAACAGGTTTTAACTGAAGAAGCCACTGTTCAGAGCGTTTAACCTTCCAGGAGACTGATTCTGATGAAGACGTTGAGCCGAACACCGTAACCTGGGCACAGGCTGCTGAAAGCCTGGAATCGTTTATTTCATTCTCGGAAAAGAGCAGCTCTTACAATATTACAGAGGTGATGCACCTTCATATAATGAGGGACGATTTCCATAAGAAGAGAAGAGAGTCACAAACAGACATTCGAAACTTCCTGACTTCTACACTTGTACATACTTATGTAGTGATAATTTATTATGCTTGAGCTCCACACTTTTTTCTATTATACATATGTACATGAAACCATGAGCAAATCTGACCACTTATGTGTTTTACTGTGTTTTTAATGTTAATAAATTCTTTTTGAGAGTTAATTTTATTGTAATCCGGCAAATCCTATAATCCGGCAAGGGTCAGGTCCCGAACATGCCGGATTAGAGGAGTTCTACATATTTAAATTTAAATTAGGATTTAGCGAAATTCGTAAGACCATAAAGAAATGAAGAAAAAGTGAATATGTTTGCAGTTTAATATATGTTATATGTTATTTTTTTTTTAGGTTTAAGTAATGAAAAGGCAAAGAATATAAGTAAGAAGGATTATATATATATAGAAAAAAATTTACAACTATATATATATATATATATACATATATATGTAGCAAAACTAAACAAAAAAAAATGTATTAATTATATTGCCGTTTAACTTTATAATCTCTTTTCCAACTTCCTTTTCTCTACATATCATAATCTCAATAAACTAAAATGTGTTGCCTTTCTAAATTATCAGATCATCATTCCACGTTCTCAATTTCTAAATATTTCTTCCTATATAATTTGGTTTTGATCGACGTTATAAGGCCTTCGCCCATTCCCTTATCTCCTATAACTTCAAAAAATATAATTTTCTAAACACCAAAAAAATTAAATCACATCTTATATCGTCGTAGTTTCAATTCATTCCTCCCATTCTGGGGTATGCAATCTCACAAAAAATTTATTCAACTATCTACTCTTCGATAGCTCATATTTTATAAATAACTTCCTCATTATCTACTCTGAATTTGAGTAACGTCTGTCCCAAAGAAAAATAAATCCCTATATATTCTAATTATCAATACTATTAATTATATTATAATCCCCTTTCTAAAGAAACATATCTAGACGAAATTATTTAAAAACTCATAATCCTTTCAACTTATATTATTTATCTCTGCAATCCTTACCCCTAAAAACATCGTTGACTCAATATTATATTAAAACTACAAACAAATTTACTCTTCCTTCCTTTCCTTACGATCTTACGAAATTTAAGAAATTCTAACGAAATGATATGCACTAGTTTACAGATCATAAAATATTAATTATTCCATAAACAAAAATATCAACAAAAAAAGTTCCTATCAATTCTAATTCCCGATTCTAAATTTCTTTTAAATTAAAACACATATATATATATATTGAAACAATTTTTAATAAGGGCTCTTTGCATGAAATATTCACAAAGGAAAAAAACAATAAGGGAACAGATATTTTTTTGTTATCTTTAGATTGAAACAAAAAAAAAATAACTGGAAAGATAAAAAAATATACAGAGGGCTGAGAGAGGAACAAATATAGAATTTATTAGCTAATTATGGAACATGGAATGATACCAACTATTTCTAAAAATGTTAACTATTTTATTTAGATTACTTTTATATCATTATTAAATATACTTTTTTTTTTTTAATTTATTATTATTTTTTTTTAATGATGATAGCGACTCACGCGTTAGTTGCTTCTTTTTTTCTTTCTGTGGCCAAAATCTTCCAAATTCTTCTTATAAGAAGATGCCCTCCTGTCCCCTTCACTCTTCAATCTTCCTCTGACTTCTCCTCCAAATCTTCTCCATGCATGCTCCCCCTTTGCTCCTCCTCACTCCTCCATTCTGATCAGTTGAGTCCTGGTCCCAAAAAAAAAATCGGATTGGACTCACAGTCAAACCACAAAGAATGCATTCCGACTGCTCTCAACCAACTCGACTGCTCCCAATCAACAACACTCGGCTTCTGCCCCAACCTGTCTCTCGCCATCTCTTCTCCCATTCCCTTGACGTCCCAGTGTTGCCTTCCTTCTTGTTATATAAATGTCTTTTCTTTTATTATTTTGTTTATTTGTTAATAGTGTTTTTTTTTAATTTATTTTATTTTATTTTTTTAATATTATTATAATTATATTTATCTTTATTTAATATATTACCCCCACCTATTTCTACATGTTACGTATCCTTTCCCTTATATAAAAAAAAATAAAATAAAATAAAGATGAAAAAAATTAAATAAAAAAAAAAAAATTATAACTTTCTTTTCATTTTTTCTTGTCTTTATCACAATTTCCTATTTCAAACAACATATTATCTACATTCAATAAACCATCTAACCAATATTTTAAACAATATGACATATGAAACTTCATATAAACTGTGATGTAAACAACAAATACCTTGACAACAGATGACTACGGAACATTTTTTTATATGAACTTAAGATTCAAGAAATTTGGACATGATTAATATTTAAAATGGAATATTATGAGACACAATGAAAAGAAAGAAAACAATAAAAGAAAAGGGTAATTTTTTTTATTATATATATACATCAAGTTTTTTAATAAAAAAAAACAAGGGACATCCGAAAATAAATTCTAAAAACAGCGGTAATAAAAAAAAGAAAAAAAGTCAGTCGGGAGCTAGCTTTAAAACAGTGCACTTCAAATTGAGATTTGTTTGTTTTGTGAAGTTGAACAGTATTAGTAAAGAAAGATGGATCGGTCTATACTGATACTCTGAGGCAGGATAGTGGCTTCTAATGGGGGAGTAGATCGGACAGGATATTAATGGCTGGTATAAGTCTTCCAATTTGTTTTTGTTGCAGATCGTACAAAGTTCCTGGGGTTTAAGGGTGTATACATTATTTTTGTAACTGATTTTTAGATAGTACTTGCCAGATAGATGGAGTTGTGCCAGTGCTTTGATGTGTGAGAAAGGAGCATTCAGGTTTAGGTATGGTTGGAGTTGATCTGGGTTGTAAATATTGGGATAAAAGGTGTTGAAACGGCATTCTAAAAGGTAATATTTATCTTTATTCTTCAGATGGTTCCCAAATGGATCCGGAACCCTGGGCAGAGAGTTTTTTAGCATTACCGGATCCAATATATTTAATAATTCTCCCTCCCCAATTTCATTCAAAATAGGGTTTTCTTTTATTAAATTAACTGTTCAAATTTATGATCCAACTTTTCAAATTTACTATTATTTTCCGAAATTACATTTTTGAATTGTTTTTTATTTTCTGTTTGAGATTGTACCAAAATCGTTTGCATACGATCCGTCATCTGCTCAAATTGACTCGGCGTAAACTGATGATCAATTTTATTTTCGTTCGCATCTTCATCAACCGAATTCGATCTTCCAATTAGCGGACTCGTGACTACACTGGAATGGTCTCCCTTATTGTTCGTTCCTTCAATAAATCCGGATTCTCAAAAGTTGCTATCTAAGTTACGGAGTCCTAATCCCCTGAGGCTACTACCGATTCCGTCCATTCCTGCAGCTAATTCTCCCCCTTCCATATTGCAAACAAACTCCGGACCATGCTCTCCCGCCATGCTATGGATCGACTCACCTATATACTCCATCTTGCTTCACAAATCTATATTATATAACATATATAATACACAAAATATAACACAGCAATTATTAAAACTTATAAATCTGGACAACTCAATTTCTGAATAATGCCAATATCTTTTATTCAATGTTTCTTAGCATAAAAATTGTATCTCAGACACACCTGTTTCTACTAAAATTTAAATTTTTATAGATTTATTCTGTCCTCTTATTCCTATCCCATGCATTTCATTGCCAATCGTTGGGCGCCATTGAAACAAAATGATACTCCTCAAAACTAATTTTTGATGAAATTTTTAATATTTCAAAAAAAATTTCCTTTTTTTTTCTAATCAAATTGATTTAAGTGACTTTTCAATTTTAGTTAACTAAAGAAAGACTAAGTATCTTTTACTTACGTATAATGTTCTTCACTCTTTCTCCAGGTTACGGACTCTTTGAATGAAATATGCACAGTAAAAAATAAGGGAACACGTGGTATTTTTTTTTTATAGAAAAAAATTATACTATCTTGAAAAAGACACACAGGCATCTGAGAGAAAAAAAATAGAATTTATTATTATTTATGGAACATGACATGAAACAAAATATCTCTGAAATGTTTAACTATTATATTAAATTTTAAATTTGTTTAAAAGGAAAATGGCGACTCACGTATCATGTTTTTCTTTCTTTTTTTTCTCTGTGGTGGCTTCCACCAGCGAACCAAACTATTCTTATAAAAGGATGCTCTCCTGGCTCCTCTTCAGTTTTTCAATCCAATCTTCTTTCCTCTCCTTCTCACGTCCTCCCCTCTATCTTCACTCTCCAATCTTCCTCCGACTCCAACACCAAACCTTCTCCATTCTTCCACTTGCTCCTCCCCACTGCTCAACTCAGATCCATCATATCTCTTCAGTTGGCTCCTGGTCCCAAAAACTTAAACTGGACTCTCAGCCAAAAACATGCACCAGTCGTTCCGACTGCTGCCAACCAACAACCTCGGGTTCTGCACCATCCTGTCTCGTATCGTTTCTTCTCCCACTCTCTTGACATACCAGTGTTGCTTTCCTTCCTTCGGGTTTTCTTAAATTTCTTTTATTTTTATTTTTTTTTATATTCTTTCATTTATACGATATTAAATTGTTTAATAAAAATCTTACTAATTCACATTTGTTTTCTTTTACTTTTTCCTACAATATCTATTATTGTTGTTTCTCTAGATATATTGTTTTTGTTTTCAACATAGAAGAGTAAATGTTTCCATTTACAGATAACCCCCTCTGGATACGTTAGATATTCTCTTCCATATAAAAAAAAATTCCTCTTCTACGTTATATTTGTCTTACCTTAGGTATGTGGCATCACATTATTTTTCCAAAACTGACAATTCTATTGTCTAACTTTTTCTTTTTTTCCATCACCTTACACATTAATATAATATATTAGAGGAAAAAAAAATTATGTAGAAAGTATATAGATTTTTTATTTTATTAAAACTATATACTTTCTATACTTTTTTTTTTCTCTTATAATATCAAAACACATATTTCCTAATAAATAATCCACAGCTAATAAACATTTTTTTTTTACACAATTTCTATATAACAATAAAATGTAACATGCATTAAAAAAAAAATTCAATTTTATAAATTGAAAAAAAATATATAATCAATCTAGGCTTATATGACCAAGACAAGCAGACCTACACATACACAAGGAGCAAGGTCTCTCGTGCTTTGAACATACTAGATCATACATGATTCAAAAAAAAAAAAAAAAAAAATGCAATAGCAAAGACAGACAAGTTACATAATATTGTGTCTTTAACAAAAAAATCGATAAGAAAGCTCGATGACCGCAGTTTAAATGCCTGGTTTCCCCCCTCTCCACAGCAATACCTTTTAGTCAGGTCCCAACGTCTCATTCTGCCTTACCAACACATCATCTGTCTGACACCATTTCCGCTATCTAATTCTGGACGTTATTCTGTTATAATATAATTTTTTTCTCAATCGAATTGTAATGTCTCGTTTTTCTTTCTATACTGGATAGTTTACAATATATATTTCTTTGAGATTGATTATCCATAGAACACGTTGTAAGTGACCCACTTGAATAGTTAGTGTTTGCTATCTATGTCATACTGTGTTTAAATACAGTTGGAGTCTTTATCCCAGGTACTTATTAACAAAGTATCTCAAATATTACTTTTAAGACTTTAAATAGTGCCCATAATCAAATTACACACATTTATTTCACTTTCAGATGTAACGTATCGTAATATAGGTCAGCAGTATTTCTCCTCTAATTCTGTAAGACTGGCCTCTAATCCTCTCGGACAACAACATCACATTCCTTCAAACAGATAACTGCCTTGATATTCGTCTCATTCAACAAGTTCCATTTCCGTGCTACCTACGCACTCCGAGCTCCATCAATTTTTCTATTGTGTTACAAATTCGGATTCCCGCTATTACGGTAAAACGATTTTATTTATTATAGTTATAATTGATGTTAGTTTTTATTTTTATTCGCTTTATATCGTACTTATTTAATGGTATTTTTATTTACACCAAGCATTTAAGTCATACAAGAAACAACATATTGTATTGGCTACCTTTCACTTTGTTACTATTTATGTTGCCTAACAAATATGATCCATTGTTATAACATTTTAAAATCTCATACGGCTCTTCGTATACCGATAGGAATTTAGCAAAGATTTTTTTTTTTTATCAGATACACGTAGCGACATTACTAGAACATGAGAACCGACCGTTAATTTCATTTTTGTTTTTATTTTGTTGTTCAACTTTTCGATTTGCTTTTCATATTTGTTTTTCGTGTTTTTCTTAGCCAAAAACAAATGCAAATTATACACCTCGGAATCCACATTGATCTACTTTTCGGTTAATCCCATCCATTTCATCCAAATACGAGTTGGTTTGGTTTTAAACATAAGTTCATGTGGAAAGAACCATGTCGTTTCATTAACCACTTCATTAATACATATTTCGATTTTATGAATTAGATTATCCCAGCAATCATGTTTATTTTTTATAAGTACCCTATAAAACTTTAATATCGTGCCGTTTGTTCTTTCGACTGAATTCGCTTGTGGATGTCGAATAGAGGATTTGTTTAATATAATATTAAGTTTTTTGAACGTATTCATCCATATAAACGATCTGAATTGGGTTCCGTTATCTGATAAAAAAAAAAAATACACAATGCCCACCATACGTAAGTAACAGAACACTCCACAATGACCTCATGATAAACACAGTACACTACACAATTTAGGACCTTTACAGACGTTTCCAGAACAAATTGCATTCACACCCAAATCCAAACATCTACTCACTTTCTTCACCACACTTGCCACACAATCCTCCCAGGACATTGAAGAGGAGATGGAAACGTGACTTACTATAATTCCAAATGACAACCGCCCACTTCTTGGAACAAAATCATAATTTCCCCATATTATTCATTGATAATAATCGTAAAATTCATTCTTTTTAAATTTTTTAAAAAATGATGGAGCTCGGAGTGCGTAGGTAGCACGGAAATGGAACTTGTTGAATGAGACGAATATCAAGGCAGTTATCTGTTTGAAGGAATGTGATGTTGTTGTCAGAGAGGATTAGAGGCCGTTCTTACAGAATTAGAGGAGAAATACTGCTGACCTATATTACGATACGTTACATCTGAAAGTGAAATAAATGTGTGTAATTTGATTATGGGCACTATTTAAAGTCGTAAAAGTAATATTTGAAATACTTTGTTAATAAGTACCTGGGGTAAAGACTCCAACTGTATTTAAACACAGTATGACATAGATAGCAAACACTAACTATTCAAGTGGGTCACTTACAGGTGTTCTATGGATAACACAGGTCTGCAACATAAATGCTGTCTGGATGTTTTCAACTGATTTCTATGAATTTAGGTGTTCTGAAAACTAAAAAAATACTCAAAAAATTCCAGAACGTCAGGTTATTTTGTAAAACGCAAAATTTTATTATAAAAAAGGTGTTTTTTGGGCTAACTTAAAGTCATAAATAATAGGTACAATTTTATTTTGATTACTGTTTTTAAATGTATACAGGCCATAACTATAATTTCTTTCTAAATAAAGAACGTCCTGTGTGACCTAAATTAACAAACATAAACATGTTGTAACCTGAACGTGCGCGCTCTGATAGTGTAGAAAGTGGCGCAGTACAATTACGTATTAACTCGTCATTGTTTTATAGATCTTGGTTCAATATAGTGCAATGTGGTCTGTGCGGAAGTGTGTGAATTCGCCTGACAGTTTCTGTTATATTTGTGGCGAATATATGGTATTAAAGCAACAACTTAATATTACGGACTTTGTAAAAAAAGTATACTTCGCGTATTTTGGCTTGAAACTTTGAGATCAGGATAAAGTTTGGGCACCTCATAAAGTCTGCAAACGATGTGTTGAAGACCTTCGAAATTGGTTTAAGGGTAAGAAATAGCCTTCCGATATGCGATTCCTATGGTATGGCGCGAGCAAAAGAACCATAGTAATGATTGTTACTTTTGTTCGTGAAAGGATATAATTCATAATGGAAGCAGTCAATTTCATACCCCAATATGCAATCAGCTATTCGTCCCATCCCTCATGGGACCGAAATACCAGTGCCCAAGGCCCCTGCTATCTTGGAAGAGATTCAAAGTTCTGACGAAGATGGTGCTGTACCTGAACCCGATGACAAGCCAAGTTTTGAATTTGAAGATGACAGCAGTCCGAAATTGTTTTCCCAGGCGAGCTAAATGATTTGGTTAGAGACTTAAATCTTCCCAAAAACGCTGCTGAGCTGCTTGGATCAAGGCTCAAAAGCAGGAACTTACTTTTGCCGGGAGTGTCTTCCTCCTGGTTTAGATATCGTGAGAAGCAGTTCTCTTCCTACTTTGCCCAAGAGGACGAGTTGGTTTATTGTACCAATATTGAAGGTTTGATGGATATATTTAAGATCTCATACGACCCAGCACAGTGGCGTCTTTTCATAGATTCTTCAAAAAGAAGCCTTAAAGCAGTTCTGCTTCACAATGGCGGTTTCTATGCTTCCATTCCTGTCGGTCATTCCGTACACCATCAAGGAAACCTACAAGAACTTGGAATAGGTTCTTTGCAAATTAAAATATAAAAACCACGGTTGGCAAGTGTGTGGTGATTTCAAAATCTTGGGCATGTTGCTTGGACAACAATCTGGGTTTACCAAATTCTCTTGCTTTTTGTGTCTATGGGATAGTAGAGACCGAGCAAACAAAGCCTCCGAGGGAGCTTAAAGTTGGCGAAAAGAACGTCCTGCATGAAACTTTGGTGCCTCCTCATAAAGTTCTTCTACCACCGCTTCACATTAAGCTGGGATTGATGAAGCAATTTGTAAAGTCACTTTCAAGAGATGGAAATTGCTTCAAATACTTAATATCAAAGTTTCCAGGCCTCTCGGAGGCAAAGTTGAAGGAAGGTGTTTTTGTTGGACCAGATATTAGACGACTTATGGCTGATCCACAATTCATCACAACCATGACGGATCCTCAAAGAGAAGGGTGGATTGCCTTTAATGAGGTCATAGAGACATTTTTAGGCAATAACAAAGACCCTAACTACAAACAAATCGTTAAAAAAAATGTTAAAAGCATTTCAAGCTTTAGGTTGCATATTGAGTTTAAAAGTACATTTTCTTCATTCCCACCTCGACTACTTTCCAGATAATTTAGGAGATATGAGTGAAGAGCAAGGTGAACGATTTCACCAAGATATGGAGATGGAAAAAAGATACCAGGGAAGATGGAGCGTCTCAATGATGGCAGACTACTGTTGGACGCTTCAGAGAGACATTCCAGATGCTTACCACAAGCGAAAATGTACCAAAAGGAGTCTCACTGGGAAAAAGATATGTGTTTAGTGCTTACTAATGAATATATTTTAGATTAAAAAATAAGTTTTGTTACGCAATTATAAAAAAAAAAAAATGTTTAGTCTTTTATCTTTTATTTTAAGATGATAAATTGTTTAACATAGATACCCACATTGTCAGAAAACGTGACGTTCTATGACAAAATGAAAGTCATTTTCGGATTCAGCACACCCAAAATCATAAGAATTACGCAAAAAAACCAAAACAGCTCTCAATTTTTTATTTTTTTTGCAGACATGTGTAATCAATCTCAAAGAAATATATTGTAACGGTGCTTTTACTACAGAACGTTAACATTTAAATTTTAAGTTTAAAGTTCAAGATTTCGGGCGCCATTTATGTAACGGTGCTTCTACTTCCTTAGGAAATTATTTTATTTGGTTCATTAAATTATCAAGTAAAAGAAAAATATTTTTTAACAGAAGGTGTTATATTTTTATTTTATGAATATGATTTATAATTTATAAATGAATAAAATTGGGGTTAGTCACATTGGTTGTACACACATATATTTTATAACAATTACAAAAAAAACCTGAAGTGAAAGTCTCTGCTGTTCTTCTAATTATTTCTTCGGAATGAGGATGTGATGCTACCAGTTGATTTATTATGCTGGGTTAAAATTGTGATGGCTACGTCTTTTTCAGGCTCCTCCACTTGATCCATGTGCTTCTTAGTTCAGAGAAAAATCAGATTTCATTCCTTGGACGTTCCAGACATCTCGAGACACGTCCCTGTTGCGGCTTCTATTGCCAGGCACTCGTCATGATACTACCGCACTTCACCTTTTTTAAATATCATATCAACTACATTGCACTTTTACACATACCGACATCTTGCATATTTCTTTTTTAGAGGCACTCTCCTCTCTCCCTTTCTGAACACAACTGTCCTCTCTCATTGGTCACAATTTTTTTAGTGCCTTTAAAACTGGATAACATCTGTTTTTTAGTATTTTTCTTTATTAAATCTTTCATATGCTATTTTCGTTAAATTAAATTTATTGATAACATACTATTACCTTATTTTTTAATTTTATTACATTATTCAAATAAATGAACTGATATATTTTTATACTATATCGACCCTGATACATTATCGATATGATAACCTCCAGTAACCTTCCTTAGGTGATTGAAACTTTTGTACATTATTTTTCATTTATTATGTAGAGGTCAATATGGATCGCTACATTGCCTTCTCCTAGGTTTAAAAAAAAAAAAATATATATACAATATATATATTTTTTTTAAACACACTTGATCTTACAGTCTCAAATCAGACATTATCAAAGTTATTTTTCTCTAAATTTTTTTTATTTATTTCCAATATTGCTATAACATCTAGACATATTGGAGCACACATTCAAACTATCATTTTATCTTATTGTTAACTTCACTTAATCATTTTAAATTTCGGTTGTTTATGTTACACAGACGTTCTTTCTCTATTTTTTTTTTATTTATAATTTTTTTTTATCATTTTATATCAAAAAAAATCCACACTAATTAACATGCATGCAAAATATATCATAAAAATATTTCATACACATATCAACCCTTTATTATATCAAAACTTCCCCATTAAAATAACAACCACCATAAACAAATCCTATACAACAATAAATAGTTATGTTTTTACTCTAAAAAACATTTAAAATATCAAAATTTTCTGTTCATAATATACAGAGAGCACTACATTATTTAACTATGCTTTTAATTAATTATACCTTTTTATTCTCATATTTAATTCAAATATTACATTTATATATTTTTTTAATAATAATAATAGAGAACACCACCCCTATAAACATTATTAATTATATTTATAACTAACTTCCATTTTCATATCTCAAAAAAAAAATACAACATATTCAATAAAACAATATACACCATAAAAATAAATTCACATAATCAATATTTACATTTGCTGACTGTTTACAACTCAGCCCATTCTAATCATCAAATGTCAACAGCTGTTACATTTGTTTATCAGTTCAACTCTAGACCCAACTTTGTTAACATATCAATTCTCTTGCTCCGTAAATTTAAAATTTAATATAATAGTTAAACATTTCAGAGATATTTTGTTTCATGTCATGTTCCATAAATAATAATAAATTCTATTTTTTTTCTCTCAGATGCCTGTGTTTCTTTTTCAAGATACTATATTTTTTTCTTCTATAAAAAAAAAACACCTGTTCAGGACATTAGACCACCAGAGTGAAGGACATTACACGTAAGTTGGGAAGTATTTGGCGTAAATGAAATTAAATACCTAGGTCACATATTTAATGAGCAGCTATCAGGGTGGATAAGGAGAAAATTGAAGAGATCATGAACATGAAGAAACCGGAAAACAAGAAGGATCTTCAAGTTTCTTGGGGATGTGCACTTATGTAAGTAAATTTATTAGAGATAGGTATCAACTCCCTTAAGAATTTCGTTAAAAAGGATATTGCATTGTACTGCGAACACGAGGAACAGAATTCGTTTGACAACCTGAGGAAGTGTCTCTCATCGGCACCCCTATTAAAATATTACAACCAGCCCAGATTTTTCACTTTATCAGTATATGCATTATCATATGGAGTTGGAATAGTACTGATGCAAGATGGACTTCCTGTAGCTTATAAAACTCAAAAGAATTACGTTGACATGAGCACAAAAGGGGTCGCGAAGGATCAGAGGAAGAGCTATGGGGAGTATGATCGGCCCCGATCCTTCTAGCTTCAAGATGGATCAAGTTACCAGCGGAGCAGGAAATTCATATCCAAATAGTCTGTATTGAAATTGTCAGTTTGTTGTTTTAGTTTTCAGTTCTTGTCCTTATTGTTTTTATTTCTTTCGTTCGAGGAATGTCATATGTTGATATATAGTAGGTAACTCAATATTGTAAATATGATGTTTGAACAATCTTGTTCTAATTTACGTATTTCCAATACCATTAAATTAACATGTCCCAAATTTTAAATGTTTGAAAAGAGCTTTCCCAAGACCGTACTACCTAAGGCGTCCTTCGTTGCATAGTTAATACTACCTCAGGTGTCGACCGTTGCACGGTAAATACTACCTGCGGTCACCTGCGTCGCTGAGCACTTAGTAGCTGTGGTGTCCGCCGATGAAAGGCACATATTATGTGTGGTACCCAGCCCTCCTTCTTTTTTTTTTTCTACGCTGGTACGCTAGCGATTTCTGCCAAGCGTCACCTAGTAGCCCAGAGCATTGCAGATCTTCTCAGTACATCAGTGCAGTCTTCTCTGTACGCAGTTCTGACGTCGAGATGCTGCGCTGTCATGTGCAGTTCTCCACCGATCCGAAGGTGTCTCTGAAGATAATCGTGTCCAGTCAGCAGTCGGAAGCAGGTCACTGAGTGTCTGCCCCAACACCCGCTCCTGTTTTCCCTCAGCTTTCATGGAGTTTCTAAGAACGTACTAGCTAGGATTTACAGTGATGCTAAGCACTTACTAATTGTGGTGTCCGCTGTTGCAACGCACATACTATCTGTGGTGCCCAGCGTTCCAAAGCCCTTATTAGCTTGAGTGTACGCCGTTGTAACACATACTAGCAGGGAGACCATTGTCTTATGGCAAATTCTAGCTATTGTGACCAGCGCTGCTAAGCAGTTACTAAGCACTTATTAACTTGCATGAAGTCAGAAGCAGTCGGAGAGGTAGGATCTGAGGACAAGGTAATATGTGTGAAGAAGAAGGTGCTTCAGCTTGAAGAGAGGTGTCAAACTGACCGAGGACTTTCGCCACCTCCAGAAAAGCACTTGCACAATAGAGTGGACAGTAGAATGACTAGATCTGAAGCCAAACTGGTGGTTTGGGATTATGTTTAGCTATTCTAGGATTCATATCTTTGATAAAAATAAAAATAATTATTATAAAAAGAGCCCTTTTTAAGAACAATAAAATATAAATCACCACATAGCGGTCCTATTGATTATCATGCATTATGCTCTAATGTTAATTAATATTTTTCAGATTCCAGTAATATGGCTCGGAGACCGGCCCTCGAAGTGGCTATAGCGCATGCTAAAGAATTAAATCAACTTATGTGTCGGTCAGGCCTTGGATCATGTGCTTTTGCTAACGTTGATCAGATAATTAATAACTGAGATTAATTCCTTGAAGATCTTTTTGTAAAATTATAGTTTTATTTATTTATTTATACCTTTAGTATAAGGAAGTATTGTAATCGTGCGAAAATCCAAGATGGAGTTTTGACTTTAGTAGATAAGGTATGGGGATCCTACCCCCGCCTCATGAGGCACAGATGAGGCACCCCCTTGTGGCACCCGTCTGAGGCTCCCACCGCACAACATCTATTCCCATGGCTCGCGCAGCTCCCTCCGATGTACTTCCCCAGCTCAACCCCTTAGCACCCCCACCTTCGGACCCACCAGACATTAATTTTTTTTCTACAAAGTGTATGGAGAAAATATAGTCCATGACGTCACACCGACATGTCCAGACCTGTCCTCTACCGAGCATGCTGTCCCACCTTATGTGGCATCCGCCCCACACACCGACATGTCCAGCCCTGCTTTCCTATGAGGTATGGAGGTCATATAGCAATGCGGTTTCTCTGAGGTATGGAGGTCGTATAGCAATGTGGTTCCTCTGAGGTATGGAGTAAGTATAACAATGTACCTCCCCAGCTACATCCTATGCATAGACAAAGTATTGTCCTTTCCCCTCCCCTCCCATTCCCCGCCCCTCTTCCTGAAAATTCCTTGAGAACGCTCAACCTAATACTCTTGTATACAATACCCATAATTCCAACAGCTTCCATTTATCATCTTCATACCTAACACCTATGATCTATTCTTTTGTTTAGCACCATCCATATCCTAAAACCCCTACTTCACACTTCACTCAACTCCTAGCACCACAACCTCTCCGATATTTTTGTAATGTGTACTGCTCCCCCCATCATAGTTCTCCGAAGACTTGTACTATCTTAACATAAATCATATATATCCATTTTCAACAGAATTACTAACATATATTTTACAAGATTAGATTCATAATCGTAAATCCCCGGTATTTTTCAGAGTTCTCTGAGTTATTGGACCCCAATTCGATGTCACAAGAAGCTTCAAAACAGTCTGTGTACTATTAGTTTTACCTTGTGTATTTAATACAATAAATTCATGTATGTACCTTACCGCCTCTGAAGCAGTCCTACACAAACTCCCCAATACTTGGTACATTCGGACCTGATTTCATGCTGGAAGTCTTATAAGAGTATATTAATACGTCTTCATACATCTGACAAACCACATTTTCATAACCATCAACATTCCCCTACATATGAATTTCTTACCAGAACTTTCAAGAAGACCGGACCATATCCATTCGAAGCTCAACCTTATAGGATGTGTATTCACAGTATTATCATGAATAAACTGAAAACAAATCCACTCCTTGGATGATGTACAACTCAATGGGGATACCTGAATACCATTCCTATCAATCCTTGGCTTAACATCTTTAAATTTCAAGTTTCACAGAATGTAACTTAGACACAGTATTTGTGTGCTCATGGGACTGTGGAGCGGGCATTTCTCAAGTTTTAAAGTGTTTAACACAAAATCCATCTTTTGTTTTAAATTACATACTTTATCATCAGCTGTACCCAATATACCTCTTTTCATAAAGTATCCAGTGTTTTATTAGATTAGTGTTTTATTAGATTATTTCGATTAGTATCCTAGTAGGTCACCCATTTTTCGACAATAGAAACTCTTATAATAACACCCTGACGTAGGTATTCACTCCAGTCACACATCTGCAAAATTGTTTTATTCCTTTAAAAAATTAACCAACAAAACCATCCTATGCGAAGAAGTCATTGAACAATTTACCCACGACCTTACTCATACAACACACATACTTGCATACATTTACATACACTTCAATTTTAATTCATACCCTATAAAATTATAACCGTCAGCCCCTGTATTATTCTCAAACTGTGTCAAAAGCGCTACAAACCCACTGACTTTTTTGTTCACATGTGACACCTATTATAGTCTTATAGGCCTGCATCAAACACCATCCACACCTTACAGCGAACTCTATCACAAGTAGCTCCGTCCATCTCTTTGGCATGCGTCATATTTCGATTCGTATTCTTTTTTAAGTCATTTTTCATATATGTGACTTTTTATCGCCCACATACCTGTGAAACAATTCTTTAAACATAATTTAAGTTCATCAACTAATATTTTTAATATATTTTACTTATTTCATACATTCATTTCCTTTATGTCACTTAGGATGCTGCTCACCAACATCAGAGCTTTACACCAGGAGTCCCCTCAGACCTATATCATACTGAAAATAGACTTTTTACCGCCTCAAATAATTTTTCTGGTTCTGATCAGTCTTACCTACCAACAACAATTGTCTGCTCTCTCAGGAACCTTATAATTTCTCACACCATCACACATCAATTACCCCACTTATTCCAATCCTACATGTCGAAACAGAGAATATTTCCGCAGAGTCTTAACCCCAATAGGAGCCCTTGTACCGAATCTCCCATCTCTCCTTTCTAGAGGTCAGACACTTAAAATTTCTTTTACTTAAATTACTTTTTAAAATCTACCCACTTTTTACCCAAAACGATCCTACATCCTAGTCCATCATGCATCATAACTCTAGCATAGACCACATAATCCTTAACGCGAACTCCGGCATTTACTTTATGTCACTTCGGGTGCTTCTCACCACCCTCGACACAGATCACGCCTAAAGTGAGCCGCTTATAGTCGAACACACCCCGATGATAGACGAGTCAAACGACCGGAGGACACCTGTTAACAACGTATACCAAGTTAAACTAGATAAAAATCCAATATTAATATAAAAATGTGGAATTGTACATAAATCGGACCAAAAAGTGTATAATTATTGAAAAATGTGGTGTTTTTACATAACTCAGTCAAAAAAAACGTGGTAATGAGACAAATTAGACATTATAAACTGGATAATGTTGTTACATCAACACAGCCGGCAGAAGACTTCTCCGAGTGTGCTCGGACGTATATAGTTTAAACTCTCCTCACATCTACATTTTCTAAGGAATTTCATAGAACTTGAAGTAAATTTGTAACATCTACTGACTGACGATTGCGAGAGAAGTGGGTTGAGGTCTCTAAACGGAGTACCTACTACAGCCGGGTTTGGGGGTCTGTATATAATATAGCTGGTGTGAGGGTCTGTACATAATATAGTCGAGGCTTATACTTACTGACTTTTAGCAAGAGATGGGGGCTGTGTAGCCGAGCCGTGTGAGGGGCTATATGGCTGTATGCATCTCTTCCTAGATAAAAATCCAATATTTATATAAAAATGTGGAATTATACATAAACCGGACCAAAAAGTGTATAATTATTGGAAAATGTGGTATTTTTACATAACTCAGTCAAAAAAACATGGTAATGAGACAAATTTGACATTATAAACTGGATAATGATGATACATCAGCACAGCCGGCAGAAGACTGCTATCTGAGGGACAGTGTGCTCGGGCGTATACAGTTTAAACTCTCCTCGCATCTACATTTTCTACGGAGTTTCATAGAACTTGAAGTAAATTTGTAACATGACTTTTGGCAAGAGATGCGGGCTGTATAGTCGAGCCGTGTGAGGGGCTGTATGCATTTCTTCTAAGCGGAGTCAGAGGGATCGGGAAGGAGACACTGCTAGAATCATACCGATATCAAATTTCATAAAAACATGAGGAAAATTAGTTGAGATAGGGAGAAATCGAAACACCTCTAGCTGAGTGGTTAGCAGTGCTGGTGATCATGAAGGGAGAGCTGATTCATTCTAAGTGGAGAAGTACATTGGTAATGATTCAAAGAACAAAAATTTATATGAAAAATCTAGTTGGAGATGACATCATAGAGTTGAAGTGGAGACCTCAGGATGGTTAGCAGTGGTTAGGGCTGGGTTTAAGTGGTTTGAGGTGGTTGGGGCTGGGTTCAAGTGGTTTGAGGTGGTTAGGGCTGGGTTTCAATGGATAATAGTTTAAACTCTCCTCGCATCTACATTTTCTACGGAGTTTCATAGAACTTGAAGTAAATTTGTAACATGACTTTTGGCAAGAGATGCGGGCTGTATAGTCGAGCCGTGTGAGGGGCTGTATGCATTTCTTCTAAGCGGAGTCAGAGGGATCGGGAAGGAGACACTGCTAGAATCATACCGATATCAAATTTCATAAAAACATGAGGAAAATTAGTTGAGATAGGGAGAAATCGAAACACCTCTAGCTGAGTGGTTAGCAGTGCTGGTGATCATGAAGGGAGAGCTGATTCATTCTAAGTGGAGAAGTACATTGGTAATGATTCAAAGAACAAAAATTTATATGAAAAATCTAGTTGGAGATGACATCATAGAGTTGAAGTGGAGACCTCAGGATGGTTAGCAGTGGTTAGGGCTGGGTTTAAGTGGTTTGAGGTGGTTGGGGCTGGGTTCAAGTGGTTTGAGGTGGTTAGGGCTGGGTTTCAATGGATAAAGGTGATTAAGGTTGTGTTTTCAACTGGGGAGGGTTGACCACCAATCTTGCGTCTCAGGTCGTATGGTAGTTACCCCTCCCCAGTTGAAAACACAACCTTAATCACATTTAACCATTGAAACCCAGCCCTATCCACCTCAAACCACTTGAAACCCAGCCGTAACCACCTCTAACCACTCAGCCAGAGGTGTTTCGATTTCTCTCTATCTCAACTAATTTTCCTAATGTTTTTATGAAATTTGATATCGGTATGATTCTAGCAGTGTCTCCTTCCCGATCCCTCTGACTCCGCATAGAAGAAATGCATACAGCCCCTCACACGGCTCGACTATACAGCCCGCATCTCTTGCCAAAAGTCAGTAAGTAGAAGCCTCGACTATATTATGTACAGACCCTCACACCGGCTATATTATATACAGACCCCCAAACCCGGCTGTAGTAGTTACTCCGTTTAGAGACCTCAACCCACTTCTCTCGCAATCGTCAGTCAGTGGATGTTACAAATTTACTTCAAGTTCTATGAAATTCCTTAGAAAATGTAGATGTGAGGAGAGTTTAAACTATATACGTCCGAGCACACTCGGAGAAGTCTTCTGCCGGCTGTGTTGATGTAACAACATTATCCAGTTTATAATGTCTAATTTGTCTCATTACCACGTTTTTTTTGACTGAGTTATGTAAAAACACCACATTTTTCAATAATTATACACTTTTTGGTCCGATTTATGTACAATTCCACATTTTTATATTAATATTGGATTTTTATCTAGTTTAACTTGGTATACGTTGTTAACAGGTGTCCTCCGGTCGTTTGACTCGTCTATCATCGGGGTGTGTTCGACTATAAGCGGCTCACTTTAGGCGTGATCTGTGTCGAGGGTGGTGAGAAGCACCCGAAGTGACATAAAGTAAATGCCGGAGTTCGCGTTAAGGATTATGTGGTCTATGCTAGAGTTATGATGCATGATGGACTAGGATGTAGGATGGTTTTGGGTAAAAAGTGGGTAGATGTCAAAGAAATTTTAAGTGTCTGACCTCTAGAAAGGAGGGATGGGAGGTTCGGTACAAGGGCTCCTATTGGGGTTAAGACTCTGCGGAAATATTCTCTGTTTCGACATGTAGGATTGGAATAAGTGGGGTAATTGATGTGTGATGGTGTGAGAAATTATAAGGTTCCTGAGAGAGCAGACAATTGCTGTTGGTAGGTAAGACTGATCAGAACCAGAAAAATTATTTGAGGGGATAAAAAGTCCATTTTCAGTATGATATAGGTCTGAGGGGACTCCTGGTGTAAAGCTCTGATGTTGGTGAGCAGCATCCTAAGTGACATAAAGTAAATGAATGTATGAAATAAGTAAAATATATTAAAAATATTAGTTGATGAACTTAAATTATGTTTAAAGAATTGTTTCACAGGTATGTGGGCGATAAAAAGTCACATATATGAAAAATGACTTAAAAAAGGATACGAATCGAAATATGACGCATGCCAAAGAGATGGACGGAGCTACTTGTGATAGAGTTCGCTGTAAGGTGTGGATGGTGTTTGATGCAGGCCTATAAGACTATAATAGGTGTCACATGTGAACAAAAAAGTCAGTGGGTTTGTAGCGCTTTTGACACAGTTTGAGAATAATACAGGGGCTGACGGTTATAATTTTATAGGGTATGAATTAAAATTGAAGTGTATGTAAATGTATGTAAGTATGTGTGTTGTATGAGTAAGGTCGGTGTGAACTATAACCTACCGACTGTGCTGTACGTGCTTAGATGAAAAAAGTAGTTAGGTAGTGAAGTAGTTTTAATGAATGATTTTATGAGTGTAGGATTCAATAATGATGGGGTCTGTGATGTATATGAAAAATGCGTAATGTAAAGTGTATGTAAAGGACCTAAAGAAAAACGCAAAACCTGGGTTTTGAAGTATTGTTGTTGCCAAAGGTTATGTCAAGGTATGATATGGATTGTACTAAAAAAAATGTATAGTTTTAGTGCGATGAGTATCAATGTGTTTGAAGTTTTGAACCGGTGGTTTCGTAGTAATAAGGTTGTATACCTCTGTAATGTGTTGTGTAAAAAAAATTTAAATGGTGTATGGTGGTGGGTTACGTTCTCGAATGATGTTTTGTAAAGTATGTAAAATATATATTTTATCTTAGCATATACTATTCTAGCATTAGTTGGATGTTATAATGGTTCCTACTTTGGTTATCGGGGTCTGTGCTACTTTATTATAAATGTAAAGGTCTGATGTGTTTTGGGGCCTACAAGGCCTAGATTTTACCATTTAAAAAATAATTATCCGGCTAAGTGGGTAAATTGTTCAATGACTTCTTCGCATAAAGGAATAAAACAATTTTGAAGATGTGTGACTGGAGTGAATACCTACGTCAGGGTGTTATTATAAGAGTTTCTATTGTCGAAAAATGGGTGACCTACTAGGATACTAATCGAAATATGCTACATGTCTAATAAAACACTGGATACTTTATGAAAAGAGGTATATTGGGTACAGCTGATGATAAAGTACGTAATTTAAAACAAAAGATGGATTTTGTGTTAAACACTTTAAAACTTGAGAAATGCCCGCTCCACAGTCCCATGAGCACACAAATACTGTGTCTAAGTTACATTCTGTGAAACTTGAAGTTTAAAGATGTTAAGCCAAGGATTGATAGGAATGGTATTTAGGTATCCCCATTGAGTTGTACATCATCCAAGGAGTGGATTTGTTTTCAGTTTATTCATGATAATACTGTGAATACACATCCTATAAGGTTGAGCTTCGAATGGATATGGTCCGGTCTTCTTAAAAGTTCTGGTAAGAAATTCATATGTTGGGGGAATGTTGATGGTTATGAAAATGTAGTTTGTCAGATGTATGAAGACGTATTAATATACTCTTATAAGACTTCCAGCATGAAATCAGGTCCGAATGTACCAAGTATTGGGGAGTTTGTGTAGGACTGCTTCAGAGGCGGTAAGGTACATACATGAATTTATTGTATTAAATACACAAGGTAAAACTAATAGTACACAGACTGTTTTGAAGCTTCTTGTGACATCGAATTGGGGTCAAATAACTCAAAGAACTCTGAAAAATACCGGGGATTTACGATTATGAATCTAATCTTGTAAAATATGTTAGTAATTCTGTTGAAAATGGATATATATGATTTATGTTAAGATAGTACAAGTCTTCGGAGAACTATGATGGGGGGAGCAGTACACATTACAAAAATATCGGTAGTGAAGTAGTAGGGAGGGTTCAATAATGATTGTGGTCTGTGATATATATGAAAATGTGAAATGTAAAACCTAATGAAACATTTACAATGGTATTGTTGCAGACTAGGTCGATGTCAAAGGATGGTAGGGAATAAGCTAATTAATTAAATAAATGAGTATAGGCTGACAAGGTTTTTAGTATATATTATGTTGTATGTGTGTAATAGGTTGTAGAGGAAAGAGTATGAAGTCCTAGATGAGATGTCCGTAATACAGTAGGTGAGGTCTATTGGTGTTAGGAAGTTGGTGATGAGATATGAATTAAAGCTACCGATGTATTGGAAAATGTAGGTATGTATACCTCAATTGTGTATGAATTTTTTCGGTATGTTAAAATTGTAGACTGCAAAAATGTGTTGAAAAATATAAATCCTGATGTATGGGTGTGTTGCATGTCTCCTGAAAAATATGATGCAGAAATTCTGACTCTTTCAATGTACAAGAACAATTCCCTACTTTTGTGAAGTGTTGTGTCTTAAAAATATATTGCATCTCTCGGAAGGACGCTATTGTAGGAAGTAAGCATGGCATGAATTGTAAAAAGTACATCGCAGCTAATCCTTGATACTGAAATGTATTCTAGCATCATTTGGATGGTTCCTACTTTTGGTTTACCTTCAGACCAATTTTTATACAGTAGTAAAAAAATTAAATATACTAGAATATTAAATTTCTCCCCGCTTTGGTAGTTATGAATATGGGTTTTGAGAGTTACCTATTTGAGTGAACGTTGAATCATAGAGTCCTAGGTTAGAGTTCTATTGGTGTTCAGATGTGTATATGTTCTGGAATGGGTTCTGAATATATCCGGAGTAGTGTTGTGCAGGGGGTGTATGTGTGATTTAATTCATGCTGGGTTCTAGGTTTTAGTCGTAAAATATAGTTTGGCTAAAGTAATATTGGAAATGCTAGTCTAAATATCGACGAGAACTGTGGATGTTATCATTGCGGATTAGGTATGGGAAATTATTTAAATACATATACAACATGGGCGTAAATGAAGACCTAGGATGCTAGGATCATAGGATCTGAAGTAAGAATATCGGAGAGGTTGAAGGAGTTGGAGTGTGAATCACGGGTTTTTTGGGACATGCTAAAGAATAGGCTAAGAGGCCCGGTTAGGTTATGATGAATTCTGAAGAAAATCCCTTGTGTGATGTTGTATGCAAGTGCGTATGTATGTCTGAGTGAAAGGTTTATTGGGATAGAAGTGGTTTGAATCAAATGTTGACGGGGGAGTAGTCTATACTTGTAGAAGTCTGACTCGGTATGATCTATGGGAAGTAGAATTGAAGAGCAGAAAATTGGGATGGATTTGGCCGTTGTCAGAATGGTGCTAGGTCTCTAAATTTGATAAGGCTAGGAGAGCAATTACTGTATACTGTTGGTGGGAGGAAAAAAAAAAAAGTGTTTGACCACTAAAACCGAGGATTGACAGAGATAAAGTATGTTTCAGTATGAGGTGAATGTAGAGATGTTGGCCAGAAGCAGACCAAGCGATGGCTTGAGATGAAAAGCAGCTCAAGTGAAATTAAGGTATACAAAAAGCAGCATGTAAAACAATTTAAGTTAAATATACCACATGTTGACCGAAGAATGTCTCCATGAGACCCCTGGAAAGGTACCTCTAGTCCTAAAGAGTATTATAGAGCTAGGGAGAGGTGTGTTGTAGATTCAAGTATCGTAATGGGTATGATGAAAATGTCGTATGTACGGGAATGTGTTCTACATCCAGAGTAGTGTGGTGATTTAAGTTCTGGGTTGTAGGTTCTTAGTCCAAAAATAAAGTGATGCTAAATTAATATTGGCAATACGTAGGGTGATGATTCCTCAAAATATCTAAATGACAAATTGGTATTTAAGTACTTGAAGAAAAAAGAGATGGTGCTGATATTAATTTGGGTACTGTTGAATGTTAGTTGTAGAAAAATGTTTTGTGATATGACTTACCATGATAAATACAATATGTATAAGGCGATATACATTGTGTTAGGGTCGGGTTGGTTCACTGTAGAGCTTAATGTATACTATACAGGAGATGGAGCGAGAATTTAGCTGTGAGGTAATATTTACTGTGTTTTTGGGTTGATAGTTTATATTGAGTAGGGTCAAAGGAGGATACCGCCCTGCCATTAATTTTAAAATAACCTTTTAATGTGTACTAAGAAATTGCTATATAGAGTAATGATGCTAAAGATTGGTGACTAGAATTAAGGGATAAAAAAGTCTAAGTTGAATGTTTCTGTAGGATGATACCGGTGTATGTATGGATAAACCCGGTTATGATGAAAGAAATGGAAAAAGTATAAGTTGAATGGGTCTGTAGGAGTTGGACGAAGAAAAAGTGTGAAGCGGGGATTTTGTGTATGTATGGTACTAAAAGTAAAAGTAATTGTATGTTAGAATTTTGGATATGAATTAAAATTGTAGTGTATGTCTACTTGATGTAGTAGATTCTGGGAAAAAGTCGGGTAGGTGGGTGGTGATGGTAATCATTTTAGAATGATTGATGTGTGGAAGTAGGACTGTAATGAAAAATATCGTGTGAGATGGGTCGGTATGAGTGATCAGAAAAATAATCTTTAGTCGGATTACAATGCCTCTTGAGATATCTGTTGACTTGTATACCTAGATTTTCGCCTGCTTCAACAGGGTAGGTCTCGGGGTTAGCTGCTTGTCTCCCATGCCAAAGGTGCCGGGACCGCGTTCAATCCCCGTTAGGGCAAGTTATTTTTTTCCTTAAGTTGCATCTATCAAACTATAAATTCTAGAAGCTTGGGAGCTCTAGTGGGCAAAGTAAGAAAATAGTGGCGTGGTTGGTGAGAGCTGGGGAGGTACATTGGGTGAAGAGTTGATGTGGGGCGGTACATTGAATGTGATTCAAAGTTAACAACTCTAGTATAGGAAGACATCATAGTGACTGCTGTAATGTGATGAGGATCTGAGAGATGAAAATGTTTTGGGATGGGGCGATTGGCTACGCCAACTTGAGAAAAAAAGGTTTAAAGGACATCATTAATGTGGTGTGTAAGACTAGATAGAAATGAAAAATTAGAAGAAATGTGGATCTGTTCATAAGGAGTGCATGACCTTGAGTTGGGAGAGCGGAAACTTACATATTTGGGGAAGTGGGGGCTCTTTGGTTAGGTCTCCTTCAACCCAGTTGAGTGTTCTCAAGGAATTTTCTGGGAAAGGGACGGGGAATGGGAGGGGAGGGGAAAGGACAATACTTTATCTATGCATAGGATGTAGCTGGGGAGGTACATTGTTATACTTACTCCATACCTCAGAGGAACCACATTGCTATACGACCTCCATACCTCAGAGAAACCGCATTGCTATACGACCTCCATACCTCATAGGAAGGCAGGGCTGGACATGTCGGTGTGTGGGGCGGATGCCACATAAGATGGGGCAGCATGCTCGGTAGAGGACAGGTCTGGACATGTCGGTGTGACGTCATGGACTATATTTTCTCCATACACTTTGTAGAAAAAAATTAATGTCTGGTGGGTCCGAAGGTGGGGGTGCTCAGGGGTTGAGCTGGGGAAGTACATCGGAGGGAGCTGCGCGAGCCATGGGAATAGATGTTGTGCGGTGGGAGCCTCAGACGGGTGCCACAAGGGGGTGCCTCATGAGGCGGGGGTAGGATCCCCATACCTTATCTACTGACTTTTAACTCAAAAACGACTTGTAGTTACGAAATTGAAATGAAGCTGTCACAGGTAGATCTGATTCAATTTTGAGTAAAATCTGACGAGGATTGAGACCATTTAACTTCATTTTACAAGACATGCTTGTATTTATGATCTAGTTCAAAATCTCTACAAAGGTTGTTCAGGAAACTGAGAGACGAAAAAGGTTTTTTGCCGGTCGTCCGGTTTGAGAGTCTTGGTTGCCGAAAACCGTCTTAAAATGTCGTTGCCATTTTTCTTAGGCTTTGTTTGTGTGAGAAGGCGGTGAAGGTGACCTTGGCGGAAACTTGAAAGAGTTAAGAAAAAGCAAATCTTTGTTCAACGTTTATTCATTAAGATTGGCTCGGGCCAGGAACTGCAGTTATGACACCTAGAGTGTTGACCTGTAAACAGGATATTTGACATTGAGAATGGATAAACACTTTCGTGCAACTGAGCTTAAATACCGATGAAGAGATTCAAGGGTGTCAGATTCTGGAACCTGGGACGCTTGGCACCTCACTCTCTCTACTGCTGGACGTAAGTCGAATTCCTATAGTTTTGTTTCCATGTGTTATACTGTTCTTATCATTTCTCATTATCTGTTTTGAGTTCTGATATTAGAATAAATTCTGAAAATTAAATAACATAAAGATAAAGATCCCAGGTAGTGGTTGAAGCACCAAAGAAGAATTCAAGTAAGGGTACTAAGTAGATACAATCTCATTTCTCCACAAGTGTTGGAGGCTACAATCTCATTTCTCCACAAGTGTTGGAGGCTACAATATCATATCTTTACAAGTGGTGTAGGCAACCATTTTACTTCTTCACAAGTGTCTGAGGCGCCGTTTTTCAACTTCTTGAGAGCTATTCATTTCAGAACTTAAATTTTTCAATATTAAATTTACAATTTTTATTTACTGCTATCTCACAATATCTCTCCGGGTATAGATGACATTGTGGGAAACGTTCCTCCAAAACATATAACCTCTGAGGAGGGGAAAACACAATTTTACTCCAGTTGGATTTATTCCTTACAAAAAAGACAGGTATTGGAATAATTTCAAAAATAAACAAAACATATATAACAGCAATTATTGCTAAACATTTTAAATATAGTTTTTTCTGAGGAAGTTAATACAAATAGTTTAGAAAAAGGTTAAGGGATTATTGTGTAGAAAACCTGGTTCAACTGAAAGCTCAATTAAATTTAAAAGACAAAAACTTCTTTTCAAGAATGAGATTATACGAAAACACTTCCACAAACTCTTGACGACACAAAAACTTCTCTTGACGAGCTTACAAATAAACCCCCTATAAACATAATGCCAATGAAACGTTTACCAAAGCTTATTCCCTCTATTTTTGCGGGAGGACTTGAGGATTGGATATCCTCATATCTTCATCAATTTGACGCAATAGCACACATAAACGCAAACGGGAAAAAGAAGATAGAGTTACCCTGATATCCTTTCATTTGAAAGGAACAGCTAAAATTTTTAATGACACATTAAGATCTGGCATCACATGGGAGGATTTAAGGACAAGTTTTTTAACCTAATTTAGGAATCCCAGATTTCATCATAACCTAAAGTTAAAAATTGAATCAATTAGACAGGGTGACAATCCTGTTTAGATTATGTAGCTCAAATTTAAGGTTTGGGCAAAAAGCTAGGTCAAAATATGTCTTAGATCGATATAATTCAACATATTACAAACGGATTAGATGAACAATATCTTATGAAAGTTCTGGTTGGGGATAATTCATATTTGGAACGTTTTAAAACAAATTTAGAGAATGAATAAATTGCTAGAAAGATCTTGGAAGATTGCCGCAAAATAAGAGTTAATAAACAAATGGAAGATTTAATTGCGAAAGTAAATATTCTAGAGGTAAACACGGGGAAAGTACGTACAGGAGACAAGAGGCAAGATGCAAGTCAAATAGGGTACTTTGGACAAAACGGGAAAAATAGGGAGCAGCATTTTTCACATAGAAATGGTAGGGATAAGGATACGAAAATACTAGAAGAAATTCAAGGGGACCGGCTCTTAACTGACAGTTTAGGGAACGACGACCGGGTTATCATAATTCAAACCGCAATACTCATATTATATACCCGTCATTTCTGTATAAAACCATGACTTTTGTGCCTGATTGTCGAAGTTTTCACCGGCCAGTCTGCCAAATTCCCATTTGGCAGACTGGCCGGTGAAAACGCGGACGATTTAGGACGACCTAAAACTTATGGTAGATTATTTTTGGCCCTCTATGCTATCCGAAATTACGACATACATACTATCGTGCGACTCATGTCAAATAGAAAAAATTCCAAAACGTTTGCCTCAGGGCAATCTCAGCCCTATCATTCCATCCACGACCCCTTTTTCACATGTAGCTATAGATTATCTGGGTCCATTAACAAGCTCTCATGGGAACAAGACATTAAAATGGTACTTGATTTACGCGGAAAAATTAGTTCTATTGAAAAATTTGTTTCCACCAAAAATATTCCTTGTTAAATTTCTAACACCCATCAGCCCTCAGATTTGTGATATCACCCCAAATAATATCAAATGAATTTTCATAGGAAAAAACACTAAGCAACAACTTTTAAGGGGGTGGGTTCGTAGCCCGACCGAGGCCCTTAGTTTATTTTATCTGGGAGGTAAAATAAACTTAAGCACGCCGTCCTTCGGATGGGACGTTAAGCGATGGTCCCGAGCCTGTACGATGTCAGGTAGTCGTTAAAGACCCCTACCCTAGATGAATAAAAATTTAGGGTAGGAAAAATTTAGGACTCCCACAGTAGAGTCGGGCTCATGTCCACCAGAGTGACGAAAGAGCGCTCTGGTAGTAGGCGACATGACCTCGTAGTTAGAGCCCGGGCATGAGTCATAAAACCTAACCTAACAACTTTTAAAATATCATTTCATTATTGGTTAATTTTTTTTTTTTAAGTCAATATCAAACACGAGGGTCATTGATGCCTGACTGTTCAAATCGGTATGAGATCCCAGTGAGCGTTCCAACCAGGCCAGAGGACAAGCAACGGCACAACCGGGCATCTGTCTTTAGGCATTGGGCTTAGGCCCCTGTGTAGCTAGGCCTATTAGGGAGGGTGTGCTTGCATATGGCACCGACCACATCCTCCAAACCCGGGACTATATCAGTCCAGAAATCCCGGCGGAGGATGTTAATTATTAAATATTTTAAAAAGATTAAAAATAAAGAAAAATGTATGTGATGTGGCCGTTTCACGATTTTCTTATACTAACCTCTTTTTACAGATCACTCTTCCTTTCCCTCCACATTTTCAAAATGGCGTTACTGGATAAAGAAAGTCGGTACTACGCTGTAAACAACACATTACTTTAAGTGATGTGGTCCTAACAGAACTTTCAACCACTTTTTTTACTCCCCCCTCAAATTCATTTCATACTGCCATTACTGGGTATACTTCGGGGGTATTACTGGGTAGAAGAAAGTAATTGGTTGGTATCAGAGAGGTACATAATTCTACGCTATCTACTACTAATAATAAAATTATATATTGAAATTGGTAGCCAGACAATACTTTTTAAACATTAATTAGAAATATTTCCTATGGAGATTTATTGTACATGCTTTTGGTCGCTTTAACTTTGTTTTGTTTATTTCCAATCTGAGGACTTTCCGTTAGTTAGAAAGAATTAAATAAGGAATATTTTTGATAAGAACTAATTTTTCAATAGGACTAACAGTTTTAGCGTAAATTAGGCATACGTCTAAAAGATAGTCTCAAATTTGATTAGGTCATAAATATAAGTGATAAGTACTGAGATCTCAAAGAAAAGTGGTCTTCTTTTTCGTTCGATACAGCTAAATTCTTATCAGATCTGTGTTAGCACAAGTGACATGTTCATTTCAAATGTTATGTTGTTAACTACAATTGTTTCTACATTGGAATGCTCAAAAGTTTCAATCAAAGATGCACAGACATCATCGAGAAAATGGTCAAAACATATTTAGGGGACCATGAAAGGTAAAAACTCTTTGAAAACTCGATCTCGGAGTTTCGTACAATTTCAATACTTCCTTAGTATCCCAACCATTACACAGTCTTTATAGCCAAACTACTTCTTGAGCGGCTGCCGATGAGCTTACATATTCTGCTTTCCACAGTGATAGACTTGCAATTCCTAGTTTTGGAGTTTTTAAGGAGACAAGGTTATTGCCAATCGGAAAACTGCAGTCGGACGTACTTTTTTGTGGGTTGCCGACTTACGGTGGAGGCCACGACACCCCTTCGGTGAATCGTCGGGGAAAAGAGGGCCTAACAAGTGTATTATCATGAAAGCAAAAATATATTAATTCTGTTGCTTTGGTCGACTAGGAGCAAAGCCACCGACCATCTGTGACAATCGGCGGTCACTCCCAGCCTACCTTAATTTCTTTGAAGGGCCGAGAGAGCTCGGGATAAAAGGGGGGCGCTCGTTAGCTGTAGTGCGGTGGGGCCCTGGAGTGACCGCCGGTGGGCCTGCAGTCGTTCCCGGCACAGGGTCTTAGTGCTTTCATCTTTCTCCGTCAGGAGACGACAAATCGGCTGAACATTGGGTAGCCGGTTTCCGTCACCAGTTGCCGCAGGTGCGATCCTGTCCCGCGTATCAACTCCATCCTAGATCCGTCGTACAGCCGACATTCAAAGACCTTTTGCCCTGCAGTCTCAACTCCATCTCACAAACAGTTCGAGTTGTTCTTCCTCTTAAAGAAGAATAGCTTGGAGTTGAAATCTCCGTGACCTGTTACTTTTACCACAATCCATTCCAGAACAATGTCCTTGCAACGCCCTAGACTGGATTGTCCGAGCATCTCTTCCTCCAGGGCTAGATTTAAGAGCTCATCTATATCTGCTCCTAAAGGCAAATTGCGTCCACAAAAGTACGAGGTGACAGCTCGATAGGCCTTTGTAACGGACGGACTTTTTCTGTCGTCATTCGTCAGCGTCATCCATGATACATCGGCGCAACCAACAAGAGCTGTGTCCTCGCAATCGAGTATACCAGTCCATCCTAGAAGTGTCTGGTAATAGAGACCTGGTTTCTCGAAATACTCTCCGCACTTCGGGAGTCTGAGCCCTTGTTCTGGGGATGTATTCTTCATGTTACTGTCTATTAGTTCAAATCGTTCTATTACATTCTATATGTAATAAGATTGGTCGACGGCCAGCCGCTTGTTTTCCGTTCGTCCACGAAACACTCTTCGTTCGTCCACTCGTTATTCTATCCTCTAATAATGTCTCTGTGCCTCCAAAATGGTTCATCTCGAATTCTTTCCTCAGTTCATCCTTATTTCCTTTACTGCCTCGGATTAGGAGTAGACCATCAACATGAGCCCGACGATAAACATCGGGCCCTTTCCGGTCTGCGTTATGTACAGACTGATCTACCTGTGAATACCAGGTGACTCGTCATCGTCCCCATCTTCCTATCACATCATTTGACAATTTCTTGCTTCAAATAATCATCAGCTGATCTGTCAATAGGCAGACTTGTGTCTCGATTTCGACTACCGAAAATCCATATACCTTCTCTTCATGGTGAACTAATGGAATTACTTAAATTACAGGCATATTTGTTTCGTGGAGTAGATAGGATATGGCGGAGCTGGGCCCAACTCATGAGGCGCCCTGAGAGTACCCTTCCCCCCACCCCATTGGGACACTCCTATGAGGCTCCTTCCCCACCACGCACCACCTTTCACCATGGCTCGCGCAGCTCAACCTATGATGTACATCCCCAACCTATGATGTACTTCCCCTGCTCAACCTCTGAGCACCCCCACCCACCCAGTCCTCAGATTTTTTTTAAACAAAGTGTATGGAGAAAATATAGCCCATGACGTCACACCGACATGTACAGACCTGCCCTCTACCGGACATATGAGCATGCTGTCCTCCACCGAGGAGGCACCCCCACACACCGACATGTCCAGATCTGCTTTCCTATGAGGTGTGGAGTAAGTATTGACACTGTGGTTCCATACAATGTGGTTCCTCTGAGGTATGGAGAAAGTACGACAATACCTAGTACGGCTACCACTGTGGTTCCTCTGATGTAGGTAAAGTTCACAGTTAGAGGGACTCATCAAACTTACGAACTTATCGAGCGATGTATTCATATACTAGTTTTGATCTATTTATAACATACATATATAGTAACATTTGTGTTAACATACAATTTAATTTTTGAATTTATTTCATATATATATTTCCTCATGCTATTATAACATATATTTCTGTCCATGTTTTTCGGAAGTATTTGGTACCGATGGAAAGCTAATAAAATAACCAATGCAAAAATCGAAACGAGACTTTTCTAGCCCTCGTAGATCCATAGGTGATATATGGGAGGAACTGATTACAACAAGGAAAGTGGACGCGATAACCAGGACCCCCCGGCCTCTACACGGTGGTTCAGGGATCCTACACACAGTCCAGCCCAGGCCTCCTTTCACACTAATGTCTTCTTTCTGGTCCATGATGTAAATTATATTTAGTTATATTTATATATAATGTGATGTAAAAACGATGATGATGTTATTAGACAAAACAAACGAACAGACTGAGGACAACAAACAAAAGACAAATTTTAATTTTAAAGAAAATATAGTTAAAACTTACAGACAAACTGGAAATAGAAAGGAGGCTAATAAAAGACATAAGAACAATTTTAAAAAAGGAGTAAGAGAATTTAAACAGGAATTAAGGAGAAAATTAACACTGAATGAATATTTAGAGAAGGGGGATGGGATGTTTAGAGACACCATTCGCCGGGGCATCCGGAAAAAGAAAGAATTAAATTTGGGCTTTGCAATATTATTGCATTAGCCACTTTTTATGGTGAACATATTTTTTTTGCAACTCGGATGAGTTTGAGGAAGTGACTGACAGACTAACATGACAGAATTAGGATCAATTTAAAATATGACGAAGTGACATTGGACTAATATAATAGTATGAATGATAAATTTATTTTTTTAGATGAGAGAATTTTGGTATATGAAGAGTATGGATGAATTTTGGTATAGTTCTGCGTTTAAATTAATTAGGATTTATATTTTTTTTAGGATTAGATGTTAGGATCAGTATAAAATTAATCTAGAATTATATTTAGGGATTAGTCATCCAAATTTAATATATACAAATTATTTATTTGAGACTTACATGTTAGTAATGATTTAATTGAAAATAAAAACATATACATACTGTTTTTTTTTAACGAACATAATATAGAAGAAGCTAGATTTTTTTATTATATTTTTTTATTACAAAATGTTAGAAAGATAAATTCAGCAGGCTGAGAGATGCCTAGATCTCTTTGGAGTCATGACGAACTTTCTTAAGCCGACTTAACAGGACAGATTTTCTGTTTCGGAACTGTTCAGCTAGGATACCGGACGTGACTAAATCATAATAATATTATAAATTAGAAAGACGAACGAAACTATTTAGAAGCCTTGAAAGGATAATATATTTTATAAATTGTATGTAAGCATAGGTTATTAAGTTTTTGTTATTATAAATTCTATTATTTAGACAATTTCATTTATTATTTTAAGTAACATGTTTTTCTATGTAAATTTTTTTTATATAGGGAGAGTAGATGAGAATGAGAAGAGTTGTAGGAGCACATTATATAACTTTAGGAATAGGAACAAACGAAGGGTAATATTAATTAGAGAAGTTTGAAATTAAATTGCTGATGACATTCTTTTAGACGTCGGGATTATATAGATTTGTTTTGGGAGATATTATTTTTAATCCTAGTAAGAGATAGTGATTTATTAGAGATATATATTTTTTTTGATCTGTGGGAGATGATTTTTTTGTGTGTCGACTAGAAAGAACTAGCGATATATTGGAGATTTATATTTTTTTGCGTGGAAGATGATTTTTGTATGTCGACTAGAAAGAACTAGCGATATATTGGAGATTTATATTGTAGTGTTGGTTGCCTACCTGAGATAGGAGGAACCGTAATTTTGCTACATCGACGAGAAAGTATTCTTAGGGTGTAATTAGTTAGGGAAGTAAATTGAATTGAAATATATGTGAGATACATTTTTTTTTAGTTAGGAAGTATGAAGGACGTCTCAAAGAATTTTATACCTCAAAAGACAAGTACTATATATATTAAATAAATAAAATTTGTATTTCTTATTACCCGGCGTGAGACCTAATTTTGATTGCTATGTAATATTTTGGAAGTGTAAAAAAAAAAAAAAAAAAAAAAAAAAGGAGGGATTTATTTAATTATTTTTATTTCAAGTAAATTTTTTTATATACAATCTTTTTATATAATTATTTTGAATACATACAATTGTATATTGATGGTAAAGGCGGAAAGTAAAATGAATTGGCAATTTCTTAAATCTATATGCAACATGATTATTTCCAAACTTAATTTCATGACTATGACTGATCCTGTAAATATGTAAAAATTTAGTATTATGTTATTTTTTGATGTTCAATTATTTCAAATTTTTATAAATTTAAGATAACATTTTCTTTAGGTTAAGGATTAATTGTAAACTTTTAGATTAAGATTTGTTTTTGTTTATTAGAAATTAAGTATGTACATATATAAGTTTAATAATTGTAAACAGTAGTTGTAAAATAAGAATGGGCATATATATAAAAAGAGTGTCGAATTGGGCATATAAAAAAAAAATAAATCAGTGAGTGTAAGACTTCGATACATCGTTGAGCAATGAGTTGAAGGCACCAAGGAGCCAGCCAACATGTGGATTCGAGGAAGAAGCTAAATCAACCTGTGTATTGGAAGAAATTAAATCTGAAAGAACTTATAAAATAAAAAAAAATTTTGTGAACAAACATTTTTTTTTTAAAGAAGGAAAAGGCAAATGTGATGTAAAAGCTACAGAACATTCTTTTTAATGAATATAGAAAAGAGGTAATTTTTGTTATTATCATATAATATATATATTATATATATATATCAAGGTGTTTAAAAAACAAAACAAGAAAACATATAAAACAGCTGTGAAACAAATGGAGTAGAGTCGAGAGCTAGCTCTGGAAGAGTGCACGTAAAGTAAAGATGTTTGTTTTAAGTGAGGTTGAACAATTACCAGAAAGTTGAAATATCGAAGTCTAAATTGTGTTAAGAAACTTCAAAAATGTACATTTAATCAAATACTTTTTTTATATGCCCGAACAAAATATAAAAAAGAAATAGTTTTTAAGTATTTAGTTTAATGATTTTGTTCCTTTGTAAATTTTTTGTTTTGTTTAATGTTTAGTTTTTTAATCAAAATGTGTAAATAAAGCAAATAACCCTAATATTTGTCCTCTTAAAATTCTATTCTATTTATCTTCCCTGTTGGCCGAGTAGTAGTATCATTTGAAAAACCTTTGGATTAGCAATTAATATTATTTAAAATTATTAAAAAATTGGTATCTCTTTGTAAATCCAAGTGTAAAGTTTGTTTAATTGAATTTTTTTGTTGTATACGTGTACTTTCTTAAAAATTGCACGTCATAAACTATTGATAATATTTTTTTAGGGCAATTTTCGAAAAACTACTGTAGAAATCAAAATTTAAATAAAGAAAAGAGATCAAATTTCTACAGGAAATGTGGTAGCAAAAAGCTGTTATCACAATAATATCATTTATATTAGTGGTTTACTTCAGACCTTCCTGGCAAATATTTTTCTTTTTCCAGACAGTTTATTAATTAATACTGAAAATCATGATTTTCATGAGAGGACTTTTATATATATTTATAAATAGTATGTAGCAATTCATTTTTAGGTTTTGAATAATTAAATACGTTTACTGTATTTGAAATGTTGTAAACAGTTGGTCATAGAAATATATATATATATTACTTAACGTTAATATATATAGTTCATGTTTTTAATTGAAATGCGTCCACCCCTCAAAGTTTACATAAAAAAAATATTTGACATTAATATGAGGAAATATTATTATTTTTTTTTAAAGTAGCCTTCCACTCTTCACATAACTTTATTTACATATATATTATTGGTTATGTTACACTGTATTTAAAAAAGGTTTAATGACTTTTATAGTGTTTTTAGTAATAATATGAAATATAAAATCAGAATTATAAATTGAAATATAAATCGTACGGGAAAACGCCTTTACGAGTAAGGAGGGGGACCTTGTCCGCTGAGAAAAATTTCTTTAGCTCAGGGACATCGGGTAGATTTCTAACCAGACTGTCCAAACTATTAGCCGTAAATCTAAATGTGTCTATGAATCGTAAGGAGAAATCGGGATCTACGTATTTGATAGAAGATATATACTTTTCCTCAGTATTAGGAATTAAGTCTATCCTATTTTCATCATAATCCAGCTCATGTATAAGTAAATCATTGTCGTATGATGAAGAGTTGTGTGCCAAAAGTGGTAAATAATTAGGAGGTTGATAGCGCAAATTAGAGGTCTGATATGCTGCCCCCCTAAATTCACCGGTAATATGACAGTGGTCACGCACCCGTATGTCTTTGTCAAGAAAATGTTTATTACACATGTAACAATCAGTACATGAATCATCGGTGTTTTTAATGTATATATTTGTGAAATTTTGAGGGCTAATGATTTTACATAAAGAAGGAATTTCTTTGGAGCATCAGGACCCCCATACAGATACGGTTCTAAAGGCAGATTATACTGTTTTGCGACATTTAGGAGAGATTCAGGAAATTTTAAATAACAGAAAAACATTGCTTCATGTTTTTGATATGCAACAGTCAAAGATGAAGTAGGATTTGGATTACAATGGTCGATTGGTTCTAAAATGCATTCAAAATCATAATAGATTACAAATGGGGTTCGGATTCCTTTCTACATGTTCAAATTTTACAAACGGTCTCTTAGTGGGCATTTCAACTCGAACCGGGGCTTTATTATCACATAATTGCTTATGAACCTCCATCCTATCAACCCCATGATTACTAATGGTGTAGTGCTGAAAGCAGCGCTTACATATGATAATTTTTGCTTCATGCTTAGTAATTTGTGAACGTACTAGTTTTTCAAAAATTTTAATATACACATAATGCTGATGAACTTGGTTATCCAATATTAAGAGGGCGTGGTGGTCCGGTTTCTCCGTTTCAACTATTTTGAGTGGATAGACATTTCCATACTTCTCATCCAGACCAAAAACATTTATGGAAATATTATTTGAGTTTTCAAATTTTTTAATTTCATTGAGCGGAGTCGGGAAAGAAACGTCAGTGAAATCATACCGATGCTCTAAATTTGTGTAGTTACTAACGCGATGTGGTTTATGTCCTACAAATTTAGCTAAGATGGCATACATGAAACAGCGGTGATCGGTGTTTTCAACATTAATACACGCTTTCCGGGCTTCAATCATTTTAGGGAGCGGGATAAACGTACTTCCGCGAAGCGGTTTATACTTTAAGTCGAAGCCTAAGCCCCTGAACGGCATGAAGCATCCAGCCCAATTTCTTTAACTGGGTCTCAGACAGTTCTTTTAATATTTTTTGAAATGCTTTATCTAGTAATGTATGTATGTCAGTCTCAGCTGCAACTACTAGGTCATTACTGCATCTACAAATATATTGTAACGTTCTATATGACCGTACATGGTTTTAAAAGAAGAAAAAGTAAGAGGAGAATGAATTAGATCCAATGGATCATAACCATGCCTACTTTAGACAGAGAGGTAGAAAGTTATGTAGAGGTTACACTGCTATCTAATATTTTATAAATAAAATATTTTGTCTGATGATTTTGAATATAAAAAAAATAATGTATAAAGTAATATTGAAATAGAATTAGGAAACAATGTAATCAAAAAAAAAAAAAAAAAAATAGAGGTTATACTGCTATCTAATATTTTATAAATAAAATATTTTGTCTGATGATTTTGAATATTAAAAAAATAATGTATAAAGTAATATTGAAATAGAATTAGGAAACAATGTAATCAAAAAAAAAATAAGAAAAATGTAATTGTCTAGAAATATAATGGCAATGCGAAAACTAACCAATCATATTTTTTGCATAATAAAAAAAATGGCGAAAGCGATATTCGCCAACGTGAGTCGGCAGTCGATGTTCAGAGACAGAGAGAGTCGGTGTGTGTCATATTTGGGAGAGGAGATGTCTGTGGTTCTAAAGTAGTGAGTGTCCGTCAAGATGATTAATACAAGTACAAGGTAGAAGTGAGGTGTCGAGTAAATCAATTGGACAGAGTTTGGAAGCAGAGTAAATTTATCGATGAAGAAAGATATGAACAGCAATGTGTGAGGAAGCAGGAGGAGTTTGAACCATGTGGTAGCCACCCAAGGATGATGAAACAAACCGATGCCGAACACGAGTCACAGCATCAGATGAAAGGATACTAGGAACCATTGTTGGAGCGATTGAATGCATTCAGGTCAAATATTTTTTATCATTGGTTGTGTGTTTTTATGTAATTTATATCCATGTAAAATTTTACTAACCCTAGTATAAAAATCTTTCTATTTCAAAATTTTTTAAAAAAGAAAAAATATAATAAAGTAAAACATTTTTTAAAGATATGATTCTTATTTATCTTCCCCATTGGTGTAGGGGGTCTTGCTCTCTAAATTGATTGTAACTTATATTTTATCCTTACAAGTACCGTCATAAAATTGTTGCAAAAAAAATCTAAATGAGAGATTAATTTGGAGAGGCAACGACCGTTACAATATTAAAAACATAGGGACCAGTTCGGTCGAATTCACTTTTTATCAGATTGTGTAATTTATCTCTAATTGACTCCAAAAATATACTCATGTCAAGATTATCATCTGAACGGATAAAATATGATCTAAGGCGGTTCTGAAAAGCAGACTCATATTGATTAAGTGTATTTGTTCCTGTGGTAACGCCAATAATGTTTGCTTATTTGGTTCACCACTCATACGTTTGACTGGTGGCTCTTCACACGCACTTTCATGTGTATGTAATTTAAAGGGGTTAGTAAACACTGTATTACAAGCTGCAAAAAGGCTTCAGAGCATTTGACCTCATGACGATGTCTGTTGTCAGGTCGTGAGAAGGATCGTTCGCAGTAGCTGCATTTGTGGGTAACACCGCAGTTTCGCTCGTGTGATCTGCCAGATCTCAGATTATTGTAGGATCGGTTGCATTTTGAACAGTTCCTGAAATTATAACATAATATATAATTGTTATAATAGTTTTTATAAGACAGCTATCACAAAATGATGGTGATAGGAATGGACGATAATATAGTTTTTTTTTTTTTTTTTATTAAACTATGAAACAGATATTACATTTCCTTGTTAGACCATGAGTCAAAAACAACTGGTTCCTACAGAACTATGGATATACAAAACCTATAAGTTTTATTTTTTCTATTCTCAGACCATGAGTCAAAAACAACCGGTTCCTATAGAACTATGGATATCCAAAACCGATAAGTTCCCCCACTTTTCGGGAGGAGAGAATATGTATAGTGTAAGTTGCTATCTTTACACGGTTAGAAAACAACATGCCTACCAACCTAGTAAGTGTAGAGATATCAAAAGTTGACATTCTCATTTCACATTATTTTTTTTTACCTGTCTCTTTTGTGGAGTTGCCACAAATTATATTTGTCAGAATGAGCAAATTGGTGGGGCCTTCCGTCCGTGACTTTATATATATTGATCACCAACTATCTTATAATTGTCCACTGAAAGTAAGACACATAAATAGTACTAACCAGACAGACGTGAATCATATAATGCAAGTTGAATTTTCAATTATAACATACCTGCTTATAGTTTGTATTTAAATTTCGCCATATATAAGTAGAAAATGGACGATGAAAAATATGTATATTGTGTAAATATTGTTGTTTTGTGTCTCTTGGTGACAAATGTGACGTTTTGCATTGTATAGCTTCTCAGAATATTAAAATTTGTTGTAAATTTTGGTGGGCGGTTTGTTAAGGCCGAAAGTGTAATAAACTGAATGAAGACAATGGGGTATATGTGGAGGGGGGGACGCCATTCGTAAAGTGCATGTACTTTGTATAGTGGCCACTAGAGGTCACGGTGGCCATTGATGTTGACTTAACCTGACCGGGCAGTCGAGTCAAGTGCAGTCTGACTGTCTGAAGAGAAGTGCCCTCAGCCCTTTGCTGCACAACTCTTCACTACCTCGACCAGTACCTGCCCTCAGCCCTTTGCTACAAGTATTGGTCGTAGAAGACCTAGAAGACGGACCCTCAGCCCAGCCGCACTGACGAGACATCATCTTGGCGTCTCCACATCACGACCGCCCATCTACCCCGGACATCCTTAGTATCATTTATTTTTCCATTTCTTAAATTTAATTCGTTTCGTTTTGTTTCCATTAGTTAAGTATTTTTTTTCATTATTATAATTTTTTTGTTAACCTATATACAGTCCACTCATTTTGTTTTTTTTAATTTACCTTTTATCAACTATATTATTTATTTGCATTAGGTATTAACATATGGTACCTCCAGGCCGGATGGCAATTGGCTTATTTGAAATAATTAATATTGGCATAGTGATTTGGCCGGCCGTCGTTAATATAATACTAATTAATTTATAACCCGTCTTAAATAACCTTGTTTTCTTCCTTGTTCTTTTGTTTTTCTCTAATTGATTTTTTTTTTAACCTCTTTTCTCTATATGTAATATATATTTTTGTTGATCATGGCGCCAAAATTAAAGACAGGTAACGAATCTGTTTTAGCGGAACTTATTGACGAATTAGAGGACTTGCATAGTGATATTATGCAGACTAAAAAATTAGGACAAGCAGTCGCCACCGACAAAACTAATATAAAAATATTTAAAGCTCGCCTTTCTAGGATTGATTCCATTTTTGAAAAATTTAATTCAATATTTTCTGATGCTAAGTGAATTGCAAATTCTTTGAGCAAAACTGATGAATTACAATTAATATCGCGATTAAGGAATTTGACCAGAGAATATTATTATGAGGCGTTATCTTTTGATATTGAGCCAGGTGGTGCGTCTTTGGGTCAGTCGGTCAGTTCGGGGGTTGGTAGGAACCAGGGTCCTAGATGCAAGTTACCCACCATTCAGTTACCCGTCTTTCAAGGGGACTTAGCCACCTGGGCTTCATTTAGAGACACTTATATCTCCTTAATCCACGGTAATAATGAAATATCGGATGTAGAAAAATTTCACTATCTTAAAACATCGTTAAATGGGGTAGCTTTACAAACTATCTCATCCATCCCTATAACATCCCAATATTATTCTCAGGCGTGGCAAACAGTCATGCAGAAGTATGATAACAAACGACTGCAGGCTACCCACTTTCTTACAAATATCTTTAACTTTAAGTCTTCATTCAAATCCAGATAAACCTGATCCTCAAATAATCCCACCGGCTAAACAAGATCCCTCAGCTAAAGGCGCAATTTTATCCTCATCGGTGCGGGGCGAACCTTGTGTCCTTTTAGGTACCGCTGAGGCTAGAATCAAAGATTCGAATGGAGATTTTCAAAAAAATCGAATGATAATAGATAGTGGGGCACAACGGTCTTTATAACTTCGGCATGTGCCAAGAGGCTTGGCCTAAAACAGTACGTTAACTCGCAGATGTTGTGCGTATTCACCGATAGCCCGATCCGAGGTGGGAAATTTCAAGTGAATTGTTTATTGGCCCCAAAAACCACTTTTCAGCCCCAACTTGAAACCAAAGCTATAGTTAGCTCTCAAATTACTTCAAAAATGCCTATGTCTCCTATACCTCGAGAGGTTCTGCATTACTTTGAAAATTATTTCCTTGCGGATTCATCTTTTGGGGACCCGGGTTCTATTGATTTTCTGCTAGGAGCCGATTTGTTCAGTGAGATTTTCGTAGGAGAATCCATGTCTACTCCCACCGGTTATCCCAATGCTCTCAAAACGATCTTTGGTTGGGTTGTGGTAGGCCCCATGGATAACCCCTTCACTAAGGCGGCAACGCTAATGGTAGTTAACCAAACCCCCACTCTAGACGCTGAGATAGAAAAATTTCGGGAAGTTAAGAATTTTTCCGGAGTTCAGGTCGCCAATCCGGAAAAAGTTCAATGTGAGGAACACTTCGTCCAAACCCATAGTCGTGATCAAACGGATCGCTATGTTGTGCGTTTACCTTTCAAAAATGTAGATAATATAACGTTGGGAAATTCTCATCATACCGCACTATATCGATTTCAAAATTTAGAATACCGCCTAAACAAGAGTCCTGATCTCAAAGTTGAGTACTCACAAGTATTCAAAAATTATCTTGGGCTAAGTTTCATGTCCCCTGCGACCAGCCCAGGTAAATATTTCCTTCCTCGCCATTGTGTTATAAAAGATAGCACATCAACTAGGCTACGTGTGGTATTTGATTCTGAGTGGGCGGTCGCCATCCTATTTTGATGCCCTCCAAGGCACATTTTGTAAATTTATTAGTAGATCTTTACCACCAATCTTACCTTCATGCCGGTCCGCAGCTGTTACATTCTTTGTTGCAACGGATATATTGGATCATGTCGGGGCGTCGTATTATACGTTCACGAAATCATATATGCATAAAGTGTTGGCAATTTCGTGCTATGACAGCCACAGCCTTCATGGGAGATCTTCCGGCTTCCAGGTTTAAGCCGGTAAGAGAATTTATTAATGTAGGGGTAGATTTTGGAGGCCCTTTTTTAATTAAATCAACCACACTTCGAGAGACCAGCATAGTTAAAGCTTATCTTTCCTTGTTTGTGTGCATGAGCTCCAAGGCGGTGCATCTTGAGCTTGTGTCCCAACTTTCCGTTTTTATCGTCTGAGGATTGCCCTTCATAACCCTTCCAGAGTCGCGGTGGCAGTTATTGAGTAGGAGCGTCCAGGATGTTTGGAATAGGTGGCGACACGAGTATCTAAATTGTCTTCTACAACCTGTTAAATGGCATGCTAAAACTAGAAATTCAGAAATTAATGATTTTATTTTATTACGCGAACCACATTGTCCACCGCTTGTTTGGCCTACCGGGCGGGTAACGCATATGTACCCTGGAAAGGACGGGATCGTCAGGGTTGTTCAGGTAAAAACATCCAAAGGTGAATACGACCGGCCAATCACTCAGCTAGTGCTACTGCCTATTACCTCTGGTTAATGTATTTAAGTATTGCATTGTATAGCTTCTCAGAATATTAAAATTTTTTGTAAATTTTGGTGGGCGGTTTGTTAAGGCCGAAAGTGTAATAAACTGTATAAAGACAATGGGGTATATGTGGAGGGGGTGACGCCATTTTGTGAGTGCATGCACTTTGTATAGTGGCCACTAGAGGTCACGGTGGCCATTGTAGTTGAGTTAACCTGACCGGTCAGTCGAGTCAAGTGCAGTCTGACTGTCTGAAGAGAAGTGCCCTCAGCCCTTTGCTGCACAACTCTTCACCACCTCGACCAGTACCTGCCCTCAGCCCTTTGCTACAAGTATTGGTCGTAGAAGACCTAGAAGACGGACCCTCAGCCCAGCCGCACTGACGAGACATCACCTTGGCGTCTCCACATCACGACCGCCCATCTACCCCGGACATTCTTAGTATCATTTATTTTTCCATTTCTTAAATTTAATTCGTTTCGTTTTGTTTCCATTAGTTAAGTATTTTTTTTCATTATTATAATTTTTTGGTTAATCTATGTACAGTCCACTCATTTTGTTTTTTTTAATTTACCTTTTATCAACTATATTATTTATTTGCATTAGGTACTAACAGGTAGTACTGTTTGATTATATGTATGTAGGGAGGGTGGGTACATGATAAGACTTTTTTTTTCAAAATAATGAATCTTTTATTGTATCATATTACAAGACGTTCATCAAAGCCGCATTTGATACGACCGTTATTAGGTGGAGCTTCTAGATTGATTACAATATAGCCATATGGCTTTCTCCAGTAGTACATACATAATGTTTGAAAATCATTAAAACAAATGTCACTTGCAATAATGTCTCTGTGAATGTTCTTCAAATTCTTCACATCCTATTTGAATAACACAAATTAGTTGGCATTGTCCCTCAGCAAATGCGTTGGTAGCCGGCTCGAAGACTGTACCAAATAGATTGTATCTATGTTGTAGTGACGTCCATAGGTAAAAACGTCTCATATTCGCTCTTGAGGCTGGTTGATGACATCATCTGCTATGCATATAGAATTACGTCTTATTTCCTGTGGTGGTGGTATTTCTTCACTTTTCGTATACATGAAAAGTTTCATTTCTGGTACTAGTTTCAAAACGTTCCTTAACATCTGGTATCTTGATTTAATGTTGCCGTTAGTAGATAAATGTTTTCAAACCTCAAACCGTTTCGATGCAATAGAAGTGTTAGTAGGAGGTCTGTTTTCCCGCTGCCTGACGGAGCTGTTATAATTAGACGAACTGAGGAATGTGGAAACAGTGGGCTATGGCGGATCCACTTACTCCCCTGTTCGAATCTGCTTAGGTCGATTCGGTCTAGCTTCATGACGTCTTGACAATACTATTTTGTGGGTTATACTGTATGAATTTATCGTGAATGATTATAGCATAGGCAACAGTTTCTGGTGGGAAGTTCTTTGAGCTTTGTATTTCTATACGAACATCGACATTACCCGTTTTAATGGTCTCATCCTGCTTTGAACAATCGATGACAATTAGTGGTGCGATCGACTTGAACTGTTTGAAGTCAATGAAAGACTGATCACGTGCACCATGATATGAGTAGGAGGGAAAGGTAGGGTGAGCTCGGAGCCACCCCTCCAACGACAAATCAATGGATATTCCTATGGAGCTCATTCCCTCCAATATTGGCTTATACTGAAAACACCCCCCACTCCTCAGTCCATCTCTGTCTTCCGTTTTCTCTCTCTAATGATGACATGTTAATGAGATCTGAACCGTGACCCAGTACAAAATATGAAAAGTGGTAAATATTGGAATATTTGAATGGGAAAAAATTTGACTGTATAGATCTTGAAAATTTGAAGATGGTGATATAAAATTTATTTTGATAACATTTCGGGAAACGTGAGAAAAATGCCTTTTTTCTCTCCAATGAAGGAATTGCGTAACAGGGGAATTATTCTTTAAATGTCGCGGTCATTAGAGATGCAAGAGAAGAAAAAAAAAAAAATCATTCTAATACAAATTGTGAAAAATATTAAATTTTGGGAAATTGGTCTCGGGAAAAATTTCTTTCTATGCAGCTCGTCGAGCTAAAGACAGTGATATAAAATTTATTTTAAAATTCTGCAAGAAAACTTGGGAAAATTGATTTTTGTTTCTTCGATTGATAGAGGAATGAAATAAAAAGAGAACATAACTAATAGCTTTTATTTTCATACTATAATTGTATAATTTTCTTTGATGGCTCGATCTGTTAGCATTTTGCCAATTTCTGAATCACATTTACTGCACCAATTTAAAACATCAGAATGAATTTCAATTAAATATGATTTGCAAAATATACATTCAAAATGTTTATAATAATTGATAATTTCATCATCTTTGTGACAAGTAAGATGAATACTTGTCGGAGACAGACGCTGGAGAGAAATGTCCTTGGCACAGCCATGACAAATTGGTCGCCCTTCCTCGCATGAGTAGTATCTTGTAATTACACACCGAAATTGTCGACAGTCTACAAAAGGTTGCATAGCCGGCATTTTTTTCTGAAAAAAAAAAAACATGACTAAATTGCAATTCAATATAAATAATTTCCATTCTACCTTTTATGAACCAAACCTTTTTTAACGATTAAAAGCTAGTAGAGCCGAAACCTTTCTTGTCTCTTTCAGTTGAAGGTAAGGACTGAAAAAATATCAAAAATGACTATTGCAAGAAATAGAGTTATAGGTCTAAAGCTTCGATTAACCTTTAAAGTACCTTAACTTGCTCCAATTTGGGGTACGATATCTTTTCACAAATTAGTTGAGCTATGGCGTCCCCTTTTTTGATAATGAAGGGGTTATCAGAATGATTGAATAATATAACTTTTACTTCCCCACGATAATCCCTTGCTATCGCCTTTGGGTGCGGGTTCGAAACTCCGTCTCACCTGGCAACCAAATGCTGCAAAAAAAGAATTTCCCTCAATGTCACAGGGTGATGCCCGGGTGTACAAAGAGTGGAAAGAGATATACTAATCCAAAGGGGTTTCGTGGGCCCACCAAGATTTCGGATCGTGGACAACACAATGTTTCAAACCGCTTGTGGTATTAATTTGGTTGTATATTATAGGATGATCAGCCTGAACAAAGTTTACACTCTATTAAAACTGCCCTTCCATCAAACAATTGAAGAAAAATCAGAAATGTAAATAATAACTCACGACTTTAAAGGAAATGTATATTATAAATTGAAAACAAAAAAAAATATATATATAACAAAAAAATCATATAAATATATATAATGAGATTTGCGTGAGGCGCTGAACAAAAAAAAAAACTTTAGAATTATCAAGTGTTTTTATTAAATTAAGGGTTAATTTCCCCGACTCTTACACTAGAAGAGTAATGTAAGCCTAAATTCTGTAGTGAGCGATCTCCTTGAAATGTACACATACAATTATAAATTAACATATAGGTACTTTACCAAAAGAGAATGATAATATAACATAAGATAATGGCCACATAGACGACATTATGAATTTAACAAACAACAGAAGATATATATATCTACAGGCAAATGTAAAAAATTTTTGAATCACTGAGATTATGAAATAAAATAAATTCGACAAAACTCTCTTGGTGACTAAAAAAAAAAATTGTTCAACTTCACCCGAATCCTTGGAAAAATGTCCAGTCGATTCCGCCAGAAAGATCGAGGACATTTAGGGTTGAATGATGGCTTCAACTGCTCCTTTAGAGTTGGGATATTTACATCATGGTAGAGGTGGACTGGAATTCACAAAACATAGATACAGGAAAATGGATGTGCAAAAGATGAATTTGGTGAGATGAATATGGAAGTATTTTACCGGAGAAATAGCTGAAGGTGCATAATGCAAATGGTGGATGATTGAATTTCAATTAGATTAATAATATGAACTGCATAGGTGGTCCGCAGATCCAGCTTGCGTTCATAAGAAGGGAGGACACTTGTTTGGACAAAAGCTTTTGAGTAATTGTAAGTCTTGAAGAGAAGCCCTCTCCAACACGCTATCTCTTCAGGACCTGACAAGCAACTGACGATCTGAAATCTGTCCATCTGGAACGTTCTAGAATGTTCGAAAACAAATGACGTTAGCGGATGATAATGGAGGTGCATTTCCGCTGCCAATGTTGTATATTTTGATGGAATATTCTTCTGTAGTACTGTATACGTCTCTTTTCTATTTTTTTTTAATATCCACAATTAATTTTGGGTGATAGAAATTCATCTCAGGTGGAATTGAGCATACAAAAATAAAAGGTAATATTCTTGAAATATATCTGGGAACGAAGTGTCTGAGAAACAAGGCAGGTTTCATCCGGGTTATCCTTGTTATTATTGTCTATTTATATTTTTCGCACAAACACAAATTCACAAGGTTCTTGAAACTGTTTTGTCACCAAGAGACACAAAACAACAATATTTACACAATATACATATTTTTCATCGTCCATTTTCTACTTATATATGGCGAAATTACATACAACTATAAGCAGGTATATTATAATTAAAAATTCTACTTGCATTCTTTGATTCACGTCTGTCTGGTTAGTACTATTTTGTGTCTTACTTTCAGTGAAAAATTATAGATAGTTGGCGATCTATATATACAAAGTCACGGAAGGAAGGCTTCACCAATTTGCCCACTCTGACAAATATACTTTGTGGCAACTCCACAAAAAAAGACAGGTAAAAAAAAAATAATGTGAAATGAGAATGTCAACTTTTGATATCTCTACACCCTATCTATTACTCCAGCTGGAAAAAAAAAAAATGAAAGCAATATATGAATGCCTTTCGATTCGCGTATAAAATAAACTATACCTCCCACATCCAGAGAGTGTTTTAATGCTAGGCCAGATCGTGGAGCAATTCGTCCATAACAATTATCTGGAACTTGTATTATCAAACCAGTTTCAATCAATGATAGACCTCGTGGCGGAACGACTGCATCATGGGAACTACAAAAGCAACGTACAAAATGTTTTTTTAAAAAAATAAATAAAAACAGCGCTGAATATTATTTTTTCGCCGTAAAAACGATGAAGAGCAAAAATGCTTTTATAGGAAATTAACTTGTATGTCAGTACCTTCTCAAATCGAAGCCCGCTGAAAATGCTGTTCCCTTCGTTGGGGCATAACCATTTTCGGAAATTAGAATGTATTTCAGAGAAGTCATGTTAGGACCGAGATTTTCGAAAATTAGTCTGTTGAATGTAAACAATTTCATGAAAGAAAATAATTAGGAATGAGATATTATTAAGTAAAAAAAAAAAAACTCACTATCTACTGTAAGGCGTTGGGTATCTTCAAGATGTACAATGAGGAAATGCCTTGGCAAGTGATCTAGCAGCTTTATATGCATTTGTGCAACGAGGAAAGACCTCACCAACTAACCTTGCAGTCTTATTTGCACTTATGCATTTCCTCTTCCTCCTCCCCTCCTTCGGCCATACAAGCTATATAAAGGGAGATAATCCATCGATCGATCGTTCAGTCTTCTCGTGATTTCAAAACTTTTCACACCAAACAGGAAAGGTATGTTCTGTATAATTATAAAGTGCTTAAATATTAGTTAATTCTCTTAAATATTTTTTCTTTGAGCTCAAAATTTCTTACTGGAATGTGCTATTCGAGACAGCTTCAGCACTATATTTTTAGTGTGCTAAACATTTATTTGTTTTCATATTATAATTGCAATTAGCAAGACCTTTTTTCTTTAACATTTTTGGAATTATTTTAGTGGTGGGGTAGGGTTTAAACAAGCCAGTGTTCATTTTATCCTCACGGCAATGTTATTTTCTGATGGAAACTGTTTCAGATGGCTGACCTAAAAGAAAAATTGAACTCAGTAGGGGATATAATCGATATCAGAAACATTTCTGATCTCACTGTAGATTATAATTACAGAGTGCTCAGTTTCAAAAGAACGAAGACGCTGTACGGACCGGCAGTTGTAACACTGTTGGTAGACCAGGAAGGGGAATCATTCGGTATTTACCTCCCGAAAAGATATAGTAATGTTCTAACTGACGAAGAAATAAAAAAATACGAAGGTAATTATATTGCTAAAAGTATTCTATAATCAGTAATTTTGTCTGGTCATATTGTATCATTTTATTATTTTTTAGGGAATATACATCTCATACATAAGGGGCGACAAGCCACGTCATACAAAATTATTTTTGAATAATTAAAAAAAATATTTATGTAGAGATATAATAATAAGATTAACAGTTTTCTATAGGTCTTAACCCTAATAATAAATAGAAGTTAAACAATAAAAAAATGTATTACCTACAAAATTATGGTTGTACTATGTGAATATTGTGGGAAAACTTATTATAAATATGCAAACCTTATACGACATCAATTATCATGTAAATTTAATAAACAACAACCGCCACAACAATAACAAATTCAAATTCCTCCTCTTGACCAAGTTTCTACATCTAGTTGCATAAAACAAGTATTAAACGACACAATAGTGTATGAAATTCTAAAAAATGAAGAAAATATACCATCTCCTTCATCGTTTTTAAATTCAAAAAAGGTTGAAGTTCAAAGTATTATTAAAAATCATCTTAAAAGAAAACCAAAAAAAAAAAATCAGTTTTTATTAGAATGTGAACATATCAAACCTTTTACTAGTGGGGAAGAGCAAAGACGCACAACATGTTTTAAAACAGTTATGACTCATGTTGACATTAGTACCGAGCTAACAAAGTTTATTGATACTTCTTATGAAAAAATATTAACGGAATTGGATGAATCACACTTGGAAAGAGGTAGTGGATGGGCTTTATCAAAAATAAATCATCTTTTACTTAAAATATGTAAATATTTACCACTCCAAGGAACTTCATATTTATGTCTACCTCCAAATGTTTTAAATAAGAGAGCTATAATAAATCCTAAAAATTTGGATATTTATTGTTTTAAATACGCTATTTTATCGGCCCTATTGCCCAATGAAATACTTGACAAAGGCAATGTATCTAATTACCGAAATATTAATCATAATTTGAATTTCGAATGTTTAAAATTTCCGGTGCAAATCAAAGACATTGAAAAATTTGAAACTGCAAATAGTGTAAGTGTTAACGTATATTCCCTAGGGGCTAAAAATGAAATATACCCTATTAGAGTTACTAGAAAGGAAAATATTCAACATTTCGATCTACTTTATTTAACTGATTTAGACTCAGAAAACACTCACTATTGTTTAATTAAACCCTTTAAGAGATTAGTTCGTTCTCAAATTACGAAACATGGAGGAAGAATTGAAATATGCAAGCAATGTTTTACACATTTTGGAGATCGGGGGAAAGTTTCGGCGATAGACCGGCTATCCAACCATAAATTGCTATGTTCAGAGAAAAAATTGGCTCGCATAAAGTTACCAGATGAGGGATCAGTCTTAAAATTTAAAAGTGAAAAACATTTGCAGAAAATTCCTTTTGTAATTTATGCCGACCTAGAGACAGTTTTACTTCCCATTTCTGACCGATCGGAAGATTCTGAACCACTAAGAAAACACAGTAAAAACACAACTATAATAAATCAGCATAAAGTAATGAGTTATGGGTTATATGTAAAATCAGATATCGTACATCCTAGTATTCCCACGCATCCAGAGATTTACACGGGAGAAGATGCAATACAAAAATTTGCGAAGAGTCTTTACAAACTAGCTATTTCGATTTCAAATATATACCAGCAAAATCGCGCAATGAATCCACTAACTGAGGAGGAATATTCTCGCATATCTAATGTTAATGACTGTGAGATATGTCATCTTCCCTTTAACGATATTAACAATACCAAAGTACTTGATCACTGTCACGTCACGGGTAATTTTCGCTTTGTTTGTCACTTAAAATTAAAAAAACCAAAATTTATTCCAATAATATTACACAATGCTTCTCACTTTGACAATCACTTCATAATAAAAGCTCTTGCAGAAGAAAAATCTGGTGAAATAGACGTCATAGCAAGCACAGAAGAAACCTATAAAAGTTTTTCAAAAAAAGTGGGTGCAATCAAATTGAGATTTATTGATTCCTATAGATTCATGACCTTTAGCTTAGGTAAACTAGTTAGCTTTCTTAATAATTTCCCAATAATTAAAAATTTTTTTCCCAACACAAGTAAGAAACACCTTCTAACAAAAAAAGGAATATTTCCATATAATTATATAACCACATTTGAAAAATTGAATGAAACATCATTGCCAGCAAAGCAACACTTTTATAACTTACTAACTGAAGAGGACATAAGCGATAAAGAGTATGAACACGCTATGGATGTTTGGGAAACCTTCAATATTCAAACATTAAAGCAATATGGAGAACATTATTTAAAATTTGATATTTTGCTTCTTTGTCAAGCGTTTGAAAATTTTAGAGAAAACTCAATACTAACGTATAAATTAGACCCAGTTTGGTACTTCTCAGCCCCATGTTATTCATGGGATGCAATGCTATATTATACAAAGGTAAAATTACAATTGCTTACTGATTATGACCAAATACTTATGATAGAAGAGGGAATACGTGGGGGTATGACGCAATGCATTACAAGATACGCTAAAGCGAATAATCCCTATATGAAGGAAAAATACAATCCAGATATAGCAACCAGTTACATTATTTATTTAGATGCCAATAACTTATATGGATGGGGAATGAACCAAGTGTTGCCCTATGGAGGCTTTGAATGGGTTGATGTAGACGATGATTTTCAAAAAAACATTAAACATTTATTGAATTCATTGACTCCAGAGTCATCTTTAGGCTACATTTTTGATGTAGATGTAAATTATCCTGTTGAATTGCATAATTTACACAATTTTCTTCCCTTATTTCCAGAAAAAAAATGTCCACCTGATGGCAGCAAAAATAAAAAACTAATGAATACTTTAGACAACAAACGAAACTATATATGTCATTATTTAAATCTTAAACAAGGTCTAGATATGGGACTTGAACTCATAAAGATTAACAGAGCCTTAAAATTTAAACAATCTCTATGGCTAAAACCATATATTGAGTTAAATACTAAAAAAAGATCGGAAGCTACTTGTGAATTTGAGATACAACAATTTAAATTAATGAACAACACAATATTCGGCAAAAGTATTGAAAATATCAGGAAGCGTCAAAATATAAAATTATCAAACAATGAAAATCAATTACTGAAACTTATTCGTCGCTCAAATTTTATTGACTACAATTTTTGATGAAGAGTTGGCGGCGGTACATATATAAGTAGAGATGGTTGAGTTCAATAAACCCATTTATATAGGTTTTTCGATTCTGGAATTATCCAAATTGCTAATGTAGGTTAGGTTAGGTTTTATGACTCATGCCCGGGCTTTAACTACGAGGTCATGTCGCCTACTACCAGAGCGCTCTTTCGTCACTCTGGTGGACATGAGCCCGACTCTACTGTGGGAGTCCTAAATTTTGCCTACCCTAAATTTTTATTCATCTAGGGTAGGGGTCTTTAACGAGTACCTTTAACGAGTATTGCTAATGTATAATTTTCATTACAATATAATGTTAACTAGATATAATTTAAATAGTTTACAGTTATTGTACACTGACACAGATAGCTTAATGTATAATATCTTTACGGAGGATATTTATAAAGATATGAAAAGTATGTCAGATGAATTTGATTTTTCCAGCTATCCTCAAGATCATTTTTGTTATTCAAATAAGAATAAAAAACAGTTGGGCAAAATGAAAGATGAAACAAATGGAAACGTTATTACTGAGTTTATTGGATTAAGGCCAAAAATGTATAGTTTCAAAATTCTAAATGATTTTGATGAAATTATCAAAAAACGTGTTAAAACATACGCAGTTTCAAAAAAAATAAGCTTTGACGATTTCCTTAAATCACTTCATGAATTAACTGAGAAGTATACATTTTTTTACACATTACAATCTAAATTACATAATGTCTATACAATGAAACAACAGAAACTTGCATTGTCTCCTTACGACAACAAAAGATATATTAAACCAAACAATACAGATACGTTAGCATTTGGACACAAAGATATTGAATAAGTTTCACGTTGTGCAATATTCACAGTAGTATTTACCATTATGTTAGAATGTATTTGAATTTCATTCAATATTATCAATATTGTAATTTACAGTAATATTATTACCATTATGGTAGAATGTATTCACTCAATATTGTAATTGAATTGATAATCAAGAATAACTCATATGCAATAAATAATCATTTATATTGTTCAATTAGAAAAAATAAAAATGTAATTTTTATTATATTATATTAATTTTTTATTGTGGTATTGGATTAATAAATGCATGTTGTACAGTAATGAAAATTTTATTCTCTTTTTTCCTGATCATTCTTATACATTAAAATAAATGGAAGAGGTGAGTGAAAAAAAATAATAAAAAATAATAATCATGGATTTCTGCTATACAATGTCAGAGGATTTTACCCAAGATGGTTTATGAAACCCTAACCATTTTACATAGAGTTTGTCTTTTTTTCTCCTTAACACTCTTTCAATTAAAAATACATCTGGGTATGTAACCTTTTGCAATTCTTCATTATAAAAGCCGCCTTTAATCGGCTGCTTTGTCAAATCTTCAAGTAAATAAGTAACAGGTGTGGTATCTTGAATTTTAACAATTTTGAATATTTCATTGGACCAATTCGGGGTAAATCCCTTTGAAAATTGACTTTTGTTTTTGGATACTCTCACAAAATCGCCTATGGAAAATTTATTTTTCTTGATTACAGCTTTCGGAGATTTATATACAGTTTCTAAAAGAAAATTCTGCATAGATGAAATAACATCCTTTGGTTTCATATGGATGGTTTGATGGACTGTGTTGTTATACTCCTTCACGAGTATTGGTAGCAAATCCAAGTATTTATAATTGCCTCTTATACTAAACATTTTCCACATCTTGGATTTGAATGTTCTGTTAAACCTTTCCACTATACTCGCCTTCAAAGTGCTAAAGGTGCTATAATGATTTATATGATTTGTCTTCATTAGTCTCTCAAACGTTTTATTGTAGAACTCTGAACCTCTATCAGATTGAATATTTCTGGGAATTCGACCTCCACTGTCTTGTATCACTTTCTGCATGGACTCGGTCACATCCTTTCCATTTTTGCTTTTCACAGGTGTCACCCAAGCAAGTTTTGAGAAACAGTCAATAACAGTTAACAAATATTTATAACCTTTGTTCTGTTTGGCGTAGGGTAACATCTCTACGAGGTCAATTTGCCAAAGATCATCAATCCCTTTCAAAATTACATTTCTTCTCTTATATCTTCTCCGAGCTGGTTTGTGTAGCTCATCAACAATAACTTGTTTTATTTTTGTAGTCATGATTATTCCTTCTTTTTATCTTCTTTCTTGTCTAACTCAAGTTGAAGATAGGCAAGAGTAACTACATCATCTTCTGATATAGGTTCCAATACATTTGATATTCTTCTCTTTTTTGCATTAAAAACGTTTTCTATTGTATTACCATTTTTATCTTTTGGTATAACAAGAGCCGTACTTTCCATAAAATTTCTCGTTACAACATCATTCGGATCAATAGGATTAGCGACGGAGACTAAACGTTTCCCAGCTCCTGATATATAAGCGCCAGGCCAATTTTTTAAATCGGTATAATATAGTGCTAAAGAGTCAACATAAACTTTCGCTACCACATCTTTACTTGCAATACCGTGTCCCAAATTAACAATTCTTCTATTCCCAAGATCAATAGTTGCATCTTCCTTAAACAAAGACTTGAATCTTTCCTCTCCTTCAAGAGCTCTCACTCTCTTTTTCAAATCATCCAACTTACGATAGTGTTTCTTCACAATGTGATGACCAAATTTGTCTAGCGTCATCTTTGGGATACAATTAATAAATGATATTTGTCTCTTGAAGTTCTTCTATTATAGAGGCAATTTCATTATCATGACCGTTGTGGCCAGAAATAGATGATGCGATCAAAATACGCAACCTATCAACAAGATTATTGGGATTGTCCCAATATTCATAAGTATGCTGCCCTTCTTTCATCATAAGACCAAATCCTGTTTTCGATTTATGCAATTTACTTTGTAATCTTGTCTTGATATTTAGTTGTGGGGATTCAAACAATTTAGATATAATTTCTTTGTATTTGTCACCCCGATTACCGCTGATGTGTTTTTGAGAGCTGTAACTTTGCTTATGTGCATTTGTAGCAATTAATATTTTTTTATAATTTTCCAAATCTGTCGTTGTATATTTTTTTGGTTTTTTTAAAAAAAGAAGTTGATACAACCCCGGAGTTCCTTCATACCATTCGTCTTTTACATTAATGTCATCGTTATCTATAGTCACATTACTATCACCAATACTCATGCCCCCTGTTGGTTGAATCCGAATACCATATCTGTCATCCATGTCTTGAGTTGTTCCTTCAATCGCTTTTGCAATGTAAGGCCTTATATTAACACCTATGTTAGCATTATCCATAATTTCTTCAATCTTCTCCAAACCTGCTGCAGATTGGGCGATATTTTAATTTCATCTATTGGAGTAGTGGGAGCGTCTAACTCATAAATCTCTTCTTCACCTTCTTTTGCTATGCCGCTTATTGCTGTTCTCTCTTTAAAGGTGTAGGAAATATTGTTCTCCTATGATAAATGGATGGAGTTATGCTTGTAGAAGCTGTCACAGCGTCTTCTTCTTCCTCTTCTCCTTTATCTTTTACTGTATATATTGCTTCTTGAGATGGTTTAACCTCCTCACTTTTTATTTTTTGCTCCAGAGGAGTGTTAAGTACATGTTTTGTGAGCATTTGAAGTGGTTGTGTTATGGGACCCAACGATTTTTCCAACTGTTCGTTAGCTTCATTCAAATCTCGTTTAAGAGATTTAAATTACTTTCGAAGTTTCTTACTAGTGTTAATGATGGTGTGCGTAAGCGAACGTTTCATTGTAGACTAATGAATGATCTACGTTAACACATGCATTTCTATTAATTAGCTAGAAAATCATAAAGGAATCAAATCCTTTACAATATCGTCCTTGGCTTTTCCTTGATTTATCAATAACAATAAAACCATACGGATTATCTATCCAACAGAGATTGCAAATTTCTTTGAATCTTTCAAAATTCATATCTGGTGTGCTTACATGATCATTAAATACATGTCTAAGATTTAAATCATCTTGATGAAAAAGTATAATGAAGTTTGCATTATCTCTAATCAAATGTTTTGGAATCCGAGCGTAGCTTTGAGTTAAATAGAAACTATCCAATGCTCTATGACGGCCCATGCTAAAATATTGTCGAATAATATCTTGGTTGACTGTGGCGACGTCATCAAAAATACAAATTGAGTTTTGTTTAGCCTCAGAAGGCTCAATAACATTTTCACCATCATCGAATTTATAGTATGTGACTTCAGGAACTGATTGCAAAATTCTTTCCAGATACTTATACTTCGATTGGTCCAATGATCTACTGTATATGTATATGTTTTCAAAACGAAGACAGTTTTCATGAAGAAGTAAACTAATTATTAAATTAGTTTTCCCACATGCAGATGGACCACATACAATAGATCGTATACTATTCGGTAACAAAACTCCATGTCGTTGAAATTCTTCTTCTTGTTTCTTATACTTCTCTCTTTCGTTCACATCAGCTAAAATATTTGACACTTGGAGTCGATCCTTTTGTTGTTTTAAACGCATCTTTACTGAAGTAGTTATATTCTTACATAGCATTATATATATATATTGGTATAAATAAACTTTGGAAGAAATAGATATATTCAGTATGAACCGAGGAAAGGTTCGAAGTGGAAGTGGTTTAATCAACTCACTTATAAATAAATTACCCTTTGAATTTCATTTTCCTGGTTATAATTATTGTGGTCCGGGAACAAGACTTGAGAATCGATTAATCAGAGGTGATAAAGGAATTAATCCATTAGACGAGGCCTGCAAGGAACACGACATATCTTATTCGAGATACAAAGATTTACCCAACCGCCATAGAGCTGACAATTTATTAGCAGAAAGAGCTTGGCAAAGAACGACAGCAAAAGAAGCATCTCGAGGTGAAAAACTTGCTGCTTGGACTATAACTAACGCAATGAAAGCTAAAGTTAAATTTGGGGGTGGAATTGGTGGGGGCAAAGGAAGAAGACCACTAAGAAGGAAATCAAACAAAAATTACTTTACCAATCTTTTAAAAGCTGCACGTCTAAGTCCCAACAACGTATCAACATTGTCCCTCCAGAAATCATCATCATTAGCTTTAAAGAAAGCCCGAAAATTTTTGAAAAGCAATAAGAAAAAATATTCATTCACTCAAATATCTCCTTTACGAACTCTTCCTATTCCTAATAAATCTGGTGGGTTTTTACCATTTTTAGTTCCATTATTTGCAGGTCTCTCCGCCTTAGGAAACTTAGCGGGAGGCGCTTCCGCAATCGCTAAAACGGTGAATGACGTGAAAACGGCGCGTGAGAAAATGGAAGAGATGAAAAGACATAATCGTGTGTTAGAAGAGCAAAAAATTGGTAATGGGATGTATATTAAGCCGTACAAAAAAGGTTATGGACTTATTTTTAAAAAAGGTAAATTTAGAAAACAATGACTATTTAAACAATTACCTAAAAGAGCACTAACAAATGCTGAGTTAGACGAATTTGTAAAAAAACTAGAACTACCTTATTTTAGAGGAGTATTTATGCGAGATACATTACCTCTTTCACCTAATATTAACGAATGCGCAATAGTTAATTTAGATTCAATACGAAATCCTGGAACTCATTATGTATGTTTCTTAAAGAAAGGATCGCAAGTCAAATTTTTTGACCCATTTGGAAACCTTTGACCACTTCCTGTTCTCATCAGTTATTTAAAAGATTGTACTATTGTGTATAACAGAAAAAGATATCAAAAATGGAATACACCTTATTGTGGCCACTTATGTCTAAGTTATTTATATAAGGAATTGAAGTGGTATAAAAAAGTTTAATCATGAGCTTAACGTTCACATTAACGGGTAAATCGAATGTGCTCACCGCCAACTTTTTCCCTCCTATTGATTATGATGATAACGAATACAGTATTGCTCTCTTAAGTTTTGAAAGCTACAATTCCATTCCGAACATTAGGAATAATGAAAATAATATTTTTTATTATGGCAATAAGTCAATCATATTGCCAACTGGAACGTATGAATTAAACGCAATCGCGGAATATTTGGAAGAAAATATAGAATCACCAAATAGTGTTATATTAAGAGCAAATAATAATACTTTAAAGTTAGACCACTACACCGTCCTACCCACAACGACCCTTTAATCCATCACTTACATCCACATCTTACGCACCTCAGTCCCCGTCCTACCCCCTTCCATCCCACTCCTTCTCACCACAATCCTCAACAGACTCATCTCAATCCACAATCCTATCCTCTCCTCACCACCCATCAGACCACTACACCGTCCTACCCCCTTCCATCCCACTCCTTCTCACCACAGTCCCAGTCCTACCCCCTTCCATCCCACTCCTTCTCACCACAGCCCCCGACCTACACCCTACCATCACCTTCCTACTACCTTCCATCCACCTCCTACTCAGCACAATCCGCAATATACTCATACCCATTCGCATCAGCCTCCTCTCCTCAATCCCCATCATATTCACCAGAATCACCAACGGACTCATACCAATCATCAACAGATTCATCTCAATCATCAACTCTCAATCATGCTTCACCGTCACAATCCTCAACCGACTCCTCAACTGTTACCCCAACAGTCGAGTCGGACTCGGAGTATTCGATGTCGTCTACCCATATATCCTCGGCCTCTAGATCTCTACCCGAAGACTCGTCGGACTCTGGGTACAGGGGATCATAGTACCTCACACCATATGTAAATATTGCAGTCACTATCATATCTCACATAGTTACTATTCAGCCTATTAATTACTTTTTCATCACTTAAGGTACCACATCACAGCTCATCTATCCTTGACATCTGGAACTGTACTCTTCGGAGTATCAAAGACTGTAGAGGTAGGGGAGACGGTATATTCAATCTCAGATCACATCACTCATGAATGGACGATCCGGTTCATACCCAACATGAACTTAAGATGTAATTTCAACACTCTACAGGTCATACATTGTTTTTCATCACTTATGGTATCAGATCGCGTCACACATGCAGGAGCAGCTTGTTTAACAGGTCTGAAACCAGCGCTCCTCTACCTCACCGAAATAAAAAGCATCGGACTTTCATGTGGTGGTTTCTAACCGATAGTCGATTGCTTTTTATAACGGTGAGGCGTGGAATCTCATGACGACACTATTTTGTCGTTGTCTTCACTATGTAAAGCTGATAACTCTCTCTTCGTTCGCACCTCTACCTCACCGTCATGAATATCTGTTTTACAATTGTCTTCACTAAACAGTGCGGTAACTCTCTAATAGTTCTACTTATACCTGTAAGAGAGCGTATCCGTACTACGTAGCGGAGGCATTTCTGATCTCCTACAATTCACCAACACTTACTCATATGTCCAGTTCATACAATTAATCTCCTAAATTCTTCCGTACTTTATTGTTAAAACGTGCAGAAGTGTGTGTGGGGATTATTCTTATGACCTTTCATACATCAGAGGAACATGAGAAGAAATATATGTTATAATGAAATAAATTCAAAAATTAAATTGTATGTTACCACAAATGTTACTATATATGTATGTTATAAATAGACCAATACTAGTATATGAATACATCGCTCGATAAGTTAATAGGTTTGTTGAGCCCCTCTCTCTTGTACTTTATTGTTAAAACGTACTGGCGATTGGGGTTCATCTAACTGTTAACTTTACATCCACAGTGGTAGGAGTACTATGTATTATCATAGAAACCACATTGTTATACTTATTACACACCTATGGGAAAGCAGGTCTGGACATGACGTTGTTAGCTTTATACATGTATCAATTTGTTTCATATGTAACAAACCGTTTGTAGACACAGACATGGGACGAAATCAAATTCATAAATAACAGATTTTATGATATATTCGTCTTTATGTTGACAGAATGTTTACGTCTGAAACTGCAGTTTTCTTAATAGGTTCTTTTGAGATGTTACGCTAACATATCCGAGACATGACACGAAATCAAATTCGTATATAACAGATTTTGTGGTGTATTCGTCTTTACATGTGAAACTGAAGTTTTCTTAATAGGTTAATTTTAGATGTTTCGCTAACGTATTCGGAACACACCCCATAATCTGCATAATACTCTCACGTTCCTAGTAGACTTCGAATGTTATATTTTTGGCTATATACGCTTTCATGTCTTTGTAGCAGTCGGCGTTGCATATTAAGTAAACGAGGATGTCCGTATCTGTGTACATTAATTTTAGAGTATTAGGGTTATATTTTTTCATCATTACATTATAGTGGAAATCGTACATCACAGTTTTGGACAAATCTAAAATCGACATGCCTACATATATAGGTTTATTAACTAATAATTTTGTTTTACTCATAATCACAGCAGCCAAATTTTCATGGTAAATTAGCTTTTGCTATTAGTTTCATTTCCGGAACACACCCATAATCTGCGTAATACTACCCCGTTCGTAGAGGTGATCTGAGTTTGCAACATTTATACATGCTTCCGCGCTTCAATGTTCTTTGTTAGAGTAACGTATGTACCCCCCTTAAGTGGCTCGTACTTATTTATCCTCATCGCGGGTTAGCTAGTTTCATTATATATGTTACATGAACGTATTCGGAACACACCATAATCTGTTTAATATCCCCCCGTTCCTTGTAGCCTGTGCATTTCTTTTATTTCATCTAGGGGAGTCGGAAAGGAAATGTTAGAGAAGTCATACCCGTGCTCCAAATTTGTATAGTTTTCACGCGCTGGGAATCTATTCCTACAAATTATAATTTGACCATTATGTTTAGTGATTTGTGTGTACGAGCCTCTTGGGTATGTGTTACACTAACTTATTCGGAACATACCCATAATCTGCGTAATACTACCAGTTCCTAGTAGCCTTTGTCTGGCTTGGATGCATCAGCTCGAGCGTACCTACAAAGTGCATTTGTGAAATTTATCAATCTGGTTACTGTCTACCTCGTACTATTCCAGCAAGAGGCTGACCAAGTTGAGACATATTAATGTAATAATGACTGATTTGAAAAATTTGGATCTTATAAAATAAGACTTAACTCTACCCTCGAAAGACGACTCGTAAGGTTAGGTACAAGTGTTATGGGTTATATTTTCTACATACACTTTTGTAGAAAAAAATTAATATCTGGTGGGTCAAGAAGGTTGGGGTACTCAGAGGTTGAGCAGGGGAAGTACATCATAGGTTGGGGATGTACATCATAGGTTGAGCTGCGCGAGCCATGGTGAAAAGTGGTGCGTGGTGGGGAAGGAGTGTCCCAATTGGGTGGGGGGAGGGTACTCTCAAGGAGCCTCATGAGTTGGGCCCAGCTCCGCCATATCCTATCTACTTCGTTGATACACGAAGAAGACGTTTTGAGACAAATAGAAAAATTTCACCATTTTATTGGTGCTCTTCTTGGCGTACCTCTTTGGTTGTTTTCGAATTCCCATTGGCTGCAGTGAATTATGATAACGCCTAGAACAAGCACTACAACAATAAAATAATATATTTTTTAAATATATTATTATGCATATTTAAAATCGGTATGTACAGACCATAAGTAAATTTGTTGACAATAGGTAATGGGACAATTTATGTAAAATGATAAATAATGAAAGACAAAAAAAAAAAAATAATAAAATAAATAAATAAATAAAATAATAATAATAAAAAAGTCTCCGTAGAGTCATGAAGAATATGTACAAAATAATAACTGTATAAAAAGAGAAAATATTTACAACGATAGTAATAAAAATACAAAATAATATAATAAGAATAATACAAACAATTAGATTAAAAATATATAATATATTATAACAGTTTTAGCTTCTGCTTTAAATAAATTTTAAATATTTACATCATAGTTACTCTTATTTCAGGGTCTTATTAGGCTTTTTCTAATAATGGGTTTTTTGAAGGAGTGAATAAGAAATATAACAGTTTTACCTTATAGTTTACCTTCTGCGGCTGCATTAATAGATTAAGAGACTGAAAAATACCTGAGTTGGAAATTGGTTGGCGACACACAAATATTAAACCAGACACATTTTACTATTAAAAACATTAACATTATTTAAACATTATAAACATTATTTAAACATCAAACATAGGAATAGATAAACAAGTTGCGAGTATAATAATCACTATAAATAATTCTCCTTAAAAGTCCTTGAGTACGGATTAAAATATTCTTTATGCAATTTAGATAAAAGTTTTATTTTTAAGGCATATTTAAATTTCGGTAGGGTTAATGATGAAAAATTATATGGTACTCATCACACATGCTGCTTGCAGTCGTCCTTTTCTCTTGTTGAGTCCTAAAGAGTCCCGTTACGCCATGTGGGTTTTCTCCATCCAAGTTTATCCTCAACATCGGTATCTCCAGACATCATTCCAGGCTGCCTTTGATACAACCAAACATTGCTGCATCCAACCTCCTTCTGATTATGCTGAACTACTGTAACAATTGGTAATACAAGTATGAATATGCTTTACAGCATTAGACAGGTGCTCCTCCACCTGGAGTATTGAAGATCGACACACACCCACGTACAGCGTGCTCGAGTTTCAGATAGGGACTGTCTTCTCTTCTTGTTGAACTGCTTTGCCCCCACTCCACACTCTTATCACTGCCACACCGTTCTATTTTGCCTTATTTATTTTATGCCTATATATTTTTATTTGTTACACTTTTGTTTATTATTTTAATTATTATGATTATTATTATTATTACTTTAAATTATTTTACAAAATTATCATAAATGTATTTAATTTTATCGTCATTCGATACGGAGCTGAATACAAATATATCGATCTCTTTTCTATCACCAATATGGTCTCTTTACACAACCCCCCCCTTACTTGTACAAATATCACATGTGACGTGATTCAAACTGTCACAATATATTATATATTTTAATAGTTGCAATATTGCTAGGGTCGGACGCCATTAAACTTATTTGAGTAATTTTAATATTATTTAATCTAATTGCACTATTTTTCTCTTATCTCAGGGTCAATAGAATTTTCTAATTGTAAGGTTCTTTGAAGGAGCGGATGATAAACAAAACAGATAGAAACGAAAATACTATAATTTTTTACCAAGATTAACATTTAAAATTTTACATTAAAAAATTGAGTTTCATGGGTTATACTTAAAAACTATCACTTATCGTCCTCTATTGCGAATTAACTTTCTTTTACTATACAGGTTAGATACATTTATAATTTAAATTTGATTTAAGCATATTGGTAATTATTTAGTGTTAATAGAGAAATTTGGAATGTACTCATCCAAACATGATGTTCGAAGATATCTTCTCCCCGGGGTATTTCAAAAAAGTGCGTCTGTGTCCATGCGGTCCTTTATCCAGTCATATCGTCCCCATCGACCATTCCAGCTACAATGCCAAGGCTGCTTCCATACAATGAGATATTGTATCACTCTCCTCTTCTAAGATATTGCACTACTGTAACATTATATATCAAAATGAATTTGCAGTATAGCAAAAAACAGGTGGTCCACACCTGGAGTCGAAAAAATCTTCCCCCCTCACGTCTTCAGATTCAACCAGAGACTATCTTCCATCGTCCTTTTAGCTGCTATCCCCTCTTTTTCTCTTCTTATCACTGCCACCTATTCCTTCTTATATTATTTGATGCCTGTATTTTTTATTTGTTAAGATTTATTTATTATTTTTATAATTGTAATTATATTAGTGCTATTATTTCAATCATATAAGAAATTTATAAATGACAATGTATCACTTCTCTACCTCTATACAAATCATACATGGGATGGTTGTTCGAACTGTCACATATCCTCCGACATCGGGTAAAAAAAAATACATTATCATTTTCACATTATTTTTTTTTTTTTAATGATCTACCAACATTACAAACAATATATTTCTTTTCATATTATTCTTTCCTCGCAACTCTTACATTTAATAACAATATTTTTAAACATACATGCATATTTTATTTTATTTTACTTTATTTATTATATATTTACTTAAATCTAATATTACCAATCGATAATATGGTTGATAAAAAATATACCTAAACTGAGTGGAACTGGCAGCATTGTCAACTGTGGATCAATCCAAGCTAGAACAAGCAATCCACCATACTCACTCAATCTAGTTATTGATTTGTAGTCTCTAAATCATCTCTCCAAGAATAAACAACCCATTTAAAAGACTCGTAAGTCCACTCTATTAATACATGCATTTACCCTAATACTAAATATTTATAAGATCAAACTGGATACTAATTTTCCCTTAACGAAATAATGTTTTTGTTTTCTTTTCAGAAAGAGTGTATTCATTACATACTCCATGTTTTGTTTCACAAAACTTGTAACCTGAATCTCTCTAATAAACAAATTACATGAACCTCGATGTTTGGTTAGTATTTCTATCGACAATTACCTTGACTCTTACTGCATTAATTAACTCTGGATAGATTTATAATTACTAAAAACATTAGCGTTTACATTTCCCTTTTATATATATATATATATATATATATATATATATATATATATATATACATATATATATATATATTTTCTATTTATTCTTTCACATTGTTTTTTATTTTATTCTTTAAATAAACCAATAGTCCCTTCTACCATACATATCACCTACTCGTAAAAAACACAATAAAAGACTCATACTAAATTATTTTTTATTATAATATATCCCATCTACATAAAATAACACCCGCTGATTATTACAGGGCCATAATTACTAGGTTCTTTTGACCCGTTCACCTAATTTTTTTTAGGAATATAAATAAATTATTACCGACTACAAATAAATCTCTTCTCAATATCATACTACATAAATTCTAATCAAAAATAGTTTTAAATCATGCCCATCCTTCACTACCACGTCTCACCATAATTATCCAATGTTTATTCTTTTTTTCAGTTATTATTTAATGGAATATCCGACCAAACAAATTCTATTTGTTTCTATATTTTGGGAACATACTTAAATCTATCATTTACGTCTATCATCTATCAGGTAATTTATATTATTTTTATTTATTTAAAGTTTATCATAATTTATTATTACTTTTTTTTTTTTTTTATTCCAGGCTAACGCTATTTAATTAGGCCTAAAATCAATGTTCATGCATCGCCACTACCAGACATACGAATAGAGAACCATCTTCAGTTTTACACAAAGTTTATATCACATTATTGTTTACATTTTTACATTATTTTTAACTTTCATTGAACCACTCTTTGGCATATTGTTTCTGTTTGTTGTAATATCAAGAAGATTCTACATACAATGACACAGAATTCATCTCAGGTACTCTACTATTTCTACAGTTTTTATATATTTCCATAATATATTAGACTTTATAATAATATAATTCTAAAACAAACTATCAAATGTGGACAAAACAACATATTTACATCAATTCAACTATACAATATATTAACTTCTCTATCAAATTACACTAGTCAAATATCCAATAATCATAATAATACTTTTACTTCCAAATCACTCACATGATACCGCATCATTATTTAATTCTAATATACTTCAAATTTATTTTATTAGGCCACCATTCGTTCGAGATTACAACCTTCTACGACTGCTCATCTATAACTTCCACAACACCAGCACCTATACTTCCAAAATCGTATCTTTTCTAATTATAAGTTATTATGTAATTGTCAACGGATACTATAAATTTTGTTTTATTATTGTCATCATAAACATTTATTATTTAAGTTGGTTATTTTGGGTTGGTTATTTTGGGCGAACAACTACTTCGGTTATTATCGCCCTATCTTGTTACATTCCTTGCACTAACTAAGCCAGCGAACTCTTGATGCAGATGACAGGAACAGACATGAACGGATCCCACAGGAGGCCACGGGGCCCAGGGAAGGCCAAGCACAGGACCAAGGGCAACCAACGAACAGGCAGGCCGGACCGGGGGACAAAGACAACGGCACCGCCGGGCCACTCACTCAAGTATATGAAGCATTTAACTTAATCGTGAAGTTAATGGGACTTGAGGACGAGGGTGTGCATGTGAGGAAAGCCGTCCACACCCTCCAAGTCCGGGGCCGTTCCAGTCCAGAGGCCCCGACGGAGCCGCCCCAGGCCCCCCCATCCAGCCAGCCGTGCCCGCCGGCCACCCGAGGGTCCCACGCAGGACCCCCCCCGGGCCCCCAGACCCCCAGGGGGACCCGCCATGGGCTGTTTAGGCCCCACTCAACTGGCGGAGCGACCTAAAATAGGCAAATGATAGCAGACAGTACAGCTCACATTTTTTGGTATAGCCCAGTTTCTTTTAAGAAATTAATGACTCTATCCAGGATGGAGGGGCTGTCCCCCAACGCCTCCTCCAGGCTCCTCGGGACATCATTGTTTCTGAGAAGGTCTTCATAAAAGGAGCACTCCGAGAATATATGGTATACACTCAGAGAGAGATGGCAATGATTGCACCTGGGGGGCTGCTCTCTTGTGATCAGGTGAGCGTGGGTGAGCCGCGTGTGCCCGATTCTCAGCCGGGCGATGGCCACTTCCTCCTGTCTGCAGCTTCTTGTAGACGAACTCCAAGGCGATACCGATTTCTTGATTTCTTTAAGTTTGTTCGGGTACACCTCCTCCCACATTTGCTCCCAATGTCTTTTTATTGTTAGGAGTAGGGGGCGTTTTACTTCGTTGGGGGTCAGTGGGGTTCTGCAAATCTCAATCAGGTCATGGGCCGCGTTAGCAGCTTTATCAGCTCGCTCGTTTCTGGGATTCCGACGTGGCTTGGCACCCAGACGAAGACCACTCTTTTTCCCATTTCTCTCAGCATGGCGACATAGCGATGAACCTTGTAGACGGCATGATGGGGTGAGTACATGCGATCCAGGCTCTGGAGTGCACTAAGGGAGTCCGTACAGATCGCAATCTCGTTTTGCTGGACGGACAGGGCATAATATAGTGTGAACCCAACAGCTGTCAGCTCCGCTGTGAAAATACTACAAAGCCCATGCAATTTGTACTTATATTCCCTTAGGTTGTCCGTGAAAGCCCAAGCAGTAGACCCGGTTACTTTGGAGCCATCGGTATAGATGACTCTATGACCCGTGAAGCGACTCAGAACAGAAAGAAATCTCTGCTTGATCTCTTCCTGGTTGGTGGAGGCTTTGTGGACTTCGCCTTTCAGCTCTAGATTGCAGAGGGGTTTCCTAAATGTCCAAGGAGGGATATCTTCCTGGGTTTCATTTATGTCAACTTCTAATAACTCCTGGGTGGCTCTTGACATTCGAAGACCTAAAGGGAGTGTGGCATTGTTTGAATTGTTGAAGAGGGCTCTGAATTTTGGACGAAAAAGGTAGTTGAAACAAGGGTGTGATGTCTGGATTACAATTGTTGAGAGGTAGTTCGCTGCAAGCTTCTGTCTTCTAAATAAGAGGGGGGCGGTTCCAGACTCTGCGCATAGGCTCAAAACAGGGCTGGTGCGGAAGGCACCTGTTGGTAGTCGTATCCCAGCATGGTGAACGGCATCCAGAAGAGCGAGGTTGGGAAATTTAGCCGAGCCATACACAAAACAGCCATAGTCTAGCTTTGAGCCAATCAGTGCCTTGTATACTCTGAGGAGGGATTCCCTATCAGCTCCCCATCCAGTATGGGCAAGGACCATCAGCATCTTCAGCCCCTGATAGCACTTCTCCTTTAACTGCTTGATATGGGGGATCCAGCTGAGTCTCCTGTCCAATTCGAGACCCAGGAAGCGCGCATGTTCCTTGTATTGTAGAGGGGAGTCGTACAGGTAGATACTCGGAGAGACAGTATGCTTCCTCAGTCGGTTGAAGTGAATGCAGAACGTATTCTCCGAGGAGAACTGAAATCCTGTAGTTTGTTGACTGCCGTTTGGAGGCGGGCTTGTATGAGGTCGAGTTGACTAGACCGACAGAGGATGGCAAAATCATCGACAAATAAGAAGCCTGTAGTGTATCTGTTAATGCAGCCTGTGATTTTATTGATAGCAATGGAAAACAAGGTAGTACTAAGGACACTGCCCTGTGGGACACCTGTTGTCTGGATCTGGGCATCAGAGAGTGTGCCACCCACCATCACTCTGAATGTCCTTTCCTTCAGGAATTCCTTAATAAAGACAGGAAGATTGCCTCGGAATCCCCATTCGTACAGAGTTTTCATAATGAGAGGAGTCCAAGTGGTATCAAAGGCTTTTTGGACATCGAAGAATATTGCTACGGCATGCTCCTTGTTAATGAAGGTGTACTGTAACTCTCCTTCCATCCTTACTAGGGTTGGGCGATAGTCGATAGTTGGCACTATCGATAGTCCGATAATATCTTATCTCGGTTAAAAACTATCGAATACTATCGATAGTTTTCCGATAGCAATTCATTTTTGTCCAGATCTATTTAATAAAGAATTTCAAGAAATTTATTATAATTAAATTCAATTACCTACCTACCTATTGCAAACTTGCAGGATTATAAATTATAAGATAAGGGATAATTATAAAGATAAATGAAAAACGAATTTATTTGAATTTTCAAAAAGTGTGTGTAGATAATAAAAATTAATCCAATTTTTATACGGCGAGAGCGCAAAGGTTTTAATTAAGTTTTTAATTTATTTTGAAGTTGCCCGTCTCGCCCGCCACAAAGGCCGCCACTGCAAAGGCCTACTGATTACTCAGCCATCTCAATTTTCATTGTTGTAAGCTGTCGTAACAGCGATAATCATTCATCTAGGTACATAAATTCCTAGAACAAACATAAATAGAAATATTACAAAATTTGGATAATTAAAATCAGCTTTGTGCTCTCGCCGGCCAACGGCTTTGTTTGAAGTTCTGTGATAAAGAATTAATTAATTTGCCAATTTGCGCTCTCGTCGTATAGTCACCCTCATAATAAAAATCAGCTTTGCGCTCTCGCCGGCCAACCCCAAAAAAATTTCTAAGAATTGTAGAATAAGATTCCCAATTAAAGAGGAAGTTAGGATTATAAATACTTAGAAGAGCCAAAGCCCAATACCGTGAATTTAATTTGTTTGCACAAGTGCGTGACTACGTCATCAACTTCAAAACTTGTGAGTAAAAATTAAAAAAATATCAATAGTCAAAACTATCGTTATTGGTTACCGATAGGCGTGGCCTATCGATATTGGGTACCGATAGGCGTGATCTATCGATATATCGATAGTAACTATCGACGATCGCCCAACCCTAATCCTTACCAAGTGGTCCAGGGCAGATCGTTTTCTTCTGAAACCGCTTTGGAGGTTCAAGATACGGTCTGATTGTTCAAGTACCCACATGAGTCTCTTCTTGATAATTCTTTCCATCAGCCTACAGAGGCAGCTAGTGAGTGAGATAGGTCTGTAGCTGCTGGCTGACCTCTTGTCCTTCCCTGCTTTTAAGATTGGTAGGATGTAAGATTCTCGCCACTCCTTGGGCAGGACTCCTTTATCCCAAATTTGGTTATATATGCCTAACAGCCTGCGGAGGGCTACTAGAGGAAGTATTTAATTTTATTATCTCATTTTACTAACTCCTATTTATAATTTTTCTTTTAAAAGGACCTATCCCTTTTTCTATTTCTTTGTTTATTTATTATTCACATTTACTATTGCCTATCACTTACAATTTCTGCCTAATTATTATTTTATTATTATTTTTATTCTGTTCATTACACTATTTCTATTCTCTATATTTATTATCTTCTTCATATTATTATCCTATCTTCTACTACAAATTTTCTTTTATTTCGCACTAGGTCATGAGTATATTCACCTTGTTTATATGAACTTGAAAAATAAAATAAAACTGGTTTATTTAATATGTTGTCTAATTTCACTAACTATATATACATGGGAGTACTTTCGGTATTTCTACCATCCTCAGCCAAAAGCATAAGAGATAAGACTAAGTTAATTTTCAGAATGTCAGCCTCTCGAGGAACCCATTACCCTCCCTACTGGTGTTCCCCATGACGTCAGACATTCCTAACTAAGCTAAATTGTCAAGCTGTGAGATATTTTATGACAAGGCGGTCCCCATATTTCAAATGTGTGACCCCTTCTAAGATCTAGGTATAAAGCATTAACAATGAACAGGCGAGTAATATAACATTAACAAATCAAAAATAATTGGTTCCAGTTACAACTTAATTAAAATTATTGTACTGTAAATTATATAAATATATCTATTGGCAAGATTCAGATAAATCATATATCTATATATATATATATATTGGTAAATTCTATGTATATTTAAACGTACCTGTGCACATCGACTGGAGGGTCATATTATTGGTGACAGTAAAGGGGAATATTTTAGATTGGTTTGGTCGTTCATACAATTTCCATTTTTTAAAGTTCTGTTTATTTCTAATATTTCTAATGAGTTGAGCAATGTGCTTTTTTCGCAGAAATGAAGGTATTTTATGCCTGTGTCTTTATCAAACGTATGTTTGTGTTGGTTGATGTGTTGTGCAAATGTTGATTTTGTTATGTTGTGTGTTGTGTCCATGTTAGTATCTATTTCTGATATATGTTCTTTGAGTCTTTGTTTGAATTGTCTCCCAGTTTGTCCTGTATAGATTAGGTTGCAAGAGTTGCAATTTAATTGATAAACCCCACTCTTTTCTTCTGTTTTTATTCGGTCTTTCGTATTGTTAAGGTGTTTGTAAAGTGTCCTATTTGTTCTGAAACTAACTTTGAAGTTTTCTTTTTTAAGAATATTGCCTATTTGTTCAGAAATTTTCCCGTAATAGGGTAAGCTTACCCATTTCTTTGTTTCTGTTGTGTTTATTATGTCTAGTTTGGAGATATCTTTTAAATTGATTTTGTTGGTTACTTTTTTTCTAATTTTTTCTATTGTATGTTGTTTGTATCCGTTTTTTATGGCTATGTTGTTGATTATATCTATTTCTTTGTTTCTGTCTGTCACGTTTAGTGGTATTGTGTAAGCTCTATGGAAGAATGAGTAAAATGTCGCATGTTTATGTGATATAGGAGCGTTCGATGTATTGTGTATAATTGAATCTGTGGTTGTCGGTTTTCTGTAGATGTTGTATTCAAGTTTATTATTATTTATTTTTAAATTTAAGTCTAGAAAATTTAATTTGTCACCCCCTAATTCTATGGTGAATTTTATTTTTTCATGAATATTATTTACAAAGTCAAAGAGTTGCTTAATTTGTCTATTAGAACCATTAAATAAGATACATATGTCATCAACATAACGGTACCAGAAATTAATTTTATCATTGTGTATCGTTTCCCGTAAGATGAGTTTCTCTAAGTGGTCCATGAAAATGTCAGCTAATAGGGGGGACAAGCAGGAACCCATGGCTAGTCCGTCTTTTTGTTCATATATTTGTTCATTGAACATGAAATAATTTTGGCTAGTGCATAATTTTAAAAGGTCATATATTTCTATTTTTTCAAAAATTGAATGTTTCGTATTAATTATCAACGAGTTAACAATGTCGAGACATTCCTCCACGGGGATATTAGTAAATAAATTGGTGACGTCCAATGACAATAGTTTCGCCCCCGATGTGATATTTATAGATTTGGTTTTTTCTACAAAGTCTATAGAATTGATGACCGTATGTGAGGGTTGAAATTGTATGAATGATCTCAGTTTTTTATTTAGAAATTTAGATAATTTGTGGGTAGGCGAGTTGATAAATGATACTACCGGTCTTATTGGGACATTTTCTTTGTGAATTTTGGGTAGTCCTGTTAGTCTAGGAGTTATGGGGTTCATTACTATAAGTCTTTGTGCACACATACCTTTTATGATGAACTTAGATCTATTTAATGTTAAAAGAGGAACACCTAACTCACATAGAGACGACCAGAACTTCTTGTTTCACAACAAAATTAAGAACCTATCGGATGTGAATCTAACAGATAAAGAAAACGAGGAAAAGGAAGGAAAGAGAGGAAGGAAAGAGAAAAAGAAAAAGGAAAAAGGACTAAAATACAGCTTAAAAACACCGGTCACCAAAAAACAAGCGGAAAAACTAGCAGCCACAGTGGACTCAATATTATATGAAAGGGAACATTTTACTTTTGGATCTAAAACTTTTCTATCAAGAATTTTGGAATACTATCATAAGGTACTTCTATTTATAATTTTTCATATTTATAAACTTCGAAGAGTTTTACTTGATATTTCCTGGAAAACAAAATACAATTTATTTATAAGTTAACTGATTAATCTAAAAATTTGTTTTATGTTTATTATTTCTTTGTTTATTTTTTTTTTATATACAAATAATCATAAATCCATTTTACTATCCATTAAAAATGTCTTGAGTTGTCCCGAATTTTCCAGTCAATTTTTATTTATGAGCATTTTTTCTTAAATCGCTTAATTTTTAATTTTTTTATATTTTTGGAATTACATTTTTAAATGGGGAGAACTGCTTCCAATCTCCTACATTATTGAGCGCACCCCGCGACTGATCCTCTCTTTGGTAATTTATTTCTTTTAATTTATCTAGTGCTGTGAGTAATTGTTTTTTATCATTAATTTCCGATAGTAATAACATTCCCTGAATATGAATTGGAAAATGTCCAATTATTTTCTTAACTATCACATGTTCGAGAAGTGTTGCCTCACCATAATTACATTCCGCTGTAACCTTTAACACATAATCTCTCATTGAAATGTTCCCATTTATAGAATATCTCCCATTATTTAAATAACCATAAACTTTTGCCTGCCTATCTTTGCTCCAATAATTAAAAAAAAATATTTTCTTAAAATCTTCATAATCACAGAATTCGTTACGGAATGTCCAACACCACGTACTCGCAATAGCTGGAAAACACCCTGACATAATAATTTTCTTTAGAAATAGTCTTCCAATCTTTTGATAAACTCGACTGGATTTTCATTTGCATCGTCTTTATAAGTTGGCAAAGTACAAGTCGACTGGATCTGAAGTACTTTACTAATTCCCCCAGAAGTTATGCCTCCCCTCATTGGCGGCGACTCGGGGGGGGGGGGAGGAGGGGGGGGGGGTCAGTCGCCCCCCCGCTTTTTGAGGAAGCACTTAAATGGTTTTTCAAATTTAACATTTGACTGCCTCAAAAATGTAGATAAAATATTTATTTATTGATAATGATCATCATGAATCATAATGGTGCATGATGTAATAAACAAGTTACAAAGAACAGAATAGCAATGATAACATTATATTGCTGTAGTTAAATGTTAAGTTGCACGGGACGCCAAAGCCATGCAGACGATAGAAGACACGTGAGCAGTGCTTCAGCGCTGTCAGCGAGAGTGCGTCCTGTAGTCAACAAGGGGGAGGCGGTGGCGAGGCGAGTTTAAAAATAGCCATGCGTCACGCCACCCCGCCGCCACCTCGCCATACATCAGCTGGTGTCAGTCTCACACCACTCACTCCGCACTCGTCACGAGCCAGAGGAGCCACTGATTCTTTTTCTGTTCGCTATTACTTCTACTCATTTGTGATGTAGATTAATTAAAATACAAACTGTGCGATTGATTTATAATATTATAATAAGTGTTATCGTTGTTTGGAAAAATAACAAGCTGTTTCAAAGCTGGAGACTAGCGGATAATGAAGCGTTCAACTGGAAAAACTATGTTTGACTTTTTTGCTAAAAAACAGAAATCGGACAAAATAAATGAAAATGACTCAGAACAGTCATCGACTTCCCAGTCAATTGCAGATTTTGTTCCCACAACTAGTGGAGATAAGTGTGTTTTTTTTGGTATTGAAACAGAAGTTGCATCGGTAGGCGTATCTACCGATTCATCTGTATGTACTCATAATCAACTTCAGCCTAGCCCTAGAGATCCAATTAATGGTAAGCAAGCAGCGTTGGAGTTTTTCAAAGATGGTCCATTTCAACCTGTTCTTGAGAAATACCCAGAAACAAATGAAAGAAAGTTTGGAAGTACTTGGTTCACAGATTTTAAGTAGCTTGAGTACAGCGTTAAAGGGGACAAAGCTTTTTGTTTTCCTTGTCGATTATTTGGTGCAACAGGCTGTTACGATGAGACATTTATTTCAAAAGGGTTCAAAAACTGGAAGAAAGCAGCCCAACGGTTTAAAGAGCATGAAAGAACTTCTTCTCATCTTACAGCTTTTCAACGTTGGCAAGAGGGTTTTAAATCCAAGGAGAGTGCAGTGAGTAAGTTATCTACCCAACACCAAGAACCGGTGAACACTAATCGCAATTACTGTAAAATTCTCTTTCAGTCGTTGCTTTTTCTAGCAAGGCAAGGCTCAGCACTAAGGGGACATAGAGAAAATGAGGGTTCTGAGAATAGAGGTAACTACGTAGAACTAGATCCAATGATAATGCATTGTTAAGAAAAATGTTTATATACAGAGATAAGTTCTTTACCTATGTTCATCATGACGTACAAAATGAAATGCTTGAAATAATGGCAAACCAAACCAGGTCTAGCATACTTGAAAGCGTTCAAAAAAGCAAACATTTGTCTATTTTGGTAGATGAAACTCCAGACGTTTCACACCATGAGCAAGTAAATTTTGTAGTAAGATATGTCACAGATGAACTCAAAATTGAAGAACGCTTTCTTGGTTCTTACAAAACCGATCTGACTGATAGTCAAACTTTGTACAAGTTGATTCTTTCAATTTTGGAAGAACTTAGAATCGATCCCAAAAATATAATTGCTGAATGTTACGATGGGGCAGGAAACATGAGTGGCATTTAGATAGATAGATAAACTTTTTTATTGCACAAAAGATTACAATCCTCATGGCAATGAGTGGGTTTTTTTTTTCACAAAATAAATAACAAAAGAAGTGTAAATGAAACAATTCGAAAATTATATAAAACAAAAAAACACATGAATAAATAAAAAAAAAAAAACATACTACATGTATAAATAAATAAAGTAATAATAATAAAAACAAAAAATATATATCTCCATCTTACAAGCACAAATTAAATTAGATTATTCTTTATTTTTAAAGCAACCGAAAAAAATAAAAATAAATCGTTAATTTCTCTAACTTTTAAATTATTTAAAATATGTACAAATGTTTCTGAGTTATATTCTGGTCTATTGGTGAGATGATTATGGAGAAATGCTTGCCTGGGGATACACAAGGCGGGACAATTGAGCAAAAAGTGTATGAGATCATCCTTCTCATCTAAGGTACAGAGCCTGCAGACACTTTCAGGACAAAACTCATACCTAAGCCCTCCAAGTAATATTCTAAAATTTTTATTGGTATTGTGGAGACGGATTTGAGCTAGAAGTCGGAGTTTTTCAATATGGCAGTTTATTGAAAGATAGCTTTCCTGAGGTCCTAAAGCACTGACCAATCGGTAGAGGGAGTTGTATTTAGAATTTACTATTGAATTTATATCGAGACAGACCAGATGATTCCTCATAGCTGCTACCAAATCACCACGGAGGGGCCGGATATCAGAAATATAGGGGCCGTCCAGAAGGTGGTCAGCCCCGATCAAGGCCAGGTAACACCTGAGTTGGGTGACCCAGTTGAAGGGCAAAACAAAGTTTCGGCTGAGTTGGGCAAGGCGAAGGTAACAGAGTCTTGGGAGACAGTCCTCCGACATGGCCAGGAGTTTCTGCCACCAGCCCAACATCCTGCTGAATATCTTCACTTTAGTGTGAACCCGGCCTGTTTCCATTCTAACATAGGCGCTGGGGGTGCTCACTGGAAGCCCTAGAACTGACTTAAAGAAGCCCAGCTGACCCCGCTCAACTACCTCCACGTACTCACATCCCCAAACCTCGGACAAGTATAGAAGTACACTCTAAGCTATCGAGTCGAAAAGGTAGCATTTCGCCTCCCAGGAATCAGATCTCGTGGATCTTAACAGGTTCATTACTGCCGAATTTCCCGCTGCCAATTTTCCCAAAAAATGATTGGAGGCGGCGCGAAATTTGCCGGAGGAAGAGAATGGCACACCCAGATATGTGAAACTATTTAACAGGACCAGCTTAGTCTGTTGGTAACAGAGCCCCCTCATCCTGGCCAACCTTCCAGCTTTACGAAAAGGAACCAAGAAAGTTTTGTCGGTGTTAACAGTAAGAGAGTTGATCTGACAGTACTCGTTCAGAAGATCTAAATTACGCTGGGTTTCGCTCCAGGAAGAAGACAAGATAACGAGGTCATCCGCGTAAAGGAGGATAACCAAGTCCCTACTGCTGTCAATGTTAACTCCCTTCGCACCGTTAGTCACAAAAAATTGAACAATGTCAGATGTAAATAGAGCAAAAAGAAGAGGACTCAGAATTTCTCCCTGCAGAACTCCCTCAGAAATTTGTATCTCTCCTGATGTTCCGGCGCCCTCTGAGATAACCAAAGTAGCTTTATCATACAAATTTTTCAACAGTCTCAGTATTTTCCCACTTATACCCAACTGATGTAATTTACTCCACAGCTTGTCGTGGGAGACCGAATCGAAAGCCCTCTTGAAATCAACAAAAATCCCTAGCACCTTTCTTTTCTCGAGTCTCAGTTGGATGTTGACTGCGGCTGCCAGGGTGAACACTGCGTCTCGACACCCCCTCCCACTCCTGAATCCCATCTGCTCCTCGGGAATAACACCATTCTCATCCGCCCATTTAACTAACCTATTATTAACAATAGACGTAAATAATTTAGTAATAGAATTAAATATTGCAAGCCCTCTATAATTACCAGGATCAGTTGTTTCACCTTTTTTATTAAGCATTTTCATCTTAACTTTACACCACTTATCGGGGAATTCCTCACTATGCCCGATTTTATTAAACAAATTTAGTAGGTAGTGGGTCCAAGAAGAGTCGAAATACTTAAAGCACTCATTAGGAACTAGATCCAGACCGGCTGCTTTGTTATTTTTGCTGCTCCCTATACTCGATAACAGCTCTTCTAAAGAGATGTCCTTATCAAGAAATGGGTGATGGTGGCTGAACAACAAACTGTTATTATACAACTTCGGAGGCATGATAGAGACATAATATTCTTCCCACTGTTCAACAGAGATTGGACAGTTAGTTGTTTTGTTCTTTCTAAATTTTTTGATAGTTTGCCGGAATTCCGAGGGGTTCCTTACGTTTCTCAAAGCGGTTTTAACAGATTCAAAAAATTCAGATTTACATTTCTTAATTATTCTTCTATGATTCGTTCTGCAGTCGACATATAACTTCATTGACTCACGACTAAAGTTATCATTACGACAGAGCTTATATAACTTATTAACTTCTTTTTTTGCATTCTTAGATTCTTTTGAATACCAAATATTTTCATTTTTATAACCGTTATTTACAGTAATAGACTTAATTAAATCGGCTTCTATCATCGCATTTAAAACTGATTCGTACAACTTATTACAAAGTTCCAAAGTAGAGTCGCTATTATAGTAGATATTGCTATTATTTTTTAATAATATTTAGAATTGAGACAGGCTTGATTTATTTCTAGAGACAACTTGTAGGTTTCGAACAGAAATTGACTTAGCTGAAGGTCTGAACATTTCATCGGAACAAAAGACTAGATATAAACAACAAAAAAAATGATCAGAATAATTCGATAAATTGATAATTTTGAAATCATTAATATAATTTAGAATACCGACAGAGGCCCAAACAAAATCTACAAGACTACATCCTCTGTCAGAGAAATAAGTTAAATTAGCTGGGGAATCGCTGATGGACCTACCATTACAAGCAAATAAGCCCAGTTGTTCCATTATACCTACCAACTGTCTACCTCTGGTATTAACTTCCTTATCAAATGAGGATCTAAACCCAGTCAACACAGAACCCTCAAAAATCTCATTATCCATTACATTCAAATGACCAATCCGGGCGTTAAAATCACCCCCAATAACAAAACTACAATTAACATACATGGACACAAGATCGGTGAGAAGTTCGGAGAAAGACGTGAGGAGAAGATGGCCATCCTTGCTAGGAGGGAAGTAGACGGTGCCGAGGACCAGGTGGATGGAGGTGGAGTGGCATTTACAAAGATGTGGCAACGAGAATGAAAGAACAAAATCCTCATGTTATGTATGTACATTGTTATATGCATTCTCTGAATCTTGCACTTGTAGATGCTTCTAAGGGCATTATTTCTGTCCGAAATGTTTTCAGTACAGTACAACAAATATACTGTTTCATAGAAGCTTCTCCTAAACGGCATTCGGTGTTTGAAACAGTAAAGAGTTCAGCTTGTGTTTTAGACAACACGGAAAAAAGTAAGGATTTGTCTCTTAAAGCACTAAGTGACACAAGATTCAGCAGCAGGTACGAGAGCTTACGAGCTGTTCAACGTCACTTAATAGATATACTACACGCCTTAGAAATGATCGAAGAAACTGACCCAAGAACAGGTGGTGAAGCTCACGGTTTGATAGTGTGTATCTCTAAGTTTGAGTTTGTTTTAGGACTTTTCAACAACAACAACATTTATTTGGGCCAGCAAAATTATGCTTTACACAAATATATAATACAAGGAAGGGTTTAAAATAGAAAGTCCTGGTACAGTCTTTGTTTGAGTCGCCTCCCAGGAGTAGGCGCACCAAGACTGTAGTGTACAGCCCCAGAACAATGCACAAGGGCTTCGTGGTGGTTCTTCACTAGTTTCTCGATGTGAGCTGCAAAAAGAGGAACTCCCAGTTCTTCGTGGATTTTGTGATTCCTGACAAACCAGGGTGCGTTTGTTACTATTCGGAGTACTTTATTTTGAAATGTTTGTAATCGTTTCATGTTAGTGTTGCTGGTACCGATCCAGACTGGACAGGCGTATGTTAGAAGTGGAAGTAGGAGTGTCTTGTATAGCAGAATAGTACATGTGTGTTTAAGTGGCGTGTTTCTGTTTATGAGAGGATAGACAGTGTTGAGTCGTGAATATGCTAGCTGTAGTTTTCTGTTAATGTGTAGTTTCCAGGTGAGTCGTGTATCCAAAAGTACTCCAAGATAGCGGACACCCTGGTCCTTAGGATTCCAGAGAATTGGGAGGTCATCAATTTGCAGCTGACGTTGTTCTTCTATGAAGAATCTGCGGAGAGCGAAGATTTTAGCTTCGGTCTTCCCTATGTTAAGTTTGAGTCTCCATTTTGAAAACCATAGGGAAACGTCTGTCAGGGCTTCCTGGAGCTGTTCAATGGCGACGGAGAGGATACTATGCTGACAGGCAATCATCAGCATAGGTGGCTAATGTCGCCGTGGAAGTTTCGGGGATGTCTTGGGTGTACAAACTGAAAAGAAGGGGGCTCCGAATAGCACCTTGAGGGACCCCAGCTGTTATTATTTTCTGATTGCTCAATGCATTGCCCACTTTAACCTGGAACATCCTGCCATGGAGAAAATAGGATATAAGACCAACGATGTATTTGGGTACCAAGCTTTTCTTCAGTTTGTATAACAGCCCCTGATGCCAAACGGTGTCAAAGGCTGCGGCTACATCCAAGAATACGGCGGTGGTGTACTTCTTCGCCTCGAAGCCGTGGACAATCGTCTCGGCCACCCGCTGGAGCTGCTGAGCCGTAGAGTGTTTGGCTTTGAACCCAAACTGGTGGGTCGGTATGGTGCCTCCTAGATATGTAAGAAGTCTTTTATATACTATCTTTTCAAAAAGTTTGGATATAGAATTTAAAAGGCTTATTGGCCTATAGCTGTCGGGGTCTTTTTTCGGCTTGCCATGCTTATGAAAGACAACCACGATAGCATTCTTCCACGCGTCAGGAAAGTATCCTCTCCTTAAGCAGCCATTGAACAGCCCTGTAATATAAGCGATGCTTCTTGGAGGCAGGTTCTTCAAGATGATGTTAGGGATGAGGTCTTCCCCAGGAGCCTTCTTGTTGGGGAGTCTCTGAATGTTTAGTATGATTTCGGACGGGTTTGTGTACTGTACGTGTGGTTCTGCAGTGTGGAGTGGGGTGGAAAGAAATTCGTGGACTGTGTGGTGTGTTTCGTGATCTTGTGTGTCATGAGTTCTGAATTTCTGTTCAAGGTGCTCACTCTTGTCCTTGTCCGTTGTTACAGTATTCTGTCCTTCTGTCAGGGGCGGCAGGCCGGGGTCTTGTCTGAGGAGGCGTCGTGTTTCCTTCCAAAGGTTGCTGTCTCCAGGCGTAAAGTCGCTGGTGTATTGTCGGTATCTTTTGATTGTCATTGTCCAATTCCCATCGTATTTGTCTCGTCAGTCGGTTCAGCTCTCGTTTCTCTTGTGGATCGCGTGTTCGTTGCCAGTGTTTGCGGCGTGTATTTTTGTCGTGTATCATGTCAAGTATGCGTGTAGGGGTCTTGTTTTGTCGGATGTTGCGTTGGTCCTTGTAGTGATGATATGTTGAGTTGTGTATCGAGGTATATATAGTTTGTGTGAACATTCGTAATGAGTCGTCTATGTCTTCAGTGTTGTCGTAATGCAAAGGAATGTCTATGTTTTTGTCCATCTCACATCTAAATGTGTCCCAATCTATTTTCCCCTGTATCAGTCTTGGCAGATGTTCTGCCTGTTTCGGATTCACACCGAAGGTACACACGACTGGAAGATGGTCGGAGTGGAGTTCTGTCAGTGGTTCGTGATAAAGGGGTAGTGTAAAAATGTGTACTAGTCCAATGTCCAGGATGTCTGGGAGGTATCTCTGTTGTGTAGGGTAAAATGTCGCTTCGTCCGGAGCTGATATCTATACGCCTAGGTTGTTAATTATGTTTAAGAGTCTTGTCCCGTTGCTGTTTGTCCGTCTACATCCCCAAATTGTATTTTTAATATTTAAGTCACCTAGTAATATAGTCGGCCCCCCAGTGAATATGTGTTCAAAGTCCGTCTGGTGTATTCTGATGCCTGGTCGGTGATATGCTGCAATTATGTTAAGTATTCTGTTGTTGTTGAGTGTGAGTATGGCCCCAACGGCTTCCAGCTGTTGGAGTGTGGGTAAGAGAAGCTGAGAGTGTGCGAGGTTCTTTTTTATACAAACAGCGACGCCTCCAAATCTGGTTTGTCTGTCCTGTCTGTATATGGAATACCCTTTCAATTTGAATGTGTCAGTATTATGGAGGTGAGTTTCTGTGATACAAATGATGTCGATGTTGTAGCGAGTTAAAAAGTCCGAGAGTATCGTTCGTCTGTTTTTTATACCGTCAGCGTTCCAGTTAAGGATGGATAAATTATGAAAAATATTAAAATTAGGGTCCACCATTGTTAAATGAGAATACTTGGGTGAGAAGGTTAGATATGAATGACTTTATGATAGGTATAAATGGTTTGAGAAAGGTGAGTATAGTGTTGGTGAGGTCAGAACCAGTCTTTGGTCGAACCAACTGTTCGGTCGGTCCGGGGTCTATCTTGGGGGTTGTCCTTTGGGTGGTACGCTGGGGGTTACTGGGTTTTGATGTTTGGGTTGCCTCTGTCTGGTAGTCCTGTCTATGTAGGTCTTGTATGATGCACAACCTCTGTAGCTGGCTGGATGGTTGCCCTGGCAGTTGGCGCACTTGGGAGAGTCTATCTTCTTCTGTCTGGAGGGGCATGCTGTAAAGTGGTGGTCTCCTCCGCACTTCACACATCTGGGGTCCAGTCGGCAAAAGTTTTTTGTATGGCCAAAAGACTGACAGTTCGTGCACTGCACGGCTCTGGTGGAACGTCGGCGTGGCTCTACTTTGACAACTGTATAATAGAGCCGCGTCAGTTGAAATATGGCCTCTCCGGATGGGTTGTTTTCCAGCTCAACTGCACAGAGAGGTGTGGGGCGTCTGTCATGATTCAGGATGCGGGTCACTTTTAAAACTGGATATGTCGGGGTCAGTTCGTCGGTTATTTCTGTCTCTGTCAGTGAGTAAGGAACTCCCCGTATAATTACGGAGAGTTTCCTGTCCTCGGGGTTAACGAAGGTGTAGTATTTTACTTTGTTGTCGTCATAAAATGTTGTCCCCTTGCGGTAGTCATCAGTCAATGTGAGGCTGATCTTAATTTTATTGTTGCACTGTTTGGTTTCAAACGGCGAAGTAATCAATGTTTTTAGCTCGTTAATCACCAATTGATAATTGTCAGCCTCACAAAGAAAGATGGGAGGGATCTTGGTCTGTCGGTTAGGGGTGGTCTGTCCGTCCGGTTTTGTCGGTTGTGATGTCTCCTGTCCGTCCTGGAGAGTGAGTAGTGGCTCGAATCTGTTATGTGTTGGTGTTGGTGTGGGTGTGATGTGTAGCGTGTATCTGTTCCTCTTTAGTTGAGGCTCCTGGATGCTAGCTCTGCTATCAGAGACCGCTTGACTACCATCTACTGTCATCGATGTCTCGGAATGTAGCTGCCGTTTGGCAGGTAAAAATGAAGAAGGCATCTCACCTGTGTCTGCTGGGTGCCCACTGTTCATTTTCCTGATATCACTTTGGCTACTGGTTAGGTTAGAATGTGATAAATCAAAGTTATTACACTTTTCTGGCTTCGAAACGTTGGGTTTCATCCCCACTCGAAGAGAGGGTGAACCACTTTGTGTCTTTGTCACATTTTTTTTTATTATTAAACTTGAAAAAAATATATGAAAAATTCAATATTGAAAGCTAACAAAATTTTACTCGTGTTTAACGTTTAATAGCCAAAACAGCTGTTGTTTTAGGACTAAATGTCACAAAACATGTGTTTGAAAAGACGAACATTCTTTCAAAATACATAAAAAACCAGGATGTATCATTTCATGAAGTAGGTGATGTTACCAAAAGAATAATGAAATACATACCTGATTTAAGAAACGAAAATGAGCTCAACAAACATTGGTCAGAAGCATTTACCTTTTGTGAAAAACACAGTTTTAAAGGGCCAACAGTTCCTCGCAAACGAAATGTTCCAAAAAAAACTTGGTGGAGGAAATGTACACCCTGATTATGAATCACCCAAAGACTTTTATTTAAGAACTTTTTACTATCCTCTGCTAGACACCCTCTATGAAAACATCAAGTCACGATTTGAAAAAAACCAGCTTACGTTACTGTACCATATGGAAACACTGTTAGCGGCTGCATTGAAGAAAAACTTGATTTCTAGTAACCTAAAAGAGGCTTGCTCAGCTGTTAGTGAAGCTTTTGGGATTGACAGTGACTCTCTGTCAGCAGAAATTGATGTGTTTTCTAGCATAGATCCACAACCTGTTTCAGATAGTAAAATTAGTGGAGCAATTTAAATCAGAAAACATTCACAATAAAAATGTGTTTCCTAATCTGTTCAAGTTGCTTAAGTTATGTAACTTCAGGTAAACTAGGTGTTTTACTAAATAAAACTAAGTGTGCTGATACAAAATTGTGTATCTAGATCGCTTTAAAAACCCACTAAATTGCACCAATTTCTTCTCAATGGCTAACATCGCACAGTGCGTCAGCCGGTCTTGAAGCATGGTGTTCCGTAAATAACTTTTTACTCTTTTCAACACACTAAAAGACCGTTCGGCAGATGCCGTGGACACTGGGACAGTCAAAAACAACTTAAGCAACTTGAACAGATTTGGAAACACATTTTTATTGTAAATGTTTTCTGATTTAAATTGCTCCACTAATTTTGCTATCAGTTTGTTATCTGAAACAGGTTATGATCTGTGCTTGTACAAAGTTTGACCATCAGTCAGATCGGTTTTGTAAGAACCAAGAAAGCGTTCTTCAATTTTGAGTTCATCTGTGACATATCTTACTACAAAATTTACTTGCTCATGGTGTGAAACGTCTGGAGTTTCTTCTACCAAAATAGACAAATGTTTGCTTTTTTGAACGCTTTCAAGTATGCTAGACCTGGTTTGGTTTGCCATTATTTCAAGCATTTCATTTTGTACGTCATGATGAACATAGGTAAAGAACTTATCTCTGTATATAAACATTTTTCTTAACAATGCATTATCATTGGATCTAGTTCTACGTAGTTACCTCTATTCTCAGAACCCTCATTTTCTCTATGTCCCCTTAGTGCTGAGCCTTGCCTTGCTAGAAAAAGCAACGACTGAAAGAGAATTTTACAGTAATTGCGATTAGTGTTCACCTGTTCTTGGTGTTGGGTAGATAACTTACTCACTGCACTCTCCTTGGATTTAAAACCCTCTTGCCAACGTTGAAAAGCTGTAAGATGAGAAGAAGTTCTTTCATGCTCTTTAAACCGTTGGGCTGCTTTCTTCCAGTTTTTGAACCCTTTTGAAATAAATGTCTCATCGTAACAGCCTGTTGCACCAAATAATCGACAAGGAAAACAAAAAGCTTTGTCCCCTTTAACGCTGTACTCAAGCTACTTAAAATCTGTGAACCAAGTACTTCCAAACTTTCTTTCATTTGTTTCTGGGTATTTCTCAAGAACAGGTTGAAATGGACCATCTTTGAAAAACTCCAACGCTGCTTGCTTACCATTAATTGGATCTCTAGGGCTAGGCTGAAGTTGATTATGAGTACATACAGATGAATCGGTAGATACGCCTACCGATGCAACTTCTGTTTCAATACCAAATAAAACACACTTATCTCCACTAGTTGTGGGAACAAAATCTGCAATTGACTGGGAAGTCGATGACTGTTCTGAGTCATTTTCATTTATTTTGTCCGATTTCTGTTTTTTAGCAAAAAAGTCAAACATAGTTTTTCCAGTTGAACGCTTCATTATCCGCTAGTCTCCAGCTTTGAAACAGCTTGTTATTTTTCCAAACAATGATAACACTTATTATAATATTATAAATCAATCGCACAGTTTGTATTTTAATTAATCTACATCACAAATGAGTAGAAGTAATAGCGAACAGAAAAAGAATCAGTGGCTCCTCTGGCTCGTGACGAGTGCGGAGTGAGTGGTGTGAGACTGACACCAGCTGATGTATGGCGAGGTGGCGGCGGGGTGGCGTGACGCATGGCTATTTTTAAACTCGCCTCGCCACCGCCTCCCCCTTGTTGACTACAGGACGCACTCTCGCTGACAGCGCTGAAGCACTGCTCACGTGTCTTCTATCGTCTGCATGGCTTTGGCGTCCCGTGCAACTTAACATTTAACTACAGCAATATAATGTTATCATTGCTATTCTGTTCTTTGTAACTTGTTTATTACATCATGCACCATTATGATTCATGATGATCATTATCAATAAATAAATATTTTATCTACATTTTTGAGGCAGTCAAATGTTAAATTTGAAAAACCATGTAAGTGCTTCCTCAAAAAGCGGGGGAGCGACCGCCCCCCCCGAGTCGCCGCCACTGTTTGTTTTGATTGGTTTTCAAACTGGCAAATGAGACGCTCTTCGTAAAGATTGTAGTACATTCGACCATTGTTCCTTAATAAATGTAAAACTATATTTGAACTAAAAATCATATCCCTATCAAGATTTAGCACTAGCCTTCAATAAAAATAAATTATCTGAGTTATATGAATTGTATTCAAGTTTTCAAAAGAATTATTACGGGTATGAAACCCCTAACCCATCTTTGACAGAAACTAATTTTGTTGAAAGAGCTCCAATAATTGTTATGGTCTGTTCTAAACAATGTGAAACCGTCAAACCGGGAGCTGTTGATATAAGACTAGAGTTCGAGGCAATAGCTTCCTTCCCTCCAAATACAACCGCATACTGTTTGATTATTCATGATAAAATAGTAGAATACAATCCTATTACAAATATTGTTCGTAAACAGTAGTTATGTATCCATTTATATGTATTATTTAATCAAATGTTTGAATTTAAGTGTTATGTACAACTATTATCATTACCATTTGTAATATGATTATTAATAAACTTTAAAAAAAAAGTATAATCTCATTTTATACTCCTTAAATTTAGTTTTAAGATTAGATTTACACCGATAGCTGTTTGTGAAAATGAACTAGCTATCGGCGTAAATCTTTTGAAGTAATTTTTGTTTTCGAGTTCGAATCTCTGTGTTAAAGTTATTTTTATTATATTTCTAAGTGATTGAGGCAGGGTTTGTACGTAAACACTGTAGGGGTATTCTGTAATAATAAATTTATTTATTTTCATACAATGAGAAAAATAAAACAGCAATACATTTCAAAAGAAAAAATATTTTCGAAATACACTTGTTGATTGGTTTAGTTAGGAACATGACTTTCTTCTTGAGAATTTTCGGTATCTTCAACCATTGTAGTCAGGGAGCGGCAGATATTGTAGAACACTGTTGAAACATGGGAAGAAGGACAGGAATCTGGTCCCATTCTGCACCGAGTATCACTCCACGGACATTGCTTATAGTGGAATTCCCCAGCGTATCCTTTTCTCTTTTCTACATATGTACCGACTAGTTGGTAGAGTTGTTCGATGTGTCTCTTACATGTCAGCCATTCTTCAACCATGTAATGTTCAAGGGTTATTTTGGGGTACCTTTCGTTGAAGAGATGATAAGCAGCCAGACGTCTCAGTTCTTCCATATTGACTGAGTGAAAGCGCTCCCAATCGTAGGCTTAGAGCTGTTATGTCGGATGAATCATTGGAGTGGGGGGTATTCTTCTCGTATTGTATAATGAGGTTCATAACATATCGAGCTTTGTCTATTAATCGATTGATACGTTTCAAAAATGTGTCTGTCATCCATGCTACACGTCACACTATGTACCTACTGAAGTGAGAGGCCTGGAAGATAAGGTTTGTGGAGGGGATGGAGTTGAAAGAAAAACTTTTTCGGATTGCTTCTTTAGTTCTTATAAAATATTTTTAGTGGGAATCCATTCTTTTTCATTAATTCCCAACCATTTAACATAGGATTTATCCAACTTCCTTCGTAAAACTTTTTCCACCAAATAAACGGGAAACGGACAAGTGTCAACTCTCGTTCATAAAAACTTCCCAACACTTGTTTCCCATAGTCGGACAATAGGTATGTAGTGGGTAAGAAGTTTTTAATTTGTTTTATTTTGTACACTTCGCAACTCCAGTTTGGGGTGTAACCTTTTTCAAATACGGGTTTTTATTTACTTATGCGCACCCAGTCATTGACTTTAAACTTGATTTTGTTCTTTAAGTAACTTTCTTTATTTATGTTATAAATATTTTGTAAAAGTTCTTGCTCGTTACAGGCCCGTGCGCAAGGGGGGGGGGTTTGGGGGTTCGAACCCCCCCCATTAGGACCCTCTTGTACTTTATGACTATCATCATTAAAGTTTTTTTCCACGAAAATTTCATGTATTTTCAAAAGTTATATTTTGGATTCTTAAATTAACTGTACAGTTCTACAAAATAATTCTTTGTACTTTAATTTTAAGAGATTTAATCATTGGAACGACAAGAAAGAAAAATGTTTCTGTTCCTACTAAGAAAACTCCATGTTTGATGGAAACATTCCTTGCCTCCATGCGAAATTGCTACTTGATATTTTGAAAATAGAAATTTCATTACGGTAACGACACATTTTCTCCATATCTACTTGATATGTTAAAAAATTTTGTGAGTAACATCTCAAAATGTTAAGTGTATTTATATTAACTTTCAGATATCCATGCACATTTTGAGCTCGGTACATTCTTTGACTTCAAGCTTGAGTCGAGTACTTCAAACAGAAAATCAGGATCTTGGTGAGGCTGTTGAGTTAACCGATGCTGCAAAAGAAGAACTGACAAAAAGAAGAGAAAACGCCACAGAAAACTTCAGAAAAATTTTCGAAACTGTAAGCCAAATCAGCGAAGAATACGACATTCAATTGCGAAAACCAAGGACAGCTTCAAGACAAACGCAACGTTCTAACATGCAAACTGATTCAGTTGAAGATTATTTTAGAATTACGATTTATATACCATACCTTGATTCGTTTGTGACACATTTACAGGACCGGTTTCTGAATCATCGCAATATTTTATCGAATTTTGCTTGCCTTTTTCCGAACAAAATGAAAAAATTTGATGAAGAGTCATGTGAAAAATTATTCGAACCCTACTCTTCAATTTTGCACGATGATTCGCGTGACGCATGGGTGAATGAAGTCATACTCTGGAGACGACGCATTATTGAAAAGGACATCAAAAATTCTCTCGAAGCCCTTGAAATTTGCAATGCAGACGCGTTCCCGAACGTACACCAAATGCTTCGCATTATGGCCATTTTACCCGTGACGACAGCGAAAAATGAACGCTCCTTTTCAACATTGCGTCGTCTGAAAACGTACATTAGATCGACAATGTCTGAAGATCGGCTCAACGGCTTAGCCTCCCTCAATATACACCGTGAAATAGAGATAAATGTGCAAAAAATTCTGGAAGAATTTTTTTCGTTACCTCGAAGAATTAATCTGTTAAGTAATGAGAAATAAATATGAAGTTTTTACATGCAAACGTCTTTAAAAAATAAAATAACAGTTTGTGTGTTTTTACATATTATTGAAAAAAAACTTTTATTTATACCCCCCCCCCCCCCCCCCCCCCCTTAATTGATTTCTGCGCACGGGCCTGGCTCGTTAGAACATGTTTCTATTGTTCAACATGGTTCTGTGATAACTATTATTATATTCTGAAATAATATCTGGCAATAGTTTTACAAACCGGTAATTTCAACTATAACTGAATTTTTTAAATAATTTATTTTTCAGTGTTCTGATAAACCTTTCTACAATTGATGCTTTCTTTACGCTAAACGTACTGTAACGGTTAATTTTATGTTTTTTCATAAGTTTTGAAAAACCTGTATTGTAAAATTCCTTACCAAGAAGATCTGTTTGAATATTTTTAGGGGCGGGTACCTTAGAAAGCAATTTCTCACTGTACATACCTCTGAGCCAGTCTTATTTTTTATAGGTAGAGCATATGCAAATTTGGTAAAACAGTTTATTATACATAAAATAAATTTAAACCCCGAATTACCTTTGACATACTTTTGCATGTCGGCTAAATCCGTTTGCTATAAGTCACTAATCCCCTTTAGTACTACCGCTCTTCTGCGGTAATTCTTTCTAGCAGGTCTGTGCAATTCATTTACCACTACATCCTTCTTATCGCACCTAATCATGTTTTCAGTTAGGAAGTAAATATAAAAATGAGAAGAAGGGACGGTTTATTACAAATTTTAACTAAGTAAAAATAATAAACACGGTGTGACAGCTCTTGTAAACAGGTCAGAACCTGCGTCGAAAGGTTTAGAGGGAGGGGTCAAGGAAGAGCTAATTAGAATTGAAAAGGAACTCATTAGTGTTTTTTCCACCCCTCCAGCAACTCCATTCTCTGGCAATGGAATTTCAATTTACTGTAAAATTGGGTCCTCGATGTTTCTTGAAAATAGGATAGATTGATTATTTGGTGTACCTGAATCTTCAAAAAAGGAGAAAAGAGGTCAATTTAACACCTGATGATTAGAAAATGTTGAAAGAAAATATGTCATGCATTGAACAGTATCTGTGTAGTCGAAGTTGTGACGGTCTATATATAAATTTATATAGGACTTACCAAAGCCTATGCACTATTTATCATCGAACGATATTACGATAGGGAATAAAGAAATTCTGGTTCTTCTCCAATCGTTGAAAATAATTGATCATTATATTAGCATATTGACAGCAATTATGAACCCTATATGTTTAAATATTTTAGAATAGCTTGTTACAATTATGTCATTGCAATTAATTATTTGCTGTATAATAAGCAATGTTGTGAAGAATAAAATGGGGAATAATTCACTACTTGTGATTAATAACAATAATGTCTTAACTTTAATTTAGGTATGGTGCTTCACTCACCAACCGGGATCTTATCTTTGTTTTTTGTTAATTCTGGGGGGGGGGGGGAGGGGGGGGGGGGGGGATTTCAAATGATAACACGAATTAGGCTGTTGAATAACTTCTTAGAGAATGTATTTTAAATGTCAGAACTCACGACAGATAATAAGATATGACAAGAACAGTCTAACACTTGGAAACATAAACAATAGGAATTCGACTTACGACCAGCAGCAGAGAGAGAGAAGTCCATACGTCCGACCCAGGTTCCAGAATCTGACCACAACGCATCTCCTCATCGGTTTTTAACCTCTTAGGTGGCTTAACCTTTTAGCTTCCCGATCCGTTGATCTTGAAAATTTGTCTCTTGGAGGCAGACTACTGACGGATCATGTTCAGATATTAAGATTTGAAGCTCTGCGAGATGGGAAAAAAAACCGTTTATATTCCACTGGAACATTTGCGAATTCACAAGGGAGAATATAATAAAACTAATTATAACATAGAACTAATGTGTGTATGGTTTCATGGGTTGTCACTGTTTTCATAAAGGTACTTGGGAATCAGACTTGGTTGTTGTGATGTACACTACGGAACATTTTTTTAATGAATATTTTAATGAAAAGAGGTAATTTTTTTTATTATAATTTAATATCATATATATATTATATATATATCAAGGTGTTTGAGAAACAAAACAAGAAAACATATAAAAAACACCTGTGAAATAGTGTAAAAAATGTAATGGAGTCGGGAGCTAGCTCTTAAAAACGGTGCAATGTGGTTTGATATGTTTTAAATAAAAATTAAGTTGAACAATTAGATGAAAGTTGACTGGGGTGGAATTAAAGTGCGAAGAGTTGACGGGGTCTGGTTTTTGTGGTAGAGGCGTCGAGAAGGTACAATTAATAATATATATTTTTCAATATGCCCCAATAAAAAAAAAAAGAAATAGTTTTTTAAGTATTAATTTAATGTTTTTGTGCCATTGTAAGTTTTTGTTTTGTTTGTTCAAATGTTAAGTTTTTTTAAAATTTAAATATGTAAATATAGATAATAACCCAATTATTTGTCCTCTTCAAATTCTATTCTATTCATCTTCCCTGTTGTCCCAGTAGTATCATTTAAAAAACCTTTGGATTAGAAATTAATATTATTTAAAATTATTTAAAAATTGGTATCTCTTTGTGAATCCAAGTGTAAAGTTCGTTTAATTGAATTTTTTTTCGTTGTATACGTGTACTTTCTTAAAAATTGCACGTCTTAAATTATTGATAATATTTTTTTAGGGCAATTTTCGACAAACTACTGTAGAAATCAAAATTTAAATAAACAAAAGAGATCAAATTTCTACAGGAAATGTGGTAGCAAACAAGCTTTAAAATCACATTTTTGGCATCCCTTGTGGGGACGATTTTCACCACAAAGCCCCATCATATTTTGGCAAACCTTGATGGGAGAATTTTTTTATATTAATTAAAGTAGGGAAATAGGTTGAAAAAGATGAAAAGGATAGAATAGAGACAAATAAGGGTTACATTTTATTTTGAGAAATAATATTTTTTTTTGCCAACTTCAAAAGAAGGTTACTATTTTATATAACATTGTTTTTGTTTAGTAATTATATATTTAGTAAAGTAAGAAAATGCCAATTACCAGAGGACAAGCGAGAAGATTAGAGGAGGAAAGTAGAGAGGAAGGGTCGAGTTTGGAGGAAAGATCCGATATGGAGTTATCGGAAGATAGAGAAAGGGAGACTCCAGCCGCAATGGAGTCCATGCAGGATACAGGTGAGGAGTCGCAAGGGGAGGGGGTAAATAAAGATAAAGAAAAAAAGGGCATTGCTGCTCCTGATATGGAATGGCTCCGTGTTGTGTTAACAAAGTTAACTGGGGATATGAATCAAAAAATGGAAGAGCAAAGTAATAAATTAGGAAATTTAGTAACAAAGTTAACTGGGGAAATGGGGAATATCAATCAAAAAATAGAAGAACAGGGAAAAGAATTAAGGGGGGATATTGGAAATATCAATCAAAAAATAGAAGAACAGGGAAAAGAATTAAGGGGGGATATTGGAAATATCAATCAAAAAATAGAAGAACAGGGTAGAGATTTAAGGAGGAATATGAAAGAGCAAGGAATAGAATTAAGGGGGGATTTGGAAAATATAAATCAGAGAATAGAAGAACAGGGAAAAGAATTAAAGGGAGAGATGGGAAATTTAAGAGGCTACATTAAAAATTTGGAAGCGAGATTAGATAAAAAGGTGGACAATTTGATGAACCAATTAGAGAAAATTCAAATAGAAAATGAAAGAGTTGAAAGTAGGATAAATAAAGCAGGAGAAAGCTTAGAAAAGCACTTTATTCAAAAAATTAACAAGTTGGATGAAGGGAATTCTGAAGTAGAAAAAGAGGTTCTTATTATTGACAGTCAGTCACAAGTTGATGAGGTAGAAGGAACAGAGAATAACAGTGGGGAGGAACAGACCCAAATTTTAGAGAAAGAGGTGGAGGAAGAGAGTCAAAATGTAGAAAAATTAGTATTAAGTGAAATTCAAGAAAATAGGATGAATGTTGATGTGGATGGACAGAGTGAAAGGAACATTTGGATGTTATTAGACAAAACAAACGAACAGACTGAGGACAACAAACAAAAGACAAATTTTAATTTTAAAGAAGATATAGTTAAAACTTACAGACAAACTGGAAATAGAAAGGAGGTTAATAAAATACATAAGAACAATTTTAAAAAAGGAGTAAGAGAATTTAAACAGGTATTAAGGAGAAAATTAACACTGAACAAATATTTAGAGAAGGGGGAGGGGATTTTTAAAGACATAATTCGCCGGGGCATCCGGAAAAAGATAAAATTAAATTTGGGCTTTGCAATATAATTGCATTAGCCACTTTTTATAGTGAACCAATTTTTTTTGCAACTCGGATGAGTTTGAGGAAATGACTGACAGACTAACATGACAGAATTAGGATTAATTTAAAATATGACGAAGTGACATTAGACAAATATAATCGTATGGATGATAAATTTATTTTTTGAATGAGAGAATTTTGGTACATGAAGAGTATGAATGAATTTTGGTATAGTTCTGTGTTTAAAGTAATTAGGAATTATATTTTTTTTAGGATTAGATTATATGTTAGGATCAGTATAAAATTAATCTAAGATTATATTTAGGGATTAGTCATCCAAATTTAACATATACAAATTATTTATTTGAGACTTACATGTTAATAATGATATTATTGAAAATTAAAACATATACATACAACTGATTTTTTTTAACGAACATAATATGGAAGAAGATAGATTTTTTTTATTATATTTTTTATTACAAATGTTAGAAAGATAAAATCAGCAGGCTGAGAGATGCCTAGATCTCTTTGGAGACATGACGAACTTCCTGAGGCCGAGTCAAGGGGACAGATTTTCTGTTTCGGAACTGTTCAGCTAGGATACCGGACGTGACTAAATCATAATAATATTATAAATTAGAAAGACGAACGAAAATGTATAGAAGCCTTGAAAGGATAATATATTATATAAATTGTATGTATGCATAGGTTAGTAAATTTTTGTTATTATAAATTCTATTATTTAGACAATTTCATTTATTATTCTGAGTAACATGTTTTTCTACGTAAATTTGTTTAATAGAGAGATTAGATGAGAAGAGTTGTAGGAGCACATTATATAACTTTAGGAATAGGAACAAACGAAGGGTAATATTAATTAGAGAAATTTGAAATTAAATTGCTGATGACATTCTTTTAGACGTCGGGATTATATAGATTTGTTTTGGGAGAAATTATTTTTTTTAATCCTAGTAAGAGCTAGTGATTAATTGGAGATTTATATATTTTTTTTGATCTGCGAGAGATGATTTTTTTGTGTCGACTAGAAAGAACTAGCGATATATATAGGAGATTTATGATGTAGTGTTGGTTGCCTACCTGAGATAGGAGGAACCGTATTTTTGCTACGTCAACGATGAAGTTATTATTATTAGGGAGTTATTAGTAGAGAAGGAAGTTGAAGTAAAAATATATGTGAGATACATTTTTTTTTAGTTAGGAAGTAAGAAGGACGTCTCAAAGAATTTAATACCTCAAAAGACAAGTACTATATATATTAAATAAATTAAATTTGTATTCCTTATTACCCGGCGTGAGGCCTAATTTTCATTGCTATGATATATTTTGGAAGTGTGATGAAGTAAAACCGAAGGATTTATTTAATTTTTATTTCAAGTAAATTTTTTTTAATATATAATATATAATTAATTATATAATTATTTTGAATACATACAAATGTTATATTGATGGTAAAGGCGGAAAGTAAAATTAATTGGCAATTTCTTAAATCTATTTCCAACTTGATTATTTCCGAACTTAATTTCACGACTATGACTGAACCTGTAAATATGTAAAAAATTTAGTATTATGTTATTTTTTTTGATGTTCAATTAGTTCCAATTTTTATAAATTTAAGTTAACATTTTCTTTAGGTTAAGGATTAATTGTAAATTTTTAGATTAATATTTGTTTTTGTTTATTAGAAATTAGGTACGTATATATATAAGTTTAATAATTGTAAATAGTTATAAAAATATAAAAAATGGGCATATATGTATAAAAAGAGCGTCGAATTGGGCATATAAAAAATAAAAATAAATCAGTGAGTGTAAGTGAGAGAGAAACTTCGATACATCGTTGAGCAATGAGTTGAAGACACCAAGGAGCCAGCCAACATGTGCGTTTGAGGAGGAAGCTAATCTACCTGTGTATTGGAGGAAGACGTTAATCCATCTGTGTATTGAAGGAGGAAGCTTATCATGTGGATTCGAGGAAGAAGCTAAATCAACCTGTGTATTGGAAGAAATTAAATCTGAAAGAACTTATAAAAAAAAAAAAAAAAAAAAAAATTTTTGTGAACAAACATTTTTTTTTTTAAAAGAAGGAAAAGGCAAATGTGATGTACACTACGGAACATTTTTTTAATGAATATTTTAATGAAAAGAGGTAATTTTTTTTATTATAATTTAATATCATATATATATTATATATATATCAAGGTGTTTGAGAAACAAAACAAGAAAACATATAAAAAACAGCTGTGAAATAGTGTAAAAAATGTAATGGAGTCGGGAGCTAGCTCTTAAAAACGGTGCAATGTGGTTTGATATGTTTTAAATAAAAATTAAGTTGAACAATTAGATGAAAGTTGACTGGGGTGGAATTAAAGTGCGAAGAGTTGACGGGGTCTGGTTTTTGTGGTAGAGGCGTCGAGAAGGTACAATTAATAATATATATTTTTCAATATGCCCCAATAAAAAAAAAAAGAAATAGTTTTTTAAGTATTAATTTAATGTTTTTGTGCCATTGTAAATTTTTGTTTTGTTTGTTCAAATGTTAAGTTTTTTTAAAATTTAAATATGTAAATATAGATAATAACCCAATTATTTGTCCTCTTCAAATTCTATTCTATTCATCTTCCCTGTTGTCCCAGTAGTATCATTTAAAAAACCTTTGGATTAGAAATTAATATTATTTAAAATTATTTAAAAATTGGTATCTCTTTGTGAATCCAAGTGTAAAGTTCGTTTAATTGAATTTTTTTTCGTTGTATACGTGTACTTTCTTAAAAATTGCACGTCTTAAATTATTGATAATATTTTTTTAGGGCAATTTTCGACAAACTACTGTAGAAATCAAAATTTAAATAAACAAAAGAGATCAAATTTCTACAGGAAATGTGGTAGCAAACAAGCTTTAAAATCACAGTTGTATCAGATTGATTTTGGATTCTGTTAATGATTCGAATGAGCCTGTTCTTGACCCCCTTATCGTCCGAAAGGGTGTGTAGTTTCTTCACCGCCATCACAAGATCATCACAATTGTCGGTATAATTTTTTGCAAGCTGTTCAAAATTTTGACAACGATAAGTTTCTTCAATAAAGTTTAAAATCTGTCGAGGACTTAGTTGGGATGTGAATTTATCGGTTTGTTTTTCCAGGATCTGTTTTATATATTCGATGCAATTTCTTCGTGACTTTTCTGACTTGGGTTGGGGAGTTCTAGTATTTGCTGGGGTTGAGGGCAAAGGTGTGTTCGGTTGGGAGGGGGGTGAAATTTCATTAGGTGTGTCACCGGAAGTGTTTTTTAAACTATCGGAGGATGAGTTTTCGATACTGGTTTGAGCTGAGTCTGTTTTGGTGGCTGATGTTGAAGCCGCTTCTCGTGAATTGTCAGTACTACTAATACTGTGGAGCTTTCTGGGGGAAGTATTGCCATTATTTCCGGACTTCGGTTCCTGCGCGGGGTCGAGGGTGGGTTCAGGAGGGAGCCCTACAATAGGCGGGCTTTCAAGCTCACATTTGTTGCTCAAGTGTCCTACTTCCCCACATTTAAAACACTTAGGTTCTTCATCCCCGAGGAAAAGTCTATATGTTATACAGTCACACTCTACCAGGTTACTTGGAGGAATGTCACTTGAGTCTTCTGGATTAATCAACAAATGTCTCCGAAAACTGAGGATATGTTCATAGCCTGGGACCTTGATACCTGCCCGCAGATAACTGATAGGGGAGAGTATCTGAATGTTAAGTTGCTCCAGTTTTTCAGTTATTAATTCATGTGGCATGAATGGAGGGGCATTTGAGATTATTATCCGTTTAGATTGAACCGCTAGTCTACGAGCGGGGATAAATCTGTCATGAATAGTGATACCTTTGTGATCAATTACAAATTTTTCTACAGTTGCTTTATTGGAGAGGAATATAGCAATTCTATTGTTGGATATGCGTGACGTAAATATAATTTTATTTGGGCCGATAAGGTCCCCTACGCCCATTATGTACTTGATGATGGGCACTCCATCGACTGACGGAAATAGGATACCTTGCTCTTTACTTCGATATGGTGGTGATGATTTGGTGATATTTGCAAATATGGTGTTGTTGGCCGTTGATGATGTCATAATAATAACTTTTTGTAGAGGTCGGTGAAGTTAATCCATTTTCCTTAACATTAGAAAACTGTGTGGAAAGAAGGGGTAAAATATTTACAAACTGCTAATAATAAGGGGGGGGGGGCACAGAAATAAATAGTAAACGTAGGTAATCTAATTAGGGTAGATGGAACGAACTTACGTTGTAATCCCCAGGAACAAATGTGAACTTCACAAACGACAACTGCGAATTGAGTTTGTTCTGTATAATTTTGTTTTGTTAATGGAAATTGAAGTTTACATTTTTTTCAGAAAGTAGTCGATCTATGTTGTACTTTATACTGTGTATTTATATATTTATCTGCACTAAACATGAATTTAACACTTGGAATCAGGACTAGGAATTTACTTTAGCCAGAGAAAGAGAGAGGAGAAACTACAAGAACTCTACAGACGAACTTCTAGAAATAACAACAACATTCCATCAACTTTGTATGCAGCGCTTCACAGTTTGGCAGTGTGATAATAACTTGTTTGCTACCACATTTCCTGTAGAAATTTGATCTCTTTTGTTTATTTAAATTTTGATTTCTACAGTAGTTTGCCGAAAATTGCCCTAAAAAAATATTATCAATAATTTAAGACGTGCAATTTTTAAGAAAGTACACGTATACAACAAAAAAAATTCAATTATACGAACTTTACACTTGGATTCACAAAGAGATACCAATTTTTAAATAATTTTAAATAATATTAATTTCTAATCCAAAGGTTTTTCAAATGATACTACTGGGACAACAGGGAAGATGAATAGAATAGAATTTGAAGAGGACAAATAATTGGGTTATTATCTATATTTACATATTTAAATTTTAAAAAAACTTAACATTTGAACAAACAAAACAAAATTTTACAATGGCACAAAAACATTAAATTAATACTTAAAAAAACTATTTCTTTTTTTATTTGGGCATATTGAAAAATATATATTATTAATTGTACCTTCTCGACGCCTCTACCACAAAAAAACCAGACCCCGTCAACTCTTCACTTTAATTCCACCCCAGTCAACTTTCATCTAATTGTTCAACTTCATTTTTATTTAAAAAAACATATCAAACCACATTGCACCGTTTAAGAGCTAGCTCACGACTCCATTCCACTTAACACTATTTCACAGCTGTTTTTTATATGTTTTCTTGTTTTGTTTCTCAAACACCTTGATATATATCTAGTATATATATGATATTAGATTATAATAAAAAAATTACCTCTTTTCATCAAAATATTCATTAAAAAAATGTTCCGTAGTGTACATCACATTTGCCTTTTCCTTCTTTTTAAAAAAAAATGTTTGTTCACAAAATTTTTTTTTTTTTTTTATATAAGTTCTTTCAGATTTAATTTCTTCCAATACACAGGTTGATTTAGCTTCTTCCTCGAATCCACATGATAAGCTTCCTCCTTCAATACACAGATGGATTAACGTCTTCCTCCAATACACAGGTAGATTAGCTTCCTCCTCAAACGCACATGTTGGCTGGCTCCTTGGTGTCTTCAACTCATTGCTCAACGATGTATCGAAGTCTCTCTCTCACTTACACTCACTGATTTATTTTTATTTTTTATATGCCCAATTCGACGCTCTTTTTATACATATATGCCCATTTTTTATATTTTTATAACTATTTACAATTATTAAACTTATATATATACGTACCTAATTTCTAATAAACAAAAACAAATATTAATCTAAAAATTTACAATTAATCCTTAACCTAAAGAAAATGTTAACTTAAATTTATAAAAATTGGAACTAATTGAACATAAAAAAAAATAACATAATACTAAATTTTTACATATTTACAGGATCAGTCATAGTCATGAAATCAAGTTTGGAAATAATCAAGTTGGATGCAGATTTAAGAAATTGCCAATTATTTTACTTTCCGCCTTTACCATCAATATACAATTGTATGTATTCAAAATAATTATACAAAAAGATTGTATATAAAAAAATTTACTTGAAATAAAAATTAAATAAATCCTTTTTTTTATTTACTTCATCACACTTCCAAAATATTACTTAACAATCAAAATTAGGCCTCACGCCGGGTAATAAGGAATACAAATTTAATTTATTTAATATATATAGTACTTGTCTTTTGAGGTATTAAATTCTTTGAGACGTCCTTCATACTTCCTAACTAAAAAAAATGTATCTCACATATAATTCATTTCAATTTACTTCCCTACTAATAACTCCCTAATAATAATAACTTCATCGTTGACGTAGCAAAAATACGGTTCCTCCTATCTCAGGTAGGCAACCAACACTACATCATAAATCTCCTATATATATCGCTAGTTCTTTCTAGTCGACACAAAAAAAAATCATCTCTCGCAGATCAAAAAATATAAATCTCCAATTAATCACTAGCTCTTACTAGGATTAAAAAAATAATTTCTCCCAAAACAAATCTATATAATCCCGACGTCTAAAAGAATGTCAGCAATTTAATTTCAAACTTCTCTAATTAATATTACCCTTCGTTTGTTCCTATTCCTAAAGTTATATAATTTGCTCCTACAACTCTTCCCATTCTCATCTACTCTCTCTATTAAACAAATTTACGTAGAAATAACATGTTACTCAAATAATAAATGAAATTGTCTAAATAATAGTATTTATAATAACAAAAACTTAATAACCTATGCATACATACAATTTATATAATATATTATCCTTTCAAGGCTTCTATACATTTTCGTTCGTCTTTCTAATTTATAATATTATTATGATTTAGTCACGTCCGGTATCCTAGCTGAACAGTTCCGAAACAGAAAATCTGTCCCCTTGACTCGGCCTCAGGAAGTTCGTCATGTCTCCAAAGAGATCTAGGCATCTCTCAGCCTGCTGATAATCTTTCTAACATTTGTAATAAAAAATATAATAAAAAAAAATCTATCTTCTTCCATATTATGTTCGTTCAAAATCAATCAGTTATATGTATATGTTTTAATTTTCAATAATCATTATTAATAAGTAACTTCTAAATAAAAAAAACTTTCACATATTAAATTTGGGTGACTAATCCTTAAATATAATTCTCAGATAATTTTATACTGATCCTAACATATAATCTAATCCTAAAAAAAATATAATTCCTAATTACTTTAAACACAGAACTATACCAAAATTCATTCATACTCTTCATGTTCCAAAATTCTCTCATTCAAAAAATAAATTTATCATCCATACTATTATATTAGTCCATGGTCACTTCGTCATATTTTAAATTAATCCTAATTCTGTCATGTTAGTCTGTCAGTCATTTCCTCAAACTCATCCGAGTTGCAAAAAAAATAGGTTCACTATAAAAAGTGGCTAATGCAATTATATTGCAAAGCCCAAATTTAATTTTATCTTTTTCCGGATGCCCCGGCGAATTATGTCTTTAAAAATCCCCTCCCCCTTCTCTAAATATTCATTCAGTGTTAATTTTCTCCTTAATACCTGTTTAAATTCTCTTACTCCTTTTTTAAAATTGTTCTTATGTCTTTTATTAACCTCCTTTCTATTTCCAGTTTGTCTGTAAGTTTTAACTATATTTTCTTTAAAATTAAAATTTGTCTTTTGTTTGTTGTCCTCAGTCTGTTCGTTTGTTTTGTCTAATAACATCCAAATGTTCCTTTCACTCTGTCCATCCACATCAACATTCATCCTATTTTCTTGAATTTCACTTAATACTAATTTTTCTACATTTTGACTCTCTTCCTCCACCTCTTTCTCTAAAATTTGGGTCTGTTCCTCCCCACTGTTATTCTCTGTTCCTTCTACCTCATCAACTTGTGACTGACTGTCAATAATAAGAACCTCTTTTTCTACTTCAGAATTCCCTTCATCCAACTTGTTAATTTTTTGAATAAAGTGCTTTTCTAAGTTTTCTCCTGCTTTATTTATCCTACTTTCAACTCTTTCATTTTCTATTTGAATTTTCTCTAATTGGTTCATCAAATTGTCCACCTTTTTATCTAATCTCGCTTCCAAATTTTTAATGTCGCCTCTTAAATTTCCCATCTCTCCCTTTAATTCTTTTCCCTGTTCTTCTATTCTCTGATTTATATTTTCCAAATCCCCCCTTAATTCTATTCCTTGCTCTTTCATATTCCTCCTTAAATCTCTACCCTGTTCTTCTATTTTTTGATTGATATTTCCAATATCCCCCCTTAATTCTTTTCCCTGTTCTTCTATTTTTTGATTGATATTTCCAATATCCCCCCTTAAATTTTTTTCCTGTTCTTCTTTTTTTTGATTGATATTTCCAATATCCCCCCTTAAATTTCCCATATCCCCAGTTAACTTTGTCAACACAACACGGAGCCATTCCATATCAGGAGCAGCAATGCCCTCTTTTTCTTTATCTTTATTTACCCCCTCCCCTTGCGACTCCTCACCTGTACCCTGCATGGACTCCATTGCGGCTGGAGTCTCCCTTTCTCTATCTTCCGATAACTCCATATCGGATCTTTCCTCCGAACTTGACCCTTCCTCTCTACTTTCCTCCTCTAATCTTCTCGCTTGTCCTCTGGTAATTGGCATTTTCTTACTTTACTAAATATATAATTACTAAACAAAAACAATGTTATATAAAATAGTAACCTTCTTTTGAAGTTGGCAAAAAAAAATATTATTTCTCAAAATTAAATGTAACCCTTATTTGTCTCTATTCTATCATTTTCATCTTTTTCAACCTATTTCCCTACTTTAATTAATATAAAAAAATTCTCCCATCAAGGTTTTGCCAAAATATGATGGGGCTTTGTGGCGAAAATCGTCCACACAAGGGATATGCCAAAAATGTGATAAAAACTTGTTTGCTACCACATTTCCTGTAGAAATTTGATCTCTTTTGTTTATTTAAATTTTGATTTCTACAGTAGTTTGCCGAAAATTGCCCTAAAAAAATATTATCAATAATTTAAGACGTGCAATTTTTAAGAAAGTACACGTATACAACAAAAAAAATTCAATTATACGAACTTTACACTTGGATTCACAAAGAGATACCAATTTTTAAATAATTTTAAATAATATTAATTTCTAATCCAAAGGTTTTTCAAATGATACTACTGGGACAACAGGGAAGATGAATAGAATAGAATTTGAAGAGGACAAATAATTGGGTTATTATCTATATTTACATATTTAAATTTTAAAAAAACTTAACATTTGAACAAACAAAACAAAATTTTACAATGGCACAAAAACATTAAATTAATACTTAAAAAAACTATTTCTTTTTTTATTTGGGCATATTGAAAAATATATATTATTAATTGTACCTTCTCGACGCCTCTACCACAAAAAAACCAGACCCCGTCAACTCTTCACTTTAATTCCACCCCAGTCAACTTTCATCTAATTGTTCAACTTCATTTTTATTTAAAAAAACATATCAAACCACATTGCACCGTTTAAGAGCTAGCTCACGACTCCATTCCACTTAACACTATTTCACAGCTGTTTTTTATATGTTTTCTTGTTTTGTTTCTCAAACACCTTGATATATATCTAGTATATATATGATATTAGATTATAATAAAAAAATTACCTCTTTTCATCAAAATATTCATTAAAAAAATGTTCCGTAGTGTACATCACAGGCAGTTCCTCCCGGTTGTGTCTCGTCACGAGGGCGTGACTTCTGGATTGCAGGGGGAAGTATGTGAGAAGGCGGTGAAGGGGACTTTGTCAGAAAACTGGAAAGAGTTCAGGAAAATCAAATCTTGGTTCCCCGTTTATTGAGATTGGCTCGGCCAAGGAACCGCGATTGTGACATCAAGAGTGTTGACCGGATATTTGACTATGATAAACACTTCCACTCCTCAGAGGTTAAAAACCGATGCGTTGTGGTCAGATTCTGGAACCTGGGTCGGACGTATGGACTTCTCTCTCTCTGCTGCTGGTCGTAAGTCGAATTCCTATTGTTTATGTTTCCAAGTGTTAGACTGTTCTTGTCATATCTTAGTATCTGTCGTGAGTTCTGACATTTAAAATACATTCTCTAAGAAGTTATTCAACAGCCTAATTCGTGTTATCATTTGAAATCATTTTTAGCAAAAAAGTCAAACATAGTTTTTCCAGTTGAACGCTTCATTATCCGCTAGTCTCCAGCTTTGAAACAGCTTGTTATTTTTCCAAACAACGATAACACTTATTATAATATTATAAATCAATCGCACAGTTTGTATTTTAATTAATCTACACCACAAATGAGTAGAAGTAATAGCGAACAGAAAAAGAATCAGTGGCTCCTCTGGCTCGTGACGAGTGCGGAGTGAGTGGTGTGAGACTGACACCAGCTGATGTATGGCGAGGTGGCGGCGGGGTGGCGTGACGCATGGCTATTTTTAAACTCGCCTCGCCACCGCCTCCCCCTTGTTGACTACAGGACGCACTCTCGCTGACAGCGCTGAAGCACTGCTCACGTGTCTTCTATCGTCTGCATGGCTTTGGCGTCCCGTGCAACTTAACATTTAACTACAGCAATATAATGTTATCATTGCTATTCTGTTCTTTGTAACTTGTTTATTACATCATGCACCATTATGATTCATGATGATCATTATCAATAAATAAATATTTTATCTACATTTTTGAGGCAGTCAAATGTTAAATTTGAAAAACCATGTAAGTGCTTCCTCAAAAAGCGGGGTAGCGACCGCCCCCCCGAGTCGCCGCCACTGTTTGTTTTGATTGGTTTTCAAACTGGCAAATGAGACGCTCTTCGTAAAGATTGTAGTACATTCGACCATTGTTCCTTAATAAATGTAAAACTATATTTGAACTAAAAATCATATCCCTATCAAGATTTAGCACTAGCCTTCAATAAAAATAAATTATCTGAGTTATATGAATTGTATTGTGAGTGAGAAGGCGGTGAAGGGGACTTTGTCAGAAAACTCGAAAGAGTTCAGGAAAATCAAATCTTGGTTCCCCGTTTATTGAGATTGGCTCGGCCAAGGAACCGCGATTGTGACATCAAGAGTGTTGACCGGATATTTGACTATGATAAACACTTCCACTCCTCAGAGGTTAAAAACCGATGAGGAGATGCGTTGTGGTCAGATTCTGGAACCTGGGTCGGACGTATGGACTTCTCTCTCTCTGCTGCTGGTCGTAAGTCGAATTCCTATTGTTTATGTTTCCAAGTGTTAGACTGTTCTTGTCATATCTTATTATCTGTCGTGAGTTCTGACATTTAAAATACATTCTCTAAGAAGTTATTCAACAGCCTAATTCGTGTTATCATTTGAAATCCCCCCCCCCTCCCCCCCCCCCAGAATTAACAAAAAACAAAGATAAGATCCCGGTTGGTGAGTGAAGCACCATACCTAAATTAAAGTTAAGACATTATTGTTATTAATCACAAGTAGTGAATTATTCCCCATTTTATTCTTCACAACATTGCTTATTATACAGCAAATAATTAATTGCAATGACATAATTGTAACAAGCTATTCTAAAATATTTAAACATATAGGGTTCATAATTGCTGTCAATATGCTAATATAATGATCAATTATTTTCAACGATTGGAGAAGAACCAGAATTTTTTTATTCCCTATCGTAATATCGTTCGATGGTAAATAGTGCATAGGCTTTGGTAAGTCCGAAATCAGTTGGCACGGATATTCACCTTGTATCAACACATTTTTCACTTTATCACCTCTCGCTGTACACTGAATCTATATAAATTTATATATAGACCGTCACAACTTCGACTACACAGATACTGTTCAATGCATGACATGTTTTCTTTCAACATTTTCTAATCATCAGGTGTTAAATTGACCTCTTTTCTCCTTTCTTGAAGATTCAGGTACACCAAATAATCAATCTATCCTATTTTCAAGAAACATCGAGGACCCAATTTTACAGTAAATTGAAATTCCATTGCCAGAGAATGGAGTTGCTGGAGGGGTGGAAAAAACACTAATGAGTTCCTTTTCAATTCTAATTAGCTCTTCCTTGACCCCTCCCTCTAAACCTTTCGACGCAGGTTCTGACCTGTTTACAAGAGCTGTCACACCGTGTTTATTATTTTTACTCAGTTAAAATTTGTATTAAACCGTCCCTTCTTCTCATTTTTATATTTACTTCCTAACTGAAAACATGATTAGGTGCGATAAGAAGGAAGTAGTGGTAAATGAATTGCACAGACCGGCTAGAAAGAATTACCGCAGAAGAGCGGTAGTACTAATGGGGATTAGTGACTTATAGCAAACGGATTTAGCCGACATGCAAAAGTATGTCAAAGGTAATTCGGGGTTTAAATTTATTTTATGTATAATAAACTTTTTTACCAAATTTGCATATGCTCTACCTATAAAAAATAAGACTGGCTCAGAGGTATGTACAGCTGTGGGAAATTGCTTTCTAAGGTACCCGCCCCTAAAAATATTCAAACAGATCTTCTTGGTAAGGAATTTTACAATACAGGTTTTTCAAAACTTATGAAAGACATAATCGATGTGTGATAGCCTCGTATAACCTCCGAGATATCTAGACTTTGCGTAATTATACCATTTTATTTGCATTTTCTTATTTTCTATTGTAGAGGTCAATATGGACCACTACAATATATTGCCACTCCACCACTAGGAAATAGTCTATTGCGATTTTTGATGGAGTGGCCTTAATGTCTGCTACCCATCCTCAACGTACCAAGATGTTCACATCATATCATCATCAGGAACAATAAAAAAAAAGAAGAGATGTCACTCAGGTTTTGTTAAATGTTGTAAAAATTTTATGTGTGTAAAGAAATAGTCATTAACCCAAGTAATTTTTTTATAAAAATATATTTTAAAACAAATCTATATAAATATAAAATGTAACACCTTTTTCTAAATATGATTTTTTTATTGATTTTATCCAATTTATAATTACATAGTAGTAGAAATAATATAAGTAGTAAGGGCCGTTGCAATATATTAAGAATTCTCTATGTCATCGAGATATCCCTCTGTCGACTCCCTTGGAAGCTGTAGCAATAACTCCCAAAGAGTTATGCATCTGTAATATTTACCTTCCCAATAGTCAAGATCTCGGTTTAAACGAGCTGGTTGCTTCAATCAACCAGTTACCAAAGCCATGCATTATTATGGGCGATTTCAACTGTCACAGCACACATTGGGGATCAGGAAAAACAGATAACAGGGGTAAAACCATAGAAACATTATTAGAAAATCCAAATATAGTTCTTTTGAATTCTAAAGAACCCACTCACTTAAATTTTTCAAGCGGGACGTTAAGCGCTATTGATCTGACGTTGTGTTGCGCCATTCTAGCCCAGTCGGTATCATGGGAACCTCTCGCAGATCTTTTCGGAAGTGATCACCTTCCAATCAAAATTGAAATTATGGGAGGAAAATCCCAACCGCACATATTGGAGAAATGGAAAATGAAAAGTGCCGATTGGGATGCCTTTAGTGAAACTATTAATGACACCATAGGTAACTTATTACAGCAGAGACTCTTCCGAATAGGCGACATTGGAAACATTGTTGATAGCTTTTCTTCCTTGATTATTAATGCTACACTAAAATGAAATAAATAATAAAATGTATAAAAAATAGAACTTTAGTGCCTTGATGGAACAATGAATGCAAAATGGCTGTAAGAAACTCCAAGCATGCATTCAATAGGTACAAAAAACAGAAAACCATTGACAACTTAATTAGTTTTAAGAAATACAGGGCCATTTCCCGCAGAATTATCAAAGAGAGTAAAAGGAAATCTTGGATTGAATATGTGTCATCAATGACGAATCAAACCCCTCCAAAAGTAATTTGGGAAAAGCTTAAGAAGATAAAAGGGTATCATTCCTTTTCAGGTATAAGTGGCATCGAGACAGCTCCAGGCAACATCGTTACCGAAAGTAAGGATATCGCGGACGCGCTATGTAGAGTCTTCTCGGAAAATTCAAGCGATGAAAATTACGACCCGTTGTTTCTAGAGCGAAGAAATGAGGATGACACTTTCTATGTTTTAAACCATGCTGATAATGATACCGATTTCAATGCTCCCCTTAAATTCTTGGAGCTGACGATAGCGTTGGAAAGTTGTACAGGTGCTAGTCCTGGTCCCGATGATATTCCGTATGCATTCCTAAAGAAATTGCCTATTTCAGGAAAAAAGTATCTTCTTGACATTTTTAATTTCATTTGGCTCAACAATGTTTTTCCCTCTTCTTGGGCCTTAGCTACCGTTGTCCCGATCTTAAAACCGCATAGAAACAAACTTTTACCTCAAAATTATCGTCCAATTTCTTTATCCTGCACTAAATGTACAGTCCTCGAAAAAATAATCAACAGGAGATTACAATGAATCCTAGAAAAACAAAAATTCTTCTGAATGTTCCAATATGGTTTCAGAAAATTACACTCAACTGCGGATTTTCTGATAAACCTAGAAACTGAAATTTTAGAGGCCTTCACAACTAACGAATACGTTCTAGCAACATGTCTTGATGTACGAAAGGCGTATGAAATGGTATGGAAACCCTTGATTTTCAGAGGACTGCTCCAAAATAACATCAAGGGTAATATGCTACTATTTACCAAAAACTTCATAGCAAATAGATTCCTACAGGTAAGAGTCAACGGAGAATTCTCTGGAAAATATGAGCTCCGAAATGGTGTCCCCCAAGGCTCCGTCATAAGTGTGACCTTGTTTCTAATAGCAATTAATTATGTAGTTAAGGAAGTGGCATTACCTGCAAAAGCATTTCTATATGCAGACGATCTCACCATATGCTGTAGAGGCAGGTTCATAAACACCATCCAGGACACAGTACAAGAGTCCTTAAATAATCTAGAAAACTGGACAACTAGAACTGGCTTCAAATTCTCCCCACAAAAATCGGAATGTATAATGTTTACTCGAAAACGCATTGCACCTCAACACACCAGACTCCTTCTTCACAAAACCGAGCTGAAATTTTTAGAAACAGTCAAAATTCTCGGCTTAATTTTCGACTCCAAATTAACATGGGCACCCTACCTACGAGCTCTAAAAGACAGGTGTAAACGGAGACTGGATACTCTAAAGGTAATAACTCACCAAAATTGGGGAGCAGGGAGGGAAGTATTGCTAACAACTTATAGAGCCTTAGTCCGGAACAAACTAGATTACGGATCTATTGTGTACAACTCAGCGAGGGAACGAACACTCAAAATGCTAGACCCTGTCCATCATTCCGGACTGAGACTTGCCATTGGAGCTTTCTATACCAGCCCAGTGACTAGCATTCTTAGTGAAGTAGGAAGAAAGTACCTCACTCTGAAACACGCTGCTAAATTAGCTTCAAAGTCTGATGCTCATGACGTCTTTACAGCTGCTCGTCCTCCAATAAACAACCAGTTTGCTCCTTTCTGCTTGAGAGTACGAAAATACTTGGTACATTTTAACATAGCGACCCGGAACAAAGTGGAAAAAAGAATGCAGAGCGGGGACCCGCCTTGGATGTGGAGCCCTGTGAACACAAACATGGAACTACACAAACACAAGAAAACAGACACACCGGCACAATACTTTATACAGAAACCCAATGACGTATGCAGGAGACACATGGACTACACCAGGATCTACACAGACGCATCCAAGATGGAGAAGGGTGTGGGATGTGCAGTAGTCACCCTAGATTCGAACTGGACGTTCAAAATCAATCCAGAATGCAGCATTTTCACAGGAGAACTTTTCACGTTACTGCAAGCTTTTATATTCACATCCCAACCACAGAATTCCAAATTTCTTATTTTCACAGATTCTCTTAGCTCGATTCTGGCGATTCAAAATCTATGGTCGGTTGACAAAATCATTCAAGAAATTCACTCATAGCATTCAAATGTCACCCTACCCTTCTCAAGGTTTTGCCCTTGGAGTGGAATCAGGGTAGGAAACAAGAAAGGGATGAAACCAACAACCAGATTGACAAATAATGAATTATATTTTAGTAAAAAACACATATAAACAATTGCTCCCAGGAAATAATTATTACTATAGATACTTAGATGGTTTGGCAAGAGCCGCCTCCCGACGTCCGTCCAGCATGAGACCTCAAGCGTTCCTACCCCCCACCAGATATGACCGCCCATACCCTCTCTCTGTCCTCTCAAGTGAGAGGGGGAACAGGGGCCGTGTTCACGGAAGTCTTATGATCCGTGACACCACCCCCCTCCCAAAAGGACTGACCGATGCTGAAAGTGGGATATCCCATGGACAAGACAGTTGATCGCTCCTGGGCAGTGAGGGCCACCCAGAACCCAGGGGCGACCACAGGGCTCTGCCCACTCCTGTCAGAAATATGTATATATAATTGGGCTGGCGTGATATCCCGGGGTATGAGGCTTTATACATCAGGTTGGAGGAGACTTGTACCAAATTCCATGTAAATAAAAATGTATACAAGTAAATATCAAAAAAATATATATTCCTCCAAGGTCGTGGGTTCATAGCCCGACCGAGGCCCTTAGTTTATTTTATCTGGGAGGTAAAATAAACTTAAGCACGCCGTCCTTCGGATGGGAGGTTAAGCGATGGTCCCGAGCCTATACGATGTCAGGTACTCGTTAAAGACCCCTACCCTAGATGAATAAAAATTTAGGGTAGACAAAATTTAGGACTCCCACAGTAGAGTCGGGCTCATGTCCACCAGAGTGACGAAAGAGCGCTCTGGTAGTAGGTGATATGTCCTCATAGTTAAAGCCCGGGCATGAGTCATAAAACCTAACCTAACCTAACCTATATTCCTCCATAACAATCCTGAGGAATGGGAGTCTTAATGTTTACAATTGTTTACCTAGGTTTACAAATATATATACAATATTGCTAAAAGAAAAATGTCAAAGTTAGCAGTTTTTCAATTATAATGAGAAACTAAAGTCTTTAATATCCTTATAGAAGATAAAATAGAGGGCTAAATTGATTGTACATAGAAGAACTTCTTATAAATGATATAATAATAGGGACAACCAGTCCAGAAAAAAAATACCAAAATGTACATAGTTATGTTATGGTTTGTAATTAAACGCAATTTTTTGTACGTTCCATAATTAGCTTTTTGACTTTAGCTGCTAGAAATTGTCACCATATATATATAATATTTTATAATCCTATATCCCGCCTCTAATTCCACGACACACTCACAAACCCATAGTTAGGGGGATATTTTATGTAGAAAATAATAAATAACGATGTATTAATATAATGTTGTATAATATAATGTAGATAGAGAATGTTAAAATTGTTTAGAACTTCATGGACCCAAATAAGAAGCTTATAGAACAAATAGACTAAATGGAACATTCTAGAAGCAATGGCTTCTATAACGTATACTTTAATATATTTTCTATATAAGAATTTTGAAATTATGTATGATGTAATCATGATAAATATATTTAGTAAAATATGGTAAAAATAATATGTAAAGATAAATACCTGTAGATATAGAAAAGTCAGGTTATGTATAGACCAGAACATTCGATGGCGCTATATATAGTTCCGATATAGTCACTCATAGAGATAGTCAGTCACATATAGTCAGAGATAGAGCCATATATAGTCAGTCAGATATAGTTGATATAGTTATTCAGTCTCACTCACTATTGCCTTGTTATTGTAAATTCTTGTAAAAGCACAGTCTGTTCATTTTATTTATATCCAGTTTCTTTATTGTTCCTCTGTGTGAGCTGTTACCCTGTGGTCAATTGTAAGTAGCAAATATATATAAATTTATGTAACTTGTCTGACTTCTTTAATTTTTTATTACGATCTGTCCGACCTTATACATGTAAAAACGCCAGAAATCGCATTTATATTATTTTTTATTAATTTCGTAATAAACCGTAGCAGATTCGTAATAAATGGTAGCAGAGCGTAAACAGCATTCGTAATAAATGGTAGAAGAGTAAAAAATAAAAAAATAATATCCACGAACCTTTGGTAGCTGAGATTTTTACGGTCCCGAAATTTTTTTTTTTTATTAGTATTATATCTATTAATTAAATTTTTTCAGTATGGTTAAGTGCGGGTGCTGTTTTGACGATGTTTCGAAAGAGTCTGCAGTTAAATGCGCCAGCTGCAACAAAATTTATCATTATAAATGCCAGGATCTCAAAGAAAAACCGAGTAGCTTCGAAAATTGCGTATCTTGCATATATTTACAAAAAGTAATTCAACATTTTGTTAAAAAAGAGTTAGAGACCATTAAAGAATCAATATCCCGTGATCTGTCCCAGGAACCGAGTTTTATGAATCTAACAGACAAATTAAACGAAGCAATAGTAAATCAAAGTTCATTTATGAATGTAACTCATACCCAGAACCCAGCAAAAATACCCCAGTATCTAGAAAATGAATTGTACAAAATACCGAAAATAAGAACCAATGACCCGTCGACAATAATTGATTTTCTTGATATTTTTTATGATCTCAACGAAACCTATCCTCAGTTTTTTAACGAATTCTTGAGACGTTTAGCTATAAAAAATGAACAGATTAAAAGAATAATTTCTCAAGGTTGTAATAATTTTAATGAATTAAGAGATGCCATTTTAAAACAATTAACAAATATAACTACACGACTGGATTATCAGAAAAATAAAATTTTACGACCACAAGAGGAACAAGAGACATTCAGGGAATTCGCGCATTCTATTTTAAAATTCGGGAACATTTTGAAATATAATAAAGACGAGTTATTAGAAATTATTATGACTAATGCTAACAAATTTACTCGATCATGGTTCAATTTTAAAACTGCACCAAAAAATCTCGACGAACTAAATTATTTGATTTCCGAAGTCGAAAAAATTGAACTCACAGGGCAATCTAATTTAAATTCAACTAATTCGCAATCCATTGATGATTTACGGATGTTAATACGTGAAATTGGGCAAAAATTGAACTATAAACTAGAAAGTAACGTTGAACCTAGATACAATTCCTATAATGAGAACCGCCATGTTACCTTCCCTGATAGTAGGTATCGATCACATTATCGAGGCGAACAGAAATATGATAATAAAAATTATAGACCGAATTACAGTAATAATAATTATAGCTCAAATAATTACCGCAGTAATTATTATAATGATAATTATAGAAAGTTTGATTATAACCAGAATAATTACAGAACTCTAAACCGAGAAAATAACTATAATGCCTATCGGCCCCCACATTGTAATAATAAGAATCGCAGGAAGTATCCAAAGACCCAACAGGATAATCCTAATTATAGGGGTCCAAATCAAAATTATAATAACCGATCAAGAAATAATAATTTTAATACAAAATTCAGGGACCCGGCTCATTTCAATTATATGAGCCCCCCATTCTATTACCCCCTCCCCTGGACACCGCCAAACTGGAATGCTCCTCCGGAAAAAAGTCCAAAAGAAGAGCTTCCCAAGGCAACCAAGGCGGGGCAAAAATTAAATAAAAAAAACTAAAGGTAGGGGGGTCTCAACAATCTTGTATATTAACGCAGTATAATCTTTTAAATAATCAGAGCAGAATTAATATACTAGTGAATAAATGTCCAGCTGTGGCGTTAATAGACTCAGGGGCCTCCCTTAGTATTATAAATTCAGACTTTCTATCGAAAATTCAAGAAACTAATTTTAAGGTAATTCTCGGGAATGGTAAATCAGTATATGTTCAAAATAAGGTTAAATTGTCAATTTCAGTGCAGGGTCACTCTTGGACATTCGATTTTCTTATTGTGCCTCATGTCCCTGTTAATATAATTCTAGGCTTCGATTTTATGAAAAAAACAACCTTAGTATTAAATCCTGCAGAGGGCACATTTAATTTTTCTTTTAAAAATAATCATATATATTTTCTTGAATCTAGAAAATTAAGCCCTGAAAATACCTTGGAGTATTTCACAAAGAAATATCCTAATGTTCTGACTAAAAAACTAGGCCGAACCTCTGAGATGACTTACCATATAGCTTTGAAACCTGGGGTGGAAATCCCTGCGATTAAGAGTTGCGTTTATCGGATGGCGCCTCCGAAAATGCAACTTGTCAAGCAGGAGATTGAAACCTTAATGTCAAAGGGGGTTGTGGAGCGTATCCAGACAGAGTTCGCGTCACCTTGTTTTTTAGTAAAAAAGAAAAAATACTTGGAATACCATTCGGGCTTTGCAAGAACGTTTCTTTATAAATTTCGGACTATGGAGATCCATCTGTACTGATCGAGGCTCGGTATTCAACTCCAAGATTTATAATAATTTTATATTTAAATTAGGTATCAAAAAGTCGCTATTAATTCGATACTACCCTAATCCGAACCTATGTGAGAGACAAATACGAAACATAAAAACCGCTTTAATCGCGTTTCATGCGGAAAAGCAGGGCTCCTGGGCTGAATCCTTGTTGGCTATCCAAATAGGACTAAATTCAACTAAACATAGTTCCAAAGGTTTCTCACCTGCGAAATTATTTCTAGGTCGTGAAATGTTAACTCAAATTCACCTTACCTGGGATGTATCTATGGATGAAATGGATAATAATAATAATATATATAAAACTGCAATCAATAACATTGTAAAAGCACACCATAAGATGGAAACAATATATAATAAAAAGCACAAGTATACAAATTTTAATATCGGAGACACAGTGTTAATTAAAACATATATTTTATCGAGCACTGATAAAAATATTTCAAAAAACTATCATTTAGGTATACTGATCCATTTAAAATAATTAAAGTACTGTCACCTGTTTCCTATCTCTTAGAAAGTGTAAATGATTCCAGTGATATAAAAACAGCACATATTTCACAAATGAAATCATTTAAAGGTGAATTACCATTGAAATAATATAATATAAGTAGTTATTAAACGTAAATAAAATTCATTGGTGAATAAATGTTATAAGAAATTAAAAAGATCACTTTAATACAAAATAAGAAACAATAAAGAAGGTCAGACAAGAATTAGGTTATAGGTAGGTTTCCTATCTACAAGGCACCTTTGTATAATCGAGTTTGTTATCTCGAAATATATTTATGACATATGAGTATAATTTGATTGTATTTAGAAATGATGGATTCATCAAATGATTATAATAATTATTAGTATTTTTCATATGAATTACGTTTTGTAAAAATAAGAATAGAGTCAGATCCATTCTTCTAATTAATTTTTTTTTGTGAATACTTATAAAAGAACAAAGTTTTATTTTCCTTTTTCAATTAATAGTGAGTAATATTTTTTGTACGTAATTATCTCTGTCCAAGAATTATTCCTATAATTAATATGAATTAAGTTTTGTTAAATAAAGATCGATATTAAAGTAGTCATATTGATTCTTCTAATTTTTTTTGTTAATACTTATATGAAAGAACAATTTAGTTTTTTTTTTTTTTTTTTCTCAACTCATAGTGAGTAAAGTCTTGAACAATATCATTTTTATAACATCATAATTGTATTTTTTTTTTTTTAGAAAGAATTGAAGTAAGAAATTATTATTCTTTATGTTATGTCTTCTATATATACATATAACTGCTTTATTGCAAACGTTTTTTCTATGTGTCTATAATATAATATCTTATGTATTTACTTCTTAGGTATTAATGTGATGAAATTAAGAAGTTATCAGTGTGCATAAATATTCTAAGTTATTTATTTAACTTTCATTCTCTAGTATTGAGATGATTTATTTGGAATTTTTTTTTTAAGGGGAAATATTAATTAAAGTATGTGACGTCTTGGGTACCCACATTATGTGACACTACACACACTAAGTACCACTAACCCTTCCTCTCCTTCTCTAGTTATTTTCTTCTGGTGACATATCCACCCAGTCTGTCTATCTTCCAATTTTTATCATCGATCGGCCAACCATCACATGTCACAGTCTGTTTCACTCCAGTGGCAGAACTGTTTCCCGCCGATAGTTGAGCCGATTCGAGAAAAAATACTTGGAATACCAGATATGGGCCCACCTTTATCGACGGGGGAAGTGATGTCACCATATATATATAACATTTTATAATCCTATATCCCGCCTCTAATTCCACGACACACTCACAAACCCATAGTTAGGGGGATATTTTATGTAGAAAATAATAAATAACGATGTATTAATATAATGTTGTATACTATAATGTAGATAGAGAATGTTAAAATTGTTTAGAACTTCATGGACCCAAATAAGAAGCTTATAGAACAAATAGACTAAATGGAACATTCTAGAAGCAATGGCTTCTATAACGTATACTTTAATATATTTTCTATATAAGAATTTTGAAATTATGTATGGTGTAATCATGATAAATATTTATAGTAAAATATGGTAAAAATAATATGTAAAGATAAATACCTGTAGATATAGAAAAGTCAGGTTATGTATAGACCTTTTGGAACATAGGTCCAGAACATTCGATGGCGCTATATATAGTTCCGATATAGTCAGATATAGTCACTCATAGAGATAGTCAGTCACATATAGTCAGAGATAGAGCCATATATAGTCAGTCAGATATAGTTGATATAGTTATTCAGTCTCACTCACTATTGCCTTGTTATTGTAAATTCTTGTAAAAGCACAGTCTGTTCATTTTATTTATATCCAGTTTCTTTATTGTTCCTCTGTGTGAGCTGTTGCCCTGTGGTCAATTGTAAGTAGCAAATATATATAAATTTATGTAACTTGTCTGACTTCTTTAATTTTTTATTACGATCTGTCCGACCTTATACATGTAAAAATGCCAGAAATCGCATTTATATTATTTTTTATTAATTTCGTAATAAACCGTAGCAGATTCGTAATAAAATACAAAATTGTTGTTTTATCTACAATATATGTTGTTTGTCACGTTGGTGTGGGCTGCCATCTAATGATGTTGAGAGGAAACACTACATCAGTCTTAGCGATGAGCGGCATCCCCTCCCCTCTAGCTGCATCCCCTCCCCTCCTCTCCAACCGTTGAGTCAGTTTCATGGTATCGTCTTTTCTGCGACCTGCCTAGATCAGTGCCTCAAGAGTGAGTTCCACATATATTCTGTGCGTTAGCGGTGCAGTCCAAGGACAAGTAATCAAGAAGATAACCTTGAAGTTAAGGATCGACGCCGTCATCCTTACATCAGTTATGTCGTCCTTACGTCAGACCAGTTGTCTTTTCTTCACGTAATTTTTTTTTTACTTGCAAAGACAACTACTATACTAAATAATGTGAAATCTCGATGTTGACGACTGAACGGCCATCGGTGGTTGAAACTTCGGAAGCCATGTAGCTGGGTTAGGTGAGAGAGTGGGGATGACCTTGAACTAGAGAGTCAATGGGTCACCTGTGCCAGGCTGTTGATGGGATAATACCTCACTATCCAATGTAAACAACAGATAGTGATTATAATTGATAGCACTGCACAATAACTGCGTGAGGACGCTGGAAGTTCGTAAATATACCAAATTATGCAAAACTTTATTTAAATTAAAATTTCATTTTATATTTAATGGGAACAATTCGTGTGTAATTAGTATTTACTCTCCACACCATATGAACTGTGACCAAATATTACTATGATTAGTTGTTATTTACTAATGAACTGATAAAATAACATGCTACTTCCTAAAAACAAAAATTAAAATATTCTTTGTTAATACTGTGTGATAATAACTTGTTTGCTACCACATTTCCTGTAGAAATTTGATCTCTTTTGTTTATTTAAATTTTGATTTCTACAGTAGTTTGCCGAAAATTGCCCTAAAAAAATATTATCAATAATTTAAGACGTGCAATTTTTAAGAAAGTACACGTATACAACGAAAAAAAATTCAATTAAACAAACTTTACACTTGGATTCACAAAGAGATACCAATTTTTAATAATTTTAAATAATATTAATTTCTAATCCAAAGGTTTTTTTAAATGATACTACTGGGACTACAGGGAAGATGAATAGGATAGAATTTGAAGAGGACAAATAATTGGGTTATTATCTATATTTACATATTTAAATTTTAAAAAAACTTAACATTTGAACAAACAAAACAAAAATTTACAATGGCACAAAAACATTAAATTAATACTTAAAAAACTATTTCTTTTTTTTATTTGGGCATATTGAAAAATATATATATTATTAATTGTACCTTCTCGACGCCTCTACCACAAAAACCAGACCCCGTCAACTCTTCACACTTTAATTCCACCCCAGTTAACTTTCATCTAATTGTTCAACTTCATTTTTATTTAAAACATATCAAACCACATTGCACCGTTTAAGAGCTAGCTCACGACTCCATTACATTTAACACTATTTCACAGCTGTTTTTTTATATGTTTTCTTGTTTTGTTTTCTTAAACACCTTGATATATATTATATTATAATAAAAAAAATTACCACTTTTCATTAAAATATTCATTAAAAAATGTTCCGTAGTGTACATCACATTTGCCTTTTCCTTCTTTTTAAAAAAAAATGTTTGTTCACAAAATTTTTTTTTTTTTTTTATAAGTTCTTTTAGATTTAATTTCTTCCTATACACAGGTTGATTTAGCTTCTTCCTCGAATCCACATGATAAGCTTCCTCCTTCAATACACAGATGGATTAACGTCTTCCTCCAATTCACAGGTAGATTAGCTTCCTCCTCAAACGCACATGTTGGCTGGCTCCTTGGTGTCTTCAACTCATTGCTCAACGATGTATCGAAGTCTCTCTCTCACTTACACTCACTGATTTATTTTTATTTTTTATATGCCCAATTCGACGCTCTTTTTATACATATATGCCCATTTTTTATATTTTTATAACTATTTACAATTATTAAACTTATATATATACGTACCTAATTTCTAATAAACAAAAACAAATATTAATCTAAAAATTTACAATTAATCCTTAACCTAAAGAAAATGTTAACTTAAATTTATAAAAATTTGAACTAATTGAACATAAAAATATAATACTAAATTTTTACATATTTACAGGATCAGTCATAGTCATGAAATCAAGTTTGGAAATAATCAAGTTGCATATAGATTTAAGAAATTGCCAATTAATTTTACTTTCCGCCTTTACCATCAATATACAATTGTATGTATTCAAAATAATTATATAAAAAAATTGTATATAAAAAATTTACTTGAAATAAAAATTAAATAAATCCTTCGGTTTTACTTCATCACACTTCCAAAATATTACTAAACAATCAAAATTAGGCCTCACGCCGGGTAATAAGGAATACAAATTTAATTTATTTAATATATATATAGTACTTGTCTTTTGAGGTATTAAATTCTTTGAGACGTCCTTCATACTTCCTAACTAAAAAATGTATCTCACATATATTTTTACTTCAACTTCCTTCTCTACTAATAACTCCCTAATAATAATAACTTCATCGTTGACGTAGCAAAAATACGGTTCCTCCTATCTCAGGTAGGCAACCAACACTACATCATAAATCTCCTATATATATATCGCTAGTTCTTTCTAGTCGACACAAAAAAATCATCTCTCGCAGATCAAAAAAAAAATATAAATCTCCAATTAATCACTAGCTCTTACTAGGATTAAAAAAATAATTTCTCCCAAAACAAATCTATATAATCCCGACGTCTAAAAGAATGTCATCAGCAATTAATTCAAAACTTCTCTAATTAATATTACCCTTTGTTTGTTCCTATTCCTAAAGTTATATAATTTGCTCCTACAACTCTTCTCATTCTCATCTACTCTCTCTCTATTAAACAAATTTACGTAGAAAAAACATGTTACTCAAATAATAAATGAACTTGTCTAAATAATAGAGTTTATAATAACAAAATTTAATAACCTATGCATACATACAATTTATATAATATATTATCATTCCATGGCTTCTATACAGTTTCGTTCGTCTTTCTAATTTATAATATTATTATGATTTAGTCACGTCCGGTATCCTAGCTGAACAGTTCCGAAACAGAAAATCTGTCCCCTTGACTCGGCCTCAGGAAGTTCGTCATGTCTCCAAAGAGATTTAGGCATCTCTCAGCCTGCTGATTTTATCTTTCTAACATTTTGTAATAAAAAATATAATAAAAAAAAATCGATCTTCTTCCATATTATGTTCGTTCAAAATCAGCTGTATATATATATGTTTTAATTTTCAATAATATCATTATTAACATGTAAGTCTCAAATAAATAATTTGTATATGTTAAATTTGGATGACTAATCCTTAAATATAATCTTAGATTAATTTTTATACTGATCCTAATATCTAATCTAATCCTAAAAAAAATGTAAATCCTAATTAATTTAAACGCAGAACTATACCAAAATTCATCCATACTCTTCATGTACCAAAATTCTCTCATTCAAAAAATAAATTTATCATCCATACTATTATATTAGTCCATGGTCACTTCGTCATATTTTAAATTAATCCTAATTCTGTCATGTTAGTCTGTCAGTCATTTCCTCAAACTCATCCGAGTTGCAAAAAAAAAATAGGTTCACTATAAAAAGTGGCTAATGCAATTATATTGCAAAGCCCAAATTTAATTTTATCTTTTTCCGGATGCCCCGGCGAATTATGTCTTTAAAAATCCCCTCCCCCTTCTCTAAATATTCATTCAGTGTTAATTTTGTCCTTAATACCTGTTTGAATGCTTTTACTCTCTTTTTAAAATTGTTCTTATGTATTTTATTAACCTCCTTTCTATTTCCAGTTTGTCTGTAAGTTTTAACTATATTTTCTTTAAAATTAAAATTTGTCTTTTGTTTGTTGTCCTCAGTCTGTTCGTTTGTTTTGTCTAATAACATCCAAATGTTCCTTTCACTCTGTCCATCCACATCAACATTCATCCTATTTTCTTGAATTTCACTTAATACTAATTTTTCTACATTTTGACTCTCTTCCTCCACCTCTTTCTCTAAAATTTGGGTCTGTTCCTCCCCACTGTTATTCTCTGTTCCTTCTACCTCATCAACTTGTGACTGACTGTCAATAATAAGAACCTCTTTTTCTACTTCAGAATTCCCTTCATCCAACGTGTTAATTTTTTGAATAAAGTGCTTTTCTAAGTTTTCTCCTGCTTTATTTATCCTACTTTCAGCTTTTTCATTTTCTATTTGAATTTTCTCTAATTGGTTCATCAAATTGTCCACCTTTTTATTTAATTTAACTTCTAAATTTTTAATGTCGCCTCTTAAGTTTGTCTCTAATTTTCCTAATTTTTCCCCCATTTCCCTTTTTAAATTTGTCTCTAAATTTCCTAATTTATTACTTTGCTCTTCCATTTTTTGATTCATATCCCCCATTTCCCCAGTTAACTTTGTTACAAAATTTCCTAATTTATTACTTTGCTCTTCCATTTTTTGATTGATATTCCCCATTTCCCCAGTTAACTTTGTTACAAAATTTCCTAATTTATTACTTTGCTCTTCCATTTTTTGATTCATATCCCCCCTTAAATCTCTACCCTGTTCTTCTATTTTTTGATTGATATTTCCAATATCCCCAGTTAACTTTGTTAACACAACACGGAGCCATTCCATATCAGGAGCAGCAATGCCCTCTTTTTCTTTATCTTTATTTACCCCCTCCCCTTGCGACTCCTCACCTTTACCCTGCCTAGACTCCATTGCGGCTGGAGTCTCCCTTTCTCTATCTTCCGATAACTCCATATCGGATCTTTCCTCCGAACTTGACCCTTCCTCTCTACTTTCCTCCTCTAATCTTCTCGCTTGTCCTCTGGTAATTGGCATTTTCTTACTTTACTAAATATATAATTACTAAACAAAAACAATGTTATATAAAATAGTAACCTTCTTTTGAAGTTGGCAAAAAAAAAAATTATTTCTCAAAATTAAATGTAACCCTTATTTGTCTCTATTCTATCCTTTTCATCTTTTTCAACCTGTTTCCCTACTTTAATTAATATAAAAAAAAATTCTCCCATCAAGGTTTTGCCAAAATATGATGGGGCTTTGTGGCGAAAATCGTCCACACAAGGGATATGCCAAAAATGTGATAAAAACTTGTTTGCTACCACATTTCCTGTAGAAATTTGATCTCTTTTGTTTATTTAAATTTTGATTTCTACAGTAGTTTGCCGAAAATTGCCCTAAAAAAATATTATCAATAATTTAAGACGTGCAATTTTTAAGAAAGTACACGTATACAACGAAAAAAAATTCAATTAAACAAACTTTACACTTGGATTCACAAAGAGATACCAATTTTTAATAATTTTAAATAATATTAATTTCTAATCCAAAGGTTTTTTTAAATGATACTACTGGGACTACAGGGAAGATGAATAGGATAGAATTTGAAGAGGACAAATAATTGGGTTATTATCTATATTTACATATTTAAATTTTAAAAAACTTAACATTTGAACAAACAAAACAAAAATTTACAATGGCACAAAAACATTAAATTAATACTTAAAAAACTATTTCTTTTTTTTATTTGGGCATATTGAAAAATATATATATTATTAATTGTACCTTCTCGACGCCTCTACCACAAAAACCAGACCCCGTCAACTCTTCACACTTTAATTCCACCCCAGTTAACTTTCATCTAATTGTTCAACTTCATTTTTATTTAAAACATATCAAACCACATTGCACCGTTTAAGAGCTAGCTCACGACTCCATTACATTTAACACTATTTCACAGCTGTTTTTTTATATGTTTTCTTGTTTTGTTTTCTTAAACACCTTGATATATATTATATTATAATAAAAAAAATTACCACTTTTCATTAAAATATTCATTAAAAAATGTTCCGTAGTGTACATCACAACTGACATATCACTAGAATAATATGTACTATTTGCAATTTGTACTATTTTGTTTATTATGTTGTCTAGGTGTCAGGTATTTTTTTAGTTGAGAGACATGTGCTTTCTTAGCCTCATCAGGGTTGTGTAAATTTTTAACAATATAAGACACGTCTGAAATTTGTTTCACGATTTCGTACGGGCCATTATATTTAAAAGCCAATTTGGCAGAAAAATTTTTGGACTTATCCGATAGGTTGTATGCCCTGAGAAGAACCTGATCACCTAAATAGAACTGAACATAATAAGTATGTTTTTTATTGTAAAATTTTTTATACAACATTTTCGCTTTTTCTACATTTTGTAGTGCCATTTTCCACATTTCTGTTGATGGCCTTTCTTTATCGTTATAGTTAATGTCCCATAGCAATTCTAGGGGAGTGTATAGATGTCATCCAAGAAAAAGCTGTGATGGAGTGAATTGAGTGCTAGAATTTTGGGCTGTATTGAGAGCTAACTGCAAGTACTGCAAACCTTCCGACCACTTGGATTGATTAGTTGCATAAAATGCCGTAAGAGCACTTTTAAGGTCTCGCAAAATTCTCTCAGCTTTACTCGGGTTCGGATAGAAACGTATGAGATAACGTGTTTTAATGCCATGATTTTTTAAGAATTTTTTATATATTTTTGAATGGAATATTGCAGCGTTATCTGACGTTATACTCTGCCAGTACCCGCATTGTTTAAAAATTTTCTGCAATTCTACAATGACTGTTGTGCTGTCGGTTTTCGATTAGGGGTTACAAAAGCGAACCTGAAAAAGTCGTCCATTGCAACAAAAATGTACGAAAAACCATCGCTTTTAGGTAACAGTCCAGCCAAATCTATAAATAATCGCTCTGCCGGTCGAGTAGCTTCAAAACTGGACATGTTTCCATACGGAAGTCGTTGATCCGCACAAGCACAACAACTCTTCAAGCTGTCAGAGACGTAGCGTTTTAAACCATTAAAATGGTATAAATTTCTAATTTTATTTATAGTTCTAGAGATACCTAAATGTCCACCTATGGTGGAAGCATGATAATAATTAAAAATTGTTTGTTTTAAGTTCTCGGGAATTATTGCTCGGAACTTTTGTTTCCCTATTTAATAATATAATATGTTATTATTCAACTTATATCCCTCAACAATCTCTCCACGCCCTATACTATTAATTATTTTGGCCAGATCTGGATCTTTCACTTGTTCGTCACTTAAGGAGTTAAAAGCTTCGGGTAAATCCTGCAGGACATTCACCTGTTTTTCTGCCTGTTTTCCTAAGTTTCCATTAATTGGGTGACGCGAAAGAAAATCTGCCAAAGAATTCGCTTTCCCAGATATGTGATGTACAGTATACTGAAAAGACATAAATTTAAGAGCGAAACGGGCGTACCGACCTCCACGAGCCTGCATGTCTATCATGCTTGTAAGTGCTCGGTGGTCAGTATGGAGTTCAAATACTCCAGATTCCAGGTAAACCCTAAATTTTTCCAATGCGAACTCTATCGCCAGTGCTTCGAGCTCGTACGCACAGTAATTTTGTTCAGCATTCTTTGTTTTACGTGAAGCGAACGCTATGGGTTTATAACAATCCCCAATCGTCACGTTAGTCAGTACTGCTGATACGCCATTTTTAGCGCCATCGCAAAACACAGCAAAAGTCGCGGAAAAATTAGGAGTCGACAATATAGGCGGTTTTGTAATACTCTCTCGAAGAGCGAGCCAAGCATTTTCAGCTGCTTCCGTCCAAATAAGAGGGGTGTCCTTTTTCCTTAGTTCACTAAGGGGACTTGCAATTTTTCCGAAATCGTGAATAAATCTCGAAAAGAAATTGACGGCACCCAAAAATTGGGCTAACTCACGAGGTGTACTGGGTCGTGGTATATCGAGAATGCCTTGCGTTCGGGCCGCATCAATTTCAACTTGCTGGTGACTAATTATGTGTCCAAGGAAATTAATACGCTTTTGCGCTAATTGCAATTTTTTCTCGTTTATGGTGAGACCAGCATCTCGTAAACGCTGAAATATAATTTCAAGATGTTGCACGTGCTGTTAATAATCTTTCGAGTAAACTACGAGATCATCAAAATAGTAAAACACGCATTCATAAACTAAATCTCCGAAAAGTTTTTCCATTAGGATCTGTAAAATTTGCCCTCCGGTTGCTAACCCGAAAGGTACTCGCTTATAAGCTTAGACTCCCCAAGATACTTGAAAGGCTGTATATTTTTGTGATTCCTTTGTTAAAGGTATCTGATTATACGCGGAATTCAAATCAAAAACAGTGAATACAACACCCTCACGTAGATGCATAATAGCTTCTTCTACGGTAGGTGTTGGGTGAGATATATACTGGATTTTTTTATTTAGTTCCCTATAATCTACCACTACTCTAAAATCTTTGGTACCTTTTCCATTAGTCTTTTTGGGTACCAAAAAACATGGTGAAGTGTAGTGTGAGGTTATTGGCTCTATAACATTATTTTCCAGAAGGGCATTGACCTTAGATTTGAGAATCTGAAATTTATCGGGCCCTGAACTATAACAGATTCGTGATTTTTTTGACTCCAGGACAGCACCTTCCTTTAAAGTAATATTATAAGAATAATCCTTTGTACACCCTAATTTTGATGTCAATACATCAGGATATTTTGTTTTTAAACTATTGTTTAAATTTTCCGGCCTCAATACGTGACATTCTGTATCTTGTTTACATTGAGCCATTATTGAAATTTTTACGTCTGGCTTGAAGTTAAAAAATATGTAATTTTTTGAAAGGTCTACAGTCATTTGACTTTTGCCTAGAAAATCTAGGCCCAATATAAATAATGTGGGAAGTTTGGGGATTATATAAATTTGGTGAACCCAAGAAAATTCTCCAATATTTATAGGCAATATCGTTTTATTTGTAATATTAATCGTCTCCGAATTACCTACAACAACATTTATATTACATGGGTTTATCGGTAAACTATTATTGTTATTTTTATTCAAAGTTTGAAATAATGATAAGGGCATGCAAGTGATAGCGGCGCCAGTATCGATTAATCCTAACACTCTATGTTTCTTCACCTGCATTTCTATGTAATTATTAAAGTTACCGTTATTGATTTCAGCTAATGTTTTATAATTTTTTTTATACGTACTGCAGACCTTGTAAATTAGTTTTTTGAATTTTCAGAAATTTTATCAGAGTTACTCGAATTTTTACGTTTTACTTTCGTTGATTTAATATTTAATTTTGGTTCAATGTTATCTGATGTGATTTCTTTGTTAACCTTGACCGGTTCGATTTGATTTACCGATTTATTTATTTCATTATAATCTCGGTTTTTAAAATTTGCCTGATTCTGAAATTTAGTTTTCCAATTTTGATTATAATAAACTTTACGCTTTTCAGTACCTGGGTTATTATGCGAGTTTGCTTGATCATTGACAGTATGTTTACGAATTGACCGTTCTTGGTCATTCAGAAATTTTTTGTTCGTCGGTCGGTTTTGTGACTGACGGTCACCTGCAGAGTAAAACGCGGAGTAGTTGCTACGGCTTCTAAAATTACTATTCCGGTTATTTCTCCAATTATTCGCGACTTCTAGACGTTCTACTTCCAAAATAAGATTTTCCAGTTGGTTTAAATCAACCGGACGTCCCATAAATTGAAAACGGGTGCGCGTACTCAAATTAACTCCTGAGATAATAATGTCTATAATTTCGGTTTCCGAATAATCACCGAGAATATCTGCCGATTTTCGAATATCGTATGCATATTCACGAAAAGATACGTTCAGCCTCTGAATTCTCAAAACTTTACGCGATACTAAAAATGTTTTCGTACGAACATTAATTAATTGATTAATAATATAGTTAGAAACATAATTAAACTTTGTTCCAGAACTATTTGAGTTTGTCAAAATCTGTATAAATATAGAATTCGACTGTAATACAACGATTCGCCTGAAAATTTCGTCGAAATATCTGGAATTATTTAGATTGATATCATACAATTTCTCGATAAAACTTAATATACTCCAGGGATCATTACTTATAAATACTGGTATTTCCTTAATCATATTTTCTAGATATTTGCGTAATCTATAAATAGTATCAGACGGAATTTCTAATGTTTTATTTACAGGCTGGATCGAGGGAGGAACGCACGGTGCTTGCTGTGTTAAAACGGTTTCGTCCTTTTGAGGAGGATGTGACGTATTTTTTAACATTGAAATTTCTTGGGTAAGTTGTGCGACATGAGTTTTAAAATTTTCATTCGCCTTACTAAGAGTTTGAATGTTATTTAATGAGAGTTCCAGTTTCGCTGACAATTCATCTATATTTTGCGCATATGCGCGATTTAATTGTTTGGCTTTAGCATTATTTTCCGTAAGCTGCTGAATTTGTTCCGTGTAAGATTCTAATGAGCTCTTACATTGATCGCATTTCCAATTCGCTCTACGCTCTCTATTTAATCTAATAACATTTTCACGTTTTTTAAGGTTATCGCATGAAAAATGAAATATATTTTTACAAGCTGCGCAAATCGCGGCATCTTCCCCGACAACTGCGAGATGGCAAGTAAAACAAGTTTCATCACCAGGATTAAGAGTGAAATCGGTCTCGCGTGAAACTTGGTCAGACTGCATAGTTATAGAATACATTTCAAGATTTTATTGAAAAAGAGTGAAAAAAAAAAATTACTTCGTAATTTATTATATAACTTCTAAGTTGAGGAACGCGGACATATTGTGGAAACTTGTAATAAATGAATAAAACAAACTTATTTTTTGAAATATTGCCTATTCCACTAAAGATATATATACATATAACTACCGATTTCGGCTTTATACCATCGTCAGTTCATAACTGACGATGGTATAAAGCCGAAACCGGTAGTTATATGTATATATATATCTTTAGTGGAATAGGCAATATTTCAAAAAACAAGTTTGTTTTATTCATTTATTATATAGTTTAGTTTGGAGCTGCTGATTCCAAACGTACTCGAACTTTGAACTGAAAAATCCTGACTACCTATTTATATTATATTTTAAACATTTCATATATGAAAATGCGTATGTTAATAAAATATATATATATTTTTTTTTTGTTTTCTTTTACAACCAGCATGCAGTTAGAACATTCATTTACATTTTAAAAAAATAACATATACTTGATTCAAATGAAAATTATATATCACCTTTCACAAAAAAAATATTAGTACTTTAATTACAAATCAAAATTTCTTAGTAAATTAATTAAATTTTGTTACTGTGAACGTAATCACTCTCTGCTACCATTTGTCACCCTACCCTTCTCAAGGTTTTGCCCTTGGAGTGGAATCAGGGTAGGAAACAAGAAAGGGAAGAAACCAACAACCAGATTGACAAATAATGAATTATACTTTAGTAAAAGACACATATAAACAATTGCTCCCAGGAAATAATTATTACTATAGATACTTAGATGGTTTGGCAAGAGCCGCCTCCCGACGTCCGTCCAGCATGAGACCTCAAGCGTTCCTACTCCCCACCTGATATGACCGCCCATACCCTCTCTCTGTCCTCTCAAGTGAGAGGGGGAACAGGGGCCGTGTTCACGGAAGTCTTATGATCCGTGACACAAAATTAATTAAAAAACAAAAAAAATTAAAACTAATTTGAATCCCGTCCCATGTTGGCATTTCTGGGAACGAAAAAGCAGACATTGCTGCAAAAGACGCTACATTCTCCCCCTTACTGCCGCAACAAACAGTTAACACAGCACAAGACCTTTCAACCTACTTAAAAAAAAAATTTAACAACACTGGAACAATCAATGGACTCAGACGGAAGACAACAAACTCCGAAAAATAAAAGACGAAAACAAGCCATGGAAACCTCCAAGCACCATGAACAGACGAGACACGGTAGTCATCAGAAGACTAAGACTTGGACATACGAAACACACATTCCTACTTACTTCTTGGACTTGAACACCCGACATGCTCCTGCAACCAAGACTACACAGAACTCACAGTACAACATATACTGACTAACTGCACAAACTACACCGCATTAAGAAACAAATACAAACTACCGACTGACATGAAAAAACTACTTCAAATACCCACCGACGAATACAACGGACTCATCCAGTTCCTTCAAGACACAAAATTCTACGAAGACATGTAGAAGCAATAGTTGTCGCTAATGACCCTGCAGTCGATGCAACGTTAAATAAAAATTAAGAAAAAAAAAAAAAAAATTTTATATATATATTTATTTTTATTTATTTTTCTTCAAATTACGTAAATACCAATATATATGTAAACAATTTAAAATAAATAAATATTACTAAATAAGTATATTGCAATAACATAAAAAAAAATCAAAATAGATTGGAAACACATTTCTTTTTTTTTTTTTGTAGGATTCTCGCTATAAAATAGTTATACGTTAAATTATACTCCTCTATGAAACAAAAAAAAAATTCATTGAATACAACAGAAATGTTTTTATAAACACTTAGAAAAACCCACTTAACGAATCACAAAACAAATCAAAGCAGAAACAAAATATATAGGAGAGAACAATGGATTCTTCTTCCAATATTTACTAATAACAATAATAAAAATTATTGAACACAATCAATTATTTAATAAACTATTATTTTGTATACCTATGCAGTCTGCATAATGTTGCTAACAAACAACTAAGACAAGACTCTAAATAAATTATGAACAGAAAGGAAAAAAAAAATATCTAGAATAAAGTTAACCTATTGACTAAACTCCGTTCCATGAGCTATGGGCTGTATAATGTATTAACTCAACTAAAGTTACATAGAGGCCCTTCTAGGAGCTAAAATCATTACTGTATTTTCCTTTCCTGATGATTTAAAATATTTGGCTACCATAAGGATTCCTATTGCTAACAAAATGAACAACTCACTTCGTATCATCTTGACAATAAAAAAAAAGACAATAAAATATGCTACCAACATTTCAAAAAAAAAATATAGAAAAGCAATAAAGACAATGCATGTTACCTGGATATAGCTCATGGAAGGAAGTGATCAAATTCTGGACCTTCCTTTTTCAAGAAAACGCTAGTCTTCACTACCTCCACTCAGTTTATGTTTCCATTCAATCTGTTCCTGTATCTGTTTTCCCACTTTTGTTATTGTGAACTGCATCCATATCTCAACAATATCCTTTACAAACCCAAAACACGGATCTGTCTAGTCAATGAACTCCAAAATTATTTCTAAATTTCTTATCCCTAACGTGGATTTTCTCTATAATCTTCCATAATTGCTCTTAAATATCGCAATTATCTCCCTAAATTGCGTCTTATTCTTTATCTCCCTTTAAAAAAAAATATATATATATATAAATATCTTCCATATAATCTCCCTAAATTGCGCCTCATTCCTTATCTCTTTCTTTTTCATTTTTTTATAAGTATCTCCCTTAATTGAGCTTATATATCGCATTTGACTCCCAAAAATGTCCCTAAATTGCGTCTTATTCTTTATCTCTCTTTTTTTTTTCAGATAACTTCCCTTCTCCTTTTTTTTTTTTTAAGGCTCCGTGAACAGGCGACCGCGTTTTCAAAATCAACCGGTGCTTTATCTAACACGAAGCCTCAGCTTCTGGAATTACACTTTATATATTCACTGCAAGACGTTTTTGCGCTAAATTCCTTGTTCTCCCAATTACTTAACATTTGCGCACAGTATATATCTTCCAAAAAAAAAAAAATTCTCCCATAATTGCTCTTAAATATCTCTATCTCTCAAAAATCTCCCTAAATTGCGCTCAATATGCATCATAAAATCTCTCTTAAATGTGCTCAAATATATAAATATATATATTACTCCCATATTCACTTTATTCTCTTTGACGCGTAATTATCTACCTCTTTTCTTTTTTTTTTTTTTTTTTTCGCTGACCCATGGACCCTGTGACACGTCGCAATGATGTCTATATCTAACGCAAGGTCCTGGCGACGAGATTATTCTTTTAACTCACCCATTAAAAACTCTCTATTAACTTAATTCTCCCAATTGCGCTCAAATATTTAAATCTGTCTAACTTAATTCACCAAACTCGAACATTTCGTTTTCTTTAACAAGACAAAATGAGTCCACAGTCGTTTTTCTTTTAAAAAAAAATCTTTATCCATTTACTTTTTTTTTTTTTTTTTTAATATTTTCTTTCTTTAGCACAATGTTTGAAATCTTGCCTTTTTTCCTTTTTAACAAGAAGGTCATATCAGAGGACAAGGAGGAAGGGTTCTCCTTGGCGCTGTATGCCTCTTATCCTAACGTGTGCCCCTTCATGCACTCACGGTAGTTCGAAAAAGAGAGAAAGGATAGAAACATGGACTAACTTTACTTTAATTTAAACATTATCTGTGGTAGTATTTCTTCATCCTTTTTATATGAAAAACATCGTCCACTAACTTCCCAGCTTTATAAACCTGAATAACATAATTCAACTTGTTTAGGCGCTTCTGGACAACAAAAGGTCCCTTATATTTCGGCTGTAATTTTCTTGATTTACTCGGATCATAACAAAATTCTCTTAATAGAACTAGATCGCCCTCTTTAAATTCCACAAAGCTGTGCTTTTTATCGTAATTTTCTTTTTGAATTAGCTGAGGCTTTTTTAAAATTTCCGGGATTGTTTTTCTAATAACTTGCAACTCCTCTAAAGTTTTAATTATGTCCGCCTCATAAGTGTGCGGAACTAGAACGACGTCCAAAGGAATCTTAGGCCGATAACCGTGCATCAAGAAAAACGGTTCGTAACCCGTACTTGCTTGTTTAAACGTATTATAAGAGAAGAGAACATGGTCCAAATGTGTGCTCCAATTATTTATATTTTCATTGACGTAATGTGACAACATTTGAATAAGTGTATGATTGAATCGTTCTACAATGCCTTGAGCGCATGGGTTAAAAGCCGTACTTTTTTTGTGATAAATTCCCAAGGCTGCTTTAAATTGTAACAAGGACTTCTCCAAAAAATGTGTCCCTCTGTTTGATGAGACTATACTCGGGACCCCAAAACGATTTACCATATTCAATAAAAATTTTGCCGTAGATTTGGCATCTGCAGACCTAGTGGCTTTTGCCATGACAAATTTTGTTGTTGTGCAAGTTGCTACTATAATGTACTTGTTCCCATGAGAGCTTGTTAATGGCCCCAAGTAATCTATAACTACATGTGAAAAAGGGGTCGTGGATGGAATGATGGGGCTGAGATCCCGCTGGGGCAAACTTTTTGGAATTTTTTCTCTTTGACATGAGTCACACGATTGTATGTATGTCGAAATTTCGGATAGCATAGAGGGCCAAAAATAATTAGTTAGTAATCTACCATAAGTTTCAGCGATACCTAAGAGTCCTAAATCGTCATGGCAAGAGTGCAACAATTCCTTTTTTAAAAAATCAGGCACTAAGATTAAATTTCTTCGTTCTTTAGGGTAAATTATTTGTAATAAATTATATCGTCGTCCGAATTTAATACATAATTTCGCGATTTACGACGTATTGATTTATCACCGAATTCGTTGTCTGTCAAGGCCTGGTAAATTTGTGAACAAAATTTATCTAATTTTTGCAATTTTGCAATATTTATTATTTTTATTTCATTTGCCGCAAAATCATTGTCATAAGACGTGTCTACAAATTTATCTACTGGATTTCTCGAAAGGGCATCTGGGACGACCATTTTCTTTCCAGGCTTATTTATGATCTCGAAATCGTAATCTACTAATTTTAAAGCTAATCTATGTAATCTTGAAGAGATATTTTTTATATTATTATAATATTTCAAACTGACATGATCATTATATATGATTACCCTTTGTCCCAGCACGAAGGGACGCCAGTAATTCAAACAATAAACTATAGATAGCAATTCTATCACTGAAGTTGTCCATCTCTTCAACATCAGTTAATTTACGGCTCAAAAACTGAACTGGGTAAAAGACATCGTTCTTGTTGGGCTGCATCATAACAGCTCCAACACCAACAAGAGATACGTCTGTATAAATATGATTTGGAAGATTTTCATTAAAGTGCATCAAAACTGGTGGGGATATTAATTTTAATTTTAATGCATCAAAAGCTTCTTGATGTATTTCTTTCCAGATTAATTTTTTGTTTTCTAGCTTTCAAATCCATCAACGGGGCTGCTATGGTGGCGTAATTTTTTATGAACTTTCTGTAATAGTTAGTGGTTCCTATGAAGGACCTCACTGCTTTAAGTGTGGTCGGAACCGGGATGTTTTGGATCGCCTCAATTTTATTAGGAAGTGGCGTGATGCCTTTTTGTGAAACGTTATGACCTAAAATGTCTATTTGGTCGAAAAACAAATTTACACTTATCAGTTTTCACCTTTAGGTTTACGGAGCGAATTTTTTCTAAAGCTAGACGTAAGTTGTGTAAGTGGTTGTCAAATTCGTCTGAAAACACAACAATATCGTCTATATAACATATCATTTTGCGGTATAGATATTCCGAAAATAGTCTGTCTGAAATGAGGCCGGACTGTTTTTAAGTCTTTGGGGCAAACATTTGAACTCATATTGGCCAAACGGAGTAACAAATGCTGTAACTCTTCTCTTTCAAATTTGAAATGAAAATAAATTTTATTCTGGGACCGAGGTCCCCTAAGAATAAATACATGACAGTCACTGCACAGAGTAACAAATAAAATGAAATATCAGTGATGAGATAAAGGTGCTACAGTGGATAAAACCAAGACCAAAATAAATAAAACTAAATAAGAAAAATCATTAAATAAAAATAAAATAGGTAAATGATGATGAAATTAAAAAATAAATAATAAATAAACTAAAAAAATAATAGTAAAAAATGAGTTAAATTACATATTCATAAAGAAGAAATGAAGATAAGATAAATGTGACTAAATAAATATGTAGAAGAAAATAAAATATAATAATAAAAATAAAATGATAAGAAAAAAACAGTAAGTATATATAAATAAAAATTATGAAGGAGGGAATCTAGCCCAGGCTTGCTATACAATTATTTTAAGAAAAACTAATGAAAAAATAAATAAAATAAAAGGATGAAGATGAAAAGATAAATAAAATAAATAAGAAAAAGACAAAGAAACAAAAAATTGATGTTAAGGAGAGGGAAAGTATGGAAGAAGGGGAATAAGAGGCTAATCAGAGGGAGAAGATTGTTTATTGAGGAGGAATTGGATGGCGAGGATTTGAAGGAGGCCACGGAAGGAGAGTGACGGATGAGGGAAGGCAGGGAGTTTCAGAGGGAGGAGGCTTGGACAAGGAAAGAGTTGTGGAAGGCAGAGGAGCGATGGGAGGGGATGAAGAGGTCCGAAGGACGGGATCTGGTGTGTCTTTGGTGGACGGAGGACTTGAATTGGAACATTTGGTAAAGATAGTAGGGTTCTTTGGATTTTAACATTTGGAAGAGGAAAGAACCTAGGAGGTGATCACGGCGGTAGGAGGGTTTGAGCCATTTCAACTCGGAGTACCAGGGCGAGATGTGAGCATCTCTAGGGACATCGAAAACAAACCTGATGTGAGCATTTAGGGTTCGTTGGAGTTTGTTATCGAGTCCCTTGCTCAGATCATAATAGACCAGGAGTAGAGTAGAATAGCCGGTCCTTCCCCCACCCCCTTGTGGCTCCCCTCTGAGGCCCCCACTGCTCACCATCTATTCCCATGGCTCGCGCAGCTCAACCTATGATCTACATTGGAATGTACTTCCCCAGCTCAACCTCGGAGCACCCCCAACTTCGGACCCACCAGACATTAATTTTTTTCTACAAAGTGTATGGAGAAAATATAGTCCATGACGTCACACCGACATGTCCAGACCTGCTTTTCCTAAGAGGTACTTCCCCAGCTCAACCTCTGAGCACCCGCACCTTCGGACCCACACAATTCTTTGATTTTTTTAAATTTAAATATTAGTAAATTATAATTAGCACACTAGCGCTCCCAAGCGTCTAGAATGTAAATTAATATTTATTTAGTGCGGCTTCGTAATAAAAAAAATAACTTGTACTTACGGGGATCGAGAACCCGTCTACTTTGACTTGAGAGGCCGATACGCTAACCCCGCGACCATTGCGACATGGTTGGTCAATGAGGTGATAATCTAGGTATATAAATCTCCAGGCGTGTTCTATTAGCAGAACCAAGGTTCAGCGGTTTCTAGCCTTTTCGCTCATTTTCGATCGCCCTTCATCTCAAAATTTTTTCATGTCATCCTTACTATATTAATATCTTCTTTATACTGATTCATCACATTGTTCTCTCATAATTTTCCGCGATCGTATAGCAATGTGGTTCCACTGAGGTATGGAGGTCGAATAGCAATGCGGTTTCTCTGAGGTATGGAGGTCGTACAGCAATGTGGTTCCTCTGAGGTATGGAGTAAGTATAGCATAGTGGTTCCTCTGAGGTATGGAGTAAGTATATGTACCTCCCCAGCTACATCCTATGCATAGACAAAGTATTGTAATATGCCCCCTTCCCAAAAAAAGTCCTTGAGGGCGCTCAACTGGGATGAAGGAGACCTAACAAGAGAGCCCCCACTTCCCCAAATATGTAAGTTTCCGCTCTCCCAACTCAAGGTCATGCAATCCTTATGAACAGATCCTCATTTCTTCTAATTTTTCATTTCTATCTAGTCTTACACACCACATCAATGATGTCCTTTAAACCTTCTTTTCTCAAGTTTGCATAGCCAATCGCCCCATCCCAAAACATTTTCATCTCCCAGATCCTCATCACATTACAGCAGTCACTATGATGTCTTCCTATACTAGAGTGGTTAACTTTGAATCACAATCTTCACCCAATGTACCTCCCCAGCTCAACCCCTATAAGTCATCTCTCCCGTCTACCGACCACCCACCTACCCGACTTTTTCCCAGCATCTACTACATCAAGTAGACATACACTACAATTTTAATTCATATCCAAAATTCTAACATACAATTACTTTTACTTTTAGTACCATACATACACAAAATCCCCGCTTCACACTTTTTCTTCGTCCAACTCCTACAGACCCATTCAACTTATACTTTTTCCATTTGTTTCATCATAACCGGGTTTACCCATACATACCGATATCATCCTACAGACCCATTCAACTTAGACTTTTTTATCCCTTAATTCTAGTCATCAATCTTTAGCAGCATTACTCTACCTAGCAATTTCTTAGTACACATTAAAAGGTTATTTTAAAATTAATGCCAGGGCGGTATCCTCCTTTGACGCTACTCAATATAAACTAACAACCCAAAAACACAGTAAATATTCCCTCACAGCTAAATTCTCGTTCCCTCTTCTGTATAGTATACCTTAAGCTCTACAGTGAACCAACCCGACCCTAACACAATGTATATCGCCTTATACATATTGTATTTATCATGGTAAGTCATATCACAAAACATTTTTCTACAACTAACATTCAACAGTACCCAAATTAAGATCAGCACCATCTCTTTTTTCTTCAAGTATTTAAATACCAATTGGTCATTTAGATATTTTGAGGAATCATCACCCTACGTATTGCCAATATTAATTTAGCAACACTTTATTTTTGGACTAAGAACCTACAACCCAGAACTTAAATCACCACAGTACTCTGGATGTAGAACACATTCCCGTACATACGACATTTTCATCATACCCATTATGATACTTGAATCTACAACACTAGCTCTGTAATACTCTTTAGGACTAGAGGTGCCTTTCCAGGGGTCTCACGGAAACATTCTTCGGTCAACATGTGGTATATTTAACTTAAATTATTTTACATGCTGCTTTTTGTATACCTTAATTTCACTTGAGCTTTCATCTCAAGCCATCGCTTGGTCTGCTTCTCGCCAACATCTCTACATTCACCTCATACTGAAACATACTTTATGAGGGCTACATCTCTGTCAATCCTCGGTTTTAGTGGTCAAACACTTTTTTTTTTCTCCTCCCACCAACAGTGTACAGTAATTGCTCTCCTAGCCTTATCAAATTTAGAGGCCTAGCACCATTCTGACAACGGCCAAATCCATCCCAATTTTCTGCTCTTCAATACTTCTTCCCATACATCATACTGAGTCAGGCTTCTACAAGTATAGACTACTCCCCCGTCAACATTTGATTCAAACCACTTCTATCCCAATGAACCTTTCACTCAGATATACATACGTACAACATCACACAAGGGATTTTCTTCAGAATTCATCATAACCTAACCGGCACTCTTAGCCTATTCTTTAGCATGTCCCAAAAAACCCGTGATTCACACTCCAACTCCTTCAACCTCTCCGATGTTCTTACTTCAGATCCTATGATCCTAGCATCCTAGGTCTTCATTTACGCCCATGTTGTATATGTATTTAAATATTTTCCCATACCTAATCCGCAATGATAACATCCACAGTTCTCGTCGATATTTAGACTAGCATTTCCAATATTACTTTACCCAAACTATTTTTTACGACTAAAACCTAGAACCCAACATGAATTAAATCACACATTCACCCCCTGCACAACACTACTCCGGATATATTCAGAACCCATTCCAGAACATATACACATCTGAACACCAATAGAACTCTAACCTAGGACCCTATGATTCAACATTCACTCAAATAGGTAACTGTCAAAACCCATATTCATAACTACCAAAGCGGGGAGAAATTTAATATTCTAGTATATTTAATTTTTTTACTACTGTATACAAATTGGTCTGAAGGTAAACCAAAAGTAGGAACCATCCAAATGATGCTAGAATACATTTCAGTATCAGGATTAGCTGCGATGTACTTTTTACAATTCATGATATGCTAACTTCCTACAATAGCGTCCTTCCGAGAGATGTAATATATTTTTAAGACACAACACTTCACAAAAGTACGGAATTGTTCTTGTACATTGAAAGAGTCAGAATTTCTGCATCATATTTTTCAGGAGACATGCAACACACCCATACATCAGGATTTATATTTTTCAACACATTTTTGCAGTCTCCAATTTTAACATACCGAAAAAATTCATACACAATTGAGGTATACATACCTACATTTTCCAATACGTCGGTAGCTTTAATTCATACTTCATCACCAACTTCCTACCACCAATAGACCTCACCTACTGTATGACGGACATCTCATCTAGGACTTCATACTCTTTCCTCTACAACCTATTACACACATACAACATAATATATACTAAAAACCTTGTCAGCCTATACTCATTTATTTAATTAATTAGCTTATTCCCTACCATCCTTTGACATAGCCCTAGTCTGCAACAATACCATTGTAAATGTTTCATTAGGTTTTACATTTCACATTTTCATATATATCACAGACCACAATCATTATTGAACCCTCCCTACTACTTCACTACCTATGGATTCTTTCAATTAAACACGTACAGCACAGCCGAGTAATTCAGACCGACCTCATACCCTCATATGCCCTTTTGCATTTTCTAATACTCTTGTATACAATACCCATAATTCCAAAAGCTTCCATTTATCATCTTCATACCTAACACCTATGATCTATTCTTTTGTTTAGCACCATCCATACCCTAAAACCCCTGCTTCACACTTCACTTACAACAGAATTACTAACATATATTTTACAAGATTAGATTCATAATCGTAAATCCCCGGTATTTTTCAGAGTTCTCAGAGTTATTTGACCCCAATTCGATGTCACAAGAAGCTTCAAAACAGTCTGTGTACTATAAGTTTTTCCTTGTGTATTTAATACAATAAATTCATGTATGTACCTTACCGCCTCTGAAGCAGTCCTACAAAAAATCCCCAATACTTGGTACATTCGGACCTGATTTCATGCTGGAAGTCTTATAAGAGTATATTAATACGTCTTCATACATCTGACAAACTACATTTTCATAACCATCAACATTCCCCCAACATATGAATTTCTTACCAGAACTTTCAAGAAAACCGGACCATATCCATTCGAAGCTCAACCTTATAGGATGTGTATTCACAGTATTATCATGAACAAACTGAAAACAAATCCACTCCTTGGATGATGTACATCTCAATGGGGATACCTAAATACCATTCCTATCAATCCTTGGCTTAACATCTTTAAACTTCAAGTTTCACAGAATGTAACTTAGACACAGTATTTGTGTGCTCATGGAACTGTGGAGCGGGCATTTCTCAAGTTTTAAAGTGTTTAACACAAAATCCATCTTTTGTTTTCAATTACGTACTTTATCATCAGCTGTACCCAATATACCTCTTTTCATAAAGTATCCAGTGTTTTATTAGACATGTAGCATATTTCGATTAGTATCCTAGTAGGTCACCCATTTTTCGACAATAGAAACTCTTATAATAACACCCTGACGTAGGTATTCACTCCAGTCACACATCTGCAAAATTGTTTTATTCCTTTAAAAATTAACCAACAAAACCATCCTATGCGAAGAAGTCATTGAACAATTTACCCACTTAGCCGGATAATTATTTTTTAAATGGTAAAATCTAGGCCTTGTAGGCCCCAAAACACATCAGACCTTTACATTTATAATAAAGTAGCACAGACCCCGATAACCAAAGTAGGAACCATTATAACATCCAACTAATGCTAGAATAGTATAGGCTAAGATAAAATATATTGTGATATATCGCATATCACAGACCGATTGGTAATTATAGTTATGAGAGCGACCACGAGAAGCGCACTAGTAGAAGATACATAAAGTGGAGGGGATGGAAATTCAAGGGTTCCTCGCTGAAGTGCGGTATGAGGTAGGGAGTCCTAGTTGAGCTGTCGGGGCAGACAGACTTTGCTCGTTGAGCTGTTGAGGTGGACAGTCTTCATTCAGCTACTAGGGGAGGTAGTCTTTCCGAGTTCAGCTGTTGAGCTGGGCAGTTATTCAGAGTTGAGCTATTGAGGGAGAGGACATTCCTGGCTGAGCTGTAGGAGGAAGGAGACTCCTGTTTGAGCGGACGTAGGAGACCGAAGACTCTCATTTTGCTGCTGGAGGGAAATCATCCCTGCTGCCTACTTCGAAGGGACTGGAAGTTCCTCAATCTTTGTGGATCCTGGAGGAGAAACCACAGGCTTGAGTGTGGTTATGAATAAAGAAGACTTACAAGGTAACGGAATCATTTATTTTACATTTTTCTCCGACATCGAGACGAATGGCTGGCTGATCATCAATAGACACCTTCATGTTGCGGGAGTTACCAGAACATTTAAGTCTATATAAATTATTTCATGTTTTATAGATATTTTATTCCAGATGTGCGATTATGGAGGGACGCCTCACTAATATATGTCAATAGTTGTATTAATAAATGTATGTTGTCTTATAAATTGTTCTCTAAATTCTCTATAGCCTAGTTCACCTTCTGAGTACGCATGTTAACCCCAAAAGTAAAATCATTTTCATAGTAATTAATAAAAGTTTAAAGCCCCCAAGCAGAGATCACCTCAATTTATGGTGGAGTTGCGCCGGGTAAAGCTTCAATCTATTATATGAGGCAAAGATCATCTCAATTTATGGTGGATTGTGCCGGGTACGAAAGAAATCCGGTGAGATAAGAGAACAATTTATAATTTATATTGATTTATATCTATTATATTATTTTGTATTTAAAAATGGCTGAAGGGACAAGGTCAAAAATACGTGAGTCAATGACAAAGGGTGAGCAAAGGGATGACGAAGAGACTAATGGGGAATTAATATTAGAGACAAACGAAACAACGAAAAAAACGACAGACAGAAACATAAGTAGTATAGACATAGAAACATTCATGAAAACAATGACAGAAAATAGTAAATTATTAATGACAGAAATAATATCAATTAGGACGGATAATAAGAAAATGAAAGAAAGTAATGAATTAAATAATAAATTGTTAATGACAAAGATGACAGAAAGTAATGAAAGAATGGACTCAAATATGACATCAATTAGGACAGAGAACTTACAATCAATAAGGACAGATATACGAAATGGTTTCCGAGAATTGAGCATAAAAATTGAGGACGTGACCGGTCATAATAAACAATTACAGACTGACATGGACATTCAGGGACAAGAATTAACTACGGAAACTGTACAACAAGGGGACATGATAGAAAAAGAAATAGTAGATACGAAAACAGAACTGACAGACGAGTGCGTACAAATGAGTGAGGATACAGAAAGCCAATACATGTCTCCACTGGTATGCATACATAAGACAGACGATACTATCCGTATAGGTATAGACGATAGACAACATAGAACTCAGAAATTAATCATGGGGGGATTAGTATTAGTTGAACCATTGAGGATACCGAGAGACAACAAAGAAGTTTCTAAACTATTACCATACTGGAAGGGACCTTATGTAGTAATAATTAAACATAACACAGATACAGGACAAAAAAGGGGACGTTTTCATATTTCTCTTTTGAAAAGATATAAGAGGGAAGGGTCGAAATTGACGCAGGAAATTGACCAGGGAAGAGCCCGGGACTAAATCAACGCCGCAGACGGAATTGACCAGGATTCTTGGGGTCCCACGAACCCCCGGCTAGTTGAGTGCAATTGGGTATTTTTCGGAATTCAGGAAAATATCCATACTGGGCATGTTTGTAAATAAAAATTGTAAATAAGTATTATATAGTTTAGCGTTCATATATTTTTCGTTTCGTTTTGTGTTAATATTTTTGTTAGTTATTCATTTGGTGGGCTTCAGGTCTAAACCTGACAGGACAGGATTGTTCAACATTTGTAGATAAGTAAGAATTAAATTAACTTCGACGCATTGTTATAACAGCGGCTTCAGGTCTCAACATGAACAGACAGGACAGAACATTTGGAGGTATTAAGATAGCGGCTTGCAGGTTTCAACATGACGATACAGGACAGAACATTTGTAGATAAATAAGAAACCAAATTAAGTTAGGGACATTGTTAGGATGGCGGGTTTTCACCTTGAAAGATAACTCAACAAACAGAATATTTTATTTCTATGGACTGTCGGCTGATTAAATATGATAGATAAATAAGGAAAACTTTATTAACATTGTTACGTTTTGGATGCCTTGATGATTAAATATGGTGCGAAGTAAAGAAAGAAATGGTAATGGTAATTATTAAACAGAGAAGGATATTAGACGATAAATAATGATATGAAAGTTTATGGAGAATTTTGTGAGCCGAAAGAGGGCCAATCTACGATGTCAGGAAAGACATTCTTCGTCGTTAATTGTGGTAGTAATTGTGGATATAGATGCGTTGAGAGCATATTTCGTCGTTATTAGTATTTTAATGCTGTGGAAGCATTCTTCGTCGATCGTCGTTAATAATTGATACCTAAGTGGGGTATTTGGAATGAGATATGATAGCAGGAAAATGAAGGTTGATAGTTATAAAAGAAAAAAAAAAAAGAATTTTATTACCAAGGCACATGTATCGATGAATAATAAAGAATTTGAAGAATAAATAATTTAAAGTAAGAATTGAAATAAATAAGCCGACAGTACAAAGCTGATAGAATATGAGACAGACAGACAGGACGAAGTTGATAAAGTACGAGACAGACTAACATATTCAAGCCATTTTTAAAGCCATCGTTATATATTGTAAAAAATTGTAATATTGTATAAGATTGTACAGTGTAGTATAAGAAGTGTTCAGAAGTGAGTGAAGTTAGAGCCAAGTGAAGAGAAAAAAAATTACGTCGCTAACTTAACTAATGTATCTCCGCAATTTTTTTAATCAAAGGGAGGCAATTGTGATATATCGCATATCACAGACCGATTGGTAATTATAGTTATGAGAGCGACCACGAGAAGCGCACTAGTAGAAGATACATAAAGTGGAGGGGATGGAAATTCAAGGGTTCCTCGCTGAAGTGCGGTATGAGGTAGGGAGTCCTAGTTGAGCTGTCGGGGCAGACAGACTTTGCTCGTTGAGCTGTTGAGGTGGACAGTCTTCATTCAGCTACTAGGGGAGGTAGTCTTTCCGAGTTCAGCTGTTGAGCTGGGCAGTTATTCAGAGTTGAGCTATTGAGGGAGAGGACATTCCTGGCTGAGCTGTAGGAGGAAGGAGACTCCTGTTTGAGCGGACGTAGGAGACCGAAGACTCTCATTTTGCTGCTGGAGGGAAATCATCCCTGCTGCCTACTTCGAAGGGACTGGAAGTTCCTCAATCTTTGTGGATCCTGGAGGAGAAACCACAGGCTTGAGTGTGGTTATGAATAAAGAAGACTTACAAGGTAACGGAATCATTTATTTTACATTTTTCTCCGACATCGAGACGAATGGCTGGCTGATCATCAATAGACACCTTCATGTTGCGGGAGTTACCAGAACATTTAAGTCTATATAAATTATTTCATGTTTTATAGATATTTTATTCCAGATGTGCGATTATGGAGGGACGCCTCACTAATATATGTCAATAGTTGTATTAATAAATGTATGTTGTCTTATAAATTGTTCTCTAAATTCTCTATAGCCTAGTTCACCTTCTGAGTACGCATGTTAACCCCAAAAGTAAAATCATTTTCATAGTAATTAATAAAAGTTTAAAGCCCCCAAGCAGAGATCACCTCAATTTATGGTGGAGTTGCGCCGGGTAAAGCTTCAATCTATTATATGAGGCAAAGATCATCTCAATATATTTTACATACTTTACAACACATCATTCGAGAACGTAACCTACCACCATACACCATTTAATTTTTTTTTACACAAACAACACATTACAGAGGGATACAACCTTATTACTACGAAACCACCGGTTCAAAACTTCAAACACATCGATACTCATCGCACTAAAACTATACATTTTTTTAGTACAATCCATATCATACCTTGACATAACCTTTGGCAACAACAATACTTCAAAACCCAGGTTTTGCTTTTTTCTTTAGGTCCTTTACATACACTTTACATTACGCATTTTTCATATACATCACAGACCCCATCTTTATTGAACCCTATACTCATAAAATCATTCATTAAAACTACTTCACTACCTAACTACTTTTTTCATCTAAGCACGTACAGCACAGTCGGTAGGTTATAGTTCACACCGACCTTACTCATACAACACACACTTATTTACATACATTTACATACACTTCAATTTTAATTCATACCCTATAAAATTATAACCGTCAGCCCCTGTATTATTCTCAAACTGTGTCAAAAGCGCTACAAACCCACTGACTTGTTTGTTCACATGTGACACCTATTATAGTCTTATAGGCCTGCATCAAACACCATCCACACTTTACAGCGAACTCTATCACAAGTAGCTCCGTCCATCTCTTTGGCATGCGTCGTATTTCGATTCGTATCCTTTTTTAAGTCATTTTTCATGTATGTGACTTTTTATCGCCCACATACCTATGAAACAATTCTTTAAACATAATTTAAGTACATCAACTAATATTCTTAATATATTTTACTTATTTCATACATTCATTTCCTTTATGTCACTTAGGATGCTGCTCACCAACATCAGAGCTTTACAGCAGGAGTCCCCTCAGACCTGTATCATACTGAAAATAGACTTTTTACCCCCTCAAATAATTTTTCTGGTTCTGATCAGTCTTACCTACCAACAGAAATTGTCTGCTCTCTCAGGAACCTTATAATTTCTCACATCATCCCACATCAATTGCCCCTCTTATTCTAATCCTACATGTCGAAACAGAGAATATTTCCGGAGAGTCTCAACCCCAATAGGAGCCCTTGTACCGAACTTCCCATCTCTCCTTTCTAAAGGTCAGACAGTTAAAATTTCTTTGACATCTACCCACTTTTTACCCCAAACCAACCTACATCCTAGTCCATCATGCATCATAACTCTAGCATAGACCACCTAATTCTTAACGCGAACTCCGGCATTTACTTTATGTCACTTCGGGTGCTTCTCACCACCCTCGACACAGATCACGCCTGAAGTGAGCCGCTTATAGTCGAATACACCCCGATGATAGACGAGTCAAAGGACCAGAGGACACCTGTTAACAACGTATACCAAGTTAAACTAGATAAGAATCCAATATGTATGAGTAAGGTCGGTGTAAACTATAACCTACCGACTGTGCTGTACGTGCTTAGATGAAAAAAGTAGTTAGGTAGTGAATTAGTTTTAATGAATGATTTTATGAGTGTAGGATTCAATAATGATGGGGTCTGTGATGTATATGAAAAATGCGTAATGTAAAGTGTATGTAAAGGACCTAAAGAAAAACACAAAACCTGGGCTTTGAAGTATTGTTGTTGCCAAAGGTTATGTCAAGGTATGATATGGATTGTACTAAAAAAATGTAGAGTTTTAGTGCGATGAGTATCAATGTGTTTGAAGTTTTGAACTGGTGGTTTCGAAGTAATAAGGTTGTAGACCTCTGTAATGTGTTGTTTGTGTAAAAAAATTAAAATGATGTATGGTGGTAGGTTACGTTCTCGAATGATGTTTTGTAAAGTATGTAAAATATATATTTTATCTTAGCATATTCTATTCTAGCATTAGTTGGATGTTATAATGGGTCCTACTTTGGTTAACGGGGGCTGTGCTACTTTATTATAAATGTAAAGGTCTGATGTGTTTTGGGGCCTACAAGGCCTAGATTTTACCATTTAAAAAATAATTATCCGGCTAAGTGGGTAAATTGTTCAATGACTTCTTCGCATAGGATGGTTTTGTTGGTTAATTTTTAAAGGAATAAAACAATTTTGCAGATGTGTGACTGGACTGAATACCTAGGTCAGGGTGTTATTATAAGAGTTTCTATTGTAGAAAAATGGGTGACCTACTAGGATACTAATCGAAATATGCTACATGTCTAATAAAACACTGGATACTTTATGAAAAGAGGTATATTGGGTACAGCTGATGATAAAGTACGTAATTTAAATATACCGGGGATTTACGATTATGAATCTAATCTTGTAAAATATATGTTAGTAATTCTGTTGTAAGTGAAGTGTGAAGCAGGGGGTTTAGGGTATGGATGGTGCTAAACAAAAGAATAGATCATAGGTGTTAGGTATGAAGATGATAAATGGAAGCTGTTGGAATTATGGGTATTGTATACAAGAGTATTAGAAAATGCAAAAGGGCATATGAGGGTATGAGGTCGGTCTGAATTACTCGGCTGTGCTGTACGTGTTTAATTGAAAGAATCCATAGGTAGTGAAGTAGTAGGGAGGGTTCAATAATGATTGTGGTCTGTGATGTATATGAAAATGTGAACTGTAAAACCTAATGAAACATTTACAATGGTATTGTTGCAGACTAGGGCGATGTCAAAGGATGGTAGGGAATAAGCTAATTAATTAAATAAATGAGTATAGGCTGACAAGGTTTTTAGTATATATTATGTTGTATGTGTGTAATAGGTTGTAGAGGAAAGAGTATGAAGTCCTAGATGAGATGTCCGTCATACAGTAGGTGAGGTCTATTGGTGGTAGGAAGTTGGTGATGAAGTATGAATTAAAGCTACCGACGTATTGGAAAATGTAGGTATGTATTATACCTCAATTGTGTATGAATTTTTTCGGTATGTTAACATTGGAGACTGCAAAAATGTGTTGAAAAATATAAATCCTGATGTATGGGTGTGTTGCATGTCTCCTGAAAAATATGATGCAGAAATTCTGACTCTTTCAATGTACAAGAACAATTCCGTACTTTTGTGAAGTGTTGTGTCTTAAAAATATATTACATCTCTGTAATATGTGGATGTTATCATTGCGGATTAGGTATGAGAAAATATTTAAATACATATACAACATGGGCGAAAATGAAGACCTAGGATGCTAGGATCATAGGATCTGAAGTAAGAATATCGGAAAGTTGAAGGAGTTGGAGTGTGAATCACGGGTTTTTTGGGACATGCTAAAGAATAGGCTAAGAGTGCCGGTTAGGTTATGATGAATTCTAAAGAAAATCCCTTGTGTGATGTTGTACGTATGTATGTCTGAGTGAAAGGTTTATTGGGATAGAAGTGGTTTGAATCAAATGTTGACGGGGGAGTAGTCTATACTTGTAGAAGCCTGACTCGGTATGATGTATGGGAAGAAGTATTGAAGAGAAGAAAATTGGGGTGGATTTGGCCGTTGTCAGAATGGTGCTAGGCCTATAAATTTGATACGGCTAGGAGAGCAATTACTGTACACTGTTGGTGGGAGGAGAAAAAAAAAAGTGTTTGACCACTAAAACCGAGGATTGACAGAGATGTAGCCCTCATAAAGTATGTTTCAGTATGAGGTGAATGTAGAGATGTTGGAGAAGCAGGCCAAGCGATGGCTTGAGATGAAAGCTCTAGTGAAATTAAGGTATACAAAAAGCAGCATGTAAAATAATTTAAGTTAAATATACCACATGTTGACCGAAGAATGTTTCCGTGAGACCCCTGGAAAGGTACCTCTAGTCCTAAAGAGTATTATAGAGCTAGTGTTGTAGATTCAAATATCGTAATGGGTATGATGAAAATGTCGTATGTACGGGAATGTGTTCTACATCCAGAGTACTGTGGTGATTTAAGTTCTGGGTTGTAGGTTCTTAGTCCAAAAATAAAGTGATGCTAAATTAATGTTGGCAATACGTAGGGTGATGATTCCTCAAAATATCTAAATGACAAATTGGTATTCAAGTACTTGAAGAAATAACCTACCACCATACACCATTTAATTTTTTTTTACACAAACAACACATTACAGAGGGATACAACCTTATTACTACGAAACCACCGGTTCAAAACTTCAAACACATCGATACTCATCGCACTAAAACTATACATTTTTTTAGTACAATCCATATCATACCTTGACATAACCTTTGGCAACAACAATACTTCAAAACCCAGGTTTTGCTTTTTTCTTTAGGTCCTTTACATACACTTTACATTACGCATTTTTCATATACATCACAGACCCCATCTTTATTGAACCCTATACTCATAAAATCATTCATTAAAACTACTTCACTACCTAACTACTTTTTTCATCTAAGCACGTACAGCACAGTCGGTAGGTTATAGTTCACACCGACCTTACTCATACAACACACACTTATTTACATACATTTACATACACTTCAATTTTAATTCATACCCTATAAAATTATAACCGTCAGCCCCTGTATTATTCTCAAACTGTGTCAAAAGCGCTACAAACCCACTGACTTGTTTGTTCACATGTGACACCTATTATAGTCTTATAGGCCTGCATCAAACACCATCCACACTTTACAGCGAACTCTATCACAAGTAGCTCCGTCCATCTCTTTGGCATGCGTCGTATTTCGATTCGTATCCTTTTTTAAGTCATTTTTCATGTATGTGACTTTTTATCGCCCACATACCTATGAAACAATTCTTTAAACATAATTTAAGTACATCAACTAATATTCTTAATATATTTTACTTATTTCATACATTCATTTCCTTTATGTCACTTAGGATGCTGCTCACCAACATCAGAGCTTTACAGCAGGAGTCCCCTCAGACCTTTATCATACTGAAAATAGACTTTTTACCCCCTCAAATAATTTTTCTGGTTCTGATCAGTCTTACCTACCAACAGAAATTGTCTGCTCTCTCAGGAACCTTATAATTTCTCACATCATCCCACATCAATTGCCCCTCTTATTTCGAGCAAGATTTAGAAGCTCAGGTTTTTTTGGTTACCAAGACACTTCCCTTCGAGGATAGTTTAATAGATTTAATTGTTACTAAAAGTCAGGGAGATAAAGAAATTGTCGGTTTAAAGAATTGCATCGCTAACGGGTGGCCAGAAAACAGAAATGAGTTGTGTCCTTTAATACGACCATATTATACTTTTAAGGACGACATAACAGTGAGCAGAGAGGATTTGTACATTAAATCTAACCAGATAATAATACTCAAGGATCTGAAGACATGCCTGTTAAGGAAAATTCACTATGGTCATCAAGGGATTGAGAGATGTAAGCAGCGAGCTCGAGAGGTGATGTTTTGGCCAGGAATGAATAACGAAATAGAAAATTACGTTCGAAACTGCTACGTCTGCGCACGATATCAGAATTCTAGCTGCAAAGAACCTATGTTGCCGCATGAGCTACCAATTAGCCCTTGGGAAAAGGTTGCTACAGATTTATTTTCTTTTTCAGGAAATTCATATTTATTAATTGTGGACTATTTTTCCAAATTTATTGAAGTTTGTAAATTGGAAAATACTTTAAGCCAGACGGTTATTCGATATATGAAATCAATTTTTTCCCGCCATGGAATACCTAGAGTAGTAATGTCTGACAACGGACCTCAGTTTAGTTCTGCTGACTTCAAGCATTTTTCGAGAGAATGGAATTTTGTTCATAAAACTAGCAGTCCGGAGTATCCTCAGTCTAACGGACTCGCAGAGAGATCTGTCCAGACTATAAAAAAAATGTTCAAAAAAGCGAAGATGGACAATTTAGACCCGTTTCTCTGTTTGCTTGAATTTCACAATACTCCACAAGGTGAACTGGATTCACCAAGCGAGATATTGTTTAGAAGAAAAGTAAGAGGAATACTGCCGATGACCTCGACTCAGGTGAATAACTATGAACCCTCAAAATGGAAGGCCGTATCGGAAGAGTTAGGAAAAAGACAGATGAGACAGAAAGTGTATTATGATAGAGGTGGGACTCGGCACTACAAAGCGAATCTAAATGAAGGTGACCTAGCGTTGGTGCAAAGAGGACCCACTTGGGACAGGTGCACTATCATAGAGAGAATGGCAAGACCGAATTCTTTCAGAATTAAATTAGAAAATGGAAGAATTGTGGAAAGAAACCGGCGATTTTTGAAACCGTTCGTTGGACAAGTGGAACGGGGAAGGAGGCTGGGAGAGCTGGCTTGGGACAGTGAAGAGGAGACGATGGATCCTGCCAGAGAGGGAGCTGGGAGTCAGCCTGCTTCAGGGTACTGCCTCCGAGATACGGCCACCCTCCGCAGACCGGACAGATACCAGCCATGAGAACTTGCTGTTTGTTCCATGTTATATTTTGTTGTTGTATTTCCATAATACTTGTTCTCTGTAGTTTTGAAAGGGAGATGTGATGAATATGTATAAACATATGTTATATTAGAATAAATCAGTTCTAGATTGACTGTCTACCTGTACGTATCATTACAGGGACCGCGTTCAATCCCCGTTAGGGCAAGTTATTTTTTTCCTTAAGTCGCATCTAGCAATCTATAAATTCTAGAAGCTTGGGAGCTCTAGTGGGCAAAGTAAGAAAATAGTGGCGTGGTTGGTGAGAGCTGGGGAAGTGATTCAAGCGAGAGATGACTTATAGGGGTTGAGCTGGGGAGGTACATTGGGTGAAGAGTGGTACATTGATTGTGATTCAAAGTTAACCACTCTAGTATAGGAAGACATCATAGTGACTGCTGTAATGTGATGAGGATCTGGGAGATGAAAATGTTTTGGGATGGGGCGATTGGCTATGCAAACTTGAGAAAAAAAGGTTTAAAGGACATCATTGATGTGGTGTGTAAGACTAGATAGAAATGAAAAATTAGAAGAAATGAGGATCTGTTCATAAGGATTGCATGACCTTGAGTTGGGAGAGCGGAAACTTACATATTTGGGGAAGTGGGGGCTCTCTTGTTAGGTCTCCTTCAACCCAGTTGAGCGCCCTCAAGGACTTTTTTTGGGAAGGGGGCATATTACAATACTGTGTCTATGCATAGGATGTAGCTGGGGAGGTACATTGTTATACTTACTCCATACCTCAGAGGAACCACTATGCTATACTTACTCCATACCTCAGAGGAACCACATTGCTATACGACCTCCATACCTCAGAGAAACCGCATTGCTATTCGACCTCCATACCTCAGTGGAAACACATTGCTATACGATCGCGGAAAATTATGAGAGAACAATGTGATGAATCAGTATAAAGAAGATATTAATATAGTAAGGATGACATGAAAAAATTTTGAGATGAGGGGCGATCGAAAATGAGCGAAAAGGCTAGAAACCGCTGAACCTTGGTTCTGCTAATAGAACACGCCCGGAGATTTATATACCTAGATTATCACCTCATTGACCAACCATGTCGCAATGGTCGCGGGGTTAGCGTATTGGCCTCTCAAGTCAAAGTAGACGGGTTCTCGATCCCCATAATAATAATAATAATAGCCTTTTTTTATTTCTTCTTTAGTATAATAATATAACAATAGTATTACTAGATATTTATATGAATTTGAAACTAGGCCCATCTTTGGGCATAGGCCTCTCCCATTTTCTTCCATGCACTCCTGTCCCAGGCCGATCTGTGCCAGAGACTCCCCACTGTCCTGTCCAGATCGTCCCGCCACCGCGCCAGTTGTCTTCCTCTTCTTCTCTTCAGGTATATCGGGTACCACTCTGTCATCCTCTTGGCCCATCTTCCTTCTTCCATCCTCGCCACATGTCCTGCCCATTTCCACTTTTGTTGCAGCACCACTTCCTTCACGTCCCGTACTCCTGTCTTTTTTCTTATTTCGGAGTTCCGTATTTTATCCTTTTTCTTAATTCCCAGCAAGCTTCTCTCGATTGCTCTTTGAGTAACATCAAAGCTCCTCAGCACATCTTGGGAGAGAGCCCAGGTTTGGGATCCATACGTTAGACAAGGAGTGATGCAGCAGTCGAACACCTTTTTCTTCAGGTCCATGGCCATTCTGCTTTTGAAGATATATTTGTAGGACCAATATTTCTTCCATCCAAGTGCGATTCGCCGATTTAATTCCTTTTTTAGGCCATTCTTGAATGAAAGTAGTTGTCCTAGGTAAACGGCTTCTTCAACCCAGTTTAACTTCTTCCCGTCCAGACTTATTTCTTCCGTTTTTCCATTTGCCAGAATGACTGTTTTTTGGAAGTTTCTTTCAAGTCCTGCCTTTTTCCCAGCATCATTCAGCTCACTCAGCATACTCGATAGCTCCTCTGGGGTATTAGCAAAAATAACGACGTCATCAGCAAATCGTAAGTTGGTAATTTTCGTTCCATTAATATTGACTCCGTATTTTTCCCAGTTGACATCTCGGTATACTTGCTCCAGTATGCAGTTGAATAGATCCGGTGACAGAGGGTCCCCTTGTTTTACTCCTCTTCCCAACTGGCATTTCTAGGGTTACTCTAGATTTGCTGTTCAGATATCAGTTTTTTATTATTTCTATCATTTTTTGGTTCACCCCTTGCCGCTCCAGACTTCTAAAGAGAAAATTGTGGTTGACTGAGTCAAAGGCCTTTGAGTAGTCGATGAAGGCCATGTAAATATCTTTTTGATATTCCTTACATTTCTCGATGAGCTGGTTCACTATGTGAAGGTTGTCTATGGTGGAGTAGCCTTTTCGAAATCCGGCTTGCTCAGGTGGTTGGTTTTCTAAAAGAGTTGGTTTTAATCTCATCTGAAGGGCTTTTGAAAATATTTTTCCTATAGCTGGCGTCAAGCTAATTGGCCTGTAATTTTTTAGATCTGAAATATTTCCTTTTTTATGTAACAGTATTATGTCAGAAAACCACCACTGTCTTGGTATCTTTCCGCTGTTTTTTACCTTGTTAAAAAGTTGGGTCATAAGAGGTACCATATCTTCTTTTGGTATTTTTAATAGTTCGTTGAAGATTTTATCTCGTCCAGGTGCTTTTTCTGTTTTCAGTGCTTTTGTTATTGACATTATTTCTTCCTCCAGAAAGTCTGGAAATATTTCTTCCTTAGTTGGAGTTGAGCTGGATTTCCAGGAGTTCGCTTCTGTAAAGTTGCGTGTAGAATTTTGTGGCTACCTCCAGAATGTCTTCCCGTTTTATTCTTGTGACTCCATCTTTTCCCTGTAGACCTGTGATCCAGGACCTTCCAGGTGCCAGCATCTTCTTGGCCTTCTTTACTCCCACGCTCCTCTGGATTACCTCTTCTACCACTCGGTGGTCATTTCCCTCAACAGTAGAGAATATATGGGAGAGCTGCCCCCGCCACATCGGTGGCACCGGTGGCACCTCCCCCCACCCCTGTGTGGCACCCGTCTGAGGCTCCCCTGTGAGGCTCCCACTGCGCACCATCTATTCCCATGGCTCGCGCAGCTCAACCTATGATGTACTTCCCCAGCTCAAACTATGATATACTTCCCCAGCTCAACATCTGAGCACCCCCACCTTCGGACTCTCACCCATTTTTTTTGCGTATGGAGAAAATATAGTTCATGACGTCACACCGACATGGTCAGACCTACCCTCTCTACCGGACATGCTGTCCCACCCTCTGCGGCACCCCCCACACACCGACATGTCCAGCCCTGAGGTATGGAGTAAGTTTTGACACTGCGGTTCCTCTGAGGTATGTAGAAATTATGATAATACGTATTACGACTAGAAATGTATACTAGTATTGATCAATTTATATAGTAACATTTGCGGTATCACACAAATTAATTTTAATTTCATTATAACATATATTTCTGTCCATGTTTTTCGGACGTATTTGGTACCGATGGAAAGCTAATAAAATAACCAATGTAAATATCGAAACGAGACTTTTCTAGCCCTCCTAGATCCATAGGTGATATACGGTCGTGGATTTCGACCTGGCGAAAAGCAGTTCATGCATGAGTGATGTGATTTGTTACCTTAAGTGATGAAAATAAACTTATGAACTGGTAGGGTATGTATCGCATCGTCCATTCCTGAGTGATGTGAGATTGAATCTGGCGTCTCCCCCTACCTGTCTAAGGGTGCTGAAACAATAAAGGAGTTTTTGTTTTCAGAATTATACATAAAGACAGCTTATATCCGTCATTTTAACAATGACTCATGTCCTATTTATAACGGTTGTACTGTGATTGGTCAATATAAGAAAGAACCTGATTGGTCGGAAGAAGAAGGATTCTGATTGGTTAAAGAGTTTGATAACAGATGCACATAACTACAGAGAACCAGTCATGGCGAAGCCAGTGTCAGCACAGCAACGCTTGGAGCAGTGGATGCAGAACCTTCAGGCAGTTAGAAGAGACTTGTGTATAATTGAGAAGAAGAGGCGAAAGGCCAAGAGAAAAGTGAGTCAATTGTGTTATTTAATTGAAAACCTAAACTTACATAATGAACGAAATTAGAAGATTACACAACATCCCACAATTCCATACATTTTCTGTTATATTTCCAACTGTACCCATTACCGACCCTAAAGCTCACCTATGGGTGGCCTGTAATGCAGCAATAGAAGATTTATATGCGTTCTCGGACACGTACACATACCAGAGAAGTAGGGACGGATACATGCATTATATACAATGTCCCTGGTCAAACCCTGAGTGCACATGCGGACCGGACACATGTATTTGCTCTTACATATCAGGGAGGCTGGTGAAGATTGTACGTTTATTAGAGAGGATATTCGACGAGGAAATCAGTATTCCTCGCAACACCGAGCAACATGGACCTGAAGACACTTTACAGTCTCTACAGTCAGATGAAGATTAGTCTCATTGAAAATATCAACTGGAGAGCTGAAGAGCTAACAGATGAGATGATCGAGGAGTTTGAAGATAATATCAATTGGGGAATTATATCAGAATTTGGACACATAAGTGAAGATACACTTCACAAGTATGTAGATAAGTTAGACTGGCATAAAGTGTGTGGATATCAAACACTTTCAGAAGAATTTATAATTAACCATAAGGAGTACATGGACTGGGAACGTATTTCATGTAAGCAGAAATTAAGTGAAGACTTCATGCGGTTGTTTGCGGATAAACTTGACTGGAACCTGTTATGCAGATGTCAAACATTAAGTGAACAGTTTATTAGAGATCATTCCAACCTAGTGGACTGGGATGAGATTATCAAACATCAAGAACTTGGAATATATTTTATAGTGGAATTTAAAGATATGTTTGATTGGAACAATGTACTATGTAGTCAACCTTATACATTACAAGAATATGTATCATATTTAATGTGAAATAAAAAACATTTTCAAAGTATACTTATTTTATTATTCCTCTTATGATCTTATATATAAGGTACATACATGTATAGGTATCAGTCATATATGAAACGTAGAAGGAGTCAGACCAGTGGTGGTGGAATAATCGATTGGGCAGTCGATCATTTACCGTTTGAAGCCCATCTTCCAGGATATTCTTTCTGCGGTCCTGGCACACACTTACAAAACCGACTTAGGAGAGGGGATAGGGGTATAAACAAACTTGATGAAGCGTGTAGGAAACACGACATTTTTTACTCAAAGCACAAAGATAGTAAGGAGAGATCAGTTGCAGATCAACAATTGGCGGACGAGGCTTGGGAACGTGTTAAAGCAAGTGATTCTAGTTTGGGTGAGAGAGCAGCAGCGTGGGCGGTAACAAACTCAATGAAGGTTAAATCGAAATTGGGTGGGGGGTGTAATTTTAGGGGGGTGTTGAAGGTTTTACGAGGGGCGATTAAGAAAAAAGGGTGGGGGTTACATAAGAAGGTACGTGAAGCTGTGTTAGCGGCACGAAAATATTTTAAAAATAAGAAAATTAAAATTCCTAGAGTCTTACCATTTCCAAAACGGGGTGGTGCTCTACCATTAATTCCACTATTCGCAGCCTTAAGTGCCCTAGGCTCTCTTGCATCTGGAGCCACAAATATTGTGAAGGCAATGAATGAAGCTAGACAGAAAAGAGAGCAATTAAAACAAGGAGACCAATTGAAAATTGGAGAGGGGGTGTACTTAAAACGTCACAAAAAAGGTTATGGGTTGTTCCTAGCTCCGTACCCTGCTAAACCTAGACAATACGACGGTGGGGCCATAAATAAAAAAAAAAAAACGCCGAAATTTATAAGTCAGTTACCAAACAGGGCATTGACAAACACGGAACTACTGAAGGTAGGTCGTAAGCATATTAAACATTTTAGAGGAGTATACATGAGAGATAGACTACCTCATAGACCTAGACTAAATGAAAGCCTAATATTAAATTTAGATGAACAAGCTAACTTGGGGACGCATTGGGTTTGTGTATTCAAGCGTGGTACAGATATATTTTATTTCGACAGTTTTGGGAATTTACAACCTCCATTAGAAGTTATAAAATATTATAAGGGATATAATATCATTTACAACAGCGCTAGATATCAGTCGTTCAACAGCACTAATTGCGGACACTTGTGTCTACTTTTTTTGTACTATAACCAAACATTATGAGTTTTACAATGATTGTAGAAGGTGACACATCTGAAATATCAGCATCCTATTTCTCTCCAATCGTCTTGGACACTAAAAAGGCCTGGTAAATCGGACTTTTATCATTGGATACATACAACTCTATTCCAAACATTGTTCAGGGGGTTAATAATGAAATAGTAATTATACCAAGTGATACAAAACCGACACCCAAAAAAACTATAACAGAATTAGTAACTATACCAACGGATGGAAAACCTCTTCCTAAAAAGGTGATAACCCCTAAAACATCTCAGGGTGAATCCGAGGTTCAGGCAACATTTACAATAAAACTCCCCCAAAACCCTATAACAGTTAAATTACCACAGGGTGCATATGAGGTTTCACAAATCAATGTAACATTGAAAGAAATATTAGAACATAAACATAGTGTAGGACAAATGCCTTATAAACCTATTATAGATATAACGAGTAACACGAGTACAAAATTATGCTCTATCAAAAGTAATTATGACATTGATTTTACACAAGCGCGTAGTATAGGAACAGTGTTGGGGTTCAGATCATATATTAAGTCATCAGAGGGGCGACACTGGTCATCTGAAGAAGTACGTATATCGCCCATTAGTCTTATACAATTGGAGTGTAGTCTGGCTAAGGGGTCCTATAAAAACGGGAAACCAACACACAATATATTTCAGTTTATTCCCGACGTTCCACCGGGGTACAAGCTTAGTATTAATCCGCGAAATATCATATACCACCCATTAAACACATTATATATTGATAACATAACAGTTCGTTTAGTCGACCAAGACGAAAAACTAGTAGATTTTAGTGGTGAGAATATTTCTATTCGACTACACATTAAGGAATGGGCCTAATTATAAAAACAGGGGTAGGTATAGTTCAGGGTCGCATTAGGAAAACAGCAGCGCAACGGTTAACACATACAAACGCTCTCTTCTTACAATGGCTAGGCCTGATAGTTAAACAAGATGTTAGAGGTTGAAGGTGTATTTGAGACTGAAGAATCTATAACCAAATATGAACTACAATCACATCAGTCCTATTCAACACTAACATTCAACAATCTGGATGAAATCAAGATTGCAATAAACCAACAAAATGTATTAACATTACCATCAGAAAGTTCAATCTACATTGAGGGGAAGATGACTGGAAATACAGTACATTTTATAAACAACTGTTGGGCATATCTCTTTCAAGAAGCAAAGTATACATTAGCAGGAACAGTAATTGAACAAGTACGCAATGTTGGTATCACAACATTAATGAGGGGTCTGTTAACATATGATGTATCGTCTGCAAATTCACTATCTCACGCCGGCTGGAAAGCGTCATTGGGAAATGTAGATATTAATGCTGACGGTTATTTCAACGCTATAATACCCCTTAAAAACATATTTAGTTTCTGTTCAGACTACCGTAAGGTCATCATAAACACACCTCAAGAGATAAGCCTTGTCCGTACCAAAAATGACGTAGATGCCATTATAGGGGCTATAGACACAGATCAATTCACAGTTAATTTAACTAAGGTTACATGGTTAGTTCCACATATTACCGTTTCTGACCGGGAGAAATTACAAATTTATAAAATTATACAGAAAGGAGGGTTCATTAACGTTCCATTTCGTGTGTGGGAATTGTATGAAAAGCCCTCTATACCTGCTACTACAAACCAAAGTTGGACCGTGAAGACTAGTATTCAACTGGAAAAACCACGTTATGTTATTGTTGGCTTCCAAACTGACCGACGTAATAAGATAACGAAGAACATGTCCGAATTTGACCATTGTAACATTACGAACGTGCGTGTATTCCTAAATTCCGAGGTGTATCCAATGGAAAATATGAATATTGACTTCGATAGGGACCAATACGCACTGTTATTTAATCATTTTACGAAATTTAAACAAACGTATCATGGTGCACATGACCAGTCTTTCATTGACTTCAAACAGTTCAAGTCGATCGCACCACTAATTGTCATCGATTGTTCAAAGCAGGACGAGACTATTAAAACGGGAAATGTCGATGTCCGTATAGAAATACAAAGCTCGAAGAACTTCCCACCAGAAACTGTTGCCTATGCTATAATCATTCACGATAAATTCATACAGTATAACCCACAAAATAATATTGTCAAGACGTCATGAAGCTAGACCGAATCGACCTAAGCAGATTCGAACAGGGGAGTAAGTGGATCCGGCATAGCCCACTGTTTCCACATTCCTCAGTTCGTCTAATTATAACAGCTCCGTCAGGTAGCGGGAAAACAGACCTCCTACTAACACTTTTATTACATAGAAATGGTTTGAGGTTTGAAAACATTTATCTACTAACGGCAACATTAAATCAAGAAAAATACCAGATGTTAAGAAACGTTTTGAAGCTAGTACCAGAAATTAAACTTTTCATGTATACGAAAAGTGAAGAAATACCACCACCACAGGAAATGAGACGTAATTCTATATTCATAGCAGATGATGTCATCAACCAGCCTCAAGAGCGTATACGAGACGTTTTTGCCTATGGACGTCACTACAACATAGATATAATCTATTTGGTACAGTCTTGGAGTCGGTTACCGAAGCATTTGTTGAGGGACAATGCCAACTTATTTGTGTTATTCAAACAGGATATGAAGAATTTGAAGAACTTTCACAGAGACATTATTGCAAGTGACATTTGTTTTAATGATTTTCAAAAATTATGTATGCATTGTTGGAGGAAGCCATATGGCTATATTGTAATCAATCTAGAAGCTCCATTTAATAACGGTCGTATCAAATGCGGCTTTGATGAACGTCTTGTAATATGATACAATAAAAGATTCATTATTTTGAAAAATTGTTATCATGTACCCCCCCTCCCTATATACATATAATGTAAGTTCAAAAGGACTTTAGTATACATCACAGCATGTACCTATTAACATCTATTTTCCTTTTAGCCCTAGTAGAGGCGGACCCGTTGGTCTATCTAGCCCACTATGGTTATCTACCAGAAGGTAGTCTTATGTCAAATGACTCAATAACTGAGGCTATTATACGTTTTCAAGAGATGTACAATCTACAAATAGATGGAACATTTAATAATGAAACAGTAGAGTTCATGAAAGTACCTAGATGTGGGGTGAAAGATGTATTAGATTACAGTGTTACCCGAGAAAAGTGGACTAAACCAACACTTAGGTGGTATTTTATGAAAGCAACACCTGACATGATCAATATAACCAAACAAGCCTTTCAAATGTGGGAGGACCAGACAAACATTCGTTTTATTCAGAATGTCCTTCCGTTCCCCCCTGATATTCTCATCACACTACAAAAATTATCCCATATTTTCCGAATATCTAATACTCCATGTCCATACAAGCTCGACGGTCGTGGTCGTGTTTTAGCACATGCCTATTTCCCTTCACATACTAATACCCCCATAGAAATTCATATAGATGCTGACGAAAAGTGGACATTACAACAATCAGATACTAGTACATATATGCTACCTACATTAGTTCATGAAATTGGTCATACGCTGGGAATTAGGCATTCTGACAAGCCTGATTCCGTTATGTTCCCAGCCTTCAATACACTTAATATTAACTTAACAACGGACGATATAGAAGCCATACAATCATTATATGGTTTAAAAGACGATACAACAATTGACTATGAAGAACCAACCAAAATGACAACAGAGCTAATAGAACCTGCTGAGGAATACCAACAGCCACCTGAATTGTGTTCGCTTAAAAGTAACCTATTATTCGCCGTTTTAGGAAATAGATTTTATATTTTTCATGGACTATGGACGTGGTCGTTTTCATGGGATGAAATTTTACAAGTGGATCCTGAAGCAAACATTCAAAAACCAGTATTGCTTACAGACGAATTACCCTTCCTCAGAAGGGGAGTTCGTAATATCACTACTATATACCAACGCCCCTCCGGTGAAGTGGTATTTGTTGCAGATAGAAAACTATATATGATGAAATTCCCCGAGTTAACATTAATACCAGGGTTCCCACAACCAACAACAAGTATTACAAATGGTGTTATTCGTGGAATATTAAATACGTATAGAGGTATAACCATTGTAATTAAAGAAAGTACATATATATTAGAAGCATCTGAGAACCCGAACGTATGGTCAGGGAACATGCAGATATTTACAGAAAAAAAATATCATGATGTCTTATCAATATATCCATTCATCCCCCTTCACGTCATAAAGAACCTTAACTCTATTTTTCGCTATATTAATGGTAATTTATTTTTCTTTTATAATGATAGTAGATTTTATTATGAAATGAACGAATTCACAAAACGAGTGGTAAAAGTAGGTGTAACAAACCTTAGAGATATGTTTAATATACCATGCCCGGACTCATGATAAGGGAATTATTGAAAGAGTAATCGATAAGCTTAGCAAGTTAATATAAACCCTGTATAGCTCCATTCTACAACATTACGCACGATGGCCTTGACACAGGAAGCAGTGAATATAAAACGTGAACTGGTTAAGTTAGGCGATGACTTGAGAAAAAAATACACAGGGTACAAACGGGAGATTGAAGAGCAAGAAACATTTCTTTCAAAAACATTTAGACCAATAACCGATACAATAAAAGAATCAAAGAAAGTTGAACCATCAATTGTAAGCGCTCCTACCAAAATAGAGATTAAGAAGGAGCCACCCCAGTCAGACCTAGAATATTATACCGAATTATTAAAAAGAGGTGAAAAAACCAAGCTTGATACAGTATATGGGGTACGGTACAACGAGTTCAAAGACATATTTGAAATTGGAGATTCCCCCATAGATATAACTGAGGATACACTTCAGGTGGGGGGCACTCAATACTATACAACTCCGGGGCTTATTTCCCTACTATTTCTAAAACGACCTCAAATGTATTCTAAGGAAGATTTGGAAAATTACAAAAATATTGTCGATAGCACAAACAGTCACAGAATTGGATATGACCGCCTGGGAGCCATAAACCGTCGCGCTAGGTCAATGAAGTATAAGCATATTATTGAACAACTATTTCCTAAGAGAGGGGGAAGTTTGATTCGAAGTATTAAGGAGCCTCTTAATGTTAATTATACAGACATTAATCAAGTAGTGAATCGCTTACGATTACTAATAGCATCCCAATCAGCTGGCCATTCAAACCATGACATGGAAGTAACCGCTTTAATTGACAAGTTACGTGACGCTGACGTCATTTACTAATACGCATCCAACGAACCAACATTTCAAGATACTTCCTTTCAACACATGTATTTGATATAAACGGAAGAGTAATCAAAAACGTGGGTACTCCATTATCCTCAAAAGACGCTACTAACAAAAGCTACGTTGATGCGCTTGTCTCTGGTATAAAAGGGACTATTAAAACTGATTGTCTTATTGGGGGCTTACACTCCTTTGACTGTAAGCAGAAACGTCTGACTAATATTAAGTCTCCTGAGGGTGATAACGACGCTGTTACACTTGGGTACCTAAAATCATACCTCGCTTACAAACTTAATACAACAAGTGTCATCCCGAAGGTTTTAGGTGACGATGTCCGAAATAAAGACTAAAGTTATAAATGAAATATACGCTCCTGCTAGAAAACACTTCAAACGGAGAAAATACATCTTGAAGGGACTTTGTGACCTTCTTCAAGTAGACCTGATGGATACGACAAACCTTAAAAAATATAACAAAGGTCATCGATTCATCCTAATAGCTATCGACGCCTTTTCAAAAATGGCTTATGCCGAACCTCTGAAAGCGAAGACTTCTGATGCTGTTGTACATGGAATGGAGAAAATTCTACAAGAGGTCGCTTGTACGCCTAAAATGTTGCAGTCTGATAGGGGGAAAGAATTCATTAATTCAAAGTTTAAAACTCTGATGAAGAAGTACAATATTAAACAATACAGTACATTTTCATCAATAAAATGTGCACATGCAGAACGGTTTATTCGCACTCTACGTACCAGACTAATGAAAAACTTAAATTCGCGAGGAACGTTTGAATATTTGTCCGTTTTACAAGACATTATCGATGACTACAACAAAACTGTGCATTCAACAACTGGATACCGTCCAATAGATGTGAACAAATCAAATGAAGGTATCATTATGAAAAAAATACAACAATTACCGACCAAGTATCCCAAGATGTTACCCGTTGGGACAACGGTTCGCATTTCAAAACATCGGACAATCTTCACGAGAGGCTATTATCCGTCCTGGACAACCGAATTATTCAAGATATTGACTGTTCAGAGAACCCATCCTCCTTCATATATTCTACAAGACTTAAATGGAACAATCATTTCAGGAGCCTTCTATCGAGAAGAACTTAAACCTACAGACATTACTGATGTATATTTAGTTGAACAAGTGTTAAAGCGGAAAGGAAACAAGTTGTATGTAAAATACCTTGGTTTTGAGAAGCCAGAATGGTTGTCTGTAAAAGATTTACTTGAATAAATACATTAATATAAATTACTTGTTTTTGTATTTATCTTTCCTTGTGTTATCAATCCTTTATCTGTATATGGTAGGATATTGTGGTAAGATCATATCGGGTGTACTGTGGTAACCCTGAAGAGATAGAACCAGGGCTGGAATCATGGGATGTTGATTCATGCAAGCGGGTTAATAGCTTATCTCCCTTTTTTCTCTCAACGCCTATTGGCTAGCTATTTTACTAAGCTGAGGTATATAAACAGGACCATAAACTGTGGACACTTCACTCTATCTCCAGTGTACGAACTTGAGCTAACACTCCCCTCGCCAGAACTCCACTCGCTTCTTCAGAACACAAACATGTAAGTACTATACTTGAATATTTAAAACTTATTAGATAATATTTATTTTCCTAAATACATACCTCTATAGTAATCACTAATACGGAACTGTAGCCCGCAAAACCCTCTGCTCCTCGCAGACAACTGAACACCTACATATCCTATAATCAGAATAATGTATTAATATCACACATTATATTGTACCACATAAGGATCATATATATATAACCTTTAACGCAAACCTGGCTATATTATCAAATATTATAACAATTATATATTATGTTATAATTTCAGGAACTGTTCAAAGTGCAACCGGTCCTTCAACAATCTGAGATCTGTCAGAAGACACGAGCGAAACTGTGGTGTTACTCACCTATGCATCTACTGCGAACGACCCTTCTCACGCCCCGACAGTAAACATCGTCATGAGGTCAAATGCACTGATACTTTTTTACAGCTGGCCTCGATGATCTGTCTTCACTGTGCTACATCATTTAAAACAGCTGCTGAGTGCACTCAACATGTTACTATGTATCACTCTTCACCTGCTGGACGATCACAGGTGTGTAGTAAATGTGGAGTCAGTTTTAACAAAACTAGTAATTTATTAAGACATGAGGAGATATGTGGCGTTCTTTTTGTTGGATATTGTAAACACTGCAATACAGTGTTTACTAATCCCTTTAATTTACAAGCACATGAAAGTGCGTGTGACGAGCCACCTGTAAAACGTATTAGGGGGGAACCAAATAAGCAAACATTATTATCGTTACCACAGGGGCAAATACACATTAACCAATACGAGTCCGCTTTTCAGAACCGCCTTAGATCATATTTTATACGTTCAGATGAGAATCTTGATATGAATACATTTTTGGAGTCAATTAGGGATAAATTACACAATCTGATAAAAACAGAATTCGATCGAACTGGTCCCTATGTTTTCAATATATTTGTAGATGCAGTAATGACAAACATACATAATGAGGAGCTAGATGCGGCGTTTAAAACGAAAAATGGAGTAGTCGTGGCTGAGACTGACATACATACATTACTAGATAAAGCATTTCAAAAAGTATTAAAAGAACTGTCTGAGACACAGTTAAAGAAATCGGGCTGGACACTTCATACCGTTCAGGGGCTTAGGCTTCGACTTAGTAAGTATAAACCACTTAAGGGTAGTACATATATCCCGCTCCCTAAAAAGATACAAGCCCGGAGAGCTTGTGTAAATGTCGAAAATACCGATCAACGTTGTTTCATGTATTCTATACTGGCTAAATTTGTTGAAAATCATCCTGAGCGTGTGACAAACTATAAAAATTTGGAGCACAAGTATGATTTCTCTGTCATTTCTTTCCCAACTCCGCTTAATGATATCAAAAAATTTGAAAAATCAAACAATATTTCCGTAAATGTTTTTGGTCTTGATGAGAAGTATGGAAATGTATATCCACTCAAAATAGTTGAAACGGAGAAACCAAATCATTTCGATTTGTTACTCTTGGATAATGGAAATATCCAGCATTATGTCTATATTAAAAATTTTGAAAGACTAGTACGGTCACAAATTACTAAGCATAATGGACAAATTATCATCTGTAAGCGCTGCTTTCAGCACTACACCATTAGTAATCAGGGGGTTGATAGGATGGAGGTACATAAGCAATTATGTGATAAGAAAGCTCCGGTTAGAGTTGAAATGCCAAATAAGAGACAGTTTGTTAAATTTGAACACGTTGAACGTGGTATCCGAACCCCATTTGTAATATATTACGATTTCGAATGTATTTTAGAACCAATCGACCATTGCAATCCAAATCCTGCTTCATCGTTCACTGTCCCATATCAAAAGCATGAAGCTATGTCTTTCTGTTGCTATTTGAAATTTCCTGACTCTTTCCTAAATGTCGCAAAACAGTATAATCTACCTTTAGAACCGTATCTATACCGTGGTCCTGAAGCTCCAAAGAAATTCCTTCTATATGTAAAATCGTTAGCTCTCAAAATTTCTAAAATATATAAGTTAAAAACACCGATGCTCCCTTTGTCTAGTGTCCAACAAGTGGCGTTTGATTCATGTACCGATTGTTACATGTGTAATAAACAGTTTCTTGACACAGACATACGGGTGCGTGACCACTGTCATATTACCGGTGAATTTAGGGGGGCAGCACATCAGACCTGTAATTTACGCTATCAACCTCCTAATTATTTACCGCTTTTGGCACACAACTCTTCATCATATGACAATCATTTACTGATACGTGAGCTGGGTTATGATGCTAACAGGATAGACTTAATTCCTAATACTGAGGAAAAGTATATATCTTTTATCAAATACGTAGACCCCGATTTCTCCCTACGATTCATAGACACATTTCGATTTATGGCGAGTAGTTTGGACAGTCTGGTTAGAAATCTACCCGATGTCCCTGAGTTAAAGAAATTTTTCTCAGCGGACAAGGTCCCCCTCCTTACACGTAAAGGCGTCTTCCCGTACGATTATGTAACTTCGTGGGATCGTTTGAATGAGACGACTCTACCACCACAGTCAGCGTTTTACAGTCAGTTAAAGCACTGTGGGGTTTCGGATGAAGACTATCAACATGCGCAAAACGTATGGCGGCAGTTTAACTGCTCCACCCTCGGGGAATTTAGCGACACCTATCTACTAACAGACGTAATTCTTCTCGGATCGGTGTTCGAACATTTTCGCAATATAACACTCCAAACACATAAGTTAGACCCCTGTCAATATTATACATTACCCGGCCTATCTTGGGACGCCATGCTTCGTTACACTGATGTCACATTAGAGCTTTTACTAGACTATAACATGATATTAATGAATGAGTCAGGTATACGTGGCGGTATATGTCAGGCGTCGCATAGGTATGTAAAAGCTAATAACAAGTATATGACAGATTATAATCCTAGTAAAGAGTCAAGTTTCATATCTTACGTAGACTGTAACAATCTTTATGGTGATGCGATGGGGAAAAGCTTGCCTTATGGTGGTTTTGAATGGGTCCCTCCAGATGATGTCAATTTGGATGCGTGTACTGCCGACGATCCGCACGGCTTCATTTTAGACGTTGATCTCATTTATCCTGAACCCCTCCATCCTCTGCACAATACGCTCCCGTTCCTAGCAGAGAACATAATAGTTGATGGAGTCACCAAATTAGTTCCCCACCTAAAAAAAAGAGAGAATTATGTTGTCCATTACATGGCTCTGAAACAAGCGTTAAGTCATGGTCTGAAAATAGAAAAAATAAATAGAGTGTTACGTTTTAAACAATCACGGTGGTTAGAACCATATATAAACTTAAATACCCGTCTAAGAACAGCCGCCACTAATGCCTTTGAGAAGGATCTATATAAACTGTTTAACAATTCAATATATGGTAAAACTATGGAGAACATAAGAAATAGAAAACGGTTACGTTTAGAAACTCAAACAAAATTTATTGAAAAATTAATTTCACGCCCCGACTTTCTGGATAGAACTATTTATACTGAAAACATGGCCGCAATTCATTTAAGAAAAGATCACTTAACATTTGATAAACCGATATACGTAGGTCAAGCAATCTTAGATTTGTCTAAAGTCGTTATGTATGAGTTCCACTACGATGTTATGCTACCGAAATACGGACCTGACCGTCTCCTGTTATGTTATATGGATACTGACAGCTTTATATATAAAATAATTACAGAGGACATATATTCTGATATGCTAGAAATGATGGAATTTTTCGATACTTCAGATTATCCCATTAACCACAAATGTTTTTCATTGAAAAATAAAAAAGTTATAGGAAAGTTCAAAGATGAGGCTTTAGGTAAAATTATAACAGACTTTATTGCATTAAGGGCAAAAATGTATGCTATGTTAATTGGTGGTGAGGAAAAAAAGCGTGCTAAGGGTATACAGACGGCTGCCTTAAATAAATATATAACTTTTAAAGATTATTTAGATTGTTTAACATCCTCTTCGACAATGTTTACCGAGGTGCATAGGATACATTCTTCAAAACACTTAATGTACACAGTAAAAACAAATAAGTTGTCTTTATCTCCAAATGATAATAAGCGTATTATTTTGGCCGATGGTGTGTCAACACTTTCAATAGGACATAAAGATGTCATTTTGTAATTCTATGTTTATGAAATGCTAAGTATATATATTTAAATGCTATGTAATATACCCCAGTAGTTTTTAAGGATTAAGATTTATGTAAAGTGTAGCCTTGTTTTTTTTTTTCTTTAGGTCCTTCATTACGTATTTTCATCATAAGATAACATTGTTGGATAATAAATAAAAAGATATATATTATATATTTTTTAAGAATTTATTATTATGTAAAAATATAACTGAATATAATTGTTTTTAAGATAGTACTTATGTGAAATATAAAATTTTTATTAAGAATAATACTGACCTATACGTACACAATGTTACTTTAAAATTGCTTTTATTATGTAAAAATATAACTGTATATTAATGTTTTAAGATAAAACTAAACTGTTCAAAAAATTGTTTATAGAAATTAAAGTTAATATATTTAAGTATTTTCTATTTTGATTTAACCCTTCTCACTAAATAAGTAGTGTAAGACTAGATGAAAATATTAGAAGAAAATGTTCCTAATAAGTGACTGTTGTTGGGGAGAGCGGAAACTTCTTTGGGTTAAGAGGGATGAAAAAAATTGGTCGAGTGGGGGCTCTCTGGTTACGTCTCGAAAAACCTAGTTGAGCGCCCTCAAGGAATTGTTTTGGTATAGGGGCGCATTGCTATACTTTGTCTATGCATAAGTGGTGTAGCTATGGAAGTACATTAATTTATTGGTAGGGGAGGCTGGCTGAGTGTACTTAGTAAATTTAAATAAACTCTAGAATTGATATTTCGTGAAACAGGACGTGCATCCGGTAGATATGACGCTCCGTTCAGTCAAGACTTCGGGCCTCACATTTATATTTCATATTATTACTAAAAAACTATAATAATCATTACACATTTTTTAATACATACCCAATAATATATATGTGAAGAGTGGGAGGCTACTTTTTAAAAATAAATTATATATTATGTCCTATTAATGTCAAACTTTTTTAAAATTAAAAAAACATGAAATATATATATTAACGTTTAGTAATATATATTTCTATAACCAGCAGTTTACAACATTTTAATACGTAAAATGTATTTTAAAAAAAAGAAAAATTAATTGGTACATACTATCTATAAATATATAAAAGTCCTATCAAGAACGTTAAAAAGTTCTGTATTATTTAATAAACTGATTGGAAAAACAAATATATTTGCCAGGAAGGTCTGTAGTAAAACAGTAATATAAATGATATTAAATAAAATAATATAATTAAATATAACTTACATGTTTGATCTGCATAAGACGACATCAATGGAGGTCTGACTGGAGACTAGCCGGTGTCTTCATGGACCGCCATGGAGGGGGTGTAGGCTGTTTATCACTAGCCCACTTTCCTTGTTGTGATTAGTTGTCGCGTATATCACCTGTGGGTCTACTAGGGCTAGAAAAGTCTCGTTTCGATATTTACATTGGTTATTTTATTAGCTTTCCATCGGTACCAAATACGTCCGAAAAACATGGACAGAAATATATGTTATAATGAAATTAAAATTAATTTGTGTGATACCGCAAATGTTACTATATAAATTGATCAATACTAGTATACATTGCTAGTCGTAATACGTATTATCATAATTTCTACATACCTCAGAGGAACCGCAGTGTCAAAACTTACTCCATACCTCAGGGCTGGACATGTCGGTGTGTGGGGGGTGCCGCAGAGGGTGGGACAGCATGTCCGGTAGAGGGTAGGTCTGACCATGTCGGTGTGACGTCATGGACTATATTTTCTCCATACGCAAAAAAAATGGGTGAGAGTCCGAAGGTGGGGGTGCTCAGATGTTGAGCTGGGGAAGTACATCATAGTTTGAGCTGGGGAAGTACATCATAGGTTGAGCTGCGCGAGCCATGGGAAAAGCCATGGGTGCCACCGATGTGGCGGGGGCAGCTCTCCCATATATTCTCTACTCTCAACGTCCTTTCTTATATGATATTTGACCTTCTTACAGATGCTATTGTACTCTACCTTTTCTACCGCCGTTTTGTTCCTTTTTATTTTTAGCTTCTCCCTTTCCTTAATCATCTCGAGCGTCTCTCTACTTAGTTTTCCCTCCCTTCTGGCCTCTGGTGTAGCTGCCTTCCTCGCACTTTTTAGAATCATATTTTCTATTTGATCATAAAATTTCTGTTCGTCTGCTTCTATGTTTTCGATGTCTTCTATTCCCTTCCTTATTTCTTCTACATACGTTTGTTCATGCATTTGAGATGGTTTCGGGAAGTAGGTCTTATTTTGTTTATAGGGACGTTTCGGAATTGATATAATGGCTCTTAGTAGTCTATGCTCCGTTTGGAAAGAAAAATGGCCGGTTGCTTCTACATTTTGAAATATTGATGGGTTGGGGGATATTACAAAATCTATTTCATTTCTATGCTTGCCATTTGGAGACAGCCAGGTCCACCTCTTCCCTGCACGTTTTTTGAAAAGGGAGTTTATAATCTTAAGATTTAATTCTTGGCAGAATGCTATCATCTTCCTTCCTCTTTCATTACGCTTCCCATATCCGTAAGGGCCCATCACATGATTTTCTTCGGGTTCCCTTTTCCCTACCTGAGAGTTCATGTCTCCCATAACCACTAGTAAGTTTCTGTTATTCACAGTTATTTTATTTATTGTGTCTCTTAGTTGGTTATAGAAGTTGTCGCTATCTTCTTCACTTGACGTAGTGGTGGGAGCGTACACTTGGATTATAGTCATTTTTTTATTTTTTCCAATTTTAATGGCAAGCATACCAATTTTGTTGATATTCCCTGAAATTCTTCAATGTCTTTTTTGAGGTCATCATATATCATGAAACCAATTCCTTTCGTGCCATTTTCATTTCCAAAAGATAGAAGACTATATCCATTTTTTCTTGAAACTATTTTTTCTTCTTTCCTTCTAACTTCTGCCATTCCTAGAATTTTGATGTTGGTTTTTGAGAGTGCCTTCTCCATTTCTTCTATTCTCCATTCTGAAAGTAGAGTTCTAACATTTAGTGTTGCTATGTCAATTAACTTCTGATTTTTGGGGTAGTTTTGGTTTGTTGTTTTCTTTGTTGTTGCTGTGTATGGGAGGTGAAAGTCGTGATCCCCCTCGGTGACCGGCCTTTCTGGGGGATGTGGGTTCCTGGGTTTAGTTTCCTTTGCTTGTCATTTATCGATTTCGGTGAACTTGTTGTTGTTGGGTTTTGCAGTTAGACTCCCAAATGAATTTGAGCGATCTCTAAAAGAATGTTCTAGTGTCTTGTTTCTATTCTTCGGAACCATAGCATCCTGCAAGACTTTGTTTCTTTTTGGGGTCTGCGCTGAGTGAGTTGCTTGGTTTGTAGAATCTTTTTGAGGCGACACACTTAAGTTTCTTTTATTGTTTTGAAATTTGTTTTTGTTTTCTTTAATTATTAGTCGATCGTATTTTAGGATCGCAAACTTGCCTTCCTTTCTTGCCTGAATTAGCTGATCTTTTAATTCTTTCCTTTTTTTAATTATTTCTTTAGGAAAATCTTCTGTTATGTAATATATCTGATCTTTAATTTTATATTTGTTTTTTAAAATTTATATTTTCTTCCTATGTGTTGTAAGTCCTATTAAAATTGGTCTGGTTCTATTTTCGATTGGTTTACCCAATCTTCTGATATAATCGATTTCTTCTTCTTTGAACGGAACGTTCAGTCTATCGTGAATTACATGTATGACAGATTCTACTAGGTCACCGTAAATGTTATTTTCAGTTAAACCGTGTATTATTATATTTCTTTTCCTCATTTCTCTTTCGAAAAAGTTGATTTTTTTCTCTTGTTCGTTAATTTTTCCATTTATTTCATTTGTAAATGTACAGAAATTATTTGTTATTCGTTCAGTGTGTTTTTCTAGATCTTTTCTAATTTCTTGTTTGAATTCATTTATGGCTGATAATATCTTTTCTAAACCTTCTTTTTCCATGTTGTTTTTTCTTTTGTAATTTTTGTTTCAATAAAGTGAATGGTGCTGTTATAAAAAAAGCTAGGTTATGTTTTTTCTTTTACCACCTTTTGATAACCGCCGTGATTGTGAGTAATTCTTCTTTTTTTCTTTTTGTTTCTTTAATTGTTACTTTCACGCAAAAGAAATGTTACTTGTACGTAAATTTGAAAAAAGATTGCTATGACTCACTCACCTTAGTTATCAATCCTGTCCTGTATTATTTTTGTGTTGTAGTTTTGATTTTCGATACTTCAATTTGTAGACCGTAATTAAATGATTTACTCTACCAAATTTGAAAACGATTTCTGTTGTAAAACTTAAGATTCCCATATTTAAAACTTGCACTGATATAGAGCTGTGTTATCACCTCAAAATCCAAGATGGAACTCCCTCGATCCCCGTAAGTACAAGTTATTTTTTTTATTAAGAAGCCGCACTAAATAAATATTACATTCTAGACGCTTGGGAGCGCTAGCGTGCTAATTATAATTTACTAATATTTAAATTTAAAAAAATCAAAGGATTGTGTGGGTCCGAAGGTGCGGGTGCTCAGGGGTTGAGCTGGGGAAGTACCTCTTAGGAAAAGCAGGTCTGGACATGTCGGTGTGACGTCATGGACTATATTTTCTCCATACACTTTGTAGAAAAAAATTAATGTCTGGTGGGTCCGAAGGTGGGGGTGTTCCGAGGTTGAGCTGGGGAAGTACATTCCAATGTAGATCATAGGTTGAGCTGCGCGAGCCATGGGAATAGATGGTGAGCAGTGGGGGCCTCAGAGGGGAGCCACAAGGGGGTGGGGGAAGGTGCCACCGATGTGGCGGGGGCAGGACCGGCTATTCTACTCTACTACCAGGCACCCGTAATCGAAATGGGGAAAGATGAGGAAGGATACGAGGAGTTGCCGGGAACTTTGTGAAAGAGAGTGACGGGAACGTTTAAATTGTGCTAGGGATTGAAAGGATTTCCGGGAAATGTAGGATAGGTGTTCTTTCCAGGAAAGAGATTGGTCTAGGATGATACCCAGGTTTTTGACTCTCGTCGAGTAGTTAATATTGGTGTCGTCCAGCTTTAAGTGAGGGGGGTCGAGTAAGTTACTGAGGAGCTTCTTGTTGCCTAAATTGCTTGAGTCTTGTCGGGATTAAGGAAGAGTTTGTTCTGTTTGGCCCAGGATGATATCGAATTGATATCATCTGATACCTGAGAAAAAGCAAGGAGAAAGTTGGAGGGGTGAAAGGATAGATAAACTTGACGGACTGAGAACGGCCTGCAAGATAGGACTGGAGCCAGAGAAGGACGCTATTGGATAGAGGGAGACTGGCTAGCTTGGAGAGGAGGATGGAATGGTCCACGGAGTCGAAGGCTTTGGAAAAGTCGAACAGTACAGGAGGGTCAGTTGTCTGTTGTCGATGGCGTGTCTGAAGTCTTCTGTTAGTTTCAGTAAGGCAGTTTGAGTCCCATACCCGGGTCGAAAACCAGATTGGAAATGGTCCAAAAGGTTTTCGGCAAGAAGTATTTCTGAACATTGGGAGTGAACTATGCGTTCTAAAGGTTTGGATGAGGAGCACAGGAGAGAAACTGGGCGAAAGTCTTTCGGAGCTTCAGGATTAGGGACCTTGTTGAGAGGGAGTACAAAGGCTTCTTTCCAGGCGGAAGGGAAGGTAGTTTTGTAGGAAGAAATTATAAATATGAAGAAGGATGGGGAATATGACTGGTAGGCAAGCTTTAAGGAAGAGGAGGGGGATGCCATCAGGGCCAAGGGCATTAGAGCGACTGTTTAGGATTATCTGGAGGAGGGTGTCGGGATAAATATAAGAAAAGAAAAGTTTATTTGGATCGAAGGATTGTGGATTTACTCTTGGAGCTGGGGAAACAAGTGGGAAGTTAGGACGGGAAACAAAAAAAGAATTTAGAGTATCGGGAGAGAAAGTAGAGGGAGAAGGAGGGTTTTTGGGAGAACCTAACGAGAGCTTTCGATGAACTGCCCATCTTGACTTGGCGTTAGGTGCCTCCGCGATCAGGCTCAAAAAGTGCTGCGATTTGGCCGTCCTGATCATCGACTGAGCACGGTTTCGAAGAACTTTGAAGGAGGAGAAGTCAGCGTAAAACCTCCTTCTGACCGAGTCCCGCTCCTTCATTACTCTCCTGATCTCTGGGGTGATCCAAGGAGCGGGGGGGCGTTTGAGGAGAAATGCCTTCAGCGGGGCGTGCTTGTCGAGCAGCTCTAGCAAGAACTTGTTGAAGGTGGCCACCTCGTCTTCGATTGAAAGCAGATCGAAGATAACCTGCCAGTTCACTGCGTTAAGATCCTCTTGGAGCGTCTCGAAGGTAAGGGACTTGAGGTTTCGGAAATAAATGGGGCTAGAAGTAAGATGAGGAGATGCTATATCGTAGAATATTTGGATGAGGTCGTGAGCGGAAAGGAAGGGAACTGGCTGTTGAGAGTAGGAGCAAAGTTTCTGTTGGGAGTCCACCAGGTAGAGATCCAGCCAGGAATGGGAGGTGGGGGTGTGATGAGTCGGGGAGTAGGGAACTATGAAGAGGTTTAAGGAATAGCTGAGGATAAAGGAGTTTGGTGGAGCCTGTTTGCACTTCTAGGAAGAGGAATTCAACATGGGGAGAAGGAGAGGGAGAGGAGGAGGCACCTAGACGACGGCACTTGAGGCTGTGATGTACAAAAACAGCAACCCCACCGCCAGGTCTGTCCAGGCGGTCATTTCTAAAGAGGAGGTGGTCAGGAAGAGAGACGGCTGAGGAGGGGATCCAGGGCTTGAGCCAGGTCTCGGAGATAGCGACGATATGGAAGCTATTGGAAAGGAGGAAATCGGATAACTCATCGTGATGGGCTGGGAGGGACTGGGCGTTAACATGACAGCACTGAAGTGTACTATACATCATGGGAGAGGATGAAGAAGAACACAGGGAAAGTAGAGTGAAGAGGGAGAGAGGAAGTAAGGTGGTGGAGAGGAATTAGGAGAAAATAAAACATAAGATAAATTATATAAATATTTAAAAATGACCAAGACCAGGCATCACCCTCCATGTACAAGTGTGTGAAATAAAATAAAACTACAAATATAATAAAATTGAGGAGATAACGTAGGCGGATTGATGATAAATAAATAAGGTAAACAATAAAGATGAGAACAGTAATCAAAAAGAACTTATAAGAGATACCTAAGAAATAAGTCCAAATAAATTTGTAAAAGAGGGAAACTGAGCAAAAACTGAATTGGTGCATGCAGAGAAATAATTGATAATAAGCAGAGGTAAAAACACAAGTATAATAGAACGGTAAAAATTGAAGGAAAAGAGAGAAAACAGTATGAAATGAGTAAATATAGACAGGTAACAAGGAGAATAATGGGGGTAAGAGTAGAGATCCATTAAGAAAAATAAAAATAACAATATAAAAGACAAAAAAACGCAAAAAACAGATCCCAGCAAAAAATAATAATATCTTATATATATATAAATCTCGTGTCACAATGTTTGTCCGGGATAAATTCCGGAACTATTTAACCAATTTTTATGAAATTTGTCTTACTGTGTGTAATTTGGTCCAACTTAAAAGATAGGATAGTTTTCATCTCGATTTCTCGGCTTCTAACAGATGGCGGTGTAATTTAATTTAACGACAACACTTCAACATCTTTTGCTATCTAGGTTGTGTAAACAACCAGTAGATGGCACCGTGTTTAGATTTCTTGACGCTACAATCTATCCCACATCATATGTGTTTATGTTTACGACATAACCATTGTGTTTTTAATCCTTCGTATATCCGTTTTATAATTGTGCTGTGTATTATTATTTTTAATAATTCTAAAATTATTTAAAATTCTAAAACGCGTAAAAACACACGCGGTCCGTTAGTGATACACGGCTACGGTTGACCGGGCTAGACATGCCACTGGATGACGGGCTGATAATGATCCGAAGTTTCTCCAAATCTATTTTATGTGTAGTTGTGAAGAACGCGTGACAACTCGGTGCTAGTATAATTTCATCGAACAAGCAGAAGAGAGAGCAATTGTGTTATTGTTGGAAGATTTTTTCGAAAATCATAATCAACTTATTCAATTGTTTAAAAGAGTGTTACGACAATTAGGAAATGACAACTGTCAAATCGTCATCAAAGCCGACAACGGTTGTATGTATGACAAAGACGCAATTATTTTGACGACATGTTATCCAACCCGGATGCCACGGACGCCTCTAACACATACTTAAATTTCATGTGTGGGGAAACCATCAAATTTATTTGTGTTAGCAAAAGACGGGCTAACTAAAAATATTGTACACCAACTGGCACTTAAATAGATTAAAATATTTGAAAATAACGCTTTCTACCTCCTTTAGAAAATTGAATTATTATATTGTATTAATTCAGTATTTAATAAAATGTAAATCTAACAATTCTATGTTGGTTTGTTCTTAATTTTAATTCTTCGAAACTCTTTACCAATCACTTTTAAATGTTGGTGTAACGTTCCATTCTCGTTCCCATAGGTTTTAAGATCGGCTAAGATGTTTTTATCATTATTAGTTAATTTTAATTTGACAGTATTAAAAAGTTTGAAGTTAACTGTTTTAGCTGTAATTCAAAGTTAAAAGAGCCACAGCAACGCGTGGCCGGGACAGCTAGTATAATATAACATATAAAATAAACAGAAACCGAATGAAGGGCGGAGGCCAGGAAAAATTGTACAGGATAGAGTGATATCATAGCGTGGGTGAATGGAAGCTTTCGTAGAACCGTATGAGAACAATAATAAACAAGAGAACGAAAAGGAGTGGACCAGAGCAAAGAGGAGTGGAGGGGGGATAAGGCGGCGGGGAAGTGCGGGAGGGGGGAGGTGGTGGGGGTCAGTTGTGGAGCAGGAGTGAGAGGTTAGCATGGAAATAATAACTAAATAAACTGATGCAAGTCGGGAGGCTTAGTGTTCAAAACAACAGGGAGTCCTACATCCTTCCTCATGAGGACTTTGCCTCCATTCACCCAAACAAACTTCACCTTACCTGCCCTTTTAAGTTTCCTGGCCTCGGCGTACAGTTTTTTGTTATAAAGAGTCAGAGACTCATTAATATAAATCATATGGTTGGTGTTGTCCGTCCAGCCGAGATGCCGCGTACCAAAGTCCCGCTTGATTTTCTTCAAGCGTAGCACCTCGTCCCGGACGGATTGTCGCACGAACCGCACTATGACGACAGGAGGCTGGGGAGGGTCTTCCGTCGTTGGTCGGACCCGTTGTCTAAACGAGTAGTCTACGGCTTCGGGCGCCAATTTGAGTCCGTGTCCAACGCTGACCACTAAGCTCACTGGTGACTCACCTGGCTTCACCGGGATCCCCCTCATCTCCAGGATGTTCCTTCGACTGTCCTGATCCACCTTGTTGAGCCTGGTCTCGAGGTCAGTCACCTTTGAGCTCAGTGCCAGGTTGGTCCGCTCCAGCGCCCCATATTTTTCGCCCAGTGCAGCGAACTGTCCCTCTATGGACCCGAGTCTTCTCTCAACCTCGGTGTTAAGGCCGAAAGTGTAATAAACTGTATAAAGACAATGGGGTATATGTGGAGGGGGGTGACGCCATTTTGTGAGTGCATGCACTTTGTATAGTGGCCACTAGAGGTCATAGTGGCCATTGTAGTTGAGTTAACCTGACCGGTCAGTCGAGTAAAGTGCAGTCTGACTGTCTAAAGAGAAGTGCCCTCAGCCCTCCGCTGCACAACTCACCACCACCTCGACCAGTACCTGCCCTCAGCCCTTTGCTGCAAGTATTGGTCGTAGAAGACCTAGAAGACGGACCCTCAGCCCAGCCACACTGACGAGACATCACCTTGGCGTCTCCACATCACGACCGCCCACCTATCCCGGCCATTCATAGTATCATTTATTTTTCCATTTCTTAAATTTAATTAATCGTTTTTTGTTTTGTTTCCATTTGTTTAGTATTTTTTTCATTATTATACTTTTTTTTGTTAACCTATATACAGTCCACTTATTATTATTTTTTTTAAATTTACCTTTTATCAACTATGTTATTTATTTGCTTTAGGTAATAACATATGGTCCTCCGGGCCGGATGGCAATTCCCTTATTTGTAATAATTGATATTGGCGTAGTGAGTTGGCCGGCCGTGGTTAATATAATACTAATTAATTTATAATCCGTCTTAAATAACCTTGTTTGTTTATAATTAATTTTTTTCAACCTCTTTCTCTCTAGATATAATAGGTTAGGTTAGGTTAGGTTTTATGACTCATGCCCGGGCTTTAACTACGAGGTCATATCGCCTACTACCAGAGCGCTCTTTCGTCACTCTGGTGGACATGAGCCCGACTCTACTGTGGGAGTCCTAAATTTTGCCTACCCTAGATATAATATATATTTTTGAAAGACAGGTAACGAATCTGTTTTAGCGGAACTTATTGACGAATTAGAGGACTTGCATAGTGACATTTCGAACACCAAACAATTAGGACTAGCAGTCGCCACCGACAAAACCCAAATAAAAATATTTAAAGCTCGCCTTTCAAGAATTGATTCCAATTTTGAAAAATTTAATTCAATATTTTTTGAGGCAAAGCGAATTGCAAATTCTTTGAGCAAAAATTATGAATTACAATTAATATCGCGATTACGGAATGTGACCCGAGACTATTATTATGAGGCGTTATCGTTGGATATTGAGCCAGGGGATACGTCTTTGGGTCAGTCTGTCAGTTCGGGGCCTGGGAGGACCCAGGGTCCCAGATGCAAGTTACCCATCTTTCAAGGGGACTTAGCAACCTGCGCTTCCTTTAGAGACACTTATATCTCCTTAATCCACGGCAATAATGAAATATCGGATGTAGAAAAGTTTCACTATCTTAAAACATCGTTAAAGTGGGTAGCTTTACAAACTATCTCATCCATCCCTATAACATCCCAATATTATTCTCAGGCGTGGCAAACAGTCATGCAGAAGTATGATAACAAACGACTGCAGGCTACCCACTTTCTTACAAATATCTTTAACTTTAAGTCTTCATTCAAATCCAATTTATCATATTTAGAACAATTCTCAAATGTTGTTTTGGAAAGCGCACAAGCGTTTCAGGCGTTGAAACCTGAAGACGAGTCAGGTTTTATCATTTTAACGTACGTCCTGAAATTATTAGATCAAAAAACTAGGGAAAAGTTTGAAACTGAACATAATAAAATCGATTTACCCACTTTGCAAAATTTAATCGATTTTGTCCATCGACAAAGTGTATTTCTTCAGTCGGAGAACCTAACGTCGTGCGCGCCCTCTGCTTTCGCTTCTCCTTGCAAGTCCAACGAAAGTCATAAACAAATTTTCATGTCGACTGATGCCTCTGAGAGGTCCCAGTCTCCTTGTTCTTTGTGCAATGAAAAACATCGTTTGTACAGATGTAATACATTTTTATCCATGAGCCCATCTGAAAGATTTGCTCAAGTAAAACGTATAAGGCTTTGTTTTAATTGTCTTTCCCCCCATCATAACAGATCTAAGTGTTCATCGTCTGTGTGTCGGAAATGTAACAATCCACATCACTCTTTGCTTCACTTTCCTACAAAGAACACCTCTGTCACTAGAGATAAACCTGATCCTCAAATAGTCCCGCCGGCTAAACAATATCCCTCAGCTAGAGACGCAATTTTATCCTCATCGGTGCGGGGCGAACCTTGTGACCTTTTAGGTACCGCTGAGGCTAGAATCAAAGATTCGAATGGAGATTTTCAAATGGTAATAGATAGTGGGGCTCAAGGGTCTTTTATAACTTCGGCATGTGCCAAGAGGCTTGGCCTAAAACAGTACGTTAACTCGCAGATGTTGTGCGGATTCACCGATAGCCCGATCCGAGGTGGGAAATTGCAGGGGAATTGTATATTGGCCCCAAAAACCTCTTTTCAGCCCCAACTTGAAACCAAAGCTTTTCAGCCCCAACTTGAAACCAAAGCTGTAGTTATCCCTCAAATTACTTCAAAAATGCCCATGTCTCCTATACCTCGAGAGGTTCTGCATTACTTCGAAAATTATTTCCTTGCGGATTCATCTTTTGGGGACCCGGGTTATATTGATTTTCTGCTAGAAGCCGATTTGTTCAGTGAGATTTTCGTAGGAGAATCCATGTCTACTCCCACCGGTTATCCCAATGCTCTCAAAACGATCTTTGGTTGGGTTGTGGTAGACCCCATGGATAACCCCTTCACTACCTCCGGTAAGGTGGCAACGCTAATGGTAGTTAACCAAACCCCCACTCTAGACGCTATTTTAGAAAATTTTCGGGAAGTTAAGAATTTTTCCGGAGTTCAGGTCGCCAATCCGGACGAAGTTCAATGTGAGGAACACTTCGTCCAAACCCATAGTCGTGATCAAACGGATCGCTATGTCGTGCGTTTACCTTTCAAAAATGTAGATAATATAACGTTGGGAAATTCTCATCATACCGCACTGCATCGATTTCAAAATTTAGAATACCGCCTAAACAAGAGTCCTGATCTCAAAGTTGAGTACTCACAGTATTCCAAAATTATCTTGGGCTAAATTTCATGTCCCCTGCGACCAGCCCAGGTAAATATTTCCTTCCTCGCCATTGTGTTATAAAAGATAGCCCATCAACTAGGCTACGTATAGTATTTGATTCTTCCGCGCCTACTTTATCTGGGTCTTTAAATGATAAACTTCACTTAGGGCCAAAATTAAATTCAGACATTCGTGATATCATTCTCCATTTTAGTAAGTATCTCATCGCTCTGACAACCGATATTTGTCAGATGTATTTGCGAATTGTGGTTCACCCAGAGAACAGTACATATCAACATGCATTATACCGTTTTAAGTCTACTAAATCGGTGCAAGAATTTGAACTCAGCCGAGTAACTTTATTCCCATTTATTGACTTAGAGGGTGTCCTCAGGGTGGGCGGTCGCCATCCTATTTTGATGCCCTCTAAGGCACATTTTGTAAATTTATTAGTAGATCTTTACCACCAATCTTACCTTCATGCCGGCCCGCAACTGTTACATTCTTTGTTGCAACGGCAATATTGGATCATGTCGGGGAGTCGTGTTATACGTTCCCGAATTCATATATGCATTAAGTGTTGGAAACTTCGTGCTACGACAGCCACAGCCTTCATGGGAGATCTTCCGGCTTCCAGGTTTGAGCCGGTAAGAGTATTTATTAATGTGGGGGTAGATTTTGAAGGCCCTTTTTTAATTAAATCATCTGCACTTCGAGAAGTCAGCATAGTTAAAGCTTATCTTTCCTTGTTTGTGTGCATGAGCTCCAAGGCGGTGCATCTTGAGCTTGTGTCCCAACTTTCCGTTTTTGTCGTCTGAGGATTGCCCTTCATAACTCTTTCAGAGTCGCGGTGGCAGTTATTGAGTAGGAGCGTCCAGGATGTTTGGAATAGGTGGCGACACGAGTATCTAAATTGTCTTCAACAACGTGTTAAATGGCCAACTAGAAATTCAGAAATTAATGATTTGGTTTTATTACGCGAACCATATTGTCCGCCGCTTGTTTGGCCTACCGGGCGGGTAACGTATACTTACCCTGAAAAGGATGGGATCGTCAGGGTTGTTAAGGTAAAAACACCCAAAGGTGAATACGTCCGGCCAATCACTCAGTTAGTGCTACTGCCTATTACCTCTGATTAATGTATTTAAGTTTTGCATTGTATAGCTTCTCAGAATATTAAAATTTGTTGTAAATTTTGGTGGGCGGTTTGTTAAGGCCGAAAGTGTAATAAACTGTATAAAGACAATGGGGTATATGTGGAGAAGGGTGACGCCATTTTGTGAGTGCATGCACTTTGTATAGTGGCCACTAGAGGTCACGGTGGCCATTGTAGTTGAATTAACCTGACCGGTCAGTCGAGTCAAGTGCAGTCTGACTGTCTGAAGAGAAGTGCCCTCAGCCCTTTGCTGCACAACTCTTCACCACCTCGACCAGTACCTGCCCTTTCATTTGTTTAGTATTTTTTTCATTATTATACTTTTTTTCGTTAATATATACATTCCACTTATTATTATTTTTTTTAAATTTACCTTTTATCAACTATATTATTTATTTGCTTTAGGTAATAACACTCGGCGATGGCCTCCCCATTGGCGGTCACCACGTCGTGATGAGGTCACGCTGCTCATCCTGCATCTGGGTCACTCTGACAAGCAGCTCCTTGAGAAGGGAGTCTTCGGAACGTGCTTTCTGGGGGGTGTCAGGTCGCTCGTCGGTTGGCACCGCCCTTTTGGACGCCAAACATTGGGGGCAGCTCCACGACTTCTTTTGGGACTTCAGATATCAGATACTGCAAATCTGAGTCCTTAAGACCAGCACAAGACCCATGAAAGTTTCTCGAGCACACATGGCATTCAATGCCAGGGGCGTCGCGGGGTACGGTCAAACAACACTTTGCACATTTGCCCATTTTGAGGGGAAAAAAAAAAAAAAATATATATATATATATATTAAGAGGGGACAAGAGAAAAAAAGAGAGAAAAAAAAATAAATAAGAGATAAGAAATACGTAGGCGAGGGAAATAATGAAAATAAAAATAAAGGTATTTCACACAAGAATTAAATCAAACAGAGTAAATAAACTGAACACTGGGTGAAATAATTAGATAAAAAAAATGGAAATAAATACTTCAGACGGAGCGCACCAAGTAGGATGTATTCAGAACGAGAGCTGGACTGATACTGTTAATTTGGAGACCCGGTATGGAGGGAGAGAGACTGGTTCTCTGTCTATTAATTTTAATTTGTATGGTGATACTTTTGTAGGGCCTAAATCCCCTGAATGTGCGGCAAAAACGTCTCTAAATTCAAAGAGGAGGTCGAACGCCTTCTTATATTGTTCCTCCGTTAGCTCACATGTCCGGCTTTATCGGTTAAAATGGTTTTTTTTTTAGTCAGGCATACGATTCTGGTATCCAATTAACGTGTTATATACCACCCTCTGTGTTACTGAGGATATGTTCTGCACTTCTAACTCATCCGATATATTTGGGCAAGATGAATCTATTACCTGAATAGGACTGTCGTCAAAATATTCGTGATTTAAATTAATTTGCCCTGTAATATGAATTCCTTTAGTTAATTTATTTGTTAGTTGTAAATGTTTTCGGGTCAAAGGAGGAAGTATTATGTCATCTGTTGTCCTCAGCTCTAAATGTTTTGCATCAATTGACTTTTGTTTTGGTGTTAACGTCAACATTTCCTTTCTCTGGAATGTGACCAACTCTAAAATGTACACAGAGTGACCCAGTTGTGTAATCCAATACCGCTCCCCGCTGACTAAGAAAATCCTCTCCAAGAAGGGCCTAACAATTCAAATTTCTCGCTACGAAAAATCGTTGCGTTATTTTTATTATTGTTTCTATATGGCCCAACATTTCGACTGTCGAACTATTTGCAGCCATAGCTTTAATTGTTGTGTCTTTTGTAAAATTAAAATCTTGGTTATTTTTAAATGTGTCGTAATTTAAAATAGATACAGAAGCCCCAGTATCTATTAAAGTTCTAACTTTTAAACCAAATATTTCTGTCTCAATTGTAGAGCTGGACATGTTCACGGAATTAAATTCATATACTGTGTTAGGCCCAAAACGCCCCGTGTTAATTAGTTTTTTGAATAATTCCGACAGTTATTAGATATATGGCCTTGCTTCCCACATTTCTGGCAGAATGGCCGGTGAAAACTTCGGCAATCTCGGAAAAAATGTCCTGGTTTCATACAGAAATGACATGATGGGCGGGCGTTATGAGAATTACGGCTTGAATTATGGTAACCCGGTCCTCGTTCCCCAAACTGTCTGTTAGGACCCCTTAAATGTCCTCGATTATTTGCGTATCCCAGATTTCTTGCGTCCCTATCATTTCTATGTGAAAAATGTTGCTCCCTATTTTTCCCGTTTTGTCCAAAGTACCCCCTTTGTCGTTTATCTTGCTTATTGTTTGCTGTATCTACTTTCCCCGCGTTTAACTCTAGAATATTTACTTTCGCAATTAAATCTTTTATCTGTTTATTAACTCCCACCTTGCGGCGATCTTATAAGATTTTTCTTGCAATTTCTAAATTTTGTAAATTTGTTTTGAAACGTTCGTTCGAATTATCCCCAACCTGAACTTTCATAAGATATTGTTCATCTAACCCGTTTGTGATATGTTGAATTATATCGATCTCAGACATATTTGGATCTAACTTTTTGCACAAACCTTGAATTTGAGCTACATAATCTAAACAGGATTGATTTTCACCCTGCCTCATTGATTCAATTTTTAACTTTAAGTTATGATGAAATCTTGGATTCCTAAATTGGGTAAAAAAACTTGTCCTTAAATCTTCCCATGTGATGCCAGCTCTTAATGTGTCATAAAAAATCTTAGCTGTTCCTTTTAGATAAAAGGGTATCAGGGTAATTCTATCTTCTTTTTCCCAACCGTTTATGTGTGCTATTGCGTCAAATTCATCAAGATATGAGGATATACAATCCTCCGGTCCTCCCGCGAAAATAGAGGGAGTAAGCTTTGGTAAACGTTTTGTTGGCACCATGTTTCTAGGGGATTTATTTATAAATTCGTCGGGAGAAGTTTTTGTGTCGTCAAGAGAGATTTTCGCGTAATCTAATTCTTGTAAAGGAGTTTTTATGTCTTCAAAATCTAATTGAGCTTTCAGTTGGACCACGTTTTCTACACAATAATCCCTTAATCTTTTCCTCAAAATATTTGCATTATCTTCTACAGAAAAAACTAAATTTAAAATGTTTAGTAATTCAAGTACCTGTCGCTTTTGTAATGAATAAATCCAACTTGAGTAAAATTGCGTTTTCCCCTCCTCAGAGGTTGATATGTTCTGAAGGAACGTTTCCCGTAAAGACATCTATACCCGGAGAGATATGTGAGATAGCAGTCAATATAAATAGAAATTTAATCGTGAAAAATATGAGTTCTGAATTTAATAGTTCTCAAGAAGTTAAAAAAACGGCGCCTCCACTACTTGTGAAGGGTAGAAAAGGGCCTCGACCACTTGTGAAGAATTAGAATAAGGGGTAGCTCACTACTTGTGAATAATAAGAATAATGTCTTAACTTTAATTTAGGTATGGTGCTTCACTCACCAACCGGGATCTTATCTTTGTTACTTGTTAATTCTGGGGGGGGGGGGGGGGGGGGGTTCAAATGATAAAACAAATTAGGCTGTTGAATAACTTCTTAGAGAATGTATTTTAAATGTCAGAACTCACGACAGATAATAAGATATGACAAGAACAGTCTAACACTTGGAAACATAAACAATAGGATTGCGACTTACGACCAGCAGCAGAGAGAGAGAAGTCCACACGTCCGACCCAGGTTCCAGAATCTGACCACAACGCATCTCCTCATCGGTTTTTAACCTCTGGAAGCGGAAGTGTTTATCATAGTCAAATATCCGGTCAACACTCTTCATGTCACAATCGCGGTTCCTTGGCCGAGCCAATCGCAATAAACGGGGAACCAATATTTGATTTTCCTGAACTCTTTCGAGTTTTCTGACAAAGTCCCCTTCACCGCCTTCTCAAAATGTTATATTTGAGACAAAAAAAAAACATTTAAAATAATTTTATTGAATTATTATTAACAACCCCACCTATAATTATGAAAAAGAGGGGAGGAGAATATCATATAAAACACAGACAAGTACAAACAAAAGTATATATATTTAAGTAAAAAATATGTATACAATTAACATACAGTTCCTAAAACATTTATTATCTATATTTTGATTTTAAAACAGTTAGCTTTATTCAAGAAAAACAATATCAGGTATGCCTATATTCCGACCCTTATATTTAAAACAGAGGCAAGGTATTTTCTCTGAATTGTAATCTTCTAATATTTCACTTAATAATGCATTGCATATACGTCGCGGCATATATACCCGCGATGGACACTCTTGAAAAATAGACGATGGTTCTTGTTGTATGATGTGCGCTACCAACGCTTCCCCAAACTTTGTTGTAACTTTCTCAAATATGGTCATTTTATAAACACAGTCTTCTGTCAGATCCCCTAAGGCCTTTGTACTCTTTTTACTGAGGGTCTTCCTCTGCAAATCGTTCAAATATTTCGATAGCGCCATCTGTTGCAAGAGGAATCAAGATGTTAGTACAAAATATATATCACTCCAAATAAATTACGCCAATAATAGATATATTACTTTCAAATACACTTACAATCAACGAAGTGAATGGTTCAGAAGTATGATTAGTACTGACAGTCCACACCTGGGGGAACTTCAGACACTTTATAATCCTTTGTTCAACCTCCTTTGCAAGTTGCGACACGTTTGGAACCTGACTAGAGTAATTCTATTATTGTCACACTGGTGTATTAATTGGTTGAAATGTAAGTAAGGCGATTATAAGGGAATTCAAGTAACTATATCATATTGCTTTTAAAACTTAATTCCTTTAACAACAATAGTAGTAAATTCAGATTTCAGGAGGCGCTCAACTTTCAAAATTTCACCCGGCTCACTCAGTAGGTGGTCAGCTTAGGGTTTTGAAATTAAAAAATATTTATTTATTTATTTTTTTTTTAATTATTGTAAACATTATTATTCTATACATGAATATTATAGTTGGGCTGTCTATAACAAGAATACCTAGGCCAATGGCCTAATTAACATGAGATATGAACTCAGGTACAATTCATTAATTGCCCTGAACAAGTAACTTTAAAGTAGATAAAATGAACATAATATGAGAAAAAAAAAAAAAAAAATTGTCTTTTGATCAATTGATGAGAAGGAAATCATGCGGTCGCTTCTTTTTAAATCTGCGTTCCAGTGGTAAAGGTGGTGGGTGTTCAGCAATTTCCCGGACCAGTGGATTTGGGTGGTTGGCCATTGTTGTCCGCATTCGGATGTAGGATTCTTTGAGAACCTCCGCTATTTCCGGTATTTCAAGATCAGCATGTAGAACTGTGTTGCGAACATACCACGGTGCATCGGTGATGAGTCTCATGACGCGATTTTGAGTGGTTATGTGGCTTTTAGCAGCTGAACCCCATAGGCCGTACTGCCAGATCGGACGTATCAGCACCAAATATAGCAGTATTTTTACTGATAAAGCAAGGGGTGAGCGGTGGTCGAGGAGACACTTCAAGTTTGTTATTCGTCCGCGAGTCTTCGCTACTAGGTGCTGGACATGATGGGACCATGTTAGCTTCGCGTCAAATATTAGTCCTAGGTATCTTACTCGTTCTGCACAAGGGATTTGCATGTCATTTAGAAAGATGGTTGGATTTGGTATATTTTTTTTATATGTGAAAGTTACCACTGTTGACTTAGTGGAGTTCATTTTTATGCGCCATTTGCAACACCATAAGTTGACTGCGTTCAGGAATTGTTGTAGATAATGTTTGGCATCTTCATAAGTCAGGGCTCTGCTGAGGGCAGCAACATCATCTGCGAATTGTGCTACAGTCACATTTTCTGAGGTAGGAAAGTCAATTGTATAAATTAGATAAAGAAATGGCCCCAGAACACTACCCTGCGGCACTCCTGCTGATATCGCTTTAGATGTTGAGCTTGTGTTACCATATTTTACGGAAAATGTACGGCAATACAAATATGATTTTATAATTCTGTAGTAGGTGTCCCGTAGATGGGGTTTTAGCTTGTAGAGTAGTCCAGGGTGCCAAACCTTGTCAAAGGCTTTTTCCGTATCCAGGAAGAGCCCAAAGCATACTTGTTTTTCCTCGTATGTGTTTAATATTTCATTTACTATTCGATGAAGTTGCTGCGGACATGAGTGGGACTGTCTGAATCCTAGCTGTGTATCAGGCACTAGAGGAGAAAGGAACATTAATAGTTTTGGTAACAGCAAGCGTTCAAATATTTTAGCAAACAGAGGAAGTAAACTTATGGGTCTGTAACTAGTTGGATCACTGGCCATCTTATTAGGTTTTTTCACCATGACGATTTTAGCATGTTTCCACTGATTCGGGAAGTGGGTCGTCCGTAGCATAGCATTGAATATCTGGGTGAGATATACTATAGCTTTTCATGGCAGTGCTTTTAGTAATGGCTGGACAATCTGATCATGACCTGGCGCCTTCTTTGTCGGTGAACGATTTATGACGTTAGTCACCTGACCCGGAGTGAAGTAGTCTGAAAACGGGCTGAGTTGTAGAGGCTCATCCAGTCGCTTATATACATTTTGTGTGGATACCAAATCACTTTCATCGTGTGGGGTAAATTGCTGAACAAGTATGTTAGCAAACAGGTCACATTTCTCCTGAGACGAAGCATACCATTCGGGTCCCACCTTTAAAGGAGGAATATTAATTGGCTCTTTCGTGATAGTTTTTGTTTTCATCCAGAGAGAGCCATCTGTGGCGCTAAGAGCATTGATGCTGCTTCGGGTTGACACATTCTTCTCCTCTTTCAGAGCTCGAGTTAAATCCCTGGTTGCCCTGTTGAATCTCTGCTTGTCTGTTGGATGCCTCGTTCTCATCTACTCTGCGCGAGCTGAGTGTTTTACAGTTAGAAGTTGTTGAATAATCAGAGTAGGTTTATTCGGTGATTTAGGGCCCAGTGGATTGGATGAAGATGCTTCGCTGGCTGCAGTTTGAATTATCTTGGTGATTTGAGCCACCGCAGCATCCACATCGGCTGGGGTTTTCAGAGGTACTTTTAAATCCACGCTCTTATTGATAACTTTATTGTACAACTTCCAATTGAACGGGTGCCTGATTAAGTCTGTGTTGTGTTGTAAAGAACCATCGAAGTGAAGAGTAAGAAGTACTGGCAGATGATCAGAGTTTAGTTCTTTTAATACCTGAGGAGTAGAGGAGATGTGTTGAACACGCTTCCCGATGAAGAAATCAAGGATGTCAAGGGTACGGACTGTATCAAGTGGATAGTAAGACGGCTCAGAGGGGTGGATCACATCCAATTGTAGTGCAGTAACGGTGTTTAGCAGTACTCTCCCTCTGGGGTTGGCTAGTCGGCTTCCCCAACGTGGATGCTTGGCGTTGAAATCCCCACCGATTATAAAATCAGTTTTCATTTCATGTATAATACCCCAAAAATCCGATTGAGATAGTCTGTTTTCAGGAGCAGAATAAAATGAGCCTATTTGTAATTTTTTGTTAGTATGATGGAGTTCTACACGAGTTATCTGAAACTTGTCTTCTTTTGTAAGTGGGAGCTCATCGTGACCTATCGAATGTTTTATTAGTAACGCTGATCCTCCTTTGCGACGACCGCTGGGGTGGTCTGATCTGTATGATTTGTAGCCTGATGTATAGAAATTTAAATTATGGGACAATTTAGTTTCAGTGATGAGTATTATGTCAACGTTATATCTTCTTAGAAATAACTCCAGTATACTATGTTTATTGTTCAGCCCTTGAGCATTCCAAGTGCAAACTGTTAGGGTTTTGTTGTTGGGGAGAGTCATGGTTTTTTTGCTATTAACATTGGTAAGATTTGGGCTAATGTTTGCACTAAGGGGTGCAGTAAGGACAACAGAGAATCAATTTTTTTCATGAGGTTATCTATATTTGACTCGGGACTCGCTGCTGCTTCGGCATATGATTTGCTAATTGTAGGAGCGGTGTGTTTAGCAGTAAGGTTGTTGCGGCCATTATCTGAACGTTGCGGGACTTCTTCGTGTTGTTGATTTTGCCTCTGAAATGTGGAAGTGTAAGGTTTGGTACTGAGCTGTAGTTTTTTATGCAGATGGCATCCCTTGTAATTGGCCGTGTGCTGACCTTTACAGTTTACACAAACAGGGGGTGAGTTTGGTATCTTTGTACAAGATTCGGTAGATGAGGTTGGTCGCATTTTACACACCTCGGGGGCCGGTGGCAGTAATTTTTTGTGTGTCCGTAGTCTTGGCATCGTATGCAATGTATAACTGCGCGACGTGGCCTTAATTTTTGCATAGTAGAGTTTATCTAGAGTGTATATTTCTGAGTTTTTTGGAGAATTTTTGAGGTCGAGAAAAAATAGTGGTAAAGGGATTTTTGTTATAGGATGATGAACAAGAATCATTTGGACTGGTTCATAGCCAAGAGTTTGAAGCTCTTCCATCATTGCCTTAGTATCACATGTTGGGTGGAGACCCCTGATCACAACTCTGAAATGTCGTTCAGATTTGAGTTGGAATGTATGAAATTCCGCTTTATTGTCTTGTTGCAAAAATGCAACAATTTTTCTATAATCCTCCACCGTATCGAAGTTAAACTTGACTTTTCCATCCGTAGAATGGTGTCTGATGGATGTAACACCTAATTGCGCACAGTCTCTTAGGAATAAATTTATATTGCCTATATTATTAATGAAGATAGGTGGAGGTTTGGTGGGCTTTTCTGTTATCTCGATGCTCATTGATGCAGAGTTGTCTTCTTGTAAATTCGACAAGGGCTCAAATTTATTGGAAGTTACAAAAGACGAATCATAATTGCTTAACTTACGTTTTTTTTCTTTCCAATTGTCCATGGCTAGGAAGCAAATGTAAGTATTAATCCGCTCTCAGTAGGTAAACACAAGCCGTTGTCACACAAACAATAACAATAACGTCGACGTTCACTCGTCAATGTCTAGTCGCATAAACAATTTCTATTAAACTATTTAAAAAAACAAAAAAAAAAAAAAAAACTTTTTTAGAAGGGAAAGAAGGTTAGAATAGTTTTTCACTACCAAGCTCCACAGATGTTATAAAACTTTTTTTTTTTTTTTTTTTTTATTAGAAATAAAACAATTGATAAAAAAATATATATATTTATTCATGTTTGAACGATATTTCGAAAACAACTGTATCCTACGTTATTATTTGGGCTACGAGGTTTATCTAATTAAGAAATCATTTAAACATTGAATTTTTACCTATTTATTTATGTTTATATTTCAGAAATTAATTTCTTACTAAATTATTTGAACCCTACTTTCTACAGACTCTTATGAGGGAATTTTGAATTATTATCCTGACATTTTTTTGAAAAAGTTTGTGGAGAGTGGGTAAAGAGTATATATTGTGATACCCGGCGCCTTTCATCATAAATTGAAGATGACCTGTCTTGGGTCTTTAAAAATTATTAAACTATTTAAAATAAAAATGAATTTACTATTGGGGTTAAATCGCGTAGTCAGAAGGTGAGTTAGGCTACAGAGAGTTCAGAGAACAATTTATAAAGAAAACATAAATTTATTAAAATAACCATTAATCAATATAAATAGGAGGCGTCCCTCAAAGAATCGAACATCTGAAATAAATTATCAATAAAACATACATTACGAAATATGAAAAGAATTTGTATGATCTTAAATGTCTTTGAACCCCCCCAAATGTGAAGATGTCTAATGATGATCAGCCAGCTCTGGATCCTCTTTCCGTAGATCTCCGCTTCTTAGATATCTCCTGTATTAACTGTATCTTTTAATAAAATAATTATAAGTGTGTCCTGGAGCCCCTTCTAGGTTGCAGCTCAGCAATTCGTCTCGACGTCGGAGAAAATGTAAAATAATTGGTTGCGTTACCTTTAAAAATCTTCTACTTCTAAACCACACTCCAGCCTGTGATCTCTCATCCAGAATCCACGAAGAGGCGAGGAAAGTCCAGTCCCTTGGAGATAGACAGCGGGGATGCTCTCCCTCTATCAGCTAAGACGGGAGTGTCCCTGGTGTGGACATTACGGCAGCCAAAACGGGTGTCTTCTGTCTCCTACGGCAGCTCAAACGGGAGTCTTCTACCTACTACGGCAGCTCAAACAGGAGTGTCCCTGGTGTGGACACTGTGACACCCAAAATGGAAGTCTTCTGTCTCCTACGGCAGCTCAAACGGGAGTCTTCTACCTACTACGGCAGCTCAAACAGGAGTGTCCCTGGCGTGGACACTGTGGCAGCCAAAACGGAAGTGTCTGTCTTTATCGACACTGGAGCAGACCCGAATTCTCATCCCCTCCAGTCTATGTAGCACACAACCAATGCACTACCAGTGGTTGTCCCTTGAACTATATTCACTAATTTTTCTTTATTGTTCTTTTTGTAACTTACTACTAGATCTTTTATATTCAATACATCTCAATATATATATATATATTTCTGTGGGATAAGGCATATATATATATATATATATATATATATATATTGAGATGTATTGAATATGAGCGATCCAATGGTGAGTTACAAAAAGAACAATAAACAAAGAGTAGTTGCAACTTTGACCGGTAGGGATCGTTTCTATGTATAATTATGAAAAATTAGTGACTGTAGTTCAAGGGACGGCCACTGGGAGCGTATTGGGTGTGTGCTCCATAGACTGGCATTATTAGAATTCTGGCAGTGTCCACACCAGGGAGCACTCCTGTTTTAGCTGCCAGAGGAGGCAGATCTTTCCCGTCTTAGCTGCTAGAGGGAGAGCATCCCCGCTGTATATCTCCAAGGGACTGGACTTTTCTCGCCTCTTCGTGGATTTGGAGGATTCTGAATGAGAGATCACAAGCTGGAGTATAATTTAGAAGTGGAAGATTTTTAAAGGTAACGCAACCATTTTTTACATTTTCTCCGACGTCGAGACGAATTGCTGAGCTGCAACCTAAAAGGGGCTCCAGGACACACTTATAATTATTTTATTAAAAGATACAGTTAATACAGGAGATATCTAATAAGCGGAGATCTACGGAAAGAGGATCCAGAGCTGGCTGACCATCAGTTAGACATCTTCACATTGGGGGGGGTACAAAGACATTTAAGATCATACAAATTCTTTTCATATTTTATTAATGTATGTTTTATTGATAATTTCTTTCAGATGTTCAATTCTTTGAGGGACGCCTCCTATTTATATTGATTGATGGTTATTGTAATACATTTATGTTTTCTTTATAAATTGTTCTCTGAATTCTCTGTAGCCTAACTCACCATCTGACTACGCGATTTAACCCCAATAAGTAACTTCATTTTATTTTAGATAGTTTAACCAAATTAAAAATACATAAACAGGTCACTTCAATTTATATATTGTAACGGCTTTTACTTTATTCTAAAAAAGATATTATTAAAATTGGAACTAAATTAAAGTAAAGATAACACGTACATATTATTTTTTTATAACTTTTGACTGATTTATTTATTTAAAAAAATTCTTTTTTATATAGTTAATGTAAAATTTGAAGGGTTAGTAACATTTTTTACACACATAGAATTACCCCAATAATCATAGATTTTTATGCTGGAGTGTTGATGAGTATGATGTCTTCGGATTTCAATTGGTGATATAATGGGATGACTTCGATGCGATTTTCATACTTCATCTCTTCTAATATTTTCTTGTATCTCGTGATTCTTGGTAAATGGCCATTTTTTCGATCTCGGATCAATCTATGTTTTTTTTTCTCTGGTGTTTCTACTTCTGGTTCTTCATGATGATTTTTTTTAGCATTAAGTGGTTCTGGCGAGAAATCCAAGGACAAAAGCACTCACTAAACTTCATTGATTTCCTTCCATCTCACTACTGACTCCCTCACACACACCATATCTGAACAACCACCTCACAAGAGCGACTCTCTAGAACGACACCCTTTTTTTTCCGCGTGGGAACCAATTCTCCATTTTTGCACACATTCCCAAATTTCATTGACTAAAAATTGGCACAGCCTCACAAGGCAAAACAGATGTTTCTATTATTTATTAATTTTAAATTAGTTTTATTTTTTATTATATTATTCATTTTCTAATACACTTATGATTCACTATTACATTAATATACAATTTCAACAATCATCAAATAATATGGTTTATTTTTAAACAAGAATCTATCATTTCGCAGTATCGAGGTTGATAATATAACATAGCCTCCTACTTGCTAGAGACAGTGGAACATTGGTTATTTCATTTCTTTTCTTCTGTTTAACAGTGTAATGAGGACCATTACCAAGTCTCCCCCTTAATAAAAAAAAAAAAATATAGGTATACTTTTATAGGTATATATATGGTTTATATATATTATAGGTATACTTTTTTTTTTTTTAAATACATGATCAATTTTTTTATTAGTGCTAAACCATACCAACTTTTGATACTCAATATGACTTCATTGACCCACATTCCTCTAGTCACTTTGTTCAACAATGAAGGTAATTTATTCCTATATCCGAATCTTTGCTATCTTTTACTTTAATTGAATATTTTTATTAACCACAAATAATTTTTTTTTTTAGATACCCTAGAAGTACAGCTTTTTTACTTGATTCATTCATCCATCAACAAACCTACATTTGAGATTACTATTTGATCTTGTTTTTTTTTTCTTTAATTATTGATAAGTGTTTAAAATTCTTTCTAATTGTTATGTGCTACAAGATTTATATGAGCCTTTTTTATCCATTTGTTTAGTTATCAATAAATTGTGCCGTAAATTGTAAATTACATTCCTACAGGTAACTTTCACTTTAATAACATTTTTTAAATAATTAAGCATCAAATCTTATTTAATTGATATTTTTTACATCCGAATACATTACTAGAAGTTTTTTTTTTTTTTTTTTTTTTTTTTTTTTTTTTTTTTTTTTTTAGGAATATTATGCTTGATTTTTAAAACAATCATTTTATCTCTTAATCACTTCTACCAGACACTTCTCTATTCTCCCCGCGCACACTACACATTCGAAATTCCAACAAATAAATAACCAATATTTTCCATATAATTTCCCAACAACCATAAATATAATATAGAATTTAATAGGTAATCTCCCTGATATTTCTTAACCATCCTGTCCGTTTTTGGATCTTTGCCTACTACCATAAAAATATACTCATAATCAAATTTCCTTCCCTTTAGGCTAAGCCCAAAATTTTAATATTCATTCATTTATTCCCTCAACTCATTTAAATATACAATATACAACTCACTCTAACCTTCTAATTATATTTTTTTTTTTTACCTCCTTCATTCATAGTATTTTTATTCATTTAATATTCCATTTATCAATATCAAAGTTATTTTTCTCTATTAATTTATTTATTTCCATTATTACTATAACAACTAGATATAACTCGGATAATTATTTATATTTTCAGTTTATTTTATATTGGTTAATAATTCTTTTATTTTTAACTTCTTTTATGTACGCTATATGGACTTATTTTCCCGATTTATTGTAATTCTTAAAAACTTTTAAGATGATATTCTTTCAAAAAAAATATTCGTAAAAAATATATATATTTTTTTTTATTTTTTAGAATTATTTTAAGAGTTTTATACCTAAAATTTTTATGATACATTATTTTTAACCATCCATTTAAGGATATATAATTTTATCAATTTATGATTCTGAAACTACGAGCAAGTGTTTGCCCTCAAAACCATTTGTGGGTGAATATAGCTCGCAAAAACACAGGATCGCTGACCTTCCTATCTCAACAGAGCCCTACGATGTTGAGTGCTACGTTTTAAAAAAACAAACCCTTTATAAAACAATATATTTTTTTTTTTTTTATCACACAACCCCCCACCATTAAGCATGCAGAAATATATCATAAAAATTTCTTATACACATATAATAACCCTTTATATAAAACTTCCCCATTTCGTTTCAACAAACACACTTTAAATATAATATAATTAATAAATAATTATGTTTTTTATTTCAAAAACATTTAAAATTTTTTGTTCAGAGTGAAGAGTACACTATCATTCTTTTTTATTCTTTTTTTTTTATTTACATATAATTGTGCAGGGTGCTAACCCTGCTCACTTTTAACCCTGCTCACTTAACCCTGCTCACTTTTAACCCTGCTCAATTTTAACCCTGCTCACTTTTAACCCTGCTCACTTTTTAACCCTGCTCACTTTAACCCTGCTCACTTTTAACCCTGCTCACTTTTAACCCTGCTCACTTTAACCCTGCTCCCTTTTAACCCTGCTCACTTAACCCTGCTCACTTTTAACCCTGCTCACTTTTAACCCTGCTCACTTTTAACCCTGCTCACTTTTTAACCCTGCTCACTTTTTAACCCTGCTCACTTTTAACCCTGCTCACTTTTAACCCTGCTCACTTTTAACCCTGCTCACTTTTAACCCTGCTCACTTTTAACCCTGCTCACTTTAACCCTGCTCACTTTAACCCTGCTCACTTTTAACCCTGCTCACTTTCAACCCTGCTCACTTTTAACCCTGCTCACCTTTAACCCTGCTCACTTTTAACCCTGCTGCTCACTTTTAACCCTGCTCACTTAACCCTGCTCACTTTTAACCCTGCTCACTTTAACCCTGCTCACTTTTAACCCTGCTCACTTTAACCCTGATGTAATTAATTAACCTCCGACCTTAAATGATCATTGTTACATCCCTCATGATACACCACATACACTATAAATACAATAAAACAGTATACATCATAAAAAAATACATGCCATCAATAATTACATAATCGCACTGTTTACAAACTCAGCTACAGTCATTACTTTCATCACATACTCTTATATCTTTAATATTAAGGTCCCTTTAATTTTTCTTTTACCCGATGAGTCTGTCACCATGTACGACCGTTGTTATATTTTTTCTCAATTTGGTAGCGTCCCTCATAAGGTTTCAAAATAACTGATTGACTTTTTTATATATTATTTTTTTTTTTTTAATAAATCGGACAACTATGTTTATCTTTTTTATTTCATTTCATTTACTGAAATCCCGCAAATACCTTTCTCAACATTCAAAATTCCATATTAAATCGTTCAGAAATATTATTTTTTAGTTATTATATTTTCTTCTTTTAGCAAAAGCTTTGATGACACTTTTAAATTTTCTTACGGTCAATAGTTTTTATTTAGTTTAAATTCAATTTCAATTATTCACCAGAGTTCTATTTACAATATAATCCAAGATAAGCAAATTTTCCGTCTAACATATTATTTCTTTCTTTTATATTTGTAATTTAGTTTTCTATTATCTTTTCTCCGAAATTTGTGAATATTATTAATAGTTACCTTTTTATTTTTTTGTTAATTTCTTTGACTCAGATACAATGTTTTTGAATTCTTAAATTTATTTTTCTTATTATTATGTTTAAACTGTGGTTTTTAACAATTGTTATTATTATGCTAACCACGGTATTTGTGGATGGTATCTTCACAGAATAGGTCTGACCGAAACCTCCAAGTGTAGGCATTGTGACGAGGTCGAGACTCTGGAGCACATGATTATGAGTTGTAACAAATACCAAACAGAACGATCAACAATGTTATCCACTGTAGAGAAATTAGTAACACAGCCTTGTTGCTATACCACATTATTGGCATCAAACAATACTGAGATTTATAGTAGTATTATGCAGTTTTTAGGATCGGTGAATGCAAAAGTATAAATTTAATATTACATAGACTGGCTATGGCAAAAAGCTAAGGCCAAGAAAAGGAAAAAAAAAATGTTAATTTACACATTTATTACAATTTAATTTTTGATATCCAATTTTTCCAGAATTTTTACTTTTCTTTATCCTATGTTTTTTTATGTTTAAGGTCCTTTTATCATATACTTTTTTTGTGTCTTTCTTATGTCTTTTCACAAGACTGTCATTTGTTATTATTATTTTACTAAATTTAAATTTCTCTAACATCTTATTGATTTTTATTTTCTTTATTTCTCCATTTCTCTTCCTAGACTTCCTTCTATTTGTATTTAATTTACTTTTGATTCTATTTAACTCATTTTTCTGTGTATCATCTATTATTAATTTATTTTTATAATTATTCTGAACATCTTTAAAGTCCGTTTTACTCTCCGCTATAGTTTCATCCGTATTATTATTTAGTTTGTCAGTTTCATTTATTTTTTTGTTATCATTTGCATTATTTTCTATCATTTGATCTATTCTATTAGTTATCTTTTCAGTCGCTGCTACCCGTTTATTGCCAAATTCCACGAGGTTTTTATAATTTTGTTGTTGATTAAAATGTATCTTTTCCTCGAGTTTATTTTTTGTTTCTTCCAATTCCTTACTTTTTTTATTACAAACGGTATCTAATTTTATATCAACGTTATATAGCTGAACCTTTACCTCCTCTTTAACCTGCTCTATTTTATCGGTCACTTCTTGGCTCGATTCATTACCTATATTTGTTTTTAAATTTTTCCTCTACATTTTTGAACCGTATATCAATCTCCTCAAACCTTTCATTTGTTTGTTGAAATTTTCGATTAATTTCATCGGTCAATTTTTTTTTTTAATTTTCAATGTTATTATTACTTTTTTCTCATTTTTGCTCTATATTTTCATTTTGTTTTTTAAGTTGCGCCATGTTATTATTAGTTTGTTCAAATTTTTGTTCTATTAATTGTTGAAGCATAAGTAATATTTGATTATCATTGTCTGCGTGAGGTTTCGGACAACTTTGATTAGTATTTTCTTTAGGACTACTTTCGTTAATAACTACTACCTCGGATTCGTCACCTTTCGAATTTTCATTCTCAAAGCTATCATCCAACAAAACCCTATCTATAATTCTATCAATAGTTTGATGACTATCCTTTTCTAATTCGTGAAATCCCGATTCCCCTTAAACCGTGCTACTTGCTCTTCCCGATATATAAATTTCACTTTGTCTATTCATTATATAAATTAGTTCCTGCTGTACCTGCTGTCCTCCATCTTTAATTTGTTTTACACTACAAGAACCCTCTACGTTATGCTCCGCCATTTTGGGCGCTATAATTTACAAAGAAATTTAGACTTAATTTAAAATTTCTACAACTAAAACTATGGAATATGACATTAAAAACCATACATTATAAATTTTTACAAATTACCATTCATTTTTATACAATATTGTGAGAAGGCGGTGAAGGGGACTTTGTCAGAAAACTCGAAAGAGTTCAGGAAAAACAAATCTTTGTTCCCCGTTTATTGAGATTGGATCGGCCAAGGAACCGCGATTGTGACATCGAGAGTGTTGACCCGTAAACTGGATATTTGACATTGACATGGTAAACATTTCCGCTCCTCAGAGGTTAATGAGGAGATGCGTTGTGGTCAAATTCTGGAACCTGGTCAGACGTATGGACTGCTCTCTCTACTTCTGGACGTAAGTCGAATTCCTATTGTTTATGTTTCCAAGTGTTAAACTGTTCTTGTCATATCTTATTATCTGTCGTGAGTTCTGACATTTAAAATACATTCTCTAAGAAGTTATTCAACACCCTAATTGGTGTTATTATTGAAACCTCCAAGAATTAACAAGTACCATTAAGTTAAGATCCCGGTTTGGTGAGTGAAGCACCATACCTTAAATTAAAGTAAAGACAGTCATTCTTATTATTCACCTAACAATCTTATAAATTATATTATTTACAAATACAGTCTTTTCTATTCTTCACAAGTGGTGGATGCGCCGGTTTTTAACTTCTTGAGAACTATTAAATTCAGAACTCATATTTTTCACCATTAAATTTCTATTTTTATTGACTGCTATCTCACATATCTCTCCGGGTATAGATGACATTGTGGGAAACGTTCCTTCAGAACATATCAACCTCTGAGGAGGGGAAAACGCAATTTTACTCAAGTTGGATTTATTCATTACAAAAGCGACAGGTACTTGAATTGCTAAAGATTTTAAATATAGTTTTTTTCTGAGGAAGATAATGCAAATATTTTGAGTAAAAGATTAAGGGATTATTGTGTAGAAAACGTGGTCCAACTGAAAGCTCAATTAGATTTAGAAGACATAAAAACTTCTTTACAAGAATTAGATTACGCGTTAGAATATTGTAATTAATAAAAAAAAAAAGGGTCAATTATTTTCTTTGGTTGGATTTTGTTCTTAATAGACACTTCAGACACCTTAATAGACAATATTTATAATTCAGTTAAGGTTAGGTAACTGCTTCTCAATGAAAACAAAAAATATTCGAGATGAAAAAAAAAAAAATTATACCTATTTGAAAACATTTTCTTTGTAGAAGGGAAGTCAAGTCGGTCAATGAGACAAACTGGGTTACAATAACTATGCTGACATCTGGGAATGTGCAACGAAGGCGGAAGTATCCTGCCCCATTTAACTTATCACACAGATTGTATTCGATAAAATGGATTCATTTTAATTATTTTTTTAAATAATCGTTTCATACTTTTCATTTTGGGTAATGCTCGGAACTAAGAAGGTACCTACATGAGATTTTTTTTAAGTCATTCGGGACATCACACGGATTTATGAACTTTAAATCGGTAATTGATGGTCCGCACTTAAAGCGGTAAATGAAATAAAAATAATAAATATAGCAAAATTGCAAAAATTAGATAAATTTTGTTCACAAATTTACCAGGCCTTGACAGACAACGAATTCGGCGGAAAATCAATACGTCGTAAATCGCGAAATTATGTATTAAATTCGGACGACGATATAATTTATTACAAATACTTTACCCCTAAGGAACGAAGAAATTTAATTTTAGTGCCTGATTCTTTAAAAAGAGAATTGTTGCACTCTTGCCATGACGATTTAGGACACCTAGGTATCGCTAAAACTTATGGTAGATTACTAACTAATTACTTTTGGCCCTCTATGCTATCCGAAATTACGACATACATACAATCGTGTGACTCATGTCAAAGAGAAAAAATTCCAAAAAGTTTGCCCCAGGGGGATCTCAGCCCCATCATTCCATCCACGACCCCTTTTTCACATGTAGTTATAGATTACTTGGGGCCATTAACAAGCTCTCATGGGAACAAGTACATTATAGTAGCAACTTGCACAACAACAACATTTGTCATGGCAAAAGCCACTAGGTCTATAGATGCCAAATCTACGGCAAAATTTTTATTGAATATGGTAAATCGTTTTGGGGTCCCGAGTATAGTCTCATCACACATTTTTTGGAGAAGTCCTTGTTACAATTTAAAGCAGCCTTGGGAATTTATCACAAAAAAAGTACGGCTTTTAACCCATGCTCTCAAGGCATTGTAGAACGATTCAATCACACACTTATTCAAATGTTGTCACATTACGTTAATAAAAATATAAATAATTGGAGCACACATTTGGACGATGTTCTCTTCTCTTATAATACGTCTAAACAAGCAAGTACGGGTTACGAACCGTTTTTCTTGATGCACGGTTATAGGCCTAAGATTCCTTTGGACGTCGTTCTAGTTCCACACACTTATGAGGCGGACGTAATTAAAACTATAGAGGAGTTGCAAGTTATAAGAAAAACAATCCCGGAAATTTTAAAAAAGCCTCAGCTAATTCAAAAAGAAAATTACGATAAAAAGCACAGCTTTGTGGAATTTAAAGAGGGCGATCTAGTTCTATTAAGAGAATTTTGTTATGATCCGAGTAAATCAAGAAAATTACAGCCGAAATATAAGGGACCTTTTGTTGTCCAGAAGCGCCTAAACAAGTTTAATTATGTTATTCAGGTTTATAAAGCTGGGAAGTTAGTGGACGATGTTTTTCATATAAAAAGGATGAAGAAATACTACCACAGATAATGTTTAAATTAAAGTAAAGTAGCCCATGTTTCTATCCTTTCTCTCTTTTTCGAACTACCGTGAGTGCATGAAGGGGCACACGTTAGGATAAGAGGCATACAGCGCCAAGGAGAACCCTTCCTCCTTGTCCTCTGATATGACCTTCTTGTTAAAAAGGAAAAAAGGCAAGATTTCAAACATTGTGCTAAAGAAAGAAAATATTAAAAAATAAAAAAATTAAAGAGGTAGATAATTACGCGTCAGAGAGAATAAAAGTGAATATGGGATATATATATTTGAGCGCTATTAAGGGAGATTTTAATTATAAATATAAATATTGTGCGCAATTTAAGGAGATTTTTGAGAGAGATGATAGAGATATTTAAGCGCAATTATGGGAGAATTTTTTTTGGGAGATATATATACTATGCGCAAATGTTAAGTAATTGAGAGTACAAGGAATTTAGCACAAAACGTCGCGCGATGAAAATAAAAAGAGTAAAAGAGAGTAATTCGAGAAGCTGAGGTTTCGTGTTAGATAAAGCACCGGTTGAGTTTGAAAACGCGGTCGCCTGTTCACGGAGCCTTAAAAAAAAAAGAGAGATAAAGGAATTTAGCGCAAAACGTCGTGCGGTGAAAATATAAAGAGTAATTCGAGAAGTTGAGGATTCGTGTTAGATAAAGCACCGGTTGATTTTGAAAACGCGATCGCCTGTTCACGGAGCCTTTAAAAAAAAAATAAAAAAATAAAAATAAAGGGAAGTTATTTGAAAAAAAAAAAAAAAAAGAGAGATAAAGAGTGTAGCACAATTAAGGGAGATACTCATATATTAAAAAAAAAAAAAAAAAAAGGAGATAAAGAAGTAGGTGCAATTTAGGGAGATTTTGGGAGACAAATGCGACATTTAAGCGCAAATTAAGGGAGATACTTATATTAAAACAAAAAAAAAAGAGATAAAGAATAAGACGCAACTTAGGAAGATTTTTGGAGACAATTGTGATATTCAGGCGCAATTTAGGGAGATTATAGGGAAATCCACGTTAGGGATAAGAAATTTGGAAATAATTTTGGAGTTCATTGACTGGACACATCCGTGTTTTGGGTTTGTAAAGGATATTGTTGAGATAGGATGCAGTTTGCAATAACAAAAGTGTGAAAACAGATACAGGAACAGATTGAATGGAAACATAAACTGAGTGGAGGGAGTAAAGACTAGCGCTTTCTTGAGAAAGGCAGGTCCAGAATTTGATCACTTCCTTCCATGAGCTATATACAGTAGGGTGGGTCGAAAAAATAGATTTTTTTTCCCCGAACAGCTATAGTGCGGAAAAGTTGCCTCCTTTAATAGGAAGAAAAACGACGAAAAAAAATTTTAAATCGGTTCACATCTTCCTTCGGGCATCGTACTTGAAATTTATGAAAATTGAACATTTTTCATCATTTTTTTAATATAACTTAAAATTCGACGATCGACATGCTATTGTTTTTATGTTTATTTAACGATTCAATAAAGTTAAATAAATTTAAACATCATTAATAATTAAATGTTTTCCGGTCGAAAAATGTGTTCGAAAAGCCTCTTCTTCAATTCATAATGGCACTGCCTCCTCCATCGCTCCTACCATTCCCGGTCGTGACTCGTCACATTCAGTCAGTCGCCGGCAGAAAAACGTCGTGTCAGAACTGATTTGAAGCGTACACTTAATGAAAAAATTTGTTGCCTTTACTTTGACGGCAGAAAAGACGATACTTTGTTTGTCGAAAAAGTACACGCAAAGCAATTTCGCAGGAACAGAAAAGAAGAACATTATTCTCTGATTCAGGAACCTGGATCAACTTACATTGGTCATGTTTCTCCTTCCTCGAGTTCTTCAACCGACATAACTCGAAGCATTATTTCTTATCTGTCTGAACTTGAAATATCGCTTGAAAATATACAAGTGATTGGGTGTGACGGCACTGTTACCAACACCGGCTGGAAAAATGGCGTCATCCGTAAGCTAGAAACGCACGTGGGAAGACCACTACAGTGGAGCGTGTGTCTACTGCATTTCAACGAACTTCCTTTTCGTCATATTTTACAACATATAGATGGTGGAACCAGAGGACCAAAATCTTTTTTTGGGCCCATTGGACAACAGCTTACTGGGTGCGAAAAGCTCGCTTCCCATCCTCATCACCCCTCTATCCAGAGACCACCCCCATCCTGTCAGACAGCATCCCTTCGAGGGCCGCTGGAACCTGAACAGAGCCAACTGGGACCTATACAGATCACTGATGACCAGCTATACATTAGAACAAGTATCTAGGGAAAGGAGAATTGATTATGATATTGTCGTTGAAAATATTAATAAAGCGGCTTTTCTCAGCATCCCGAAGAGTACACGAACCAGACACCACGTTTATTCTAACCCTTGGTGGAATAACGAATGCCGTCAGGTTATCACTGCAAGAAAAGATACCTATAAACTCTTAAAACCCGGAAAGTGCCCTTCTAAAGCGGATTCATTTAAACCCATCTCCTTATCATCCTGCCTTCTTAAGACTTTAGAACGAATGATAAAACTCAGGTTTAAGTGGTATCTGGAGAACAACAGCCTACTTCCCAGGAGCCAGTGTGGTTTCAGGAAGGGAAGGTCTGTCTACCATTGTCAACTCCATCTCCTTACCGATATCAATATGTCTTTCACTCAGAGAGAATCTGTACTTGGAATTTTTTTGGACATAACCAAGGCCTAGGACAATGTTGTATTCTCGGTATTAGAAAATGTTATGATTAGTTTAGAAATCCCAAAATCATTTATTGTACGATTGATTAACATTCTTCGAAACAGGAGAGTATTTTTGAGAATTAATAACGAATATTTGGGACCAAGAATATGTTCCAAGGGATTGCCTCAAGAAGGCATATTAAGCTGTCTCCTGTATGCTATATATGTATCGGATTTGAGTCAAGTTGTTCCACAAATGCAAATAACTCAATATGCCGACGATGTATGTATATATACGTCTGGTAAAACTATTGAAGATTGTATAGTGAAGGTAAATCCATCAATTGGGCAATTCTTGAGATGGGCTGATGGGAAAGGACTAACTATATCCAAGACTAAGAAAGTGGTCTGTCCATTCACTCGACAGAGACACCTCCCAGATTGGGCTCAGATTGAATTAGGAGGAGTCAATTTTCCATATACAAGAATAGTTCGTTTTTTGGGGCTAATATTGGATACCAAGCTGAAATGGAATGACCACATAAATGGACTTGAAAAATAAAATAAAACTTGTTTATTTAATATATTGTCTAATTTCACTAACTATATATACATGGGAGTACTTTCGGTATTTCTACCATCCTCAGCCAAAAGCATAAGAGATAAGACTAAGTTAATTTTCAGAATGTCAGCCTCTCGAGGAACCCATTACCCTCCCTACTGGTGTTCCCCATGACGTCAGACATTCCTAACTAAGCTAAATTGTCAAGCTGTGAGATATTTTATGACAAGGCGGTCCCCATATTTCAAATGTGTGACCCCTTCTAAGATCTAGGTATAAAGCATTAACAATGAACAGGCGAATAATATAACATTAACAAATCAAAAATAATTGGTTCCAGTTACAACTTAATTAAAATTATTATACTGTAAATTATATAAATATATCTATTGGCAAGATTCAGATAAATCATATATATATATATATATCGGTAAATTCTATGTATATTTAAACGTACCTGTGCACATCGACTGGAGGCTCATATTATTGGTGACAGTAAAGGGGAATATTTTAGATTGGTTTGGTCGTTCATACAATTTCTATTTTTTAATGTTCTGTTTATTTCTAATTGTTCTAATGAGTTGAGCAATGTGCTTTTTTCGCAGAAATGAAGGTATTTTATGCCTGTGTCTTTATCAAACGTATGTTTGTGTTGGTTGATGTGTTGTGCAAATGTTGATTTTGTTATGTTGTGTGTTGTGTCCATGTTAGTATCTATTTCTGATATATGTTCTTTGAGTCTTTGAGACTAGGTTGCAAGAGTTGCAATTTAATTGATAAACCCCACTCTTTTCTTCTGTTTTTATTCGGTCTTTCGTATTGTTAAGGTGTTTGTAAAGTGTCCTATTTGTTCTGAAACACATCTACAGAAAACCGACAACCACAGATTCAATTATACACAATACATCGAACGCTCCTATATCACATAAACATGCGACATTTTACTCATTCTTCCATAGAGCTTACACAATACCACTAAACGTGACAGACAGAAACAAAGAAATAGATATAATCAACAACATAGCCATAAAAAACGGATACAAACAACATACAATAGAAAAAATTAGAAAAAAAGTAACCAACAAAATCAATTTAAAATATATCTCCAAACTAGACATAATAAACACAACAGAAACAAAGAAATGGGTAAGCTTACCCTATTACGGGAAAATTTCTGAACAAATAGGCAATATTCTTAAAAAAGAAAACTTCAAAGTTAGTTTCAGAACAAATAGGACACATTACAAACACCTTTACAATATGAAAGACCGAATAAAAACAGAAGAAAAGAGTGGGGTTTATCAATTAAATTGCAACTCTTGCAACCTAGCCTATACAGGACAACCTGGGAGACAATTCAAACAAAGAGTCAAAGAACATATATCAGAAATAGATACTAACATGGACACAACACACAACATAACAAAATCAACATTTGCACAACACATCAACCAACACAAACATACGTTTGATAAAGACACAGGCATAAAATACCTTCATTTCTGCGAAAAAAGCACATTGCTCAACTCATTAGAACAATTAGAAATAAACAGAACTTTAAAAAATAGAAATTGTATGAACGACCAAACCAATCTAAAATATTCCCCTTTACTGTCACCAATAATATGAGCCTCCAGTCGATGTGCACAGGTACGTTTAAATATACATAGAATTTACCGATATATATTGTGACGTGTAGAATGGGGGGGTCACAAAGAATAAAAGAAATTGTTATTCTTTATAAAAATAGTAGGAAAAAAATAGTAAGTACAAATAAATAAAAATGTAGGTACATCTTGGCAAAAGATATTAAAAGCAAGAAAAAAGAATATGATTAATTGTAAAAGAAAAGACTAACCTGATGACATTGGGTGGGGGAAAAGATGGCGAGAAGGGCAGAAGGAGCCGACTCGTGGTAGTAGGGGTTTTGTAGGATCTTGGAGGAGGTGTAGTCTGTTTTTGGAGGAACTTGGAGGAGGTGTCGGGTGTTTTGAAGAGCGTAGAAGATGGAAGATAGCACATTTATATGAAGGATTGTCGTGGAAGAAGAATAAAGAAAAGTCCCGAGAAGGTTAAATTTTGTATATGGAAGGAAGAAAAGGCTGAGAAGAAAGTTACGAAGAAGGAAAGATACAAAAGAGGATATAGGATGCCGTGAGTTGCCAGAAATTTTATAATCCATATTTATAACCATATAGTTTGTTGTCATTTGCCAAGAGTACATTTTTTTGTCTAAATTAACTTATAGGAGGTTTATTTAATCTATTGTCAAAAAATTATAATAGTTTACTAACCCATTAACCTTTTTTTTTAAACCATTTACAAAAAGAAATTAAAAATATACAACTTATAAAACCTTATGATTAAAAAATGTAGTTATCATTTTTCCTTCATTTTTACCTAAGCACTCTAATTAAGGAAAAGAATGCCACCCCTGTTTTTTTTTGTTAGATTTATAAATTAAAGTAGGAAACTAATCAATTCATAGAATCATTAGTTGTCTCATTGGCGCCCAACGTGGGGCATTTGCTAAAAAGAATGAACAAATAACCAATTCATAGAATTATTAGTTGTCTCATTGGCGCCCAACGTGGGGCATTTGCTAAAAAAAAAAATGAACAGATAATCAATTCATAGAATTATTAGTTGTCTCATTGGCGCCCAACGTTTTGGCAATAAAAATGATGGAATAGAGGGAAAAAAATTTTTTTTTGAGTTGTCCAGATTTATAAGTTTAGAAATTGCTGTGATATATTTTATGTATTATATTTATTATAGAGGATAGATTTGTGAAGCAAGATGGCGGACGAGGACACAGGTGAGTCGACCCATAGCATGGCGGGAGAGCAAGGTCCGGAGTTTGTTTACGATGGGGAGGCGGGAGAATTAGCTGCAGGAATGGACGGAATCGGGAGTGGCCTCGGCGGATTAGGACTCCGGAACGTAGATAGCGATGTTCGGGAATCTGGATTTGTAGAAGGAACGGGAGAAAATTCTATTATAGTCACGAGTCCGCTTATAGGAAGGTCGAATTCGGGGGATGAGGATGCAAACAAAAAGAAAGACGATAATCCGTTTAATCCGAGCCAATTTGAGCAAATGATGGATCGTATGGAACAGTTAAGTTGTAAGATAGAAACTAATAAAAAAGAAATAATCGAGTCGGTTGAGCAAAGGTTTGGGTTTTTTGAAATACAAATAAGTAAAAATATAGAGCAACTAAGGGGGGAACAACAAAATAATTTAATAACAGTAAAAAAAAATTTAGAACAAAGTATAAATGTAAACAAAACCAAGATTGAAGAACTAGATATAATAGTTAAAACCGTTCACCAGGGGATACTAGAGACAAATGCTAACGTTAATGCATCCGTGGAACAAGTGAGAATGGAAACGCTCCAGAATATAACCGATGAAAAAAAAAATACCGAAAAGATAGTGGAAAAGATCACAGAAAAAGTTGAAATGGTAGAAGTAGAAATAAAACAAATAGAAAGAGACACGAAAAACCATAGTCAAAAAATTGAAGAAATAAAAAAACATTTGGGTCATGGGCACAATCCAGGGTGCATTGAAAAAAGCATAGGCATGTCCCCATTTATGAAAATAAACCCGACATATAAAATCCCGAAATTTACGAATTTAATCAAAGAAAACCCGGTGGAGTTTTTTGCGGATCTAGAGAAATGTTTTGCCAGTTTTAATATGGAAAGTTGGGAGGAAAGAAAATTAGCTATCCCGGAATGCCTTGAGGGGACAGTGAAAGTATGGTGGAAGACCGAAATTGATCGATTCACGGATTTTAAGGTCTTTAAAAATAAATTTTTAAATCGTTACTGGAATGAAAAAAAACAATCGGAGGTGAGGGAATGGTTATCACACGGAAAATATAGGGAAGGGGGGACTTTAAATATGGAAAACTATGCCCGTGAAGTATTCCAAGAATGCCAGCATTTAGACCCGGAGATTCCAGAGAAAAGCATAATAGAAAAAATGTCCGAACATTTCCCGGAAATAATCCAATGCACATTAAAATTACAGAAGTTGAGCACTAGGTTCGAATTGTTCGACATTCTGGCAACCCTTGATACCATAAATATAAATAATAATAATCCGCGGGACACTACCCCATACAGAAACCCTAATAGTAATTATCGATCCCAGGATCATTATAGAAATAAGTGGGGTAGCCCGAACACTCGAAATATAAATAGCCATAAGTACCGGACACCATTTAAGGCGCAAAAAGATACACCGAAATATCAAGGCTTTAATAATTACGATAAAAATAGATCCGATAGACAAAATTCATATAGATCACCAGTGTATAAATATCAACCAATGGGTAGCAGGGCTAATCCTCAAAATATTAACGCGATCAGAATTGAACGAAATACACCAAATTCGGAGCCAGATAAATTAGAAGGGGGGAGTAACAGTACAAAAAACTAAAAGAGCCCCACACATCAATAAAAGAAAACTTTTCGATGTGTTTACAAGGGGCAAATAATAAAAATAAATGTGACGAACCATGGTGTTATATAAAAAAAATATGTAATGTCAAGAGAATAACGGATAATCGCTGGGAAAACCCAACAGAATATTTATATGCCGAAGGGGAGGAAAGCCGAGTGAAAGAGATAGATACGCCAAAAATCGGTATATTTATCGGTGATATAAAAATAGATGCTCTATGGGACATAGGCTCACAAATCACATGCATTTCGGAAGAAGTGATGAATAGAAATAAAGATCGAATCAAAGTCATTAGTAAACTAAGTTTACCGACTGCTCAAATTACAGGCGCGTTCGGAAAAAAATCGAAATTTATTAAATACCAAGTTTTATTGGAGGTAGAAATTTTAAAAGTCAAAATAAAGATTAATTTTTGGATAATCCCCGAATTAATCTATGATGTTATCTTTGGGATGGATACCCTAAAAAAACTAAATACAATAATAAATATAAAGGAAAATTACATTAGCATTTACTATCGTGGAGTCACAACAGAATCGCCAATATTTAAAGATGAACAAATAATAGTAAAACCGGATAGTGTAGAACCAATTCAGGATAAACAGGATTTGAAGCTGTATGTGAATAATAATGCTATAAATAATAATGGTAGACAAATAAATCAAGAATGGGAATGTGGTAGTTTGGAACCCGAGCTAAAAAAATCGTTAGGTGGCATGATTGACAAATATCAAAGTATATTTTCAAATAAACCGGGTTTAATAACGTCATATGTTCATCAGTTAGAGCTGGTACCGGAACAAATACCTTTAGGGCAAGATCATACCCTATACCGTTCCATTTGGAAAGGGAGGTAGAATCTGAATTAAGCAATATGTTGGAAAACGGTATTATTCAGAAGGGATTTTCAAATTTTATATCCCCATTGGTCGTGGTCAAGAAGAAAACTGGTAGAATCCGATTATGTCTAGATGCGCGGGAGTTAAATAAGCATATAATCCCGCAATACGAAAACCCACCTAGCCTCGAGACAGTGTTTAGTAGGTGCAAAAATCTTAAAGTTATGTCCACCTTGGATCTAACAAGTTCATTCTACCAGATCCCGTTAAGTAGAGAATCGCAGAAATATACTGCTTTCCTATACAAGCAAAGTTGCTATTATTTCCGAGTTACACCGTTCGGTCTTCGAACAAGTTGTTCTGCATTAATAAGAGCATTGGATCCTCTATTTGAAAAAACAAAGGAATTTTGTATAATTTTTGTTGACGATTTACTCATTTTTTCAAAGTCGCCCGAGGAACACTTCCAACATTTAAAAATAATTTTTGAAATTTTAAAACAAAACAATATTACCACAAATTTGGCTAAGGCAAAATTTTTTTGTTCACAATTGACCTATTTAGGACATATAATTTCAGAGGAGGGAGTCAAGATGTGCCCTGAAAAAATAGATAGTATAAGGAATTACCGTAGCCCGAAAAATATTAAGGAGTTAAAGGGTTTTTTGGGACTCATTGGTTTCTACCGGAGATTTATTAAGGATATGGCAAGAAGTGACATTACCGTTAACGAAAATGTTAAGTAAAAAAGTTAAATGGAAGTGGGACGATAAGGCGAAATGTGCGTTTGAAGCCGCAAAAAATTTATTCATTACAGAAATAATTTTAAAAATCCCAAAGCCGGAATTTACCTACATTGTACAAACAGATGGCAGTGGCGTTGCACTGGGGGCCCATTTATATCAAATAGATAATGAAAAAAATATGTACCCAATAAGTTTTGCTGCGCGTGTACTATCAAAGTGTGAAAGAAATTACTTCACTACTGAAATTGAGCTACTCGCAATTGTGTTTGCCCTGCAAAAATTTCGAAATTATTTGGTAGGTTGCCATTTTATCATTAAAACCGACCATCACGCCCTAACTCACATAAAAGAATGTCGGCTAAATACATCTCGTATATCACGCTGGATTTTATTAATACAGGAATTTGATTTCGACATCGTGTATTGTCCAGGAAAGTTAAACGTTGTGGCGGATGCGCTTAGTAGATTTGCAATACCAGAGAATGAAGGCTGTAAAAATCTGATGGAGATTGCAGCACAGGTCTTAAGTATTTCAAATCGGGAAATGGCGGGATTAATAAAAAATATAGTGGAGATCCAACGCGAAGATAAGGAGTTAAAGGAATATCGAGATAGGGCACAAGTAGGCAATAAGAATTATAAATTAGAAAATGACATAGTATTTAAATATCATAATGCAAGTTGGAAAATATGCATAAATAGAGAGTTGGCGGAGAAGTTAATAGAGTTTACGCATAATAATTACGCTCACATTGGGGTGAGAAAAACATATGATGTACTTAATGCAGATTTCTATATTCCAGGATTGTTGTCATTAGTAAAAAATTATGTGGTGTCATGTCTTTTATGCAAAAAAAACCAAATATTTAAATTATCGCCTATCCGAGGGAACTTATTGTGTCGAAGCAGAGGAGCCGTTGGCATGTCTATCGGTAGATTTTCTTGGCCCTTTACCGGAAACCAAAAACAATAACAGATATATTTTAACCTGTCTGGATATTTTTACAAAATATGTCAAAATATACCCGATACCAAAAGCAAATGCGAAGTATGCCATAAATTCTATCGTAAATCAATATATCCCGACCGTAGGTAAGCCGAAAAGAATTCTATCGGATAACAGAACCCAATTCAGTTCATTTAAGTGGATGAGTACGTTCAAAAAACTTAATATTATCTTAAGCAAAACCTCTATTCGACATCCACAAGCGAATCCAGTTGAGAGAACACACGGCACGATGCTAAAGTTTTATAGGGTACTAATAAAAAATAAACATGATTGTTGGGACGATCTAACTCATAAAATCGAAACATGCATAAATGAAGTAGTTAGTGAGACGACACGGTTCTCTCCACATGAACTTATGTTTAAAACCAAACCAACTCGTATTTGGATAAAATGGATGGGGTTGACCGGAAAGGAGATCAATGTAGATTCCGAGGGGTATAATTTTCATTTGTTTTTGGCTAAGAAGAATACGAAAAAAAAACATGAAAAGCAAATAGAAAGGCTGAACAACAAAATAAAAACCAAAATGAAATTAACGGTAGGGTCTCGTGTTTTAATAAAGTCGCTATGGGTATCTGATAAAAAAAATAAAATCTTTGCTAAATTTATGTCGGTATACGAAGGGCCGTATGAGATTTTAAAACGTTATGACAATGGATCGTATTTGGTAGGCAACATAAATAATAACAAAGTAAAAGGGACCTATAACATAAGTGATATGAGGACTGTAGATTAGACCACTTAGTAATTAGAGAATCAGGGGTACTTGGTGGCCAGTACAGAATGATGTGTATTGTATGACTTTAATGCAAATGGTAAATAAAAATAATTAAATAATTCTATATAAAATTAAAAAAAAAAAAAAAAAAAAAAAAAAAAACAACTACAATAGTTATCAGTTTAAAGGAAGGTGGTGTGTTGTGTCCGAGAGGATTAGAGGTCTTACAGAATTAGAGAAGCCCCACTGACCCATATTACCATATGTTTCCTGGGAAGATAGCGGAAATGGTGTCAGCTAGGTTATGTGTCGGTAAGGCAGCATGAGAGGTTGGGATCTGACAAATAGGTATAGCTGTGGAGAGGGGAGAAACCATTTTAACTGCGGTCTTCGAGCGTTCTTGTCGAGTGTTTTTGTTGGAGACATAATAACATTATGTGACTTGTCGGTCTTTGCTATTGCAATTTTGTTTTGATCAAGTATGACCTCTTATATGTTCAAATCATGAGAAACCTTGCTCCATGTGTGTGTGGATCGGCTTGTCTGGGTCATATAAGCCTCGCTTGATCATATGTTTTTTTTCTTAGTTTATGAAATTGAATTTGTTTTTTTTTTGTTTGCTATGCATGTTCTTACATTTTATGGTTATATAGAAATTTTAGAAAAAAAAATTTTTTTTTATTAGCTATGGATTATTTATTAGGAAATATGTGATATTGTTAAAAAAAAAAAAAAAAAAAAAAGTGTTTAGTGCCTTCTCCACTCTGAACAAAATTTTGATATTTTAATGTTTTTTTTATGATAAAAAAAACAAAATTATTTATTGAAATTATATTATATTCAAAGATGGGTGTTGTGATTTTTATGGTAAATTTTATATAGAGGTTTATATGAGCCTAAGCTAGTTAGTGATATATTTTGCATGTGTTACTGGATGTAGGGTGTTTTGAAAAAAAAAAAAAAAAAAAAAAATTAATAAAAAGAAAAAAAAATTTGTTTGCTAGTTAATGTATTATTGCTTTAAAAAAAAAAAAAAAAAAAATTTGTTTGCTAGTTAATGTATTATTGCTTTAAAAAAAAAAAAAAAAAAAATGGTTTCTATGAAATTGTACATGTTATAATATTGGTTAGAGGATTGATTGCATAAGTATTTAAAAATGTTATTAGGATGTTTGAGAGAGGATGTTGTATTATTGAAAAAAAAAAAAAAAAAAAAATGTTTACATACTGTTTACATAAAATATGTGTCAAAAGGTTCAAAGTATTTGTATGCATAGGGCTGTAAAGAATAACAGATTTCTTTTGTATATAGGAAGGGGATATGTGACGTGTAGAATGGGGGGGTCACAAAGAATAAAAGAAATTGTTATTCTTTATAAAAATAGTAGGAAAAAAATAGTAAGTACAAATAAATAAAAATGTAGGTACATCTTGGCAAAAGATATTAAAAGCAAGAAAAAAGAATATGATTAATTGTAAAAGAAAAGACTAACCTGATGACATTGGGTGGGGGAAAAGATGGCGAGAAGGGCAGAAGGAGCCGACTCGTGGTAGTAGGGTTTTGTAGGATCTTGGAGGAGGTGTAGTCTGTTTTTGGAGGAACTTGGAGGAGGTGTCGGGTGTTTTGAAGAGCGTAGAAGATGGAAGATAGCACATTTATATGAAGGATTGTCGTGGAAGAAGAATAAAGAAAAGTCCCGAGAAGGTTAAATTTTGTATATGGAAGGAAGAAAAGGCTGAGAAGAAAGTTACGAAGAAGGAAAGATACAAAAGAGGATATAGGATGCCGTGAGTTGCCAGAAATTTTATAATCCATATTTATAACCATATAGTTTGTTGTCATTTGCCAAGAGTACATTTTTTTGTCTAAATTAACTTATAGGAGGTTTATTTAATCTATTGTCAAAAAATTATAATAGTTTACTAACCCATTAACCTTTTTTTTTAAACCATTTACAAAAAGAAATTAAAAATATACAACTTATAAAACCTTATGATTAAAAAATGTAGTTATCATTTTTCCTTCATTTTTACCTAAGCACTCTAATTAAGGAAAAGAATGCCACCCCTGTTTTTTTTTGTTAGATTTATAAATTAAAGTAGGAAACTAATCAATTCATAGAATCATTAGTTGTCTCATTGGCGCCCAACGTGGGGCATTTGCTAAAAAGAATGAACAAATAACCAATTCATAGAATTATTAGTTGTCTCATTGGCGCCCAACGTGGGGCATTTGCTAAAAAAAAATGAACAGATAATCAATTCATAGAATTATTAGTTGTCTCAATATATATATATATATATATATATATATATATATATATATATATATATATATATATATATATATATATATATATATGATTTATCTGAATCTTGCCAATAGATATATTTATATAATTTACAGTATAATAATTTTAATTAAGTTGTAACTGGAACCAATTATTTTTGATTTGTTAATGTTATATTATTCGCCTGTTCATTGTTAATGCTTTATACCTAGATCTTAGAAGGGGTCACACATTTGAAATATGGGGACCGCCTTGTCATAAAATATCTCACAGCTTGACAATTTAGCTTAGTTAGGAATGTCTGACGTCATGGGGAACACCAGTAGGGAGGGTAATGGGTTCCTCGAGAGGCTGACATTCTGAAAATTAACTTAGTCTTATCTCTTATGCTTTTGGCTGAGGATGGTAGAAATACCGAAAGTACTCCCATGTATATATAGTTAGTGAAATTAGACAATATATTAAATAAACAAGTTTTATTTTATTTTTCAAGTCCATTTGAATTATTTCACAATATCTCTGCAATAATGTCAGTTTTCATTGACCACATAAATCATATTCTTAAAAAATCTGAAATTTATATAAATATCCTCAGGTCTATCTGCAGTCAGTCTGAAATGGGGAGCCGAGCAAGCTGTCTGTCTTAACTTTTACAGAGTTACTATTAGAGCCGTCCTGGACTTCGGTTGTTTTTTTATGCCGATGCCTGTAAAAGTCGCTTGCACTCCTTGAATGTTCTTCAAAATAAATCTATAAAGCTTAGCGTTGGTTTCTTAAATAGTACCCCTACTAACAACATTCTGGTAGAAGCTTGTGAACCACCACTGGATCTGCGAAGAATGATGCTAACCAAAAGATTTGTATTTGGAATACTCTCACGAAATGAAGATTTGAGTCGAGAGGTATCTCGACTTGCACAGAAAGTCCTAACATCGACCTACTGGAAGACTAAGAAACCCCTCTCATCGTGGGTGGTTTCTTATCTTCGTCCGGGCTCCAACAGTTAATTCATTCAGAGCCTTCTCCTACAATATTTCAGAAAGATTTGAGAGACCTTTTGTTTGATATTTCCATAGTCATAGTAAACATTCCTGATTTTGGTTCATATCCTATCTATAACCTAAATTCAAAATCCGAATCGTATCTTCTAGAACGTTTTCCCGATACTCACTTCTTATATACAGACGGATCAAAATCTGCTCATGGTGTTGGAGCAGCTGTTTATGACCTCTTTATACAAACTCACGTTGATGTTCGCTTGGCGAGTGTAGCCTCCATTTATACTGCAGAGTTGGTAGCCATCATAAAAGCACTTGACTATGTAGTGACTACAGTCTATAGAAATGTGCTTATCCTAACAGACAGCCAGAGCTCTATTATCAAACTGTCCAACGTGCGAGTGGAAGCCTCGGTGAACCACCTGATAGTGGGGATCCTGGAACGTCTCCGAAATTTGTCCAAGCAAGGAAGAAGCATATGTCTTGCCTGGGTGAGGGCTCACTCGGGAATTGCTAATAATGAGATGGTCGACTGTTTGGCGAAGTCAGCTACTGAGTACCAGGAGATAAGCTCTCGGTATAAAGTCCCAGTGACTGACCTATATACGAACTTTAACCAAGATCTCAGAGCCGCATGGCAAAGAGTATATGATGCAAGCGATAAGGGATTATTTTATAAGTCAGTCAATCAACATGTAGGAATACCATCCTGGTTCGGGAAATCTTCCAGATCACGAAGATTTGTCAAAAATCTCTGCAGTCAGATGAAATCATGCACTTTGCCGTAAATATTTGCATAGGATCGGCAAAAGTGAGACTCCTTTCTGTGAGGACTGTGGAATGACCGAGGATCCAGAGCATGTCATCATGTGGTGCAGTAAATATTCATATTCAAGGACCAAATTTATAGAGAAGGTGCGGAAGATAACGAAGGATACCCCAAGTTATATGGACCTGCTCAGACTTTCCAATCTCCATTCCGAAAATTTACATTCATTTTTCCAAGAGATAGGCGTAGATTTTTAAATTTCACCTTTTAGAGAACATTCATATGTAAAATTGTTTTTTTTGAAGTGGCTAATGGCTCAATGCTAAAGTCAAAAATAAAAAAAATAAAAAAATAAATACAATTTTAACAATCATCAAATAATATGGTTTATTTTTAAACAAGAATCGATCATCGATCATTTCGCAGTATCGAGGTTGATAACATAACCTCCTACTTGCTAGAGACAGTGGAACATTGGTTATTTCATTTCTTTTCTTTTATTTAACAGTGTAATGAGGACCATATATATACATATATATATATATATATATATATATATTGTAATGATCCATATTGTGCCATTACATGAATATTTAATAAATGGAAAATAAGGTACTTAGTGCAATCATTTTATTAGACCTAAGGAAGGTTACTGGGGGTTATCAAATCGATTTGTACCAGGGTCGATATAGTATCAAAATAGATCAATTCATTCATTTCAATTATGTAATAAAATTAAATGATAACCTAATAATGTGTTAACAATAAATGTAAGCAATTAGGATTGTATACGGGAGTATGTAAGTAGTATAAAAAAAAACAGATGTTTAGTAGTTTAAAGGCTGTAAAAATTGTGGCCAATGAGAGAGCGGAATCCAAAACGATGGAGAAGTGGTCTGCCCCCTCGTGGAAGGAGTCGTTTATCAGCTCTGTTCAGAGGAGGTTTAGTGGAGTAGTTAGTGCCGTGAAAAGAAAAGTATGTGAGTCAGTGACAAAAAAAGAAACCGGCTGTATGAAGGCAGAGGACATGGAGGGAGTGTTTCTGGAACATTGAACGTAGGATCAGAGAAGATGTTAACGCCAACCTGAAGAAATAAAAATGGTCTAGTCTAATATAAAGCCCCGAGGTCAGAAGACGAAGTTAGAAGACATCCTTGCAGCCCATCGCTCAACTACCACTCTGTTTGAAAATTCACTCTCATCAACAAAAGAAAAGAAAATAAAGAGTCCAGGTTTTTATCTGTCATAAAAATTTCATGTGTGTAAAAATGTGTCACTAACCCTTTCTTTTATAAAAGAAAATTTTATATTCAAAAAATATATTTTTTGAACCTCAAATATAACTGTAACAACTTATTTTTGTGTATAGTTTTTTTATTATTATAACCAGGTCATCTTGGAGTTTAATTATATATAAATTTAAAATATTAATGTAACCGAATAAAAGCAAACGCTACAAATGTCGCTTCGAACAGGGACTTGAAACATTAAATTTTTATGTGGCGCCCGAAAAGAAATAATAAAAAGACCTTATGTGTAATTTTGTAAAAATATTTATAAAAATTAATTTCAAAACTGTGTAAAAAGTTAGCGTCCAAAATGGCCGACTATAATAGAGGTTCTCAGAGAACGAATCCGAACAATAATGGCGGACAAAATAGAGTAACTTATGATAATTGCGAAAATAGAATAGGAGGTAATAGTCCGATGTTTAGTACGATTTTTGAAAGGAAAGTTCCGGAATTTGCAAATAAATCAAATGAAAATCCTGCAGAATTTATAGAAGAGGTAGATAATGAGAGAGAAACATCAACTCCACAAAGTATTAAAAATAAAATGGATGAGGGTCTTCAGCCGGAGAGTGAGACGAATGTGAGTTTAAAAACAATGATGGAAATGGTAATAAAAAATATGAACGCAAATCATTCGGAAACATCAAAACATTTTAATGAAATGAATTCAAAAATTGATGAATTAAAGGAGGATGTAAGCGTAAAATTTTAAAATATAAAAAAATATTTAAACAAACGTTTCGATGAAGTAAATAATGAGATTGATAAATTTAGTGATCAAAGTTTAGAAATGAATCATAAATGTGAACAATTAAATAATATGATTGTAGATAGACAGGAAAATGGAGAAATAAAGGAAAATAATGAAACACAGAAGAAAATAAAATTCAATAAGAAGATAGACAAATTTAAATTTATTAAAACCATAATAGCTAATGGTATTGTTATAAAGAAGCATAATAATAAGATAGAGAAACTAAAAGAACATAAGATAAACAAAATTAAAAGTTATCGAAGAATTGAATATCGAAAAGTAAATGTTATTAAATATAAAAGTAAACATAACAATAACAAGAGTAAAAAACTTAAGTGCAAACATAATTTCAGTAATAATAATAATAAAAATAAGTTTAAAAATAGTAAAACATTATACCTAGGTCAAAGGCAGGAACAGAAAGACAGAAAAATAATTATAAATAACAATCATAAATATCGGAGAAAAGATAATCGTAAACTAAATTATAAATATAAAAGAAAGAAAATAATAAGTGTTTAACCGATGAAATTATGGATATTGAAAATTGCTTGTCTAGGATTATGATCTGGAACTATAAAATGTAACATTAAAATTAATAAAAAAAAAAAAATAAATAAATAAACATAGAAAGTATCAGTCAATATGTTAAATTTTGTCGAAATGAATAATTGCAAAATAAAATGATATAATTAAGTTATGGAAAAATGTACCTGAGTTAGTTTGCGTGTAAAATTTGTGTTGATAAAAATGAATAATATAAATGTAAACAAAGAAGTTGTCACTCGAGATGTAAATAGGGTCTAATTAATAAATAATTGAAAGTAAAGAATAAATTAAACTAAAGTTAAAATAAAAATATGGAGCGTAGTTAACATGATATGTCAACCAAGTCTAGGTTGAGGAGACGAACTGATGAATAGATAAAGGATAAGACAGCTATTTAGAGTCTGTTATGATAAACAACTGATATTTGTAAACAGTCCAACAAATGTCAATATTGGGTGTGTGTATTTTATTTTATGGTATGTCTTGTTATTTTTTTTAATATGATGTATGCTATTTTGTTGTATTAGAGTGGTTGTATTATAAAATAGGTAATAATGACCAATTTTGGGTCTGAGACTGATTAAGAATATGATAGTGGGTGATGTTCTGTCATAGAATAAAAAAAAAATTTATAATAATTAAATTAGATGTAAATAATGTGTAGTGTACTCTGCATTCTGAACAGAAAATTTATTAGTTTTAAATGTTTTTAAATAAAAACATATTTATTTATTGAAATATTATATTAATGGTGGATGTTGTTATGTTATGGGAGATTTGATATAAGGGTTAGTCTCGAGATGAACTAATTATTGATATTTATGCATGCGTTTTTTTTTTTATGGTATTGGTGATAAAAATAAAAATATATTTAAAAAAAAAAAAAAAAAAAATATTAGTTTAAAGGGTTTGTTATTGTTATTAAACCGTAATTGTCAACAACGTGGGCCCTGTTGATTTAAGGAGTTTGGCGTCCTTACGGAAACGAGCTATATTAACCCACAAATGGTTTTTGAGAGCGATAATCGCTAGTAGTCTCAGAATAATAAGTGATGAAATTAGAACATCCACATGGATGCATAGATTACAAACGTCATAAAATTTCAATCATAACCTTGTAAGTAATTCCGTATAATAATATAATAAAAAAAAAAAAATTGTAAGTGAAACGGGAAAATGTTATAAGAATATTTTTTTTAAGAATATCATCTTAAAAGCATTATATAAAAATTAGTGCAGTAAATTAATAGGGAAAGTAAGTCGAAATAGTGTAAATAAAAGTAGTAAAAAATTAAAGGATGTTAGGGATAGGATGTTATTAATAATGGAATATTAAAGAAAAAGAGAGATATTATTAATGAAGGAAGTAAATAAGAAAAAGAGGAAATATAAGTGGTAGGATGGAGTGTGGTGTAATTTTAATTAAAATGAAGGAATAATGTATGAATATTAAAAATTTAGTGGCATAGCCGACAGTGTAAGAGAATTTGTGTGAGTATATTTTTTTGAAGTAGGTAAAAATCCAAAGAGATTGGGATGGGTAAAAAAAAAAATTAATACCAAGGAAGATTATCTATTTAATTTTAGATTATATTTAGGAGTGTGGGTAAATTGTATGGCAACTTAATGATTAGTGTTGGAATTTTGAATGTAGAATTTGCGTATGGAGAATAGAGTAGTGGTAGATAGAAGAAATGAGAAGGGTAAAGTAATATATTTCAAGAAAATAAAGTAATATAAGAAAGTAAATCTAATATAACATTATGGTAAGACGTAAACAAAATAATTAAATTAGATTTGTTACCTAATTGTTGTGTAATATTATTAAAGAGAGTTACCTTGAAGAATGTATTCCATAATAGACAAAAAATTTGTGTGTAATTCATTAATAATAGAAACTGGGTCACCATGTTATCTTGAGTCGCCAAGTTGTACATGTAACCATAAGATTATGAAATAGTTTGGTACTAAACACTAATGTAAGCAAATGAATGATATATTTTGATAGTTTTAGCAGAGGGCAATGTAATGATCCATATTGTGCCATTACATGAATATTTAATAAATGGAAAATAAGGTACTTAGTGCAATCATTTTATTAGACCTAAGGAAGGTTACTGGGGGTTATCAAATCGATTTGTACCAGGGTCGATATAGTATCAAAATAGATCAATTCATTCATTTCAATTATGTAATAAAATTAAATGATAACCTAATAATGTGTTAACAATAAATGTAAGCAATTAGGATTGTATACGGGAGTATGTAAGTAGTATAAAAAAAAACAGATGTTTAGTAGTTTAAAGGCTGTAAAAATTGTGGCCAATGAGAGAGCGGAATCCAAAACGATGGAGAAGTGGTCTGCCCCCTCGTGGAAGGAGTCGTTTATCAGCTCTGTTCAGAGGAGGTTTAGTGGAGTAGTTAGTGCCGTGAAAAGAAAAGTATGTGAGTCAGTGACAAAAAAAGAAACCGGCTGTATGAAGGCAGAGGACATGGAGGGAGTGTTTCTGGAACATTGAACGTAGGATCAGAGAAGATGTTAACGCCAACCTGAAGAAATAAAAATGGTCTAGTCTAATATAAAGCCCCGAGGTCAGAAGACGAAGTTAGAAGACATCCTTGCAGCCCATCGCTCAACTACCACTCTGTTTGAAAATTCACTCTCATCAACAAAAGAAAAGAAAATAAAGAGTCCAGGTTTTTATCTGTCATAAAAATTTCATGTGTGTAAAAATGTGTCACTAACCCTTTCTTTTATAAAAGAAAATTTTATATTCAAAAAATATATTTTTTGAACCTCAAATATAACTGTAACAACTTATTTTTGTGTATAGTTTTTTTATTATTATAACCAGGTCATCTTGGAGTTTAATTATATATAAATTTAAAATATTAATGTAACCGAATAAAAGCAAACGCTACAAATGTCGCTTCGAACAGGGACTTGAAACATTAAATTTTTATGTGGCGCCCGAAAAGAAATAATAAAAAGACCTTATGTGTAATTTTGTAAAAATATTTATAAAAATTAATTTCAAAACTGTGTAAAAAGTTAGCGTCCAAAATGGCCGACTATAATAGAGGTTCTCAGAGAACGAATCCGAACAATAATGGCGGACAAAATAGAGTAACTTATGATAATTGCGAAAATAGAATAGGAGGTAATAGTCCGATGTTTAGTACGATTTTTGAAAGGAAAGTTCCGGAATTTGCAAATAAATCAAATGAAAATCCTGCAGAATTTATAGAAGAGGTAGATAATGAGAGAGAAACATCAACTCCACAAAGTATTAAAAATAAAATGGATGAGGGTCTTCAGCCGGAGAGTGAGACGAATGTGAGTTTAAAAACAATGATGGAAATGGTAATAAAAAATATGAACGCAAATCATTCGGAAACATCAAAACATTTTAATGAAATGAATTCAAAAATTGATGAATTAAAGGAGGATGTAAGCGTAAAATTTTAAAATATAAAAAAATATTTAAACAAACGTTTCGATGAAGTAAATAATGAGATTGATAAATTTAGTGATCAAAGTTTAGAAATGAATCATAAATGTGAACAATTAAATAATATGATTGTAGATAGACAGGAAAATGGAGAAATAAAGGAAAATAATGAAACACAGAAGAAAATAAAATTCAATAAGAAGATAGACAAATTTAAATTTATTAAAACCATAATAGCTAATGGTATTGTTATAAAGAAGCATAATAATAAGATAGAGAAACTAAAAGAACATAAGATAAACAAAATTAAAAGTTATCGAAGAATTGAATATCGAAAAGTAAATGTTATTAAATATAAAAGTAAACATAACAATAACAAGAGTAAAAAACTTAAGTGCAAACATAATTTCAGTAATAATAATAATAAAAATAAGTTTAAAAATAGTAAAACATTATACCTAGGTCAAAGGCAGGAACAGAAAGACAGAAAAATAATTATAAATAACAATCATAAATATCGGAGAAAAGATAATCGTAAACTAAATTATAAATATAAAAGAAAGAAAATAATAAGTGTTTAACCGATGAAATTATGGATATTGAAAATTGCTTGTCTAGGATTATGATCTGGAACTATAAAATGTAACATTAAAATTAATAAAAAAAAAAAAATAAATAAATAAACATAGAAAGTATCAGTCAATATGTTAAATTTTGTCGAAATGAATAATTGCAAAATAAAATGATATAATTAAGTTATGGAAAAATGTACCTGAGTTAGTTTGCGTGTAAAATTTGTGTTGATAAAAATGAATAATATAAATGTAAACAAAGAAGTTGTCACTCGAGATGTAAATAGGGTCTAATTAATAAATAATTGAAAGTAAAGAATAAATTAAACTAAAGTTAAAATAAAAATATGGAGCGTAGTTAACATGATATGTCAACCAAGTCTAGGTTGAGGAGACGAACTGATGAATAGATAAAGGATAAGACAGCTATTTAGAGTCTGTTATGATAAACAACTGATATTTGTAAACAGTCCAACAAATGTCAATATTGGGTGTGTGTATTTTATTTTATGGTATGTCTTGTTATTTTTTTTAATATGATGTATGCTATTTTGTTGTATTAGAGTGGTTGTATTATAAAATAGGTAATAATGACCAATTTTGGGTCTGAGACTGATTAAGAATATGATAGTGGGTGATGTTCTGTCATAGAATAAAAAAAAAATTTATAATAATTAAATTAGATGTAAATAATGTGTAGTGTACTCTGCATTCTGAACAGAAAATTTATTAGTTTTAAATGTTTTTAAATAAAAACATATTTATTTATTGAAATATTATATTAATGGTGGATGTTGTTATGTTATGGGAGATTTGATATAAGGGTTAGTCTCGAGATGAACTAATTATTGATATTTATGCATGCGTTTTTTTTTTTTATGGTATTGGTGATAAAAATAAAAATATATTTAAAAAAAAAAAAAAAAAAAATATTAGTTTAAAGGGTTTGTTATTGTTATTAAACCGTAATTGTCAACAACGTGGGCCCTGTTGATTTAAGGAGTTTGGCGTCCTTACGGAAACGAGCTATATTAACCCACAAATGGTTTTTGAGAGCGATAATCGCTAGTAGTCTCAGAATAATAAGTGATGAAATTAGAACATCCACATGGATGCATAGATTACAAACGTCATAAAATTTCAATCATAACCTTGTAAGTAATTCCGTATAATAATATAATAAAAAAAAAAAAATTGTAAGTGAAACGGGAAAATGTTATAAGAATATTTTTTTTAAGAATATCATCTTAAAAGCATTATATAAAAATTAGTGCAGTAAATTAATAGGGAAAGTAAGTCGAAATAGTGTAAATAAAAGTAGTAAAAAATTAAAGGATGTTAGGGATAGGATGTTATTAATAATGGAATATTAAAGAAAAAGAGAGATATTATTAATGAAGGAAGTAAATAAGAAAAAGAGGAAATATAAGTGGTAGGATGGAGTGTGGTGTAATTTTAATTAAAATGAAGGAATAATGTATGAATATTAAAAATTTAGTGGCATAGCCGACAGTGTAAGAGAATTTGTGTGAGTATATTTTTTTGAAGTAGGTAAAAATCCAAAGAGATTGGGATGGGTAAAAAAAAAAATTAATACCAAGGAAGATTATCTATTTAATTTTAGATTATATTTAGGAGTGTGGGTAAATTGTATGGCAACTTAATGATTAGTGTTGGAATTTTGAATGTAGAATTTGCGTATGGAGAATAGAGTAGTGGTAGATAGAAGAAATGAGAAGGGTAAAGTAATATATTTCAAGAAAATAAAGTAATATAAGAAAGTAAATCTAATATAACATTATGGTAAGACGTAAACAAAATAATTAAATTAGATTTGTTACCTAATTGTTGTGTAATATTATTAAAGAGAGTTACCTTGAAGAATGTATTCCATAATAGACAAAAAATTTGTGTGTAATTCATTAATAATAGAAACTGGGTCACCATGTTATCTTGAGTCGCCAAGTTGTACATGTAACCATAAGATTATGAAATAGTTTGGTACTAAACACTAATGTAAGCAAATGAATGATATATTTTGATAGTTTTAGCAGAGGGCAATGTAATGATCCATATTGTGCCATTACATGAATATTTAATAAATGGAAAATAAGGTACTTAGTGCAATCATTTTATTAGACCTAAGGAAGGTTACTGGGGGTTATCAAATCGATTTGTACCAGGGTCGATATAGTATCAAAATAGATCAATTCATTCATTTCAATTATGTAATAAAATTAAATGATAACCTAATAATGTGTTAACAATAAATGTAAGCAATTAGGATTGTATACGGGAGTATGTAAGTAGTATAAAAAAAAACAGATGTTTAGTAGTTTAAAGGCTGTAAAAATTGTGGCCAATGAGAGAGCGGAATCCAAAACGATGGAGAAGTGGTCTGCCCCCTCGTGGAAGGAGTCGTTTATCAGCTCTGTTCAGAGGAGGTTTAGTGGAGTAGTTAGTGCCGTGAAAAGAAAAGTATGTGAGTCAGTGACAAAAAAAGAAACCGGCTGTATGAAGGCAGAGGACATGGAGGGAGTGTTTCTGGAACATTGAACGTAGGATCAGAGAAGATGTTAACGCCAACCTGAAGAAATAAAAATGGTCTAGTCTAATATAAAGCCCCGAGGTCAGAAGACGAAGTTAGAAGACATCCTTGCAGCCCATCGCTCAACTACCACTCTGTTTGAAAATTCACTCTCATCAACAAAAGAAAAGAAAATAAAGAGTCCAGGTTTTTATCTGTCATAAAAATTTCATGTGTGTAAAAATGTGTCACTAACCCTTTCTTTTATAAAAGAAAATTTTATATTCAAAAAATATATTTTTTGAACCTCAAATATAACTGTAACAACTTATTTTTGTGTATAGTTTTTTTATTATTATAACCAGGTCATCTTGGAGTTTAATTATATATAAATTTAAAATATTAATGTAACCGAATAAAAGCAAACGCTACAAATGTCGCTTCGAACAGGGACTTGAAACATTAAATTTTTATGTGGCGCCCGAAAAGAAATAATAAAAAGACCTTATGTGTAATTTTGTAAAAATATTTATAAAAATTAATTTCAAAACTGTGTAAAAAGTTAGCGTCCAAAATGGCCGACTATAATAGAGGTTCTCAGAGAACGAATCCGAACAATAATGGCGGACAAAATAGAGTAACTTATGATAATTGCGAAAATAGAATAGGAGGTAATAGTCCGATGTTTAGTACGATTTTTGAAAGGAAAGTTCCGGAATTTGCAAATAAATCAAATGAAAATCCTGCAGAATTTATAGAAGAGGTAGATAATGAGAGAGAAACATCAACTCCACAAAGTATTAAAAATAAAATGGATGAGGGTCTTCAGCCGGAGAGTGAGACGAATGTGAGTTTAAAAACAATGATGGAAATGGTAATAAAAAATATGAACGCAAATCATTCGGAAACATCAAAACATTTTAATGAAATGAATTCAAAAATTGATGAATTAAAGGAGGATGTAAGCGTAAAATTTTAAAATATAAAAAAATATTTAAACAAACGTTTCGATGAAGTAAATAATGAGATTGATAAAACGCTACAATATATATATATATATATATATATTTGCCTTATCCAACAGAAATTAGTTTCGTTCACACCTGTGTTCTCTTCAGTTACTAGCTGTTAATATGTCTTCAGAACCTTCATCTAATGAGTATCTTACTTTATCAATGTCGGATAACGAGTAGTTTCATAGAATATGTGACGTGTGTGGGGAAATTGTGTGGTTGAGACACATGTATTTTTTTGCGAGGGTCGAGCAGTTGAAGAGGGCTTATGTATCAATTGCGGACGAATCTTTCCATTTATAACTCGTCATGAACAGACATGTGGTGGAAACAAGAGACAGGTTACTGTTAATTCTGATAGTTTGGGGAAAGCGTCACCTGATGTTGTTTGCGGCTCAGGGTGTAGCAAAGAGGGTGTAGCAACGATGTAGGGTCCCAATTCATATGTAGAATTGGGACATAGTTACACACACACAAAAGTTCAAGATATTATACCTTTTGATATCTTATCCAGATCCTTGGTAACAGTGAAAAAATTCGGATTGGAAAAAATAGCGGAGAGTATTTCTTTAAAATGCCCTCCACAGGGTATAGAAATTATCGACTGGTTCAAAAAATCTTTTGCACAGTTCTCAAAGTATTTAGTCAAATATATGTCGCCAAAAGATAAAAATTACCTTTACTAATCGATTGTTATCAGTTTTAAAGGATATACCGTTTATACATCCTGCAGAATTCACAGGCGAAAGACTGCAGAACGTGGTAACATCGGTCTTGCAGAGTAACACATCTTTTATTTGAACGGATCCCTTCGTTATAATTTCAACGAAAATTCGCGCTATGAAAAACAGTACAAATGTATAACATGACTTCTAAGGTGTTTGCGGGAGTTGGTGCTGCCCCTCAAAGGGGGTCTTTACCCCCACTATACTACCCTCACTACTCCTATATAAGACTCTCCAATATCCTTTCAGTCCTATAATATCACATCAGCGTTCAGTGTAATTCGTCCTCAACTTTATCGTATTTTTACAACTCTTGTCTTTTTGCATCATGTCTGTATCCTAGTACCGAGAAATCGTCGACGGAGATCCAGCCGGACATCCAAACTTCAACGAATAGTCGTGAGTAAACCAACTGTGTTTCACTTACTGTTAAGGGGGATGGTTATTTTCATACAAAGCTTTACATCACTGAGAATAAAGGTGAGAACATAAAGTTTGCTCATTTAGGGGGTATCATAGCATTAAATGATCCAATGTTCAAAATTATTTCTAGACGTGTAACTGTTGTGTCGCGTTTCAGCCTTAGTAAGGTCTATGAAACCGTCCAGTCTTGTCCCAACAGTTAGATGTTGAAATAGGAGTATAGATGCATCGTTTTTTTACTGTTTTAGCCAATCATGTTACTTCGGGTGTACAAGCGCTAGATAAAATAATGATAGAATTGAAAAGTGTAGCTAATCTTTCAGAAACGAGCGCCCTTTTCATAGAGGCTCGTTCCTTCATCGTTGAATGGTTAACAAATGTGATGACACAGTTGTGTTATTGGTTTGCCTTATATATTTGCCTTATCCAACAGAAATTAGTTTCGTTCACACCTGTGTTCTCTTCAGTTACTAGCTGTTAATATGTCTTCAGAACCTTCATCTAATGAGTATCTTACTTTATCAATGTCGGATAACGAGTAGTTTCATAGAATATGTGACGTGTGTGGGGAAATTGTGTGGTTGAGACACATGTATTTTTTTGCGAGGGTCGAGCAGTTGAAGAGGGCTTATGTATCAATTGCGGACGAATCTTTCCATTTATAACTCGTCATGAACAGACATGTGGTGGAAACAAGAGACAGGTTACTGTTAATTCTGATAGTTTGGGGAAAGCGTCACCTGATGTTGTTTGCGGCTCAGGGTGTAGCAAAGAGGGTGTAGCAACGATGTAGGGTCCCAATTCATATGTAGAATTGGGACATAGTTACACACACACAAAAGTTCAAGATATTATACCTTTTGATATCTTATCCAGATCCTTGGTAACCGTGAAAAAATTCGGATTGGAAAAAATAGCGGAGAGTATTTCTTTAAAATGCCCTCCACAGGGTATAGAAATTATCGACTGGTTCAAAAAATCTTTTGCACAGTTCTCAAAGTATTTAGTCAAATATATGTCGCCAAAAGATAAAAATTACCTTTACTAATCGATTGTTATCAGTTTTAAAGGATATACCGTTTATACATCCTGCAGAATTCACAGGCGAAAGACTGCAGAACGTGGTAACATCGGTCTTGCAGAGTAACACATCTTTTATTTGAACGGATCCCTTCGTTATAATTTCAACGAAAATTCGCGCTATGAAAAACAGTACAAATGTATAACATGACTTCTAAGGTGTTTGCGGGAGTTGGTGCTGCCCCTCAAAGGGGGTCTTTACCCCCACTATACTACCCTCACTACTCCTATATAAGACTCTCCAATATCCTTTCAGTCCTATAATATCACATCAGCGTTCAGTGTAATTCGTCCTCAACTTTATCGTATTTTTACAACTCTTGTCTTTTTGCATCATGTCTGTATCCTAGTACCGAGAAATTGTCGACGGAGATCCAGCCGGACATCCAAACTTCAACGAATAGTCGTGAGTAAACCAACTGTGTTTCACTTACTGTTAAGGGGGATGGTTATTTTCATACAAAGCTTTGCATCACTGAGAATAAAGATGAGAACATAAAGTTTGCTCATTTAGGGGGTATCATAGCATTAAATGATCCAATGTTCAAAATTATTTCTAGACGTGTAACTGTTGTGTCGCGTTTCAGCCTTAGTAAGGTCTATGAAACCGTCCAGTCTTGTCCCAACAGTTAGATGTTGAAATAGGAGTATAGATGCATCGTTTTTTTACTGTTTTAGCCAATCATGTTACTTCGGGTGTACAAGCGCTAGATAAAATAATGATAGAATTGAAAAGTGTAGCTAATCTTTCAGAAACGAGCGCCCTTTTCATAGAGGCTCGTTCCTTCATCGTTGAATGGTTAACAAATGTGATGACACAGTTGTGTTATTGGTTTGCCTTATATATTTGCCTTATCCAACAGAAATTAGTTTCGTTCACACCTGTGTTCTCTTCAGTTACTAGCTGTTAATATGTCTTCAGAACCTTCATCTAATGAGTATCTTACTTTATCAATGTCGGATAACGAGTAGTTTCATAGAATATGTGACGTGTGTGGGGAAATTGTGTGGTTGAGACACATGTATTTTTTTGCGAGGGTCGAGCAGTTGAAGAGGGCTTATGTATCAATTGCGGACGAATCTTTCCATTTATAACTCGTCATGAACAGACATGTGGTGGAAACAAGAGACAGGTTACTGTTAATTCTGATAGTTTGGGGAAAGCGTCACCTGATGTTGTTTGCGGCTCAGGGTGTAGCAAAGAGGGTGTAGCAACGATGTAGGGTCCCAATTCATATGTAGAATTGGGACATAGTTACACACACACAAAAGTTCAAGATATTATACCTTTTGATATCTTATCCAGATCCTTGGTAACCGTGAAAAAATTCGGATTGGAAAAAATAGCGGAGAGTATTTCTTTAAAATGCCCTCCACAGGGTATAGAAATTATCGACTGGTTCAAAAAATCTTTTTCACAGTTCTCAAAGTATTTAGTCAAATATATGTCGCCAAAAGATAAAAATTACCTTTACTAATCGATTGTTATCAGTTTTAAAGGATATACCGTTTATACATCCTGCAGAATTCACAGGCGAAAGACTGCAGAACGTGGTAACATCGGTCTTGCAGAGTAACACATCTTTTATTTGAACGGATCCCTTCGTTATAATTTCAACGAAAATTCGCGCTATGAAAAACAGTACAAATGTATAACATGACTTCTAAGGTGTTTGCGGGAGTTGGTGCTGCCCCTCAAAGGGGGTCTTTACCCCCACTATACTACCCTCACTACTCCTATATAAGACTCTCCAATATCCTTTCAGTCCTATAATATCACATCAGCGTTCAGTGTAATTCGTCCTCAACTTTATCGTATTTTTACAACTCTTGTCTTTTTGCATCATGTCTGTATCCTAGTACCGAGAAATTGTCGACGGAGATCCAGCCGGACATCCAAACTTCAACGAATAGTCGTGAGTAAACCAACTGTGTTTCACTTACTGTTAAGGGGGATGGTTATTTTCATACAAAGCTTTGCATCACTGAGAATAAAGGTGAGAACATAAAGTTTGCTCATTTAGGGGGTATCATAGCATTAAATGATCCAATGTTCAAGATTATTTCTAGACGTGTAACTGTTGTGTCGCGTTTCAGCCTTAGTAAGGTCTATGAAACCGTCCAGTCTTGTCCCAACAGTTAGATGTTGAAATAGGAGTATAGATGCATCGTTTTTTTACTGTTTTAGCCAATCATGTTACTTCGGGTGTACAAGCGCTAGATAAAATAATGATAGAATTGAAAAGTGTAGCTAATCTTTCAGAAACGAGCGCCCTTTTCATAGAGGCTCGTTCCTTCATCGTTGAATGGTTAACAAATGTGATGACACAGTTGTGTTATTGGTTTCCTAAAATTTGAAGAACCGTTCACTATAACTACAACCATTGTGCGTATACCACAAGGGGCCGGGAGAATAAACATACGAAAATTATTTATAATTATTATTCTTTTACCGAAATGTCTCATCGGAAGAAAGGCATACTGACAATTCCCGTGAAGACGGTTTTCAGGAGAGGCATTGTCTACCGCGCGCTATCGTGATCGGTCGTGTTCATTGTAAAACCAGTGGGAGGAATGACCCCGCCTATGTTCATATTCGTAAGGAATATAATGGGATTCAAAAGATGAATGCATTGAATTTTACACGGAAAGCAGGGGTTACTATAGGAGCGGAGGGGTGCGGGCCCCAGGAGTTACAACTGTATCAAAAATATCATCGCAATTATAATTTAAAAGTTTTCAACGGGACGGAAAAGGCAAACCTCTGAAAGTTTTCGATGGGGGAAATTGTACAGCACCATATACCGTAAATATTTTTAACGAAGATAATCATTTTAACTTACAAGCTTAACATCCCTATTTACGAGTAGTTATTACTGCGAGAGATGTAACAAGTCCTATAAGAACTGGAACGAACACCGATGTACAGAAAAATGTAAACTATGATTTACGGCTACTAGTTGCTAAGTAGATAATACATCCATCTTATGCACTTTATGTCACCGTCGGTTCCCTTCGAAGGTATGTTTTGATCGTCACCAGACATCCCCTAGTAGTAATTTATTTTAAAGAGGATCCTTGTAAACGATTTCTTGAATATATTATGTTGCCTAGAAAATGCTTTAAAAAAATTGTTTGTATTGCCCATAACGCTCAGTCTTTCGACTCCCAGTTTGTTCTAAGATCGCTAATGAAAATAACTCCAGAGATTATAACTAGAGGATCAAAAGTGTTATCCTTAAAATTTAGAAATGTAGAAATGATTGACTCACTAAATTTCCTACCGATGAGTTTAGACAAGCTACCAGTCACCCTGGAATTACCATCTGAAATAGCCAAAGGATATTTCTCCCATTATTTTAATAAGACAATAAACTATAGGTATGTAGGAGAGATCCCTGATGCAGACTATTATGGTGCCAAGGAGAAAACACCTTCCGAGCATAAAAAATTCATGGAGTGGTACAACCATATGAAGAGCTCTAGTCATGTATTTCATTTCGAAAAGGAACTGACAGATTATTGCATCCAAGATGTCAACATCTTACGTCTGGCATGTATTATATTTCGTAAAAAATTTATTGAACGCTGCCGTGTAGATCCCTTCTCGGAAGCTACTACAATTGCTAGCGCTTGTAACTTGGTGTTCAGACGCAATAACCTTGAACCCAACACCATAGGAATTATACCTCAAAATGGTTATCGGTTGGCTGATAATCAGTCACTGATTATTACAGGTTGGCTGATAAGAAGGCACTGGACTGGTTAGCATGGGAGGAGCACACCAGGGGTGTTACTATATCTACAGCGATGAGGGCAAGAGAAATTGTAATCCCTTCAACAAAATATCGCGTAGATGGTTTTATTAAAGATCAGAAGACCATATTAGAATTTTATGGATGCTTCTTCCATGGTCACCCAAAATGTTACCCTCACAATAGACAGGAGAAACTGTACAAGGAAGGGCCATTAATTACCATGGATTCACGATAGGCGGAGACTGTAAAGAGAGCCAGCCTTTTGAGAGAACTCGGCTATACAATAATTGAGATGTGGGAGTGTGAGTATGATGCGTTACTGGTCTCTAATGAGGCCTGTTCTTTATTTCTAAAACAACTTACGCCCCATGAACCCCTTCAACCTCGTGGTACCTTTTTTGGGGGTCGTATAGGTAATACAAGAATGTATTACAAAGTAAAAGCAGACGAACAAGATATTTAGACGTATGCTCGCTCTATCCCTTCATATGTAAATATGGTAAGTATCCCTCAGGAGTAGAGGAACATTGTGCGTTGAGGAATGAGGAGGTCTTTTTGTACCCCCCTCGCCTGTGTGAGATCGCAAAACGCTTCCCACTCCTATTCTCCTCTTTGTCTATGGGTTTCTGTCTTTATCGTCATCTCTGTTCATGCACCTCTTTGTCTAGTTAATATATGATAATTGCTCGTACTACAGAAACTAAACTTTTTTGGATTTGATCTGATTTTGATGAGTAGCATATCATTGGAAAGGTCTTTTTATGACGAGTTCAGGGAAGTTTGATTTGAATAAAAAAGATGAATTGGTGAGATGTAAATGAAGGATAAAGATTTTCTTTCATTACTTGGTATGGAGGTAATAAAATTCATGATCCTCCGGGGAGAAATAGCAATGTGTTCCTCCTTGTCTTAATTGCTTACACTTCAAAAACGTAACTTTCATGGAACTGATCTGATTTTGGTAATTCACATATCACTGGAAAGGTCTTTTCAAGACGAACACAGTGATATGAAATTTGAATTAAACAAATGAAGTCTATGGTTTTTCATAGATAGGACTGTGGACAAAATAATTTACATATAAAAAAAATGTAGGTATATAATCTGGAATGTGAAATAAAAAAAACTAAAAAATAAAAAAACGTATTTATTGAACTTAAACAACATCAGACGAATTTATCTAGCTTTTTACATGTGGTAATCCAAGCCATGAAACGTACATTCGCTTTCCTTTTCTTCTTATAATTCTTTCAATGAGGTAAACATCTGGGTATCGCACTTTTTGAAGTTCTTCACTGTAGATACCACCTTGAATTATTTGTCCAGTATCATCTTGGATAATGTAGGTTGTAGGAATCGTATTTCGAACTTGAACAACTTTGAAGATTTCAGCACTCCAATTTTTAGTGTAACCTTTAGAAAACATTGTCTTATTTTTGGAAAGTCTCACGTAATCCCCTTCTTTAAATTTTGGTATTTTATTATAGTTTTGTTCTTTGAACAACTTAGTGTAGACTTGTTTTTCGGTAGAAGGTGTTATTTCAGACGGTTTAGCTCCGGTCATTCGATGAATGCTGTTATTATACTCGAAAAGGAGCTGAGGAAGAATATCGTAGAATTTGAAATTTCCACGAAGTGTAAACTGCTTCCACATCTTTGATTTTAATGTTCTATTAAAACGCTCCACGATTGAAGATTTTAAAGAACTGAACGTACTATGTTTTATACCATATGATGTTATTAATTTATCAAAAATTTTATTATAAAATTCTTTTCCATTGTCTGATTGTACATGTTTTGGGATTCGATCACTATCTTGAAAGACCTTCTCCAGAGCAGCCGATACATCAGCTGCTTTTTTAGATTTCAGTGGTTCAGCCCATGCAAATTTACTAAAAGTGTCAATAACTGTTAATAAATATCTATAACTCTTATTTACACGAGCATAAGGTTGCATTTCCACAAGGTCAATTTGCCAGAGATCGTCTATACCTTTAGTCAGTACTCTTCGCCGTTGATAATGTACCCGACTAGGTTTGTGAAGCTCATTTACCACCACTTCTTTTATAGAATTCTTGCTTGCTGACATATTTTTCTTCCAGAAGTTTCAAGAGATAGTCGAGAGTAACAACATCCGTTGGTTCCGCAGGTTCTTGCACATGTGTAATTCTTCTCTGGTGTGCATCATATACATACTTTTTCGAAAATTGAAGAGTGGTCGCTTCTAAGTAATTTCTGTTTACTACATCATTTTTGTCAATAGGATCACCAACATTTACAAGTCTTTTTCCAGCAGTGTTTATATACTTACCAGGCCAATTTTGTAAATTTGTATAATATAAAGCTAACAAATCAACATATTGTTTTGTAACAGCATCATTTGAAGCAATTGGATACTCTAAATTTTGTATTCTCCTTCGTGCAACATCTACAGTTTTTCCATCGAGTAGATGTTTAAATCGCTCTTCCCCTTGTAGAGTTGATACTACTTTTTTTAATTTTCTCTGCTCTCGAAAATGTTTTTTTATCACATGAGAACCAAACTTATCAACAGTCATTTTGCAACTGAAGAGTAAGTAGAAAGATTATTATGAAAAACAAACTTTACGAACACTGAGATATCGAGTCCGACAAAGTGGACATACAATGCAATAGACTGAGCAGTTTAGGCATGTTATCAAATGACCACATGGTAAAAACACACAATCAATATTTTCATCAAAGCATATTCTACATATAATATTTTGTCGTGATTCATTATCGAATATTTGTTTAGATTCTTCCATCAGTGTATAATATTTGCCTCTCTAAGTTCTTCAATTATAGACCCTATTTCATTCGTATGAACTGAATTACCAGCTGCAGAGGATGCGATTAAAATTCTCAACCTTGAAACTATTTCATTTGGGTCATCCCAAAATTCATACAATCTTTCACTTTCTTTTACCCATCCAAAACCTTTACCAACAATTTTTTTGGGTCTCAGTCTTATATTATATTTGGTCCCAGGAGGGAAGAGCTTTGATATAATTTTTGTGTACTCCGATCCACTGTTGAAATTAATCCCTTTTGACGCACTATAACTCCGTCTATGAGCATTTGTAGCGAATAAAATATCTTTATATTTGTTCAAATCTTCTGATGAATACTGTTTAGGATCTTTCAAAAATAACAATTCATATAGACCAGGGGTACCTTCATACCATTTATCATGAATATTAAGATCATCATTATTTACTGTAACGACACTATCACCGATAAACATACCACCAGTTGCACCAAACCGAATACCATAGCGAGTGTCGAATTCTTCAGTTTTTCCTTTGATAATTTTATCTAAATACTTTTGAAACCTTTCACCGAAATAGAAATTTTGAAAACGTTGATCCAACTCTTTTTGTCCTTGAGGTGTTTGAACGTAAGTTTGAAGCTCATCGAGTGGAGTCTTCGATGGCTCACTTGTAAAAATCAATTCTTCTTTTTCCTCTTTTGGATCCTGCACTTCTTCTTCTTCTTCCTGTGAAAAGTCTGATGCATCCCTGGAGATGGAAGACTGTTTTGGGGTTGAAGTTGATGGAATCAATGTTTTTCTACTATAAATAGATGGTGCTCCGGCAAAAGACGGAGTATAAGATTGAGGGATCCTAACGGTAGATGGTTTAAATAGTTTTCCTTCAACAGTAACAGGTGATATATCCCTTTTCCTTTTCCGTATGTGTTCGGTGAAATCTTTGAGAGGTTTTGTGATCGGTTCAAAAGTTTTTTCTAACTGCTCCCTAGATTCTAACACATTTTGTTTTAAAGCTTTAAATTTTTTTCTTAACCCTTTACTCGTCTCAATTATACTGTTTATCACAGTAGGGTCCATTGCTAAATGATAAGAAAGTAGGTTGATGAAAGTTTTTTATAGCTGAATAAACACATCAAAACCCTTACGATATCGGCCATTGTTCTTCTCACGTGTTTTATCTAAGACGAAAAACCCAAAAGGATGTAACCAACAAAGTGAACACATTTCCTTGAATTTATAAAAAGTTAAATCAAGGGATCCTACATGGTCTTCATAAATATGTTTCAAGTTCAAGTCATCTTGTTGAAAAACAATAATAAAATTTGTATTATCTCGAATCAAATGTTTTGGGACCCTCGCATAGGTTTGAATCACATAAATACAATCTTGATTTCGGTGTCTCCCCATGCTAAAGTATTCTCTAATAATGTTTTGACTTTCATTAGAAATATCATCGAATATAACAATGGAATTTGTGTTGGCGTCTTGAGGTGAAACTACATGATATGTTTCATTAAAAGTGAAATAACCAATCTCTGGTACATTCTTCATTACTTTTTCTAAAAAAACGTATTTACTTTGAACCAATGATTTACTGTAAATGTAAATGTTTTCAAAATAAAGTCCATTTGAGTCGAGTAGCAGGGAAAGAACTACGTTTGTTTTACCAGACCCTGATGGCCCACATATGATAGCTCGTAAGCTCTCTGGTAGTAAAGAACCGTGACGACGACGACGATGATTCTCCCCACTGATATTTTCAATTTTATGAAGGAAATTAGAGACCTCGAGTTTAATAGGCTGTTGTTCAAGTAGCATCTTGTTCTATACTAAAAAAAAGTTTCCCCAACGACATATAAATACATTGCTATGTACACAAGTTGAATTAGTATGAAAGGAGAGAGAGAGAGCTACTAATATTGTCTACGAACGAAATTTATGGTGAAAAAGTGAGAAAAAAATAACACTGGACAAATCGTGCTAGTCAGTTATGATGATGAATACTAAGCTTGGAGGAAACAGTAGGAGAAGAAAAATAAGAAGAAGAGGGAAAGTATATTCATTTCACGATGTAGTAATGGCAGCAAAGGTGAACCCATCCTTACCAATAATGAAAGCGTCTAAACAAGCACTCGCAAAAGCAAAACATTTTATCAAGAAAAGAGGCACACCACCCTCATTGCCAAGAGTGCTTCCACTCCCCAAGACTGGTGGTATATTACCATTTTTAGTTCCTCTATTTGCTGGATTGTCAGCACTTGGTAGCTTAGCTGGAGGAGCTTCGAGTATAGCAAAAGCTCGTGAACAACTCGAGGAAATGAAGCGACATAACTTAGCCATTGAGGCTCAAAAAATAGGTACAGGCCTATATTTAAAACCATACAAAAGAGGTTATGGCCTCTACACATACAAGTGACTTTTACAATTACCGAATAGAGCCCTAACTAATATTGAACTAGAAAGTACTGCTAAAAGTTTGAAAATCCGTAATTTTAGAGGTGTCTTTATGCGTGATACTTTACCTGATAAACCGAGAACATATGAATGTGCTATTGTTAATACGGATTCAGTAAGGAATGCGGGGACTCATTGGGTTTGTTACATTAAAAAATTAAAGAGTGTCAAATATCTAGACCCTATCGGTAACATAAGACCATTGCCTGAACTGATCACATATCTTAAAGGCTGTAACATCATTTACAATCGTAACCCTCATCAAGATATGAATTCACCACATTGTGGTCACGCATGTCTTGAATTTTTATATAAGGAGATGAACAAGAGATCTCCTCATCAGTCATGAGTTTAACTTTTACTCTAACGGAGGAGACAAATGTTCTCTCATCAGATTTTTTCCCTCCTATCCATCTAGATGGGGATTTTACTCTTGGGCTATTAAGTTTTGATACTTATAATGCTATACCTAATATAGTAGAAGGTGAAAATAATATATTTTACTATGGTAGTAAGCAAGTTGAGCTACCCACAGGAGCATATGAACTAGATGCAATAGCCAATTATTTAGAAGAACGTATAAAACACCCTGATGCAATTGTTCTCAGAGCAAATTATAACACTCTAAAAACTGAAATAAGATGCACTCAACCTGTCTTTTTTAACGATAACAAAAAGCCAAACTCGATTGGACCATTATTAGGATTTAAAAAAAAAAATACAATGCTACTACCACAAGAAGGTTACCATACGTCAGATAGTGTAGTCAACATAAATAAAATTAATTATATTTCTATAGTTTGTAATCTGATCACACATTCTTATACCAACGGGAAATCTGAACATGTAATCTATAGTTTTTTCCCTTCAGTTGAACCAGGTTATAAAATCGTAGAAACACCTTCTCTAATCATTTATTTACCAGTCAACGTTCAAACAGTTGACAACATCACCATACGTATAGTGGATCAAAACGGCGATCTTGTTAATTTCAGAGGTGAAACAATTACAATACGACTTCATTTGAAGAAAAATAATGGGGATTGACTTTAAAAGTATTTATAATGCATCTCGGAGAGCGGGTTCTATCAGTAGAAGAAGAGATCTAAAGCGATTGACACCAGGAAACGCTCGATTTTTAAAAGAGTTGGGACTTAAATTGAAAAAATGGACAATATCTTAAATGTTACAGAAGAGGTGCTCTTTGATGAATCCGTCATTGATTTTGAATACCATTCATATCAACCGTATAAGTCAATTGATACTATCACCTATTCAGATGAAATAGGAATCAGAATTCACCAACAAGATGTGTACACAGCACCAGGCCTTAGCTACCTCTATATAGAGGGGAGACTAACCAAAGAGGACGGGACATCACCTACATCATCCGAATTTGTCAACAATGGACCTTCATTCATCTTTGAAGAAATCAGATTTTTACTAAACGGAACCAAAATTGATAGCGTGCGAAATGTTGGAATATCGTCTAGTATGAAAGGATATATTTCTTTTAGTCCAAATACAGTTAAAGGGATGGAAAACGCTGGATGGTTTTCACCGAATATCACCACAAATATTAATAAAGATGCGAGTGGGAAGGATGTTGAGGTAACCAACATTTCAACAAATAATCAAATAACTAAAAACGGTTACTTTAATGTCAGCATTCCATTGAGCAGTTTGCTGGGCATTGGAGAAGATTTTAAGAAAATATTAATCAGTGCTGTTTTGGAAATAGTACTTATTCGTTCACGTACAGATATTAATTGTGTAAAAGGAAATGAGAACGTTACTATAAACTTGTCAAAGTTATATTGGAGAGTACCGCATGTGAAAGTAATATAAACTAAGATTACTTAAAATTGTTAATAGTGGTAAATCACTATTTATTCCTTTCAGATCATGGGACCTTCTAGAATACCCCAGCCTTCCTTCAAACACCAATAAACATTCATGGGTTGTGAAAACAACAACCCAGTTAGAAAAACCCCGTTTCATCATTTTAGGATTTCAAATAGATGCAAAAAATAAGCTAAATTCTTATGCTAGTCAATTTAATCATTGTGAGTTAAACAATGTAAAATTATTTTTAAATTCTGAAATTTATCCTTACGAAGATTTGCGAATAGATTTCAAGAAAAACATATATGCTGTATTATATGAAATGTATGTTAGATTCCAATCAAGTTATTATGGTAAACGAATAAATGAACCCCTTTTATCGAAAAAAGACTATGAAAAACTCGCACCATTGGTAGTCATTGATTGTAGCCGGCAAATTGAAGCAATCAACTCGTCTACAGTGGACATCCGCTTGGATTTTGAGACAAATATAATTTTCCTCCCAACACCTCTGCTTATTGTCTTATTTTGCATGATAAGATTGTGGAATATTCACCATTGAGTGGGTTGGTTCGAACATTGTAAAGAGTACTTCAGTCTTGAGTTGACAAGGATCCTGTTAACATGTATACTGCAGCAGTAGTTGATTTCCAAGGGTTTCAAGGGGAACTGGGTTTCATCGTAAAGGAGCTTAGTGTTTTCGATCTTAATCATCCGACAATCTTTCATTTTTTCTTCAAACCTCCTCCAGAGAGACCTAACCGACAGAGTGAGATGCTATGGGTGAAAAAAAATCTCCATGGGATCGACTGGAATTTTGGTGAAATTGACTACTCATATTTAAACAATGTTTTACAATCAACTACTTCACGATACGATCTAATATGGGTGAAAGGATTAGAAAAATGCAAATTTTTGGAAAGTATCATCGAGAAACCTGTGTTTGATTTGGATAAGTTTAACTGTCCATCTTTAAAAAATCTAACAGACCAAACCAAATGTGAATATCACAAAGGTACTAACTATGTTTGTTCCTATGATCAAGTTCATAAACTGGCCAACTGGATAAAATTGAATCCATCTAAAGTGGATTTCAACTGTAACAATATAAGACTTCTCACTTACGATACAGCAAGCCCTTACCATTGTTTAGCTTATAATGGATTCATAAGAGGAGGAGGACAGAACTGGATACAATGTGTTCACTGTCATCTAAAGGTTGCAATACCACTAACATCATGTCCCTATCTTCAACATAAATTGGAGAGTCGTCAGTGTATATTTACCATTTAATTGTGAGCTGCTGCAACGTGAACATGGAACAGGCACTGCACCTTCTTTCCTTAACTGATATTTGGTACTTGGAACCTTACCAACTTCAAGCTTTACCTAAAGCCCTTGTTCTATACTTTTATGATTTCGCAATCGACTACATATGGGATGATCTCCCAGAAGACTGGAGAAATGATCCTGACTTTCAACAATGTCGCCGATGTTCAAACCA